>CM062349.1:30296000-31546000 GCA_031216105.1 Dalbergia cultrata
AATTTAAAATAAAAGTTTAATCTAATACAAGCAAGGTTGAACTTATTTAATTGTGTTACTAGTTTATTCCTTTTCCTTTCCATTCAAAAGAACAAGAAAATGAGAATAATTTTACTAATTGTATATATATTGTGAGAACCTTTCGTATCACAGATATTTAGTGCATAGTTAGAAGAGGGAAAGTGAGAGTCTATCCGTACATGCATATGTCACGGCCTACCAAGCAGCGCTTACAAACTGTGCATTCCCCGAAAAAAACAATATTATTTACAAAGGATATCGTATCGCCTCACAAATTATTCATTATTGAATAATGATATAAATCCTATATGGATGTTGTGATCCATATTTCCATAATAATAAATAAAATACTAGTCAACATGATTTTCTACGTTCATGAATATAAATAACACAATTTTATTAAGAAATTGCATCTGGGCGAGCGTCTGAATGTTGCGCCTTGTCTGCATTAAGATGGATGGTTATCTTACCCGTACTCCGTGATCGCTTCATTAGGCTTCTGTGACGCGGTGTGGTCACTTGTGCATTCATTGTTTGTTGTGTGCAGCACACCTGTTTTTCTTATACAGCTACATTGCGCAGCTGCATCTCATTTATTTAAGACGTGTGTATTTTGGAAGTCACTTAGACGTCATTTTCAACGAGAAGCTCTTTCCTCCACCCGGAGGTCCACACAACAATCTCACCATTCAATTTCATTGGGTCCCACTTTTCACACAACTTTTGCAAATGTTTGGACGGTGTACAATGAATGCCGAGGAAGATACACATTTCCTCCCGGAGGATATAAGAAAAATCCCATTTTCAACACTTGGGACCAATACTAGTGTGGGACCATGCGATGCACGGCACTCGATGATATATTGTTATGTACTATTTAAAATCACAAAAATACTTGATTTAATATATATGATGTGTATTACCAAGAAGTGTTGTCATAAAATAATTATGAACTAAATATTTTTTTTAATTATTTCAGGCCTTAAATAGGTCTCTTTTATGGATATTATAGATCGTAGATAGGAGATATAAAATGCAAATGCCTTCAACAGAAAGCGACAACGACAAAAAACCAAGGAACTCTTGTGGAGTATATAATTATGACAATATATTACCCAACAGCAACATCACCTCTCTTTCACGCGGATTTTGGAATCCAATTTTATCACTATGTGTGGATGTGTGGCTATATACATGTATTATAATTAAATCGTCATCCATACTCGTATTGGAATTTTTATCCACATAAAATAAAAAAAACATTAATTACGATAATAAATAGAATTTTTTTTTTATTGAAATGAACCTTTTTAATATATATAAATATCTTTAGTGACCACAGATAAAGAAACAAACATAAATATGCAAGAATCTCATATGTATTCATATTTTATTAAAATATGCATGAGCCTGGCGTATTCATGCATGTTTACTATGCACATGATCTCCTGACATATTCACTAGGATATGTGTGTGCGTGTGTGTCTATATATATATATATATATATATATATATGCCTCGATCCCATCATTTATGCGTTCGTTTCATGTTTTCACTTTTTACTATCGAAGAATCTTGTCTTCTTAGCCTACTAGACGATGGCAAACTTCATGTACCACTTAGATGATGATCATATTAGTATCAGGCTCGATCGCCAGATATCTGATTTCTATATTATTTGACTTTTATTGTTATTTTTTATTTCAAAGTTTAGTTTTAGATATGTATGTCTACTTAGTTTTAGTTTAGTTTTGTGTTTATTCAAAATGCTACATTTGGGTTGGTTTAGTTTAGTTATTAGGGGAGTTTGGGTTTAATAAAGTTAAGCAAAACATGTTTCTGATATGGTTTGATTTAGAAATTAAAATTCATATAATATATTTATTTTATCTAGTAATTGATTTACATTAACAATTTATTTTATCTGGTAATTAGTTTAGTGGAATAATCTATGTTAACTAGTAATTAGTTTAGTTGAATTATTTATTTTATCTAGTCGTCAGTATAGTTGAACAATTTATTTTATCTAGTAATTAGTTTAGTTGAATAATTTATTTTATCTAGCAATTTGTTTAGTTGACTTATTTGTATTTTCTAGTAAGTTGTTAGTCTAAGATTAGGTAGTTTTGTGTAAATTTAAAAAGTTAACTAGTTTTTATATGCATTTAAGTTGGTTTATGTATAATTCAAAAGTATTTAGTCTCTAATAGTTACTTATTTGAAAATAATATTTATTTTTTTAATAATATTTATAGAACTTCAAAAAATAATGTTTAAATATGCCTAGTAATTACTTAATTAAAAAAAGGATTTAGTTAATAATGTTTATTTTTTGTTTATAAGTTTTGTGATTTATTTTGTCTATGTTGATACTTATTATCATATTAATTAAATTTATGCAGGCCAATCGAGTGTTACGTACTAGGCACTGTAGCACATCAGCACTGCATTCTTAGATAGAGTACTATTTGCGGTAGGCGGGATTTTAGGAAGCATTATGACTCGCAGTTCATTAGCACCGTTGTAGAAAGATGGCGCCCAAAGACTCATACATTTTATTTGTCTTATGAAAGTGTACTATCACTCTTCAAGGCGTGCCTATGCAACTTGGACCGCGGATTGATGGTGCTCCAGTTAGTAGGAACATCAATGCATGGGAAAAGTGGCACCAATAGAGTGTATGGGATATATGTTAGGACTTGTTAGGTGTAGTACTGAAGCCTTAGCACAGACACAGGTCCTATGTGAAGTTAACTTGGCTTAACGACACATTCAAGCACTTTGAGTTTCCTGGCGATGCTTCCAAGATTGTCGTTCAGCGGTGGACCTGAGCATACTTGTTGGTGTTGATAGGCGGCTTTTTGTGTCCAGAAAAGTCATCATTGCATGTCCACTTGAAGTGGCTACCTCTGCTGCAAGATTTCAATGAGTTAAGGAGTTATAGCTGGGGATTAGTAATGCTTGCATGTCTATACCGCAGCCTTTGCCAGGGTGTGAAACACTTGGTTGCTGACTTTGCAGGATGTGCAGCATCGTTACTAACCTAGGCATGCTATTCATTTATAATTTTGTTTATTTGAATGTAACTAATTCGTGATATGACTTTATAAACTTTAGGTGGGCGGGATTAAGGATTTCATCCGACGTGGATGCTCATCGGTTAGTTGACTTCATGGCACAGCTGGATGCCATACTGATTGACAGGGTAAGTATCATTGACATTTAATTATATAAGTTCTACATTCTTTGGTGATGTTTAAAGCTTAACTCAAGTTTTCAATAAGTATAGTTTTAGTAGACCCCATATGAGGATGCCAACATCGTCGCTGTTACCCCGACACATGGGTATGTAGGAGCTAGTGCCTGGGTTTCCATTACTACCCTTCTCTACTTTGAGATTGTGGAGTGGCACTAGCTTGATCGTGTTATGAGGTAGTTTCAGATGCAGCAGTTTCAAATGCAGTAGTTTATTCCACTTGCGCCACTCAATATCGATAGATTGCATACGATAGATGGGCGCGGGAATGATAAGGTATGGTGGCTCGAGTGCCATGCTCAATGGCACATATTTTCATATGCACGCCAGATTGTTGTGTAGGAGAAGCTCATATTTTTTATAGTCAACTGTTCGCGAAGTATCTACAGTGGTATGCTGGTGTTGCATGGAGGTTTTTATCTCCTAAGAGCTAGTTGCAGGACCCTCAGCTATCGCAGGTGCCATAGGAGCTACCACCGGATCCAGGGCCAACACCATTTATTGCCCATCCCCCGAGTGCTCCAAATAGGAGACCACAGTGGTGTTGTTCCTGAGTTGGTACGCAGGCTTCCCAATAGCAGTGAGCTAATGATAGAGAGGATATGGGTGAAGGTAATGTAGGGGATAGGGGTGATGATGGGGGTGGTGGAGCGGGAGGGGGTGATAATGGAGGCGGTGGTGGAGGTGGTGGATACGGTGAAGGAGATACCGAGGATAGGGCGATAGAGGCGGTGGTGGAGGTGGTGGAGGGATGCAGAGGGAGGAGGAGATGTGTATGTCCCTGGTGGAGATGAAGGAAGCTCCTATTGCTATACCCCTACTATGGATGACTTGTTCGGGGGTGGCATTAGCTTGCAGGAGTTTGATGGATTGCAGTCTTTCCTGGATGCTCCCACACCCACTCATTTGATTGTTGCAACTGGTGCGTCTTCTACCATCGATCGGAAATGGATCTGAACATGCCCAGCTATGATCTATTCAGAGATCAGCCCTTATCAGCAGTCACACCTCCAGACCTCGTTCATTAGTAACATCAGCATGGCCAAACATTGATACCATCCACATCCCATGTCCACATCTAGCGGTAGGAGAAGGAGGATGAGGAGGACGAGCAGCAACAAATTGTGCCGAGACAGAGACTTGCATGCCAGGTTCAACCCCAGCATTGCCATTCGGTGTGTGAACTCCCAGCACCTAGGAGAGATAAAGATGGGGGGATGATTAATTATTTTCGTATTATGTATTATGTTCATGTACTTAATTTAAAGTATGTGTAAAGTTTTGTATTTAAATTGTATGTACATATTTATATGTAAAGCTTTTGTATTCCATTTATTTACTGAATCTTAAATTATGTGTATTAAATGAGCAAAAATAAAGGATCATGAAATTGACATTAGAGACAATGCACAGAAAACATAGTTGCACATGAATATGAAACTTACATTAATAAAGGAACATAAACATAGTGATCAAATGAACAAACATAATCACAATAAATTTAGTCATGCCAGGATAAAGATGAAACTAGTAAGGTTGGGCACTTTCTTCTAGTGTGATCTTCATTTCTACACAGCCCACTTAGCTTTGGTTGTTCGTTGATTTCATTGTGAATTATTATGGAGATTGGACGACCCTCATTAGATATTTTGAGGGCTGGATCTGGACGTATCGGGAACCCATTGTATGCAAGCCAGAGATGCTCGTCTGCAATGGGTGAGAATTCCAATTTATAGGCCTTGTCTACCCATTCTATACTATAAATAGGATGAGTAAAAGACCCCCATTCAACTCGTGCAGCATGACACACCACAATTGCATGACGGCATAGGTAATGTAATGCCTTAAAGGACCCACAGTCACATCGTTGCTCTCCCAAATGCACCTTATAATCTCAGGGGATATGTTCTCCTCTTTTTGTAACCATAAACAAAATCATATCTCGTGTAAAAGGGGCAACGGACATTTTGTCCAAATATTGCTTATTCTCATCAATAACTCGCAACGCATACTGTGACCATTTTTGTCCCCCTGCAATTTAGCAAGACGAAAGTATGTGGACTTCACTACGGCAATAATGGGAAGATTGCAGGTTCCCTTCATCACAACATTAATACATTCGAAAAAATTGGTTGTCATAGGACCAAACCAATGGCCCTTATCAGCATACTGGGCCCATTTTTCACATGGAATTTGATCAGTCCACTCACTCATTTCATAATCCTCATCCCTCAACAGCCCATAATAATGCACAAAGTTTGAATGGGTCTTTGAATATGTTGCATTTATAAGAATTCTTTTCACATCCTTATTCTTAAAGTGTTTAGCAAAGTTAGAGGTAATGTGACCAATACAATATACATTGTAGGCCATTGGAGGTTGCCACCCACTACCCTATGCCTCTATAGCTGATATGATAGACCCATGCCTATCAGAAACAATAAGAATACCTTCTTGAGGTGTCACATGGTGTCGAAGATTGGTCAAGAAAAAAGACCATCCTTCTTTTGTCTCTCCCTCAACCACAACAAATGTTATAGGCAAAATATTAGAGTTACCATCATGCGCAATAGCCATCAACAATGTGCCTCCATATTTGCCATACAGATGAGTGTCATCGATTGAAATAAATGGTTTGCACTATTTGAATGCCTCGATGCATGGTGTAAATGATCAGAATACATGGTGGAATATTGAACATCTATGATTAACAATATCTCCCACATAATATGGCTTTGTCAATAAATGGACGGGAGTACCTAGAATTTCCAAGAAAATATAATAATAAATAAAAGCCTAAGCAATAAATAATTAATCAACTCAACAGTAATTTAAAATAATTTAATTTTTGCTATTACCCCAAGAAAATAAACTAACAATTTAACTAATTGACAATAACAATTAATTAATTTTATGCTGAATACTTTTAAAGTACCTTAAAAGTTACAATAACAACCATTACACTAATCTAATTAAAACATATACTGATTAGTTACTAATTAATATATTAAGCCACTCAATTACTAATTAAGATTAAGCCAAACTTAAAATAATTTAAAAATATAGTAATTAATAATTACCTGGCATATAGTGCTGCATACCTTGCAACCACCTATGCAAATCAATGTAGGATTCTTCCTAATTCCCATAAATCTTAACAATCGCTTTCTATTTTGCAATCCATACCTTCCTGTATGAAATATTGAACTTGAAAATTGACTTCACATGCCCCTATAACTCTCTGATAGAGACTGTTGGATTCACCTCAACCATGGGAAAGATATTGATACAAATAATATTACTATCCAATTGCCGGTATTGCTCAAGAATAGAATCATACTCACACGCATAGTTATAAAACTCGACCCGGCAATCGACTCAGCCGAGATACTGGGTTAATGGTTCAACAAGTGGGTCACTGGTTGAATTAGTTGAATCGGATTTAATTAAATAAATATATAAAAATATGATAATTTATACAACATATATAATTATTTACCCACAATAGCATATCAACATGAGCAGCCCAGTGGATGGAAGTGCTCATTCTTCCCTGCACTTTTTGAGTTTGCAATTTCCAATAATTGCCAACTCAAACCCGCTGGTTTACATGACCCGGTTTAGCTGCAAACCTAGGTTAACAGGCCATTTCACCAGTCCGGTTCTTATAGCTGCTCACACGTGTGTCTTCCATGATACTTCCGGACTTCCCATACTTGCTTTTTTTGCCGAAATGTGACACGGATGCTCCAGTTACATCCACTGTCAAACTTCACACACTTGCACTATTTTTTTTTACCAGACTCGTAAACCTTGATGGACTTTTCTTCTAATACTGTAATTGTTGATTGCAAACAACACAGCTTCCTTGTCCTGAAATTGTTTTCTGACCTAAAACTCACATTCACTTGCAACCACTCTCGTTATAGGCCCTGCAAAGCTATTTCAGGCAACACATCCAAGTTTATTGAAGAATAGTCACTAGGATGTTCTTGTGATACGAACTGAGATTGGGTCTGCGACCCCATAAATTGAAACTACGTATCATGTGTTTCCTCTTCACTATACTCATTACCTTCCTGTCGATACAATCCTAGCTTTTCTTCCTCTTCTTTTTCATCCCTATGATCTATGTGAATATCAATACCCGCAACAGTCACATGTCTAGTTGTTGGCCCTACATCTTGCACCACCAGATATGCAAAGCTAGGACTATGAACTGGTGGATACTGGGCCACCTCAGGGGGTGTAGACCCATGTTGCTCCAGCATTTCATTAACTGACGTATGAGGAGCATAATCACCAGAGCTCAAATCATAACCTTCTAGAATGATGAAAATTTCCATTACTCGAATATCCGGAAATCGAGCTTGGAATTTAAACATGAGGCCCATTTCATTGTCGATATAAATAGGAAAACAGTTATACTTAACCACACCACCCTCAAATGCTATAGGTATTCTATAAAACATCTGGCTAATCCATTTGTAAGGACCTATTTGCTCAAGTATTTTATCTTGCAACTCCAAAAAACTTATAGATTGACAAAAAATGGCATTGATTGGTCTCTAACTATAAAATCTCACTCATTCATTTGTTATATCTTCTATTTTCCCATCATAATGAATAAGTATGAAACACTTAGCCATTTTCTTGCAAAAACACTTTACATAGAAATGGACTGGGCAATGATTTATATAGAAAGGGCAACCGAATACGTAAGGATCTAAGGCGAATAGGAAAAATAAAGAATACGCAAGGAGTCCATGCATATCCAGTATAGGCATGAATACGCAAGGAGACCCTGCATATCTGGTATAGGCATGAATACATAGGGGCCCCTTGCATATTCATGTCTGTACCAGAAATGCAGGGTCCCCTTAAGGATGGCAATTTCAACTCGTCCCACTGCAACTGCTCTACGCCCAAGACACTCACACTGTCTCAAGTGCAGTGTGTTTAAGGTGAACTCGCCCCAACCTGCCCCGCATCCCATATATATTTTATATATATATATATATATATATATATATATATATATATATTCTTTCTGAAATAAAAAACTAACCCTAAATTACCACAGCACAGTGACACACTAATGAGTAATAACATTTAACATTCACACTCGCGCACACACACATCGGCGCCTCTGTCCTGTGACCTCTCCTTTGTCTTCATTCTTCAGATCCAGACTCACTTCCACTACAGACAGCCAAACACTCAGCCTCACCCAACAACCTAAGCTGCCACACCCACCTGCGAATGATGGTTTGAAGAAATATTAGGCTAGACATGAAGTCATTATTATTTTGTTGTGGTTTGATATATGTTAAACTTGTTTGGAACTTAATTGTTTTTCTATTATGAATATTTTGTTATTTTTTTTGTACTGATGGTTACTATTCTAGAATTTAAATATTAACATTGTCATTTGGTGTATTTTATATTTTTGTGTTTTTTTTCCATTTTGAGATAATTTTAAAGGTTTTTTTAGAAATAGCGGTCGGGACGGGTGCAGGTTTAAACTTGTAAAACCTGCGCGTAAGGGTGGGGCAGGTAGAGACTTTTTTTACTTGGTACGGGGCGGGGTCTGGTTGAGCAAAAATCCACTCCAACCCACCCCATTGCCATCCCTAGGCCCCCTTGCGTATTTGCACGTTTATTTTTCGTCAATTTTTATACCAAATCTTTTTTCTGTTTATTGGCATAAATTTTTTTTTTTGTTTTATTTCGATGAAAAAAGCTACTCATTTATATTTATTCTTGATATATATTTCAATATATTGTTAATATAAAATATTTTATATTATCATATTTATAATTATAAAAAAATTAACTATTTACTATTATATATACGTGATTTTTATGATAATTTTTTAAAATTAATTGTTTTTCATAATAATAATAATACACTCCATAAGTAAAAACTAAGGTAGTAAAATGCTTTCTTGATAAAAATACCAAAGTTTAATTTGGAAAAAAATGCAACAATATTCAAGAAATTTGTGTGTGTGTGTGTGTATGTATCATTCTTTCCATTTGATTGTAGTAGTTACCATTTGATTGTAATTTGTAATAGTTCTCACTTTATCTTCTGCTCGTGTACTATATACTTTTATCGGATAGAAAAAATATGAAAAATACATTTCTTGAAAAACTATAGTCTTTAACATTTTCTTTATGTCATTGCATTAAATTTGACTCATTTAAAGTGAGAAAATTACTAAAATTCATAAGTGAATAATTACTTATTCTTAAATTAATAAATTTTATATATTATGTGTGGATCTGATTAAGTAATTCAAGAATAATTAATATATTTTATCGATCTTCTAACTTTATAATAGTGAATCCCACATCCACTACTACCCAAAATAAGAGTTGAGAGAGCATTAGTGGGTAAAGGTGGCAATTTCAACTCGACCCTTGGGTTAGTCGCACTACCCGACCCACTCGGGTTAGGTTGATGCGGGGCGGGTTTCGCCTGTGAGCCGAGGTAGGTGCGAGTTTAGGGTGAACCCGCCCCAACCAGCTGCGTATCCCATATATACTTTAAAAATATGATTATTATATGTGTGTGTGTGTGTGCGCAATATTTTAATATTTGTAATATTATTATATAATTATATATATGCATATATAGTTAAGGAAAGTGTGGAGAAGATTCGTAATAGTGTATTATATTGGAGAGCAACTGCTAAAAGACATGAAACATTTGTTGTTTGGTGTGGTATTCCATACACAAGAAAATTAGTTTTTGATTGCCCAACTAGATATAACTCAACTTATGTAATGTTAGAAACAGCTTCATTGTACAAAGATGTCTTCCCTTATTTAAGACAAAAGGAATCTCAATAGAAAAGTGTGCCAAGTAATGAGAAGTGGGAACATGCTAAGGACATATGTGATAAATTGAAAGTGTTTTATGATGTGACTCAATTGTTTTCTGGTACATAATATCCAACTGCTAATGTTTACTTTCGTAAAATTTGTGAAATAAAGTTGGTATTGGACAAATGAGCTTCTTCTTTTGATTTGTTGATTAGTCATATGGCATGTAATATGAAGAGAAAGTTTGAGAAGTATTGGGATGAAGTTCATGGCATTATGGGTGTTGCTGTTGTCCTAAACCCTAGGTATAAAATTGCTTTTCTTGAGTACAATTTCTCAAATTATATCCAGATTTAATAGATTGTACAAAGCAAGTTCAAAGAATTCAACAATTATACTATGACTTGATCATTGAGTACCAACAAAAGGAAAGCTCTTCAAGCTCAAATGTGCATGAATTTTTTGCACAAACCACATTCTTTCAAAAGATCAAGATGATGATGTTGCTTATGAGTTGTATCTTAGAAAGTTGAAGAAAGCAAATGGCTCACTTGTGAAAACTGAATTTGATTTTTACATTAAGGAAATTGTTATTCCAAGAACTCCTGATTTTGATATTTTAATTTGGTCGAAAGTGAATGGGGCCAAGTATCCAACTCTTTAAAAAATTGCTAAAGATATATTTGCTATTTTTGTGTCTAGTGTTGCTTCTGAATCCGCTTTTAGTGTGAGTGGTCGTTTGATTAATCATAATCGTGGTAGTATTTTTTTATACTTTACTACTCTAGAATTTAAATATTAACATTATTATTTGTTGTATTTTATATTTTTGTATTTGATTTTTTAGATTTTGAGATAATTTTACAGTTGCTTTTTTTAAATAGCAGGATAGGGTGAAAATTTAAATTTGTAAAACCCATAATTAAGAATGAGATAGGTTAAGACTCATATTACTTGATACGGGGTGAAATCAGTTCGAGCAAAAATCCACTCTAACTACCCTATTCACACCCTTATTAATAGTGGGACCTTAATCACACTCATCACCACTATAGTGGGGGGAAGAAGAGAGAGAGAGAGAGATATAGAGACACTTGGCACTTAGCTTGTAGGTTATTGAACATCATGCTCTGAAAAGCCAAACCCTGAGGACAGCACTTTCACATTACCCATATATTCTCTCTCAACTTGTTCAAAGCTTATTCTACCTCTCCACACACACACACACCACAAGACTCCAACGTTAGACGAAACAAAAGGAGAAGCAGAAGAAGAACACACGACCGTAACTTCCATGGTTACCGACGAAGCTTCACCGTAAGTACTCACTCTTAATTCCCTCTCCACACTCTTTAAAACCATCACACAATTTCCCACCCAATTTCAATATATGTTTCTTTAATTAAAATAAAAAAAAACTACGCATACGAACTTCAAAATTAAATATTACCTTTTTTTTTAAAAAAAAAAAGACAGGCTAATAATTAATTAATTAATCATCTTACCTTGTTGTGATGAATTTCGTACCTATGAATTTGCCGTGTTCTCGATCATATCAGGTTTGAGACAAGCGAGGTTCTGGCAACGTTCCTTGCATCGACGCCACTGCTGTCGGAGTCATGGAGGCTGTGCGCCGCCGCCAACGCCGCCGCGCCTCGGAGTTTCGTAGTGGAGGGCGGCGGCGGCGGCGTGGTTTACGTGGGTTTGTCCGGCGTGCAGATGGCGGGTGGATCGGACTCAAGCTGGAGAAGCCTGGTTCCGTTGGAGAGCATCGGGGAGGTGTCATCAGTGTTCTCTACAAGGAGGCATGGGAACAAGAACAGTGAAGAAGAAGGAGGAGGAGGGGAGCCCGTGATGGTGCACGATGGGATGCTTAATCTCTTTCACTCCCTTTTCCACTCTTTCCGAGACCGGGTTTGTTCCCAAACTATCATATTGCTTGCTTCTTAAATGTTCATTAATTATTAATTCACTTTTATTTAAATTAACTCTCCCCAAAATCATATATATATATATATAGTCACTCATTCTTATGTAAAAAATATTGTTTAAGAGCATTTATAATCTTGTGATAATTATTAAATATATATTATTTATCCTCATATAGCGAAAAGTGGCTGATAAAATAGATAAAGAGACATCACATGATTTAACTGTAAATGATTTTCTTCGCCTTCAAACATGTTTTAGGATTTTTTTTTTTTCTCTGAGAAATATTTTAGTAGACTTGTGATCCTAATTTTGATGCACAACAAAATATAAAAAGAGTTTTACACTATTACTATTATTATTATTATTATTATTATTATTATTATTATTACATGTGAGATATCTAAGATATTAATAGGTTCAAATGTTAATTATTTGTATTAATGTGTCAATACACCATTAAGTGATAATGTAAAATTTGCATGCACTAACACACCAAATTAATTCCTTTAGATATATGAGGATTGAAGTAAAAATAATTAGAATTTCAACAAAGGTTACGGTTGAAATTTGTAGTTATTAACACGTGATTTCTTGTATTTCTTTGTAAGCAAATTTACCATTAATGTAACTGAAGTGCTTGGTTTTTAATACGTGATTCACTAAATCTCCCTATAATATCTACAATATAGTGTACCAATCAATGATATTGTGTTTTTCTTCTCATAAAAAACTTATATGTATGACTAATTGTATGTTTTCTTTGGCATTAATATTGATCTAGCCTCCATGATATAATTAAGCTTCTTATGTCCCGTAAAAAACTTATGAGTCAGCTTTTGTCTGAGGATATTCTTGAGTCAGTTTTTGAGGGTGCGGTTGTTGTGTTTATGGAATATTGATTTTTTTTTTTTTCCATTTAGTATCATCTTTTGTTAGATTGCTCACGTGGTATGGTTGGTGGGTTGTGCTTCTGTTGGCAGAACTCAGCTAGTGGCAGAGCTTGTTGATAATAGAAATATGAATCTGATTAAACGTACAGAAAACTACAAACTGGAATTAATTTGGTCCGGGGATAAAGTGGAAAGAAAAAGCTAAAAGTGAATTTGGATAGATAAATATTAGCATCATCTATCCCATCTCACTTTCACACCAATTTCCCAGCGCACATGTGTGTTTAGTAAAGCTGTCATATTGAGGGTGATATCGAAAAAAGAAAGTAGCTAGAAATCTAGAAAAATGAATAATATACACATATGTAAAGTTCGAAAAGTGATATTTCCACTATCTTTTATTTAAAGAACCTTTTTAATATTAAATTATTCATTCTAATCAATGACATAAAAATAATACCATACATTGGATCTATGAAATGAAATTCATTAGTGATCACATAAAAATTTGTAAATATAGGTTAAGGCTTGCACAAATAGCGCCACCAATCATTAGGTATGAAATTAGTACAATACTACCATAAAACTACTTTAATTATATGCCGGCAAACTAATAGTAACTAGTTTGCTAGTTTAAGTTACAATGGTTAAACTCAAAGTAGAATAATTTGTACTTCAAAAGATTCGTGAATGTTCTGCTACTCCAACTCAATCAAGCGTCCTTTTGTTCCCTGTTTAACTCAATCAAATTTTTTTTTTTTTTTTTTGGGAAGAAGAAGAACGACTTGAATTGGAGTTGAGCACCCCAAAATTAAAGTGGCTTTTATTGTCCGTTTGTATTGTCATTGCTGGCTATGGTTGGTGTTCCATTCGAGAAATTCTAAACTTTCTTTGCTTCTTCAATTATCATTCAATCCCACAAATTGAGGTACAAAAAGCAAAGAAGATTTTTGCTGTGTGGAGCCCCCTCCCATGTATAAAAGGCCTAAAACAAAACTGTCAACCTAAATGGGTCCCCTTAATAAATATAACTATCATTTTCATCGATGTGCTTACCAACCAAACCATCTTGATTAGTGTCTTAATTAAACATACTAAGTTACTATTAGAACGTTATCTCGTTCGATTTGAAAGGGTAGACCATAGACTTTTACTTTCAAACAACGTTATTTGCACATGCATCATCTAGTAGAAGATAATGCAATAACAACTCCTAGTGGGATCAATTTTTTCTGAGTCAAGGATAGAAATTATTGAACCTCCAATATTCTAATTTTGTGCCTTCATCATCATTATATAATGGCATTTTATTAACAGGGAAAAAGCACTGCTTGTTGACTTGTCAAATCCGTCTTTTTTTTTTTTGAAAAAAAACAATGGGTGATTAAATAAGTATTGCAGTTTGATGCGTGGAAGTGATATAATTATCATGATTCATGCTTTGATCTAGCCTGATCCAAGGGCATCTGAAATGATACTTTTTTGGGTGGTACACGTATTTTGGAAAGTTAATTTATTAACATTGATAAACAATATCCAAGTCGGGAATTGTCCCTTGGGTAGCTTATTAGTGATACATGGATAAAAATAGAGACATTGGAAACAGAAACCAATTTGACAGTGGAGACGGAACATGGGATAGAAAAAATTTTCGTCCCCAAGACAAAAATATACAAAATTTTTATACTTTTAAAATCTGGGGACAGTGGAGACAGGATACAAAGATAAAAATTTAATTATTTTTTCTCCCAATAATATTCCTATATATATTTAATATTTATATCTCCATCTTCACTATCTACATTATCTCTATATTTTTGTTTCTGTCTCCTTGGCAAACGTAACCTTAGTGACTTAATTCGGGAGTGTTTTGGTATCCAACTTTTCTCTCAATAATCCGATTGTTTGATCCTAATTATTAATCAAAAAAAAAAAATGAGTTATCAATTGTCATGTCAAAATAAGGACAATGACCTTTCTGGTCTGCAAAATTACAAGTAGCATTAGTCTTTGTTCAATGTTTCGGTAGCAAGATTCCAATACTCCTATTATCAAAGATGTTAACGCAACAAATCAAAGTCGTGCCGTATTGGCCAACGTCAAGTCCATTCATACTTTAGTGAAAATGAAAAAAGAAAAAGAAGAATGGAACATTTGACAATGTCAACTTTTAGGAGCAAACTGTTTCAGTCTCACAATTCACGCTTCTTCAGTTGAGTCCAGAGTTCAAACTATATGAAATTAAAAATAATTTATTTCCTTCATTAATTTATCCACCTATTAAGGGAAAAAAAAAAAAAGCTTTGTTGTTATTGTTGTTTCTTTCATAAATTTAATGATCCGTATTACAATCTTAAGACATGTTTTAACTGTTCCTTAAATTTGTTTTCCTAGAATGTTATTCTTAACTGATCAGTTCAAAATTAATGTTAACCATCCAGATGTCGGAAATTATTCGAGATAACAACACCAGATCAATTGTTATCACAGGCCACTCCATAGGAGGAGCCACCGCCTCTCTTTGTACCCTTTGGCTTTTAGCCTACCTCCAACAGATATCTTCTTCTGTGTCAGTCTTGTGCATCACTTTTGGTTCACCAATGCTAGGGAATGAGTCTTTTTCCCGAGCCATTCTCAAAGAAAGATGGGGTGGCAATTTCTGTCATGTGGTCTCAAAGCATGACATAATGCCAAGGCTGTTGTTTGCACCCATAATAATACCACACACTGCTCAGCTAAATCTCCTGCTTCAGTTCTGGCAATTGTCCATGACTGCTCCAGATTTTGGGGAGCTTACAGTTCAAGTATCCGACCGAGAGAAAGCCGAGTTGTTCAACTTTGTGATGAGTCACTTGCATGCAGCCACACAAGAAGAAGAAGGGTCCAAGCGAGCTTTGTTTCATCCATTTGGGAGCTACTTTTTTGTTTCAGAAGAAGGAGCAGTGTGTGTGGATAGTTCAACCACAGTTATAAAGATGCTGCACCTGATGTTTGTAACTAGTTCTCCGGCTTGTAGTATTGAGGACCATCTAAAGTATGGAGACTATGTCAAGAAATTGTCACTACCATTCTTGAACCAGAAAAATTCCATGCAGAGGGAAGTTACTGATTCAAGCTATGACACTGGACTTGAATTGGCGGTTCAGTCTTTAGGGATAGCAAACCAGGTAATTGCACCATCTTATCCGACTACCAATGTGATGTTTCTTCTTCTCTAGTTTTGTTGCCTTACTTAAATCTTAATCTATTTTCTTATCGCACATGGATTGGTAATGTAGCATGAATGAGTGAATGAGTTGTGCAGTTTCTTCTCAGTAATATTACAATTACCTAGGCATGATTAATAGTTTCCATTGGAAGAAAGTGATTTCACTGAACAATTGTTTTCATTCAACTAATAGGAGCCGGCTTTTGAACCTGCCAAGGCGTGCCTTAAGATGGCAAGGAGAACGGGCCTATCACCAGCCCTGAATGCTGCTAGGCTTGCAATTACCCTATCCAAGTATGTGCCTTATCGGGCAGAAATAGGATGTTACAAGGCTTGGTGTGATCAACAAATTGATCAAATGGGATACTATGACTTGTTCAAGAGGAGGGGCTCATCAAAAAGGGAAATGAAAGTCAACATGAACCGTCACAAACTTGCCAGGTTTTGGAACAATGTGATTGATATGCAGGAGAAAAATGAGCTGCCTCATGATTTCGAAATGCGAGAGAAATGGGTCAATGCTTCACATTTCTATAAACTACTAGTGGAGCCATTAGATATTGCAGAATATTATGGCAAGGGGATGCACAAAACCAAGGGCCATTACATACAGCATGGTAGGGAGAGGAGGTATGAGATTTTTGACAGGTGGTGGAAGGATAGTATAATGGCTGCTGTGGAAGAAAATAATGAGAGGAGCACGTTTGCAAGTTTAACACAAGATTCATGTTTTTGGGCAAAGGTGGAGGAAGCAAGGGACTACTTGAATAGAGTTAGAAGTGGCTGTGACAAAAGCACGCTGGTTGGGTTGTGGATTAGAATTGAAGAATTTGAGAAGTATGCCATGGAACTTATTAAAAATAAGGAGGTATCCCTTGATGTTCTTGCTAAGAACTCAAGTTACAGTATATGGGTGGAAGATTTAAGAGAACTGAGAGAACTGAAAGCAAAGGAGCAGAGGTTTCCAAACCACTTTACCCCTTTTCTGGATGGGGAAGTAGTGCCTTAGTAATTTGTTGAAATAAATTTTGGTATAAATAAGCTTAAAATTGTGTAATATGTCCATGAACTGCTCCTTTTGCATAATATCTCTTTTGCGTATGACTTTGTTGCATTAGGATTTCACTACTTAAAATACGTATGAGAAGCAGGACAGGAATGAATCAATTATCATTCTTGCCTTTTTGACCTGAACGACTTAACATTTTCTCAGTAACGTGGAAAGTTCAAAAATATTGTTGACCATAGTAGGTACAGCAAGTCAATGCAGCACTGATGAGGATGAGGACATAAAGGACATTCCATCTATTATTCTACACACTTCTGAGGCATTATACCTTACCATTTTGAGTTTCAATATTCCTAACTGGCCCCTTGAACCATTTTCTTGCATCTAAAAGCCACCAAAGCATTATCAGACCCAAAACCACCCCCAAAGCAACTGGTGCATAGTTGAAAGTATCCCAAGAAATTGGGTAGAGAGTTGGTAGAAGGAATACAGAACATGTGTAACAAATCCATAGAAATGCCACTAGGCAGACTGGCCTTCTTGCTTTTCCTAAATAAAAGGGTCCAGGCTTGAAGTTCTTCTCAGACATCACCATCCTTGCAAATATTGGAACTGCATAGCCACCAACCCATCCAATTGTACATATTGAAGTAATGGCAGTGAAGACTACATTGACCTTCAAGATTGGTAGACCAAGAAGAATGCAGATTGCTGCACAGAGCCATACAGCGTTAGAGGGAACCTTGTGCTTCGGGTGCAGTTTCCGCCATAAGGATGAAAAAGGAACTCCCTTATCTCTTGATAGAGCATAAACCTGAAAATTGTTTGAGACACTCCACTGTGGTTAGACTATGGAGGCATACAAAACCCCATTGCTTTTCAGAGCATCATTAACTTGTAACCAAAGCTAAAAAGGATACTATAATACTGGCTTTTATCACATGATAGCTTCAAGGAACTGCAAAAAGCATGTAAATTGTGGGTGGCAGCTTGATGCTCCCCACTTTCCAGAATCTAATAAACAAAAAGAGAAAATACTGTACTTACAACTCTGGCAGCACTTGTAGTTATTGAAAGCCCACCAAAGAAGAATGAGCCCCAAATGATAAATAGTAGAATGATTGCTCCAACAGAACTGTGATATCTTCCATGGAATGCATCATAGAGAATTTGTGCTGGCACAAATGCTCCAGCAGTCTCATTGTTTGTATCATAAAGGTAACTGAAATTCTGCATGAGAGTTGAAAATTGGCATTACTATCATCCTTTGGATCAAAGCTGTTTAGTTTACTCTAAGTCAACAACAGACTAGCCAAGTAAGAGAACTAGAAATAACTAAATAAAATAAAATAAAACAAAATGAGAACCAAAATAAAAGAGCACTGAGTAAAAATAAAAAAGGAATTCAAACTGTTTTTTCCTGTTTCCTTCAGCAATCAAAGTATGCATAGAGTTCCAACAATGCTTCATAAAATAGTTTCCTTTCTAAGAGGAATGGAAGTGTTTAAATTGCTCAGTGATATGCTCAAGATGTTCATTGCTAACTTATGTATGTATACCTGGATGCTGAATGTAAGTGCCAATATATAAGCCCATCCAAACACAGAGATCATGCCAATACTTCCAAGTATTGCAATGGGTCCATTCTTGTCTGCACCTTTAGTTTCTTCAGTTAGATGTGCTGCAGCATCATATCCATACAAAGAATACTGGCTGACAAGAAATGATAGAATGACTGCATATGGCTTGCTTGATATTCCTGTTGATTCAGGGGCCAACTCTAAGTGTGTGAATACGTACGAAGCAGATTGTGTAGTCATCGCTACCAGAGGTAACATTATGACTATCACCACTCCACCAATAACCTGACACCGAATAAAAAATTGAGTCACTTCCTAATACACCATAAAACCTTAAAATTGTTGAGCATATGGAGAAGTGCATTTCATAATATTTTCTGACAGAAATGAACTACCATTGTTTTATAACATATGCAAATCCACAAGTTTATTTGGGCATAATCAAGTTAAAACATCACCTTTTCTCCCATTTCTATTCTCTCTTCTAATCACAGAATAAGCAAGTTTAAGCAATCTTATGGCAGTAATGGATATACAAGGAAGCAAAAGTACCTGCCACCATATTGAAATTATATCGATCAAGGCAATTACTTCTAATGCAAATGTGTTCAGTGCTGCCCATATGACAGTGAGGCTAATGTACATACATAAGAATAGCCATTTTGGAGCAAAGTACCCTCCGCCTTTGTTTGTGCCTGTTGAGAGCAGGATTATACTCTGCAACGTTTGTGATCCTGCATATGCCTTTTCAGCCATGAAAAGCATGAGTTGCTGTGTAAGCATTCTCTGATAACATTGAGTAGCAATTCCACCAAAGTTTAAGTACCTGAGTCCCTATCCCGGCAATAAGCCCTATGGTCTCAAGCCAAGCACAGCACCATGAGGAAAATGGTCCCCATTTCGGACCTGCTAAATGAGCAGCCCAAAAGTACAAAGAACCAGTTGTCTGTTGGATTGCATTGGAAGTGAAAGTTAGCTCCCTAAATTCATTTACTCATTCATGTGCAGCAGCAATCAAGAATTTTTATAATGTAAAGTTTCCTAAAGGGATAAGTCTTTACTTGACTCTTTTGATTTCGTTAATGAAAAGGACATTTTTAGTTTGTTCAAACATAAGTGGTTGGGCTCCAAGATTGAAATTAGGAATAGCTTGATCAGTAATATGTAAATATCAGTTATTCCTAGTTTTACAAGGCTGAAGTGCTGTACAAAATGACCATCAGAAATTATCTTTCATCAAACCGATCATATCTGCAGAGATAGATATAAAACTCTGTACTGGGACCTATATATGCTTGAGGAGTTCTATTTAAGTGAAATGGAAAGGCTTCCCATAATTACTCAAACAGATGTAAAATTATACTTTAAGCTATTGCAACGCCAAAGAATCAACTGAAGAAAGAGATTACAATTAAATATACTATTACCACTAAAATTATACAAGGAAATTTCATGAGAAGGGACAAACCGGGAAAGATGAGCATATCTCAGCCATTGCAATCCCAACAAACCAAGTGAAGAAAGAAACCACAACCCATCCCCAGACAAGAGATGCAGGGCCTGCGTATTGGAGACTAGAACCATAAAGAGGAGTGATTCCAGTGAAAAGGGTCATTGTTGAAAATGATATTGCCAAAGTCTTGAACATAGTCTGCACAACAAAAGGGAAAAATTCAACGTAGTTAACATACAAGAAAAGTTAATCCATTCTCAGAAACTAGGATCAAGAATAATCTCCATCAAGAACAAGATGGCGAAGAAAAATAGTTAACCATTTCTCTTCTCAGTTCTTGCTTGTAACCAAGCTCGTTGAGCCTCTTCTCTGCTGCATCCATAGTCGTGTCTCCTTTCACTGCTGCAAAGCTTCCTTCACTCCCCATGATGGTTTTGGTGGGGAGTTTTGCACGCTAAAAAGAACCGAAGGAAGGCAAAATAACTTTACTAAAGAGTCAGAAAGGTCACAAATATAAGGAATGATTAATGAATAAGATAGTGAAGAAGATTTGACCGGTTCCTCAAATGATTTAGTTGAAACATTCAACCTTCACACTAAGGCTCAAGAGTTTTCAAACCAGTTGCAATCTTTGAATAGTCCATTTCGAGGTAACAAACATGGACAAAGACAGTGCCGATTTTCCACTAATGCATCACCGTTTTCATTCTCTCTCTCTCTCTCTCTCTCACGCACATAGTTACACACTCAGCTAAAGAAAGGGGAAGAAAAAAAAAAAAGCCCATTTCACACTCATCTCTTTTTGTGTGTCGTTTTGGCTTGCGACTTGTAGTTGATGGTTGGTGAATGCATCTGCGTAGAGCCTCAACAAGGCAACTTGTTATAATTGGTTCGTTGGAAACTGCCAACTCAATTTTGTGTGGTTAGTCGCTTTGTCCATTATACTAATGCATAATGTTAAACAGATGGTCCATAATATACGTGTATATCTGACTTCCATAGTTTGACCTTTCCTTTGTTGACAATTTGCTAGGGGGACAATGAAAGAGATGGAGATGGAATTTAAATATTTAGTAGCACTAAGGGATGATTCTGCTTGACAAAAAAGCGTATATGTATAGATGGTTAACAAAAAAGCGTGCTTATTTTTCAGATAAATCTGGGATATTTACCGACTAATCCCTTCGAGACTTAGTGCTGTAAGTTTCGCTTTTGCAGCACAATATTCTCTTTAGATACACTCTCAGGATCGAACTCTTGTAAATGCTAAAAGGCATGCTAGCTAGGTTTTGGTGATAGGCCTCAGTTGGATGCAAATGGAAATAGTAAATCACAAACAGCAACTCAACTAACTCGTTGACTTTATCCACCCACATGTGAATAGCTATTTCCCTCTCAGTTATAAATGACACGTGTTTAGCAAAACTGCCGCCTGGAAATTCGGTGAGTGTTGATATGTGATTAAAAAATCCAGGTGAGAATCCAGGGATCAATCTTCATATAGACGAAGCAGCACTTTTAGCATGTTACGTTGTTAACCCATTTATTCAGAGAAATATCAGAAGAGAAAAAACAATTAAGGCCATGCTACGTGACGTTTACATTACATCTAATATATCCACATCACATGGAAAAAGGTGACCCTCACGGTGTATAAGAAAGAAAGACACACGCAAGAAGCAGCTTGTTAAACCTCCAACATCTGGCCAAAGGACAAAACCAAGAGTGAAAAAAAATGAAAATACTATACCATCAAAAACCATTGTGGGGCTTGCGTGATTTCCAAAATTCAGACGATGATATCAGGAGATGGGAATAAGTTGACCAAGAATATTGCGAAATTCACTGCACAGGTAATTAGAACCTGTTTGATTTGCTGTTTTCAATTTTCAATTTCTAGTTTTTGTGAAGAAAAAATTAAAAATTGAAAACTAAAAAATGGAAACTGAAAATTGAAAACAGGAAACCAAACAAGCCTTTAATATTCTAACATTCCTTTTTATTTAATTTCTATACATTGGTAGTATAAAATTTTTTTGTACATTCATTTATTCACATCTTTCTATTTATATAACTTTTCAATGAATGATTGTGTGAAAACCATATTTTGTCCATTTTAATTTATTATCATATTTATATTTGCGTTTAAAAAAAAATATCATCTAGCCTTTTATTTTAAGTCTAAAAACCATTTTTTTTCCAACCTAAGTGTTGTGGATCTACTCAAAAAAAAAAAAAAAGGAAGGCAAATCCATTCACCCAGCCCATTAAAACACAATGACAGATGGTGATCCAACTAAAGAAGAGCAAAAAGAAAAAAAATCTAAACATGCATAGGTCTAATGCATTTAATTCAGGTGCCCACTCCCCTACATATGTGAGTCAATGCCTATAATACAGGTGGCATTTAATCATACTTTGAAAATATTATTAAATAAAATTAAATGTGTAACTAAACAACTTCATACTCTCTGTCGTCCTCACACTTTCATTCCTCACTCTCCCACCTCCACCACCACTATTACCACCGCCTACTGCCTTATCAGTCTTCCCTCACTCCCAATAAAAAAAAAAAGTTGAACCCCAATTTCTGAGTGAGCACATCATAATGGATTAAAGCACTCAAAGCAGAAAACAAGATCTATCATAAACGAGGAAGTTGTGGGGAAAAAATTAAAACCATATATCACAAAAATTAAGCAATAATCATTCATCGCTCATAACAGAAAAGTAAGAAATGTTACATTTTTAAGATTCAATACATTATGATTTGATATCAACAAAAGAACTCGAAAATCAATGCTTACAAAAACATAACCTAAAAATCCCAATTGTCCTCTCTAGCCTTCGAATCCATAGAGGGTATTGCCCTGCCTCTTGAGGGCGTAGACAACATCCATCGCGATGACAGCTAGATTTGCAACGATGTCAAGGATGAGGTCTCAACACCGTCATATGCAGCTGCGGAAGAGTAGCTGGATCAACTTGAGCCAGCCAGTGGCGAAGAACACGCGACAGGAGAGGACGTGTGTATGTGTGCGGCGGGGGAAGCTGAGGAAGAGCGCCACCACGGTGTCGATCTCATTGGCACAAACGAGGTCGAGGGCGAGGGTGAGGGCGAGGACGGAGTTGGCGACATGATCGAGGGAGCCGATGGAGAGGAAGAGGTGGTAGGGGCAGAGGCGGTAGTGGGTGGTGGTAGGCGATGACAATGGTTGGAGTGACAAGTGACAAAAAAGAAAAGACAGAAGAGTTTACGTTTAGCCACACGTTTTATTTCGTTTAACCACACAGACATGTCACGGCCACACACTACCACATAGACAACCAGGAACTCCATGTGATAATCCGCCTTTAATTCATTGACGGTGCATTTAATGCTTCAATCATCTCAGAGTTGACAAATTACATCCCCAAAAATCTCAATTCATACCAACAGTGAGGGGACAATAATTCCTCCTGGATTACGGATCAATACATTTAATGTTGATCATCTTATTCAAAACTCCAACAGTAAAAGGAATCAATGCATTTAATGCCTCAGTCAGATCAAATTGAATCAGAGAGATTGACGTAATGCGGCATCTTTCATTCATAACCACTTCCACCATTATTTTCCAATCACTGACACAAAACTCTTTCACAAGCCATAACTACTACCACGATCATTTTAATCCAATAGCTAGAAACAACATCATTGATTACCATTCCAAAATCACCATTAATCGTCTAATCAATCCCTAATCACTACATCACAGCACAGCACAGGTAAGTTTCTCTCACTGATAGCTCGTCGTCATACTTTTATATTTTGCTCATGAACTATCCATATCCAGTTATCCATACAGAGACAAAGCATATGATCACAGCATACATATCATTAAAAGAAAAACGAGAGAGACAAGAATAAGCAAATTAATCTCATCATCATCAATTCATCATCATCATCATCATCATCCATTGAACCAAAAATTCCAGAATCAGACAAATGCATTAAGTCCCTAGGCAAAATCCCAGAAAAAGAAATCAGACCCAACAAAAAATAATAATAATAAAATTCAGAACAGCATAACTTCACCAAAAGTGACAACCTCTCCTCAGCATCACATACAGCCACCATCATCATCCTTCTCGGCCTTCAACTCTCACCCCACAGCCACGCTCGCGAACCACCCCGTCGCGTCTCAACCGTCGCACACCAACACTGCGACAGCGCCGCCCTGCCCCTCCTGTCCTCGCCGCCGCGAGCTCTCGCAGCAGCCACTGCGCGATGCGGAGACACCTTGCTAGCGACCAGCCGCCACCGTGAAACCATCACCGTCGCTGTTCCCTTGAGGCGCTGGATCTCCAGCCTAGCATCGCGGAAGATCGCAACCTGCCCCCTTCTTCTTCCGCGCGCCGCAGTCCTTCCTCCGCCGGATGCCGCGCCTATCTACCTCCTCCGTAAACAGCCTCCGCCATGCGGCCCCTGTTCGCGAAACCGATCTGACCGCCGTTGTCTCCACTGCTCCTCTGCGTGCCGCGAGCTCCTCTCCCTGTTGTGTCCTGCTCTTGCCGCCTCACTTCTCCCTTGTGTGTTGATGAATGCTACGTTAGAGAAATGGGTTTTGAAATGGTTTTTATTTTATTTATTCCATATTATCATCATTACTTTGGTCATGGGCTTCTTCTTTTTTATCTCTCCATGATGTTTTGGGTCATGGTTTTATTTGTAGTCAGATTGTTTTTCTCTCATTTTGGTTTAAGTTTTGTTTGGGTTAGTGTAGAGTTAAGGAAATGGTTGTGGTTATTATTTTGGGTCAGATCCAATTTTTTTATGTTGGGCCCGTTGATTGGTTCTAGTGTATTATTTATGGACTGGGTTTGTTTTTTGGATCAAAGTTTTTTTAAAAACTGTGTTTTGAGCTTATTTTAGGTTTTTTATTTTTGGGTAGTGTGGGTTAGTCTTTATTTATATCTTGGGTAAAAAAAAAAGAAAATTGTTGTTATCATAAATTTTAGGAATTTAAATCTTTTTAGTGTGTCTCGAAATCTCAACAAGTTTCCTAAAGAAAAATGAATGAATAAAAGGAAATGTCTTAAAATGTATATCTTTATTTGTGCAATAATCAAATAAAATTTTACAAATAAAACCAACCAATACATGTCATGATTTTGTTAATTAAAATTCATCAACACACAATTATTTTTTACAGAACGACATGATTTTAATTTCCTGATTGCACCAAAGGATACGTCAGCATAGCCAACAACTATCAAGCCAAAATTAATTTTTCATTTAAAATTATGTTCTCTTTTAATTTAATTTCATTTCATTTCATTTCATTTTTACATGTGATTTCAGAGGGGCAAAAAAAATATTAAAATTATAAATTAATTTTCATAATGAGCTCTAGGGTAATCATATTTATACAGATATATTAGGGGTGCAGTGGGATCAAATTTGCACCCTTTCCTAATCATAATCAGACTCCCGAATCTTAAAACTCTTAAAAGATCAGTTTTACAAATCAAAAGATTTTCCAATTTGTGCTAAAAACAAAATTGTTGGCAACTCCAATTCATTTAAATAAGTTGTTATTCTTGTCATGGCACCTTTCCGATACGTTATGACAAATTGTAAGAGTCTATTATCTGTGTAAAAATCTTTTACAATACTAGTATAGAGAATTTTTTTTTTTTTTCCTTTGTTGGTGATAAGGAATAAGGAAGGGTGGAAAAGGGAATAAATCTATTGCTATCCCTAGGTGCAAGGCTTTATTGAGATCTCAATAATAGTAAGATTGGCAAAATAATTGCTAGTACAGTGAATAACCAACATATAAGCATTCACCTAACTGATACTTTTTGTTGTGTAGAACTAATTAATTGACAATCAAATTGGTATCACCAACAAATATGCAAATGGCATATTGGTTATAGAAGATGAAGGAATGGCTCCCAATTCGTCATGCCATTCACAAATCTCAAGGATATGGAGAGTTATCTTTTCCAAATGTCTCTCATATTTCAAGGCAGAACTACCTGGATGGCAAAAAATCCATGACCTAGCTATAAGATTGGCTGAATGATATTGGAGTAAGAGCACTCATGAATCTCAAGGGCTTGGATAACCTGATATAAAGTTTAAACATGAATTCTTTCTGCAATTGGGTGCATTAATATTACATTTTGTTATCAAATGGCGGGGCCAAAATACACAAATAAAGTAGCGCAAAATGAATATGTAGAAGTGTAAAATAAATGACACAAGGAATTTTATGTAGTTCGGCTTAAAGCCTACATCCACGGGCAAAGGCGACAATCAAATATTTTACTATAAACATATAATGGAGATACAAAAGCTAAACACATTTCACTCAACCTAAATCTCAAATACACTCAAAAATATTCTGAGGTACTTTGGGTGTATTTGGGAATTTGATTGAGTAGAGTGTGTCCACCTCTTGTATCTCCATAATATTTCTAAATGAAATATTTGATTGTCGCATTTGTCCATGGATATTGGCTTTAAGCCGAACCACGTAAAATTCTTGGTATCATTTATTTTACGCTTTCACATATTCATTTTGTGCTACTCTGTTTGTGCATTTTGATCAAAAATCAAATATATCATGAGAGAACCAACACATATTGATGTCATATATCATTTTATTGGGGAGTTTACTTCTTAAGATACCATTGTAATGAAGAAGATTGATACCTCAAATAATGCAGCTGCTAAGTTCAAGTATTACTTAGACTTAGTTAACATTCATAATACGTGAGTTTCCCCTTATGGGCATTTTGGAGAAGGCAACTTCAGAAACTTGATGAAAATCAAGCCAATGTGGAGATTTTTTAAAATAATTATTTGGATGGCTTGACTTTTCAAGCTATTGATAAACTTTGAACAAATTTCCCAACAAGGTGGCTACAACTTCTTCATCTTGTTTTCTTTTGATGCCAACCAAAGAAACTTATAGGTTTGGCTTGAAAATTAAATTGATTGCATTGACAAAGTGTGCACCCCAAATTCTATAGATTTCTTTGGTTGGCACCGAAAGCAAAAAAGAAGAAGTTGTAGCCACCTTATTAGAAATTTTGTTCAAACTTTATCAATAACTTGAAAAGTTAAGCCATCCAAACCATCAACAAGTCTCCATCTTAACTTGATTTTCATCAAATTTCTCAAGTTGCCTTTTCCAAGATGCCTATAAGGACAAACTCATATATTGTGAATGCCAATTAAATCTAAACAATGCTTGAACTTAGCAACAGTAATTGACTTTGTCAACATATCACCTAGATTATCTGAGGTACAAATCTTCTTCATTATAATGGCACATTGAAAAGTAATCTCCTGAATAAAATGATATCTTACATCAATATATTTGGTTTTCTCATGATACATTTGATTTTTAGCCAAATGCACAAACAAAGTAGTGCAAAATGAATATATGAAAGCGTAAAATAAATGATACCAGAAATTTTAAATGGTTTGGCTTAAAGCCAACGTCTATGGGTAAAGGCGACAATAAAATATTTTACTATAGAAATATAATGGAGATACAAAAAGTGGATACACTCCATTCAATATACTTCCCAAATACACCTAGAATTCCTCACAATATTTTTCTTTTTGGTGTATACTCTTAACTTGTAAAAAAGAATAACTCACAAAGAACAGATAATTCTACTCTATAACTAAAAGAAGGAGAGGATTTTGTTTACGTTGTTGATGCATTTAGAGCTCAAATGAAAGCTCAATTTATAGAGAGCTTGGGGTGCACACTTTGTCAATGCAATCAATTTAACTTTCAAACCAAATCCATAAATTTCTTTGGTTGGCACCGAAAGCAAACAAGAAGAGGAAGTTATAGCCATCTTGTTAGAAATTTTGCTCAAAGGTTATCAATAGCTTGAAAAGTCAAGGCATCCAAACCATTTTTTCAACACATTTTGGTTGCTATCAACAGCATCATTTATTTCTTCACAGTAAGGCTGAACAGTTTTCTATGTTCTGTTAAATGCATAAGTAACTATTTACCGTTAAATGATATAAATATTGGAAACTGATTTGACATTGGAAGAAGGGTTGATACGTGAAAAAAAGAGAAGTGCTATTTGAACACCCAAAAGTTGGTGTCTGAAACAGACACCCACTTTTGGGTGTTCAAATAGTTTTTCTCTGAAAAAAAAGGCTGTGAGAGTTTTAAGGAGTGCTTTTTTTTTTTTTTGTGGATAAATTTAAGGAGTGCTTATGTGCACATGGCATGCATGCATACCCAAAAGATATCATGCATGCTTAGATATATATACACACCTAATTTTGTTTTGTTTTCCCTTTTAGGAAACTATCATGTTTAAGTAAGTGTATAGCAGAGTAAGTTAAAACATAAAGTGACATTAAAAGTACGCTGCCAAGTAGCTCAATATGCACTTAAATTTTCCCGTCTTCCTTTTTTGTGATGACGACTTTCAAAGTAAGATTGAACATAAGTCGGTAGCTAGAATCAAAGCACAAGAGAGGGAAAGAATCAGAAGAACGGAAATTTTCATTCCAAAGTTTTAAGTCGCTGCATCAAATGAATGAAGAACCTGTTCTAAAACCATTCTTTCTTGCGGGTCAAGAGGACTCTCTGGTTTATCAGAGTGAGCAATGTTTAGAAGATAGAGCTTCTTTGAGGCCACAAATGCTGCAGAGAATATCCTCTTCATTCCTCCCCTAGTACTATCAACCATGTATTCAAATTCATAAATTTGTAATCCTCCCTCCCCTGATCTTTCTGCAACTGAAATCAATTTGGCGTCCTTTGTACTTTCCTGAATGTTAAGAGAATAATACACAGAAGCTAAAATCATATTCATTCACTTAGATATTAGATATCTACCCGCCAATTCTAAGAATACAAAGACAGTTATGAACACACAAGGTACATCTCAGACAGATGAACTTTTTGCTTTCTATTATCTTGATAAATTCTATGTAAATTACTGTATGTAATGGTTGATTTTTGTCATAAATACAGCAGAAATGATTCCTTAAATTCAGAATAGAACTCTTGCTTTGCCTATGCATCATAGCTAACTCTGAAATCAATTGAAAAAAGCACCAAAAAGAAATCAAAGTAATGCTACGATAAATCTTTCAGCTCATATTCTTCCCTTGATTATAGAGTTATATTTCAAACATAGGGAGATTCTTCTAAGCACAGCAAAATCCAGAGTCACCACGCCATCACCACTTGGCTTACATTTTAAAGTGGTCACAGAAAGTAGCAGTAGTGGAAAGAAGAACAGTTTACCTTACGTCTTTCTGCTTGTAGAAGCTTATCAGCTACAAACTGAGGGCTCCCAAACTCTCCAAGACTAGCAAGACGAACCGGGTTCACCACAACCCCAATATTGTTACTCCCCATATTTGCATCTTGAAACAATACAGTTGCCCCTGCTTTATCAACCTGTTATGTGCTAACCAAATTAGCAAAGATTGTATGTTATCGCAGTAAGAGGAGCCTAAAATCCAAGTAAATCTCTGTTAAACTGCAGTAGTCTAATGACACATCACCCAAAATGTAAGCTAGTGTGTCTTCAAATTTATATGTTCCACACTTGGAGTTTCAAAATTTCCATTCCAGACCAATATGTAACTTCATCACTCTTATTTGAAATTCAAAGAGTTTATTTGATTTCTGCTTTCATTTTCTATTTTCTTCACAAAAATCCTTAAAATTAGGAAACAAACTAAAATCAGGAAATGAAAAAATGGAACGAGGCCGTAACATTCCACTTTCAAGTGAGTCCTCGTTCATGGCAGTCCCACCATTATGTATTCCTATCGCTGATTGTTGTGCATGTTATAATTTGGTATTAAATTGATATGAGGAATTGTGAATCATCAAAGTTTTGAAATTCTAGCATTGTTTCATTAGGAGAAAAGCACACTCAACTAGTCAATTATTCACATTAAGCATTTTTTCCCCTTCTTCTGGGTAGACAAGCTTAACAAAGATCAAGTCAATAATAAGATTCAGTTCTACAAAATGGACAATTTACCTTTGTCCAAGAAGAGGGTCTAAGAAGAGTGAACCCTTCCTCGGAATCCGTGTATCTCTGAAGCTCCAACTCTTCAGCCAACAACAATGCACCACGCGTGTTCGGCACATTGCTCCACAGAAACGCTGTCAGAAGAAGGGTAAGGTTGAGCTTCCTCTTAGTTATCAAAGAGGGTGATAAGTGCACGTGCTTATTGTGGGGTTCATGAATGCAGCAGCCACGTGGGGTTGGAAGAATTGAACTGGGGAATGAGATTGAGACGAAGGTTCTGGAAGAAGCGTGAGTGGTGAATTCAGAATGTTGGTGGTGGTGGTGGTGGTGGTGGTGGAAGAGGGTGTTGTGCGGTAGGGTGAAGCAAGTTCTCAATGCCATTGTTTTTGGTTGCCGAATTGTTGCTGGCAAAGTTAACGGTTTCCTATGTTGTTGGGTCTCATAAGGATGAATCGCTGGGACATGGGAGATGAGAACGTAAGAGTTCGTTAATCGTTATCTTCCAAGGCATAGGCATTTCCTCACTTCCACTTTTCGAGTTCGAGATTACAAGAAGAATATTCAGACTTTATCTGCCGCTGTAAATAAATAAACTGAAATATGAAAAATGGTATGGTAGAAATTTAAAATATTTTATGCATCTTCCGGTAGATTAATCTCTCAGGTAAACCTTAGTGGTGACTCTTCCTAACCATGTATTTCCCTTGCAGAAATGATTAGCATAAGATATTTTTTTTATAATAATTTTACCCATTTAATGCATACTCGTGAGACCCATGTATTTTTATAAGTAGAGAAATAAAGTTATTATAAAAAAATATTATACACACTTTTTAAGGGACCCAAACTTCTACCATTAGACTAACATCTTATTAGTAAATATTAGATTTGATCATTATTATTATTAGTTATATTACACTTACCTTATCATAAATTTTAAAATTACACCTACCTCTCCTAAAATTAATATTATTAATTTTTATTTCAATTTTTCTTAAATTCTTAAATTACCCTTCTTTAAAAGTCCCAACATTCCAATCTTCTTTTCGCCTCGGCTCCCAATCCTAGAGGTGATAAAACGGATTGAGTCCACCGGATTGGCCTATTAGCCCTCTACTTTTTTATGGATTAGGTTAAATTTTTTAATTTGTTAGAATTTTTCAACTCATCCTGCTCTGCCCTATCAAAATTTTATTTAATTTCTATACACAAATTATATAAAATTTATTTTATACAATTATTTAATTATATATTACTATAGTAGCTAACTTTCTTAATTATTACTTGAAAATTCATGCAAAGTAACTATCTTAATTGGATAACTTAATACATCAAAATTAAAATCAAATCCATAATATAGACATAAATCTTATAAATCTTAAAAGTAATTACTATAATTAAGTTAAATTTTAAAGTACATCAGTCTAATCATTCTGTAGTGTACCAAAAGAAGTCTAATTATTAATTTTTTTTTCAAAAAAAAAAAGAAGAAGATATGTAAGCAACAGCATAGGCGGCAGGGAATTGTGCAACGTGGAGGAGTCGGTGTAAATCTAATGTAATGGACCAAATCAAATCTGATACGGCACATACGAGCAGAACAAAGGTCGATGTAAGTATTTTTCGGTCGATGTTACCAAAGGTCGGAACTCGGAATAGAACAGGACTCTCAAAGTAACTAACAATCTCTTCATTCTTCATTTCGTTCATTCATCCATTCATTCATCGATCCATCTTTGAATTGAAGTTCAGTTTGAGATATGGCAATGTCTCTTCGTTTTCATCCCCACCCATCATCCTCCATCTCTCTCTCTGTGAGTTCCACTTTTCTCTCTCTTACCCCCTTCAATCTCGTCAATTTTTCAACACAACTTCATTTCCCATCTTTTGCTCCAAAGAGTAATAATCAACAACTCAAATGTTAATCTCGATTATTTCTCTTTCAGCCCCCCAACTCTAAATGCATATAGTATTATTATCTCATCTCAGTTAACTTCTGACTGTTCTGCGAAATGCGCTTTTTGACTTTTAACTAATTCATTCATTCATGTAATGCCATATCTTTGACTTAACGAGTTTTCTGCTGCATTATGGCTGCATTTCTTGATTAGTGCATTTTTTATCTAAACTTTCAGTCTCTTAGGATCGCAAGGAAAGTTCTAGGGAGTATTATAACAGGCAAGTTATGCTTCTTCTGCTGCACATAAAGCCTTAGAGTTTTGTTATTTCTACTCTAAGACACCGTGTCGACTCATGTATAAAGTGTGAGTCAGCATGATGTCCCAGCCACAATGAATACAAATAACATTGTTCAAAGCCTTAACTATTTAGCAATATACAATTGTGGTTTATTGACTGACTTTAGTACTGCACTGCTGAATAATTTTTCATGCTCATAGATTTTTTTCAGCCAAGGATTGGAAATTGGCACTTAGCCAGAAGAGGTGGAAGACTAGTATCATTCAAGGGCTGTGTGAAGTTTGTGCAAACAAATTGCCGAATCGCTGTCCCTGGTACCTCACCAAGAAATGAAGAAAACCCCCCGTCTACTAGCTTCAGGGATAAGAAGGCAGTTCCTGATGCGGATCCTCCCAGTATCAAAGATGTTAACCTTTTGTATCAATTTTTCGACCAAAGGTTATCATTTCAGTCACAATTATATTTTAGAGCTCCATGTTGTAGATATAATATAAATGCTTTGATAATTTAATCTTGCAAAAGTTTAACAGTTCCTGACTGGATTGCAATTCTAATGTACAGTACGAAGCTCATGGTATTGACTGGAGCTGGAATTAGTACGGAGTGTGGGATCCCTGACTATAGAAGGTTCTGATTCTTTTGTATGCTACTACCTAATACTGAGGTTAACCAAAATGTTTATTGGGAAGCTGTAGCAGATATAGTGTTTTTTTTTTTTTTTCATTTTTGTGTCCTTCTTTATCGCTGATAGCAATTTATTATTTATTGCAGCCCCAATGGAGCTTATAGTTCTGGTTTCAAACCAATAACCCATCAGGTGATCTGAAGGCATGTTCAACCGGATTTGCTTCTTTTATTGTGCTGTGGTAGTGCCTAAGTGAGATAGGAAATATGGCAACAACAAACAAAAAGTTAAGGATAGGAGAACATAGATCTCTTTCATTTAGATATCATGTTCAGTTGGTTTCTTTAGCAACGTGATTTTCTTATCGTCTTCATATACCTGTAATATTATGGCCCAAATAAAAAACCCACATTGTCTGTAGTATCTATGGTTGAGTTCTTTGAAAGAAAAGAAAGGCTATTGTTTGAGTGATTGAGTCAGCAGAATAGGATTTATGACAAGAAATCTCTGAAATCTCTCCATCTACAAATGAATAAAAGGCTTCCACTATTGATAAATCATAAATCATTAAGAATTTTCCATTAGTGTATGCATATTTAAATCGAAGATTTATGGCAATCAATGTGAAGAAAATTTGAAACACAGCTAGATGTTTGTGCCAAAATTAGGAATGAGAACTTACTAATTCAAGAATTGAATGCAATATCTTGATATTTTTTATGCCATTTTATCTTGGTCTTTGTCTTAAGTCCTCCTTTCTTTTGACATTATAAAGGAGTTTCTCCGTTCAAGTCGAGCCCGGAGGCGATATTGGGCAAGGAGCTATGCTGGGTGGAGGAGATTTACAGCAGCACAACCTGGAGCTGCCCATCATGCTTTGGCAGCATTTGAGAAGGCTGGCCGCATTGATTTTATGATTACCCAAAATGTTGACAGGTATGAGGGGTCTAGTAATTTATTAGCTAGGGTTACTTGGAAAACATGAGATATTAATAGCAAGCTTACCATGGAATTTTGATGCATCATGTTCTCAGGCTCCATCATCGTGCTGGTAGCAACCCATTAGAGTTACATGGCACTGTATACACCGTAATTTGTATAGATTGTGGACATTCCTTTTCCCGGAGCTTGTTCCAAGACCAGTTGAAGGAGCTTAATCCAAAGGTTAGTTGTTAGGAATACTTCCCGGTTTGGGCAAGTTTATTCCAGGAGGAACAAAATTGGGCCTGTTATTGGGCCAGAAATGGAAGTGCAGTAATAACTATAGCTGGTTAAGTGAATAAATGAAAGGAAATGTTAGTTAGGGAGGTGATAGGAGAGTATAAATAGGAGAGGAATAAAGGTAGTTAGTGTGGATTTCATTCATTTGTAACTAGTTTTGAGATTGAGAAATTCTCTCTCTCTCTAGGCTTCTGCTTGTACAAACACATTTGGATCCTTGGAGATTTTCTAGGTCCCATAATCAATAAAGCTTACCTGTTTTTTTCTATTCTTCAAATATCAGTCTCATCATTAGTATTATGGACTTATTTTCCATAGAAGTTCATGTCATAAATTAAAATATGATAAACAAGCGATTTCAATAATAATAATAAAAAAAAAAGTGCTGATGAAGTCTGTTCAGCACTGAAAAAGTCATGATATTTTTAAGATGCCCTTTATTCCCAGGGCAAAGTATAATATCATATTGAAAGATGAAACACTTGGATATTAGACATAATGGCTCGCTGTTTGGCAATTTTAGCATCTGTATAAACACTATTTCACTAGAGGTGGTTATTGTTTGGTTCTGTTTCGCTGGTGCTAGAATTCCCCCCCTTAATTTGTATTTTCTTAAATCTGAGGAGGGGAGAATTCTTAGGTGGAGATCAATGATGCAATCGGGTGCTCATGTAGTGTGTGACATGGGGAAGCAGCGATCCCATTATACAGTTTATAGGTCTAAGATGAATTCTGATTGTTGAGAAAATATAGGTACTACAAAGTACAGAGAAAAGTATGGGAGAGGAAAAGTTTTATTTAGTGGAAGGTTCCATATAGTGTTCGTAATACTGGCTATTAAACCCCTTGTGAGCTCATAACATCACCCTTTATTGCAGATTCACTGTAGGAGACCACTTTCCTAACACATAAAATTTCCTTGAATAAGTACTCTTTTCTCAATATTCCTTAACACTGCCTATAAAGAATGGAGATAAAAGGACAATTGAGTGAGTGTAACATCTTGAACCTTGCTGGTATTACTGAAAGTTGTTGGGTACAATGCGAATACATTAAGACATTCCTAGAGTTATTTTAATTATTATGTTTTGTATGTTTCAATCAGTTATATTGTTTCTGATTTCATGTGTCTAATAAAGTAAATAGTAATATGTGTTCCTTGTCCTGAAAGTAGGACATGATTTGCGTCATGACTATGGATCTAGAAGAAAAGAAAAGAAGAAGTAATTGCTTCATCCTATACTGGTGCTTCATTTTATCAGTCCTTTAGTCTTGTAGACTTGTAGTTGGAGTTCCTGTCTCTCAAAACAATAGGACTGCGCACATCTGTTCTGATTTTCCCTTTTCTGATGAATATTTAATTTTTGCAAAATTGATGTTATGCAACAGTGGGCAGAAGCAATTGAAAATTTGGACCATGGAAACCCTGGGTCAGATAAGAGCTTTGGCATGAAACAAAGACCCGATGGTGATATTGAGATTGATGAAAGATTTTGGGAGGAAGATTTTATCATCCCAACTTGTCAAAAGTGCAATGGAGTTCTCAAACCTGATGTAGGCTGTCTTGCTTCTTTTAGTTGGAAGGGCTGTTACTTCTCTGAAACTGTGGATACTTCTGTCTGCTTTCATACAGAATTATTGCTCTCCTTTATTGTAGCCAATGTTTAGTGGGGACCAGAGAATCATAGCAGACATGTATTTTTGCTCTTTGTAATTTACTTATCTGAAAGGGTGAATATTCAAGCATCCCATTCCATCCTTCCTGCACAAAAAAAAAGGAGGGTAAAACGAAATGAGAAATTGTCTTGATATGCATTAAAGTTGAATGGAGCTGTTTATTCAGTTGCTTTGTGGATGTGGCTGACTTTGACTGCCATTTATGTTGTGTATTCTTTTACTTGATTCTGTTTTTTGTGACAAACCAAGATGTCTGCTCTGCTGTCTTTTTCTAATTTGATACTTTGGTGTTGGCCTCTTCCTTCTTGCATAAGTTCATGGTGTGTTTTACGATTTGAAATATTTCCAGATTTTGCTTGAAGAAACAGACTACAGGTGTTTTTTCCAAACAAAAGTTCATTCCATAATCATATTTGGTCAACCATGTATAATTGTATCTGATCATTTTGATTTGTGTCTTATCTTGCTAGTGACATGCACACTTCTAAGTAAATCAAATGGGAAATGCTCACATAGTGTGTTCTTGTGAATAATTATGAAGGTTGTCTTCTTTGGTGATAATGTTCCCAAGGACAGAGCTGATATGGCAATGGAAGCATCTAGAAGATGTGATGCTTTTCTTGTACTAGGATCATCTCTGATGACCATGTCTGCTTTTCGACTTGTCAGGTAGATTCAAAACTGTGTAGGTTCTTTGGTTATGGTGTCAAAATTATCTAATATTTTTATTATCTGAATAATAATTATATGTTATCGGCAATATGATAGATTGATAGTAGATATGCATTTTTTTTATGTTTTCATTATGTTAAATAAAACAGTTGATACAGTCCAATCTTTGAGCAAAACCTTCCATCATCTAGTCAATTGTGCTTATAAAACTTCACATCGATCATAAATGATTCCTATCGGTTAATACTAAAATTAACACACAATATTTTCTAGACATTTTGAATTAGACAATTGAATGGCAGAGTAGATCATATGCATTCAGCAATGTGGCTGAAGTAGCTGTGCTGTTTTCTGCTAATATAAGTCGACTGTTGCTATTGAGAATGAGTTACTCATCATTTCTGAGAAATATTTGAACAGTGTTTAGAATCAAAACTTCAGTGCTCTGATTCAGAAAGAGGAAGTCATTCTTGAACTTCAAGCAATGAAAATATTTTCTCTTGGCATGTTTTCCATTGACTGGCTCAGGCTGCATATCTGACATGATTCAATTTTTGAAAAATTCTTACAGTGCAGCTCATGAAGCTGGTGCTGCCACTGCAATTGTAAATGTAGGTGTGACACGTGCTGATGATCTTGTATCCTTGAAAATCAATGCACGGTTGGGCGAGGTATGGCTCAACTTTAATGTAAACTGATAGTCATGGATATCATATGTTTTAAAGACAACAAATCTTACAGAGTCTTGCGTTGTTGCAGATTCTTCCAAGAGTACTTGACATGGGGTCTATAAGCGTACCTGCTGTATAGCAATAACAGATGTCAAAGATGTATCAAGCTATATCATTTGAATCCTTCAGTCCACTTCACCCCACCTCATTCTTAATCTTTTTTATTGTTCAGTTATTAGTATGAACAGTGCCAACGGGCCTCTTCCATTGACATTCCTCCCCTAACTCTTTCTGCATGTGCCACTTTCCTACCCTGTTCACCCATTAATTTGATTTCATTCAGTAAAGAAATTGTCAACAGGACGTGATCCAAGTCCAGTTGATTGTTGAAGTTTTTTCTCTAAATTCAGAAACTTGTATTTATCTCATCATTCTTGTCCTCCGTAGTGTGTAATGATATTGACGGAGGTATTCAATGAAGATGAATTTCACGTTCATATTCCCGTTGCGAGCTCGACATTTTTATACGAAATGTAATCACCATTATTTTCCTCTTTTGCCTTTGTAATAGATGTACATGTGAATGCGTTAACTGTAAGATGCATATCAGTCAAATTACAAATATAGACGATTGATGTTATGAGTGAACAAAAGTAAGCCGACAAAATTTATGCTCACTTATCATGCTATATTATTATCGTTTAACGTCAACACTTTTTCACCCTTTATGATGATTTTTTTTAATTGAAACAAATATACATTATAACTACGAGAAACTACGTACTAAATTTTCAAGCCACAAAAACTAGTTAGTAGGAAAAGAACTGGGAAGCTGCCCAAACATTTAGGGATGACAATAGAACGAGTTTGGATGGGTTTTTACTTAATCCAATCCCGTACCAAATAATATCAATCTCAACCCACACCAACCCTATCCGTAGATGTTACAAGTTTAAATCCACACTTACCCTACTATTTTTTTAAAAATTTGTAAAACTAATTTAAAATCTAAGAAATCAAACACATATAAACTGCAACTAATGACAATATTAATATTTAACTTCTAAAATAGTAGTTATCAATATCAAAAAATAACAAAATGAGTGAGTGTTACTCATTAGTGTATTAAGGATTTAGAATTATGTAATTTTCTTTATATATATATATAATATTATAAATAATTAAAATATTATATATATATTTTAAATATATAAGGGGTGGGGGGCAGATTCACCCTAAACCCGCACCTGTCTCGACCCGCAGGCAAGCAGAGCGAATTTTAAACCCGACTTGAGGTAGGTGGATAGGACAGGTATCCACGGGTCATGTTGAAATTGCCATCCTTAACAACCAACAAGGCAAAGAACAATGCATTACTGATTACTGAATGCGGAGTTAACTGGCTACTAGCATATATATAACTGGTCAATCACTTTACATGCAGCATTCTAGTATATAGAGCTTAATATCCAAATCTATGCAGTTCCAAACTCTAGCTCTTGACCATTAGGTATCTACGCTCCTAATAACCCAAAAGGAGAAACAAAAGACATCTACAGGCCAGCATTTGGCCTATGAAATCCACTTGAAGCCCATTTCTTAAGAGTTCTCATTAACTGCCTTGTCAATTTCTTCAATGTGATTGCGAAGCACATTCCACTGCACATACAAGAAAGAGGGAGTTAATGGTTAAGTAATATGGACTTCGAAATTATCTGCTCTAGATGTTTTACCCGACCAACAAAACAGAGACAGGAATAGAAAATGATATTATAAATCAAAATTCATAAAGTTTGAACATCTACCTGATCCATGGTCAATGAGATGCCTGGAAACAAGTACAAAACAAAAAAAGTCAGTGTAGTTCATGTTTATAAATCATTATCAACAACCACAACCAAGTATCAAACCAGTGGGCAAAGTTGATAACATGGATCAATCATGCCATTGAGCACTATCAACAACCACTTTCTCAGTAAAGGCAAACAGAAGACAGCAAAATAAACTAATGTACACTACTCTGTCCAAACAAACATGTGAAAACAGGCAACTTAACATACATGATTCTAGAATAATCTCAGGCATATGCAAGTCCAGTATCTTAAGGCTCACTAAGAAATAAAAAGCATACATAGAAGTTGCTCACAACCGTCCCATTATAAGCTAATGGAAAATTAAGCTAAAAGGTTATATATTCCACGCAACATAACACAACTTCTGAACTATCACTTTGGCTGAATCAAGCTACAAAACATCAAATATCACTCCTCAGTAGTCAATACCACATATTATAATATTTTCAAGGACCAAACAGCTGGTGATCAAGAGCCAGATAGTTGGCAATTCTGGTCTCACAGCCTCACAAAGCTAACGACAATTTACAGAGTTGCAATTCAACAAAATCATGATTCCAGAATCCTCAACAATGAACTGAGGCATCCACAATAACCGTATTTACGGTATTCAAATGACAGACACAAATGCCTGCTTCATACTTCCACAATCTAGCCCCTATAACTAATCAAGTTCACCAATACACGACAAGAGCCCTTATTTAAACCCTAACATGCAATCAATCAAACAGAAACTAGGTATTTGAACGAACAAAGATCGCACGGTGAAAGCGCCATTAAAATTCAAAAGATAAATAAAGAAGAGAACAAAACCTTTTCTGCCAGGGAGTTGCTTGCCATCTTTGACGTAAAACTCGCGAATGTCGATGACGATCTTGCCTTGCCAGTTCCTCACGGAAACCCTCCTGTTCTTCGAAATCTACAAATAATTTATTTATTCAAACCAAAAAGAAAAAAAGAAATAATCAGCGGATTATAAATAAATTAAAAATTAAAAAAAAAAAGAAAGAAAACAAAAACCCTAGCTAGTGTAGTAGGAAGGTTTAAGGGAGTGGAGATGAATAGATGAGCAGAAGGAAACCTCGCAGACGACGATGGAATCGGAGTCGTCGGAATCGGTGGTTCTGGCGGATTTCTTTGAAGGAGCGCGGCCTTCGGAGTCGGCGTCGGAAGCGTTGTCGAGGTCCTCCTTTCGCTTCCCCTTTCCAGACATTTCTTCGCTTTCCCTCTGATCTGTGATCTGTGTGAGAGTGTGACAGTGAAATTTGAAAATACGAAATGATATGTAATGTATGGTATTACTATTTATAGAGAGAGTGGATGAGATGGATTATTTGACAGCCACCCGGAAATCCTTTTGGCGCCCAAATGGAAAGAATCGAAAAAGTTACTCCAATTACAGACTTGCTCCGGAAGCCACTCTGTGGATGGCGTGGAACCTTTTCTTTTCTTTTCTTTTGTGAAGTTTTTGTTTCGGTACATAAGGATGTCCTTTTGAATCTAAGAGTCTTTCACGTATTTAAAATAAAAATAATACAATATTATATATATGTTCGGAGTGTAAAAGAGTCAGACATATGTCCAGTTTTTTATATAATAGAAATCGAGTTAACACAATTTCTGTGTGGATGATCCATTTTGAGAAATTGGAACACCAAAAATTGAATTCAACTGATTTTTGCACTACAAAATTACTGTTCAATAGCAGGCTGTGTGTATAATCGGTTGGAACCGATTCTGGGAGCATACTTACTGCGCTGTGTCAGAAAACACTGTTGAATGTCAGATTCTATGTATAATCGGTTTGAATCGATTGTGGACATGCATCAAAATCGGTTTAAGCTGATTTATTGTTCATTGCAGAGCTACAGTGGGAAATCGGTTAAAACCGATTTGGGATGAAACTTGACCAAGGCAGACAATTGATTTCATTTGAGTCCAACAACAGATGGACATTACTGACATCAATTCTCATGCACAGTTTGACGCACTCAAAAATGAAAACATTAATTCAAGTTTTTTTTTTTTGTCAAAAATTTAAGTTTGTAATTTGTAATATGATTATTTTCCCTGGTGGGAATGTCTTAATGTGTATTTTTTTACCACATTGAGACAAACATGCATTCAAAAAAAAATTTAAAATAAAAATAATTAACTCCTAATAGACTTTTAAAATAGAAAAGTGAGAACTAATTTTTTATTTTTTTTTCTAATATAACAATATATGGTTGATAATAATGTTAAAAAATTTAAAAATCATAAAAATAAAACTATTTGATTAGATAACAATGTAAAGTAATTTTATACTGTTCTCTTATATATTATTTATTAGTCATATATTATAATATGAATTTAATTTCAAGATAAAATTATTTGATTAGATAACAATGTAAAGTAATTTTATATTGTTCTTTTATATATTATTTATTAGTCATATGTTATAATATGAATTTAATTTTAATGAACTAATAGTACAATTTTTTTTACATTATTATCAATCATATGTTGTTATATTAGAAAAAAAATAAAAAACTAATTCTCACTTTTCTATTTTAAAAGTCTATTAGGGGTTAATTATTTTTATTTTAAATATTTTTTTTTAATGTATGTTTTTCTCGATGTGGTAAAAAAATATACATTAAGATTTTCCCACCAGGAAAAATAATGATATTACAAATTACAAACTTAAATTTTTGACCAAAAAAAACTTGAATTAATGTTTTCATTTTTGGGTGCGTCAAACTGTGCATGAGAATTGGCGCCAATAATGTCCATCTGTCGTTGGACTCAAATGAAATCAATTTTCTGCCTTGGTTAAGTTTCATCCCAAATCGGTTTTAACTTATTTCCCACTGTATCTCTACAATGAATAGTAAATCGGCTTAAACCAATTTTGATGTGTGTCCACAATCGGTTCAAACCAATTATACATAGAATCTGACGTTCAATAGTGTTTTCCGACACAGCGTAGTAAGCATGCTCCCAGAATCGGTTCCAACCGATTATACACACAGCCTGCTATTGAATAGTAATTTTGCAGTGCAAAAATCGATTGAACTCAATTTTTAGTGTTCTGATTTCTCAAAATGGATCATCCACACAGAAATCATGTTAACTCGATTTCTATTATATCAAAAACAGGACATATGTGTAATTCTTTTACACTCCAAACATATATATAATGTTGTATTATTTTTATTTTAAATACGTAAAAGACTCTGAATCTAATCTAAAGATTATAATTTAATTATAAATATTTAAAATATTAATAATTTTAGTTGGTAGGATTTGTGATAAATTTTTAGTGAATTATAAGTTATGCAAAAAGTGTCAATATTCATAAGTTTTATAGGATATTGGAGTTTTTTTTCAGATGTTGAACCTGATCCCAATTAATTTCTTTTTTATTTTTTTTGGATTTTAGGAAGAGGGTGAATTCTCATTTTCATTTTAAAATTTTTTCCTATTTACTTCATATAATTTTGAAAAAAAACTAAAAATTATTATATGAAATCCTAAAAATAAGAAATAAGAAATAAAAATTATTTTCTCAAGCCAAATGCATCATTGTGTTTTAGAGTATTTTGTTGTCACTCTCTATGTTTTTTTTTTTTTCAAAAAATAGCATGTTTAATTAGAATTTATTGTCAAAACAACAAATATAAATTTTGATTATATTTTTTTTAATTACATGTTGTTGTCTTTTCTTTCTTCATAGGGGATCTACATTTTTGGGAGGCGGGATATGCGCAATTGGAGTATCTATCTTTTGGAAGTGTGTGATTTGTGGAATGTTATAACATTTTAAAAAGTCAAAGGGTGTCAATACAAGATTCACTTATTTGGCTCACAAATAAAAAAGATATTCATATGAAAATTGTAATCTTCAAAATGAAAGTAAACTCATTTTCATTCTTACCATCCACTTTGGGAATTTAGAAAATGAAAAAAAAAAAAAAAACAAATTGCCTCAACCCCTAAGTCTTAAGCAACTATCATAGTCATCGAACCACCATCATCTGATGCGAAACCATTGCTGCTCGTCATCGAGCCACTTTCAATCGATGCTGGACCACTGCCAACAGATGCCAATTCACCAGCAGTAGGTATCGGATCACCACTAGCACACGCCAAGCCACTACACTAAGGCTAAACCATCACCATTGATGCCAAACCATCGTCAATCGACACTATTTTGTGATGGGTATTTTTGGAAAATCAAGAACATCACTTGATATTAAGGTTCAATTTTCAATTTTTTCAGTTTTTCCTTCACAAAAATTGAAAACTGGAAATTGAAAACTGAATACTGGAAATAGCAAACCAAACAGGCCTAATTTTCATGGCAAATGCTTCTATATTATCTTCTTGGAACTTTCACTGTTCCCAAAAAATGATAAAATATTCTACAAAACCACACGGCCCTAACAATCAACTACTTGAGTTAAGTTTGATATGTGTGTAACATTGTCCTTTCTAGTAGGTGGGGTCATTTTAACATAGTCCAGCATAAGTTCTAGACCATTTCATGGTCCCACGATTTAATTGCTAAGTGACCCCATTCTACTTAAGTGACCTAGAACTCATTTATTGTAAGTTTGTGCATTTTAGTTTTATATTTTATTTCGTATCCTCGTGCATTTAACAATACCCTTCCTCCTTTGACAGTTTTAGTCACTGCCCTTTGGCTCTCCTCCACAGCCCCACCGCTTTATTATCTTTTGCTTTTATCCAACTTTTCATTATTTTCCTAATTACTTATATTTATATTTCATTATGACTTTCTGCCCACATTTATTAATTTTGATTACTGACTTGTACAATACCAATTAGATATATAAGGATTTGATTTTGACAAAAAAATGTAATCTATTATTTATAATTAAATAAATTATTTTTAAATATCCCATTATAAAATTTAAAAATATATAATTTATTATCTATAATTAACAATATATAAATAGATAACAATCAATTATTTATTGTTTATAGCTAAATAGATTACTTTATGTATTACTTGATAACTCCTAATTTCAATTAAAAAAAATATTCTTGATATCTATTATATGTAATTAAATAGGCTATCTCTACATGTTATGTGGCGACTAGCCTATACAATTAAAGGAAAATCTTCCAGTTAAAACTTCTAATATTTATCTATTATCTATAATTAAATTCACTTTCTCTAAACGTCGCACCAGATTCGTAATTACTATTAACTAGAAAGTACTTCCTTAAAATCTATCTATATATTATTTTTAACTAACTAAATCACTGTCTCTAAGTGCCATGTGACAACTTCTTATTAAAATTACAAAAACTATTCCTATTAAAATCTACTTCTTATTTATAACGAAATGGAATATTTTTAAGTGTCTCAGGACAACTCTTAATTGCAACAAAAGAAAAACTATTCCCTATAAAATCTATGTATCTATTACATTCCCTCTAAAAATTATTTTCTCATTTGTTTTCTATCTATCAATTATCTATAACTAAATGAACTACCTTTAAGTATGGCAACTTTTAATTGCAATTTAAAAAATATTCTTGCTAAAATCTATCTATTATCTACAATATATAAGTAAAAGTGTCATGTGACAACTTTTAATTATAGTTAAAAAAAATATTCTTTTCAAAATCTATCTATATTTTTTTTATTATTTATAACTTGATTGATTGTCTTAAGTGTCATGCGAAAACTCTTAATAAGACTGAAAGGAAAAATATTCCCACTAAACACTGTCTATCTATTATCTATAATTAAATGAACTAACTCTAAGTATCACATGTCAACTTCTAATTGCCATTACAAAAAGTATTCCTCTAATTTATTTATCTATATATTTCTATTATCTATAACTAAATTGATTATCTCTATATATCACATGACAGATCCTAATTACAGTGGGAAAAAATTATTCCTCTAAAATCTAGCTATCTACCTATTATCTATAGCTAAAGGAACTAGCTCTAAGTGTCACATGTAAACTCCTAATTACAATTAGAAAACAATTCTCTCTAAAATTTATTTATCTGTCCATTTTTATTGTTTATAACTAAATAGATGGATTATCTCTACATTTTACATGACAAATCCCAATTACAGTAAAAGAAAAAGTATTCCTACTAAAATCTTGCTATCTACCTATTATCAATAACTAAAGGAATTAGCTTTAAGTGTCAACGTAACAATTCCTAATTACAATTAGAAAAGTTGTTTCCTCTTTTCTTTCTCACACTACGCTTTGCTTATGGTTATGTTATGGGCATATCTGTAATGTTATGCCTACTTCCATATCTTCTTTAACAGAAGACACTATAATAATCTAATCTAATTCCAATATAATAAAGTGAATACATTATCCATTCACTTTAATAACTATTAATTTTATGATTACTATGTAAATGGAAACGACAACACTAACATATTTATATTTATGGGGTTTCTGTGGACAATTTCGATAAGTTTTATTATTATTATCAGCTATAAAAACGTGTTGTGCTTGTATTATATTATTATTGCCACACAAATACCATCACGTTTATTTTTTTGATATTTGGTAGCACAAGCTTTAAAATTTTAACCAACTTGTTGGTATGTATTTTTGGAACCCATCCACATGGATCTTGTCTCAACATCAATAGTGCCTATGCCTACAAATCATTTTCGACCCTCAATTTCCATCGTCTTAAACCAAAATAAATACAATTACGTAATTTCCATCGTCTTAAACCAAAATAAATACAATTACGCAAATCAATGGATGCAGCCGACACCCACTTGAGAGGAAGAAATAAAGCAACCCCAACACTGATAAAGCTGCAACACAGAAAACGTCTAACCATCCAGGCGGGAAGAAAAAAGAAAAAAATAAATAAGGGAAATGAATAGAAAACGGATGCTGCAAACTAAAAATTGAATTCAAAGGAAAAATTCGAAAAAGCAACGGAAAAAAAAAGCGTGTCCATTCAGCTGCAACTGGATGGCATAACTACAATACCAAAATCAAATTGAAATTTACTTCATTAAAAAATCAACATGGAACAACCAGAACCAGTTACAAGAGAAAATATTAAAGAGACACTTTGGTAGTCCATTCGCGAAGGGGCCTATCTGTGGAAGATGTGTCCAAGCTCCTACGAAATAGACAAAAAAAAAAAAAAAGAGCATTGAGAAGAAAATTGAACAAAAATAAGATCATCCATGAAGAATAATGCACTAAAAAAGAGAACCAAAGAACACATGCTACCGAACTAACGCACGGGGGCGAAACAGGGGAAGAGGGATAGTCGTCGTTGATGAAGGAATTAGAGATTAGGTTTGGGGGAGTGGGGAATACACAGGAAAATATAATATGCCTGTGGGGACTGACATAAATTTTCTTGAAAACTGACTGTTCTTGCAAATATAAAAGAAGTTGGAGTGGGGGGTTAATTTTTAAAGTTAACAGGAATTTTTCCCACCACAGGATTTCCAGCCAGCGCAATCTGACGATGGAAAAGGCAGGACCATGAAATGGTCCAGGACATATGCGGGCCCATGTTAAGATGACCCTAGTAGGTGATAACTCTTTTTGGTTTTTATTTTTTGTGGACCTGTTCAACATATGCATTCGAGATTAGGCCATGAAATTAGGCCCTGTATTATTCATGAGAATTTGTTTAAAGATGTGTGATATGTCACTTCTTTTTCGAGAACTAAGCACCCCTTGTCCAAGAACCCCAACCTTCAACTCGCCACGTTTTTGCTGAAGCTTGTGAGGGGGATCATGGAGGGTTTATCCCCGCCATGGTGGGTCAAGTGACGCATTCCCTTTTTTTTGTTTTTCTTTTTTTTTTCTTTTTGTCCCACCCCGCATTGAAGGTGTTTTACTCATAAAGTATGACATGTATAGATTGATTCGAATTCTTAGTAATGAATGTATATATAAAAAAAAAAGTTTAATTTTGAAGCACTGATATATTATATTGTCATTTTATTAAATCTCGTATTTTGTATGGCTTTCCTACTAGTGGGGATAAAAATTAATTATATTTGATTAACAATATTACATGATTAGATAATTATGTAAAACTTATTTACTCTATTAGTGTATTAAAATTAAATAAAAAAATTAAGTAAAAAATTATAGATGCCCCACAATTTTTTATCCCACCAATTGGATATCATTTAAAATTTGAAAAAATTAACTGAAAATCCAAATAAATACATGCATTTATTTTTTAAAAAAAGAACTTTTTGATTAATTGAGTGACATTTGACAGAAACTTTTCAAATAACTATATGTATTTATTTGACAGAAACATTTAACTTATTTTTCTTTGCATTTTACTTCATAAATTAGGAAATGACTCTTCCCAAGTACCAAACATTTTCTACGACCAATATAATTTCAGACGTAAAATAAAAAATTATTAAATTGTGCAAATCAAAATTAAATTCTTAAAAGTAAAAATGTTTTTTAAATGTTAATGCATCTTTGTTATTTTTTATTTTAAGTTTTCCAAGGTATTTTAATTTTTTGTTGGGTTTTCCACCGGTATTTTTTTTTTCTATTGAAGGCATTCAAACTTCACAAGAAATAAAGGCCTATTTAATTTGAGTTTTCAATTGTCAGTTTTTATTTTTAGGATTTTGTGAAGGAAAAACTCAAAACTGGAAATGAAAATTGAAAATTAAATTTTATAGTTTTCAAAATTTTCAGTATTTCCTTCACAGAATCTGAACAACTGGAAAACTGAAAATTATAAATTCAAATCAAACAGGCCTTAACTCTTTCAATACCCATTTTTCTATATTAAGACTCAAACATGAAACCATTAGTTAAGAAAAAGAGACATCTGACACTACAATTAACCATGAGTTGGTGCATCTACACTCAATTTGCAATGGAAAAAAAAGTTGGGAGTCAAATTTAAAAGATTTATTTAATTAGTACCTCAAGCATTGATTAAGAATCCAAAATTAGAAGTTTATAGGTTTATGTATTAGAAAGATAAGCTTCAATGTTTTGCATGCACAAGCCCACTTAAAAATTTTGAAACTAGTTTCTTTTTTTATTCTCCCCTTAACCATTTATGGTGTTAGTAAAAGAAAATTCTTTTTTTTTTTTGGATGAGGGAAAGAAAATTTTTTGTATAAGCACATATTTACCATTTTATTTTTACACACACTCATAATAAAATGAGTCATACTAATTTTACATAAGATACGTCTTTTTATTTGTGGTTCCTTTCAACTTTATTACAAGTGTGTATAAGAATAAAATAGGAAACTTTGTGCATCCCCAAGAATTTCTTTTTAATAGTTAGTGGTTTATGGAAGTTGGGAGGACCAGAGGAGTCATTTCCTAATTTCTATAGTGGTCAGGTTGGAATCGGCAACACCGAAAACCAAAGCCAAGTGGAAGTCGCCGTTGCCTTGCCCTCCCTGTTTGGTCTCTCTCTCTCTCTCTCTCTCTCTCTCTCTCTTCAATTCAAACACAAAACTGAAAACCCAGTCACCTTCAATTCGTCCTCGCCTCCTCGGTGAGCTTAACAGCACCTATGAACCACTTCTTCCTTCGATGATCGAGCCTTACTCATTCACTCACTCACAATCCAAGTCGTGAAACCTTAGCAGCAGAAGCTGAAGACAGAGAAGAGTGAGTGACAGAAGAATCAGAAACAAAATTGATTGATGGGAAATATATTCGTGAAGAAGCCAAAGGTCACTGATGTCGATCGAGCTATTCTCGCTCTCAAGACCCAGAGACGCAAGCTTGCTCAATACCAACAAAAGGTCCCATCTCATCCACACTTTCTCTTCAACTTTTCCTAAAACATATTTTCTTTCTCCTACCTATTATTGGGATTCAGCACTTGTTTCTTTGTCTCTTTTGCATTTTTGTATTTGATTTAATAGATTATTTGAATTAGACTTTGTTTCTTGATCCTCTATAAGTGATGTGTGAAAATGAATTAGCTGCACATTGATGATACTTAAAACTTTCTGTTATTAACAATGAGAGAATGGATTATGTCTCTGCAGCTGAACAAGTTCAGGATCTTTTTGTGTTAGCTGGAGAACATTTAATGTGTGCTCCACAAGCATGCACGACCACTTATTTTGATTTATAGTGTTTAAAAGTTATATAAAAAAAACCTAGAATGAGTGGTTGTGCATGCTTGTGGAGCACACATTAACTGTGCTCTAGGAGCATGTAGGAAATTCTCCTTAACTGCATGTTTAATGATGAAATGGCATTTTAGCTGGAGCATAACTTTGGGGTATGTTGTCTTACTTGAGTTATTTCCTATCTTGCGTAGCTTGATGCTGTTATTGAAGCAGAGAGGCAAGCAGCAAGAGACTTGATTCGCGAAAAGAAGAAGGACAGGGCCTTGTTAGCATTAAAGAAGAAAAAGGCACAAGAAGAATTGTTGAAACAAGTTGATGCCTGGCTTATAAATGTTGAGCAGCAAGTAATATTTTTATTGTTAATTCATTATTCTCTTTCAGTTTTTTTTTTTTTTTTTTAATCTCTTGTTTTTGTTTCTTTTTGTCCAATAGTAATAAGTAAACCATTACCTTTCAAATCTTTCGATAGCTTTATAACTGTCTGCCTTGGCGGTGCCAATTCAGTCTTTTCCCTTTCTGGTGTCATTTTCAGAAGCGATAATTCTGCATCAATGCCTCTTTCTTTTAATATGATTATACTCCTGAAAGAAATATGTACACTTATTCCTTGGTTCAGTTGGCAGATATTGAACTGGCAAGCAAGCAGAAGGCTGTGTTTGAAAGTTTGAAGGCTGGCAATGATGCGATGAAAGCCATACAAAGTGAGATAAACATCGAGGATGTTCAGAAACTTATGGATGATACAGCTGAAGCTAAAGCTTATCAAGATGTGAGCTTGAGTTCACTATTATGCTTACTTTGCTGGTTTTTGAATACTGATTTTCTTGTCTGGATTTGTTGAACATGGTTTGTTCTGGTTTGGTTGAGTTTAAGTGGTGTTGGCAATTAATATTTAACTGCTACTTTTTTCTTTGTCAATTTCCAGCTTCTGATTACTTTCTGTTTGTAATAATGCTTGCTGATGGTTGCCATATTTTTGTTGACTTTTGAAGGAAATTAATGCAATACTTGGGGAGAAATTATCAGCAGAAGATGAGGAGGAGATTTTGGCAGAATTTGAGAACTTGGAAACCCAGGTATATGAATTTTTAATTTTCACAATTTTGTGTTAACTTAGTCTACTTCATTCAAATTGTTCCAATTGAACTATTGGTTTAATCATAGTAGTAGGGAAGGCTTCAATTTTAGCCCTTTCACTTAATGTAACTCTTGGCTCGAGGAATGGCATATTAACCAAGGTTAATGGAGATTCTTCATTTGTTGGTCAAACCTATTTTGGTTTCTTACGTAGGAAATGATTATCTAAGATCTAGTGATGAAGCGAATTGTGTACTGCATTTTGATGCATAATCTAATTGCCTGCAAGTGCAAACATCGAATTTAACTGTGTCTACCTCTTGGCAAAGTTTTGACATTGTGATAGACTGCATACACTATAAAAGGGATTGCATGTGCAATACACCATTCCCCTGTAAGTTGTTATTTTATGGTAGTTGACAGAATTCACCTTTTTGGCCATCAGCTTACAGTCCAAGATCTTCCTAAAGTTCCTACCTCGGTGGCTGACGAAGATAAGTTGGACCTTCCTGATGTCCCAACCAAGGCACCAGCTGCCAGTGATGCCGAAGCATCTGGAAAACGAAAAGGTATATTCACTCTCCTCTATCCTCCCATCACCATCCCCCCCAAAATAAAAGAGAAAGAAATAAAGCGAAAAACAAATTGGCTAACTGCTAATGATTGATGGTGCCACAGTTCTGGAGGAACCATTGGAAGCTTGAAGAACATTGTGACTGCAACATGTCAGCCGCTTTGCAAACTATGGCCAAGTATCTGGCCCTCGTGTCTGCCTGTACCATTACAAATTTCTGTTGCGATTTCACGCAGTTGCTGGAGTTTTGAACTTTTGATTGGTTATATAGTATTTGGAATGACATTTAGTTTGTACATAAATGATAGTTCATTTTTCACGTGAATCATATGCAGAGAAAACCATATAATTTTTCTCTTAAATACATTGTTTGCGTTAAATATTCTGGTATGAAGTGTAAGCATGGAGTGAAATTATAAATTGATCAATAATATCCCAAACACCTGAATATGGCTGGGATAAGACAAATTTTGTTTATCTTTCTCCAATAGTTGGGAGATATTTCAGGAGGTAGGAAGATATGGTTGCACATCCTTCCCTTTCCACGACTGTTAAAGATGTCGGGAGATATTAGGCATTGTGTTCTATAAGCATGAGTTAAAATTTATAATATTGTCTTTCTCTTTTTGGTACAAAATTTTCTTCTGAAAACATGTTGACATATTTCACACAACCGCACATATATTTTAATTTTCACGGAAGAATGTTAATATAACTTGCTGCAAAAATTTTGAAATGGATGTGTTTAAAAGCGTTCACATTTTTATCTCATCGCCTCTAATGTCTCTCTCAGCGCTGCTATATAGCGTGAATTTGATTTGTCCGAATATCCTACAAAGACAAATGGCAAAAATTGATTGCAAAAGAAACAAAGGTATGATGGCCAAAAAATAGGGAGAATTGTGACATGGTAAAATGATTTCAACGCTCCACAATTATTCGTAAAGTAAGTACGAATTTCTGAGTCATAAATGATTTTCCATTCTCAATTTCTGTTCTAGTTTTGGTAGAAGGCTATCCACTTGAATATTCATATTATTACACATCTGGAACACAAGTAGAGATAAAACTCTTATATTAAAATTTCACATGATCTTATAATGTGTAATCTCTTGTTATTAATTCTCTTATATAATGTATTTTGTGTAGGTTCCAATATTTTAAATCAATGACAAAAGATTATATATAATAAAATAATGTGAAAATTTAATACGAGAAATACAAAGAGAGGGAGTAACTCTTTATTGTCCCCTCTTACACGTTGCTTCATTTGCTTTCCTGGTTTTTCAGAGTAAACTATACAAAACCTTTCAACATAACTCACACTTAAGATTAAGTTTAACCTCCTAACACATATCTTAAAATCAGTGTTATTCACAAATCCAAATGAGCATCATCTCCTTGAGAACCATCATTCAAGTATGAATGTTCAATTACTTTGCCAAAATATCTTGACAGTATGAGTCGGGCAATGTTCTCAGCTGCCACAGCACTTGTCTCCATGGTGCTAGCTGCATTTTCAAATGCATTGACGTAGTACAAGTGCCGCCCATCCAATATAAACGGTGCAAATACTTCTGGGGGTTTGTAATGAGGGTAGGCAGGCCAGTCTATCCGAAGAGTCTCGTTCCTCAAACTGCCAGTGTCAACAATCAACAAAAGTTACAAACTAGTTCAAGTTTTTCTTTCTTATTTTGGTGGCGAGGAAGTGACATGGACACCATTTAAATCAAAAGCTCATTTAAAATGTCTACATTAAGTTCCAATCCTGATTCATCCTATTTGCACCACAGGGCCAAATGATTAATCAGAGTTCACATTGTTATCAGGTTTGATGTGTGAACCATGGCTAACCCCAATAATGGACTAAACCTCTTTTTCACTGGAAGTGGGCAGATTACGATAATGGATTTTGGTGCACAAATCAGCAGCAGAACTTAAGTTTGAAAATTAACCACCTAGATTATATTATTACCTGAAGATTTTATCCAGTAATGTGTCTGCCATTGGTTGACGAGAGAATATTTTATAAGTGGATTCTTTTTCATTGTGCTTCTTGAGAACTGAAATGCTTGAAAATGGAAGGTTAGGATCCTCCACTGTGCCCACAAGTTCTGGAATTTTTGTCACACGCCCTAGACCAAAATATGCCTAGTGCACAACAAAGCATCACCATTAGGAGTAGCACCAACCAAAACAAGAAGAGAAGAAATGATGATATATCAGACTGACAGGGTGAAATCTTTACTACGTATTGACAGTAAGAATATGACCATCAGATCCCAGAATACTCACCGGGTTTAGAAGGCCCCTGACAAAAGTTGTATGAGTGTGCTGTAGTTTCCTTTCAGGAATTGAAATTGGTGGAGTAAATTGAATATTTAACTCGTCCAATGGTGTAGCAACCACTGCAACTTCACAGCTGTAACTGTTTCCCTTTTTGGACTTGAGTTCATAACAATCTCCAAGATCAGCAACGGATATTATTTCTTCATTCAAATGCAATTCAACATCTGACTGATTGATCAGTCCAGCAGCCATTTGCCAGTTGCCCCCCTCAATGGACCATAATCCTCCACCTGATCCTGCTAGAGAAACAGCACCAGCCAGCCCACTCATTAAGACACTCTGGCCATAATTAATACGTGTGATGACCTGCAGACACCAACAGAGCACAAGTCCATGTTCCGATGAGTTGTTCTAAGTCTCACAACGTTCTTTCTTGGGCAATTTAATATTGTTGAGATCAACTACATTAAAAATAAAAACCCTCAACAAGCTGGCAAAGGGTCAGAAAATTGTAACTGACTTAAAGTTTGCAACCAGTCATGTGGACAAAAGCAAAGAGGCATACCTCTATGCCTCTAATTCAATAAACCGAAGCATCAGTTCATTCACCTGGTAATAAGAAAGCTTTTCTAAGAGGGAGCTCGTCCATTCTGAAAGAGCGAATAGGCCATTGCCCATTTGTTCTATAACCACATAATACTTTCACATAAAAGTAACCATCAATGTAGAATTTTTACTCAGTCGAAACAAACAAACAAACAATGCAAACAAATCAAAAACATCATCACAATTCACAAAAAGCAGGCCTGTAGACTAGTAATTGTAAACGATTCCTTAACACCAAGACAGTGTTATCAGCACACAGCTGAATTGCTAAAAGATTAATTGTGATGTGCGAACTTTATTCAAAAAGAGACAGAAATAATTCTCACAGTGACAAGTTCATTGATCAGCAAGGGAGACAATCCAGCATCAGCTAATTCATCCTGCAAAGTCCTGGTAGTAAGGTTATATAAGCCAGACCATTTCAGCATCTCGTCCACTGTCTCAAAAACTGGTCTCAAACCAGGCTCCTCGTAGTACTTCAAGAACCCATCCACAGCACTCTAAAAATCACAACTACATTAGAAAGCAAATCACATTCCATTGTGAATGTGAAAAAGAAAAAAGAAAAAAAATACTGGAGCTTTACCTCATAACAGACCAACACAATTCAAACCCGATTAGTTGGGATACCTAACATTAGTGGAATGAAGTGGGATCTGGATCCTCTAAAGTTAGGAGGTTGGTAAAGTAGTAAAGTGTGAAACTAGGGGTTAATCACCTTTAAATCATTTAGTGGGACTCACGCACGCAGTGAATCATGTCCTATATTTCGTATGAGTGCTGAAATAATTAGTGTTTAGTTTTGATATACTAATTTTTGCAATGCTTTATATGAGCTTTCAAAAATTGTTGAGAGTCAACTATGTTCAATATCGTCAAGAATAATAGTATTAGTATATAAGTTCAATTTTGATGCAAAGTTTTTCATACACTATCAATCAATCATGTCCATGTGTTTGTGAGACTCTATTTAGTGAGTGGTTGAATCAAACTTGGCAACACATTGATTAAATGTCTTTGTAAGATCATTTTATATTCCATCCTTGATGTGAAAATTTTATTTCAACACCCGCATCGGTACATCATGTGGGAGTGAAAGGAGTAATGAAAAAAAAAAAAAGTTGAGAGAAAAGTAAGTGGTGTGACCCATATATTTTGTGAGTAAAGTGTTTAAAAAAACTTAAGTGTTGAAATAGCAAAGTTGTTTTCATAACAAATGTTGCTTCTTAAGCTCATCAGTTTTCTACACTTCTTTTGTACGTCATAACCAGATCCAAATAATTATAGCAAAAGTCAAACGTGGCTACAATTAACTATCTTAGTCAAATACAAAAAACGAAAGCGGATAGCAATACCTCAACGAAGTTCTGCATCTTAAGAAGCGAGAAACCGTAGCGGAATAACAAGAGCACCGAATTAACGAACGAGACGAGATTGGACACAAGATAATCGATGAACGGCACTTTGAGGATCTTCTCGACGATCGGAATATCGGAATGAATCTTAACCGTTTTGAAAACGAACCTTCTCCCGTTCCAAATCCCGATGGAGTTTGATTCCGAAGACGGAAGCTTCACCTTGAGGCCGAGGAGCTTCGTGTAATTCACAGCGTGCAAGTTCTTAGGGTGGAGGATAGATGCTCCAGCCTCGAAGGTCTCACCGGCGACGGTGACGGTGGCCATGCGGCCTCCGACGGCGCCGCGGCGCTCGAACACTCGGATTTTGGTGGCAGGAGCGGTGTCGGGGGAGTACTTGCGGAGGAAGTGGGCGACGGAGGAGCCGCCGATTCCTGCGCCGATGATGCAGACGGTGGAGGAGGGCGGCGACGGAGCAGCATCGGAGGGTGGTTGTTGAGCTTGGGAGAGAACGAGAGAGGTGAAGAAGAGTAGAGGGAGTATTGTCGTGCACATGATCTACGATTGTTTTGGCTACTTGTTTTGATCTACGATCGTTGATAATTTGTTCATACATATAGTCATATATATAGCTTTATTTTCTTTTCAAGAACAACTACGCATTTCAGTCCTTAAATATTAGGCTTTTAGATTTCAGTGGCTAATTTGACTTTTAATATATTTATGAGGGATCAAATATTTAGTTTTTTAAAATCTAATTAACCTATAAATGATGATTGATTAAATATTTATTTTATTCGCTCAATATATCAGAAGACAAAACAATCTTTCAGAATTTGTAAGGCACTTGTGGATATAAATAGTCTTTTTTTATTATATCAATTTATCTATTTTTCTTTATTTTGATAAACTAATAAAAAACTTTCAGATTTTAAGAAACTAATTTATCATAAGAAGAACAAAAAATAGATGTTTACTCATAATGAAAAATAAAAATTTTAGAGGCTGTTTAGCAATAATTTTTTAAAACTGTTTTGTGTTTTTAAAAACAAAAGACTAATAAATCTTGTTTGTTAACTTGTTTTCCAAAATTTGATTTTAAAAACAAGAAACACAAATAAGGTTTAAAAAACAAAAATCCAAGAACAACTTTGAGTTGTTTTTAAAAGCATGCGGTGGCAAACTTGTAATTAGATAGAGTTTTGGTTATTTGCCTTCCTTCGACTCTCAGGTGGGTTGCTCTTCATCATTTTTTTTCTTATTTTCTTGGACACTCACATATTGCATCTAAGGGAAAAGCATTCCCCAATCACCGGCAGCCCGTACCAGATCCGCCACCCACCGAGCCCACAAGTCCGCTAGCGAGGCGCGCAAACCAGCCCCGAAGCTCTTCCATGAAGCGACCAAGGCCATCTGCAAACCAAGCTCCTCCGCGAAGCTCCTCTGGGATCAAGCTCCTCCGCCACTAAGCTCCTTCGATCCGTGACCCAGCCCTAGCCACCAAGACCCCATGACACAGCTTCGAAGTCAAGTTCCCCCGCCACTGACCCACCATTCATAGGCGGAGGCGAGCTGCTCCACCGTTCAAGATTGAGCCCAAGTGACCCCGGCGACCTGCTTCTGACCTAAATCCAAAACCCAGCGCCAACAACCCAAGCCTTGTGAAGCTCATCCGCGACCAAGCGATGGCGACCCAATCCCTCGATCCGCCATGCTCCAAGGTTGTTCGCGATGGTTCTCATCTTTTTTGTTTTTTTTGGAATGTTGCTGATGATGAAGGGTTTGGGGTTGGGGTTGGGGTTGGGTTTGTCTTTCTGATATTGGATTGTGGTTGATAAACTATTGATGATGATGATGATGATGAATGTTGTGGTTGATGATGAATTATTGATGATGATAATGATGAATGTTACTGATGATGATGATGATGAATTGTTGTTGTTTTGGTCTTGGTTTTAATGTAGTTTGACAAACAATTTTTGGGATTGATTTGGTTTTCTTAATTTCAAAAGTTGTTTTTTAAAAAAATTATCCAAACAGATTTTTAAGACTGTTTTTCAAAAGTTGTTTTTTTTCACCATTATAAAACTGTTTTTAAGATTAAATTGTCAAACAAGTTTTTCTGTTATTTTGTTTTTAAAAACTGAACTTCAAATTATTTTATAAAATAGTTTTTAAAAACAAAAACAAAAAAACACTTCCAAACAGCCCCTTAGTTGCTTATGCAATCTAGACAAGCTCAAAATACATTATTATCAATAGCCTATTTGTCTAATGGCACTCCTCATTTATTGTCTTTTTGTGTAGTATTTCTAAAACACCCTTAATAAAAAAGCTTGTTTTATATTTATCTAGTTAATTTATATTCTTAAAGCTAAATTAAATGTTATGTGACAGAGTCTCTATTGTCTATTATCATTTCTTATATATTATTTTTATTCTGAAATTTTTTTAATTTTCTTATTAAAAACTTATTTTATATTTATAATGTATTTCTAGTGTGATATTTTATTTTTTTTTTGTAGATAAAAACAATAACACCAGCCCACAAAATAAAGTAGGAAGAACACAAGCTCAGTACACTAATTGATAGTACAAAAATAAATTGGAGCTTACTTTTATGGTATAGTATAATAACATTTTTGTTTTTGGTTAAAAGCACTTTGAGCAAAAATTCTTAGGGTGTATTTGTAAGTTTGGATTTTAAAAAGAAAGGGAAGGAAAAGGAGGATTTGTAATATAATTTTACACTACAAGTTCTCACATTCCCTCCTTTTCCCTTCCAAATCCGAACTTAGAAATATACCCTTAGGGTCTGTTTGGTTTAAATTTTCAGTTTTCAGTTTTTTAGAATTTGTGAAGAAAAAATTGAAAACTCTGAAAACTGGAAAATTTAAAATGAAAATTGAAAATTGAAAACTCAAACCAAACAGGCTCTTAGTATGTGATTTTGTTTCTATTCTATTGATCACATTTTTACATATAAACTCTATGGATCATAATTCTACTTTAATTACATTTTTAATGGAATAACCGATGTATCAAAAAGTAAATGGCATAGAGAGTTTTTTTCCCCCTTTTTTAGAGCAACTAAAAAAAATTTCACAGTAAAATTAGTGCGAGTTTGTGGCTACAAACTTAGGTCTACTTGCGTTAGTAACATCATATTTTACCATCATATTCGTATTAATTATTATAATTATTAAATATAAATTTAAAATGAGAGTAATAATACATAAGAAATATAAAATTATTTTTTAAGGCATTTACTAGCATAATAAATAAAATAATGAATAATAAGGAGTAACAATATATAATGGAGATTCCACCATATAAAATTTAATTTAGTTTTAAAAATATAAAACAAGCTTTGTATGGAGGGCATTTTAGAAATATTATTAAATGAGGAGTGGTGTTAGATGAATAAGAGTGACAACAATAAATACCTTAAAAAATAAAGTTGTGTTATCATCTATTTATAGGTGGACACCTTAACTTGTGATTATCAAAAAACACCTTAACTTGTGAGCTCACTTTGATAACAAAAATTGAGATGCTTAACTGTAAATTAAAATTATTTTTTTCGTCTTACCCTAAAAGTAGTTGAAACCTTTTTTATATATCAAATTTAGGAAAATAGAAGTAAAATGTTACTTCACTACTTCGATCTCACCATTTATTGTTTGATCATGCATAGTATTCATATTAGCACTTGATTAACTTAAGGACATGTAATAAATTTAAATTAGAATGAGTTCCCCCCCCCCCCCCCCCCTCAATTTAAGTTTTGCAAACCAATTAGAGCTAAAAGTAGTAGAAAATAAGCTGAGACATAAATTAAAATTCAAAGTTTAAAAGTACATTTATTTTGTTAGACTTGTAATCATAAGAGCACTTAAAACTTCTTTAATCCCCCCTCCCCCCGCACCAAAAGAAAAAAAAAACACTTAAAGCTTTGAAAAAACGTAATTAGCACAACAATATATGGAGCAATATTCTGATGATATTTCTTATTATTTGGTCCTAAAAAATTTATCAATTTTGACAGTCTATTCTTTCATTTACTTCATCATGTCTAACAGGGATTGTGCCTGTTGTTTTTTAATTGATAGAGAAGTGATTAATAATATGCAATGAAACGGAAAACAGGGATCTTACCCATTGTATGCAACTTTTAGATGCAGTAGAGAGTACAATGAGAAAGTATGGAGAGAAACTAACTGCGTCATTGTATTGATGTAGCCCTGGTTTGTTGACAGTTGTTTTCTTTACTTTCACTTGTTTATTTCCAGTGGCATCATTAAAATTAGAAGACTCCACATTCAAAACTAGGGGTGGTCAAACAATTGTCGTAGTATGACTATTCCACATAATAAAATGTAACAAAAAATATTATATAAAAGCTATGAAACTATTTTGTGGGAAAAACTGAGAAGTGATTATTGTGATTTTTCTAAAAAAATAATAAACCTCAATTCTTTATTAGAGAAAAAAAATATTAACTTTATATATGAAGTCTTCACTTATGAAATGAACCTCAAATATCATACATAATTTCTATGTATCATCTAAATATCATAACATGTGCATCCTGATCCACTTATTCGGACAAATCATACGCCTCATATTACGAAAAGATTAAATGAAAAACAAAAGATAAAAACTACTCAAACAACGAAGCAAATGAAAAATAAAATTAAATAAAATATATAACAACACATTTCAATTGATGCATCCGGAAAAAAAAATTTTACTCAAATTTTACTATGCATAGGAGATAGTTATTTGATTCTCCCACTACATTCACATAGTATTCTTCTTCCTTTTTTTTTCATATATTAATTTCATTACTAAGGAAATAAGTCAAGCTTAGCTTCATAAGAGTGAGAACTTAAACAACCATAAACTTAAAACCCACAAGTCCCATAGCTAGAACAACTAAAGGTTAAATGCACTCAGGTTTTGTATACATCCTTGACAAAGTGAATCTAAAAGAGGTAGTTTTCTACCAACACAATATCTCTAAAAATCTCCTTCCAATGCTTGGTGGGCAATCTCATTAGATTCTTTAGTAGACCACAACAAAACGTTTTTAAAGGATCCATTTTAAAGAGAAGAGCTTTTACCAAGCCGTAAAAACTCTCTGAATTTTCCTGCAATTAGCCTTTATTTTTGTTCTTGGATTAAAACAAATCCAGTCCCAAATTTGTTGGATCAGACAAGATGAGGCTAAATTAGGCCAAGACGTATTGAACCAAACCGGAACGAACTAAACCATATTAAATTGGAGCAAATGAGACCAAAGTGGACTGAACCAAACTAAGCTGAACTAGACTAGACCAAAACAGACTCAACCAAATTGGATCAGGCTTGACCGAATCAGACCGGACTAGAAGTGAACAATTATTTTATTTTAGATGTTTAAGTTTTTTTTTTTTTTTTTAATTTATTTATAAGTCCAGCTATCACTTGCTCAAACTTATGTAATGGGCCAAGGGACTGTGTATGTACCATTGCATTTCACCAAGTGTATTCCGCCTAGCACACAAAAGGCAACCGTCGTGTAAATATATATATCAAATGAAGAGGAGAGCTTCATTGAGATCCTTAACGTACGAAGAACATCTTTAGGATCTTTAATGCATGCATGCATACTTTCTCCCATTTATACAACAAACATGATATGCCCATAGAGGATAAGGACAATAAGTCATAATTTAATTATATAATACATTGCTTGACAAATATTACATTCATCATTGGCCAAAGAAGCAGCAAAATGGAAAACGTAACCGCAGGAAGTGTATGCTATGACAACCAGACGCAATGCAACTCCAGCAACCAACAGCGGCCAGAAAGCTTGTTGAACCGACAAAAAGTTCTTCTATGCACCTACAAAGTCACATGAATATGCTCCTGAACCATTGACCGAGTGACACTTCAATTAAAAGTAAATGTAAAAAGTGGATCCAAGATGAAGTGTCACAAAATGGATGGATGTAGAGCATATTCACGGGGCTACAGAAGTATTCAAGTATTTCTCTAATAATAATCTTGATGCACAAGAACAATCGAGTCCTAAGCCCGCTAAAATACACTAGTGTTGTCCTTGCCTGTAAAGAAACATGAACCCTGGCTTAGAAAAAATAATGCAAACACAAATAATTTATAACAAAAGAAGCAAGCTAAGTAGTCATGTGCAAATGATGTCACAATGCATTTCGTGACATTGACAGATTGGTTCATTGGAGTAGGCCCTGCTGTCAGATTTGTGGAGATATTTCTCTCTAATAGCTAGGTAGATCACATTCATGGAGTGATAAAACCTGATCCCGAAAAATCTTGCACCAAATGTGCAGGTCTGTTTGATTACTATTTCCATTTTCTGTTCTCATTTCTTGTGTTTTTGTTTTCAAAAACTTTGTGAAGGAAATACTGAAAATAGTTATAACACGGTTAAACAGTAAAATCCTGCTTTCAATATCCCGGTGATTAGGATTCTACTAACCCGAATTTTTCCCTAGTTTAGTTTGAGATAGTGAAACCACAAGACAACAAGGGAGCAACACATCCTTAAAATAAAAAATCTAAAAGAATGTGACATTCCCAAGCCAAAATAGCAAAATAAGAAACTGACATAGTCCATCTGCAATGCTCTACTTTCATGCATTTAAAAAGGCCACCAATTCTCACAAGCAAGTTATTTGTGTATGTCAGGGGAACTGAGGTAAGGGGTCTAAAAGGGTACACAAGTTTTTAGCAGAATAATTTGTTTCTAAAAGATGTATAAGAAATAAGAATTTTCATTTCTTTACTGAATACTATGCGGCTGACAATTCTTGTGGTTGTGGACACTGTTGTCTTCTCCTATAAGTCCTAGAACCATATTTATAAAATAAAATTGCAGTGTGAATTATTAGTCAATATCCTAATAACTTTTCAATATCGCAACAATCAAAAAATAAAAGATGGTCAGTGTAAGCTAGTATATTTTTCTAATTACCAACTTGTAGAATGACACTCATTAAAGAGAGAGGGAAGTGCAGTAATTTTCTATTAATCCTTCAACAAACAAGACCAAAAGTCCTATGCTTCATTATACCTCTAAGGCTCTAACTTCATACAAAATACTCAACTCCATGGTCGGATACACTGCTAAGCCAAACTAGTCGAGAGCGATCACCAAAAACACATGATATTTAAATATCTATTAATCAATTTTATATATATATATATATATTGAGAACTCCAAGAGTTAAAGCAGACCATAACACCAGGAAGATTTGCCAAGATTAAGGGGAATCTCTGAAAAGAAAAGAAGCTGACATGACATGTCAGGGTTAAGGCATTACCTTGGTGAAGACAAACAATTGGAAGAGCTTGGAAAGCCAGCAAACACATTTGAGTAGGACTTTGTCAGATATGAAAAATTGGCAACAGGAGGCAGAGAAGGCACCCTTTCACCCTTCTTCAGAAGTTCTTGCAAGTTAAGTCTTTGCAAGGTCAAAACAGCCCTTGTCTCCTTCCAAATGAAGGCCATGACACCATTTTCAAAAACAAAGAGGGAACCGGGCTTTGATCCGGGGTATCTGAACCCATAACCGCTTGCAATACCCTCTCCCGTGAAAGCATGCTTGATATCCACTGGAAATGAGTCTGCATCAGTGCCCCAAGGAAATGGCTCAGTCGAAGGCTCATTAATATTCGCTATAAACATTGCAGAACCATTAGGATGCAAGACATAGTGAGTGCCTTCCAATATTTTTGTTGCAATGAGATGCTGTTGACCCTGGGACTCCTCATAAGATAGCAGAAGAAAGAATAAGGCCTTTCCAGGCTTATCTTCAGAAGGCTTTCCAGGGGGCCAACCGAAAGTCCCTCCCCATAAACCAGCATATTCATGGTCAGCCCTGGGAACTCGCAATGGCAACTTGTAAAGTGCAAACCGACTGTCATGCATATTTGGCCATGCTCGATAAGAAGATAACTTAACAGTTGAGGCATTCAATATTAGTCTTATTGTGTCGCCTGATTTAAGAAATTCTTGAAGCCGTGCGTGCCTCCTCTCGCTTTCAGAAGTAAGCTTCTTGGAAATTGAATGATTGCCATTAACTGAATTAGATCTTCCAAGCATCTGTTTAAGGCTATTCCAGAAATATCCACGAAGACCTTTTCTTTTGATGTGACCATCCTCCTCGGGCAAAGGACTACATATTGGCCTTGAACAGTTAAGACTCTTTCTGATATCATTAAGCTCTAAGTGCATTGGACCAACTGCCTCTGGAGAACTTGCCTTATAGTCCATCTGACTACTACCAAGCTTGTACATTTGACTAAGGATTGATCTTCTTTCCCACAAGCACGCCAAATCTCTCTGAAAGTTTTCCTCATCATCCCCTAACCTAGGAAACAAAGGTCCAATCACTGTATCAGGAATCTTTTGTCGAACTTGGCTAGTAGTGACCTCCAGCAACTTTCTTCTATCACTAAATGCTAATTTGCTGAAGGTAACCGTTGCCTCATTATTCCCATTCACCCTTTGTGACCGAGAAAGATCACTGTTTGACCTGCGAACCTTCCTTGATAACTCCACACCTGAGCTATGCACAAAGCTTTTACTCTGGAGCAAAGTACTAACATTCTTTTGTTGCCTGGGTTCAACCTCAAGCAACAATACATTGCAAGATTTCTGTATAGGCTTGATCGAACCAGGATAAATATAGTCGATTCCCTTCTCCCTTCCATGAAGAAAAAATGTAGTCAAACCATCAAAATCACCAATGATTTCAAAGACCGATGCCCATAGTATAGGACCATCTTCAATGCCCAATGGACCAAGCTCCTGAGGAATGATCCTACAACCAACAACCGAAACGAAACCGGGCATGACATACACCACGTTGCCGAGCTCCGGATTCTGATGTACCCACAATCCAATCAGTGGCTGAACACTCAGAAGGAAACGGCAAAGGGCCTTGTAAGACGACACACCCTTTCGCCACTCAACAAGGTCCTTATGGGGCACTATGCCCAAAACATCACATTGAGTCAGCCATAGTTTTTCAGAGGCCACAAGAGCATTCAAGCTCCTGCAGCATAGACCAAGATTACACACATCTCTTGGGGATAAGAACCGAGAAACGATGGCAAACACATCATCAGGAATAGACAAAAGCAAGCTTGAATCACAGGGCTCAGGAGACATGCTGATCCAACTGAGATTTTACGGCTTTAAAAAACAAAACTCTTAAAAGATTATCCACAAAAACTCCATACTTTAACGCATACCCACAATTCCAAAATAATCAAAAACGAGAAATTCAGCTGAAATAACGACAAACCCTGAAAATTGTTCTCCACCCAGAAAGGTGGACGGGGATGGTGCTTGGAAAGAGGAAGAAAAACCCTGCACTTCACAGGCTTAATGTGAAAAAGGGGTGTCTAATCTTAATTGAGTGGTGTCAAATATTGCAGATAACCTGTTGAATCTTGATTGAATTGCAAAAGATAATGAAAAAATGGGGAGGAAAAAAGGAGAAAAACTCACAAAGTTGAAATGAGGTGCGGTTAGGAAGCAAAAAAGAGTGAGTACAAGGGAATGGAACAACCTAGTTGAAAATAAGGTCAAGCCATCAAGAAGAAAACAGTACACACCCCCATCACTTCAAAAGAGGTAACAGTTGATGCTTTTGCATTGTCCAATGATGAAGAAGGGAACAAAAGCAATCGAGTTGTGTAGGTTGCAACTGTCCAAGAGGAATTAGCTTTGGTTGCATCGTTGTCTTTTATCGGTTTCTCTCTCTATGTCTTCTTCTTCTTCTTCTCTGTGCCTGCCAACCATTGTTGAATTCAGCTTAAAGTAGATGCCAAGTCCCAGAAAGTCCAAGGACTGTGCCCACACACGAGACCCAACAACACAAAAAACAAAGCTAACTCCAATTTTTTTTTCTCTCTCTATGTTATGTAAGGTTAATTTACATTCGTTGTTATTTTTACACTATTTACATGCATTTCTCTTTTCTTGGTACATAGAATTTACTGACAAGATTAGTCTGTGAGATTTCATACACATGAAAAATAAAAGAGTTTAATCCAAATGAAATTGAAGAAGATATCAACACAGCATCGGCAGTTATCATAGCAGATAATTAATATAGCTTGACACTTATATAAAATTATTTAGTCATATATAAATTAAGTTGAATGTATATTAGGGACAAGCGTATGAAAGCAAGAAACACTGCTGAAAGTTCTAGACGAGTAACCATACATTGAGAGATTAATTTTTCACACATGCTAGATGAGAGATACTCTAAAAATTAAAAAGTAATAAAAAAATAAGCTTTTTAGTATTCATATAAACTAAATATATTATGAAATACTTATGTGACTTAAATTTGGAATGAAATGGATAAACATACAATATTGAAAAAACAATTGACTAAAAGCCAATTTTTTTAAAAAGATTAAAACTAAAATGGTTTTTCTAACCGTGTAATGGAGCGAGATCTATGTATTGAAAACTATAAAAAGAAAAATTTATGCAATATTTTTCTCTTTTAATTCCTTAATCAGTATTTTTAGGATATTAATTAAAAAAATTCAAACTAAAATAACAAAAAAAAAAAAAACTAAAACCATGCTATAAAAGAAAACAAAGGGCCCAAACCATCATTAAAAAATTTAAGAAATCACATGACAATTTTCGAAATCCTAATTTTTATTGTATTATCATTATTATTATAAAAATTGAATTTTCTGATTATAAATAATTTCTAACTAATTAACTACAAAAAGGTTTATATTAAAGTTAAATTTAGCTTTTATTTATCAAATTCACCGATATTTTCAAGATCATGGCCGTGGGATTAAGGGTAATAAGTTAACTTCACTGTGCCCAACATGGAAGCCGTTGCGGTTCCATTCCCATGTTGCCGTGGCCCACTTGCATTATTGATTTTAAAGTAAAAAATAAAATAAAAATGGCCCACATTTGACAGCTCTTGTCCTAAGATTCCTGCCTCTTGGATGCTAGGAGGTGGATGACACCACGTAATTCCATATTTAATATTATTTTGGATTTAAATAGATGATTATCAATATCAATATCAAAGGCAACATACTTTTCCATGTGTCTTACATTTTTTTGTTTTATTGTAATTGATAATTCTCACTACCTAGTTAGGGTGGCATCATAATGGATTTACCTTCAGCTTTGACTACCATATTTGAATGGGTTTTAATTTTGAATGAGATCTGGACTATACTGTACGTCAATTTTGCATTCAATAAAGTTCAATGTCCAGTAGCAAAACCTGCAAATTGGGGAAGATCTTGTCAAAGATCATGAGGAAAAATATCATGCATATAGGGGCCTGGGGCCCTGTCTAACAGGAAAGGAATTAAACATGCTTTAATATTTGCTTATTTAAGATTGTGACATCCTGAAGGCTTGAAAGAGTGTGCCGCAAAGCGCTTTGAGATCCAGATGATATTAGATTGTATGAATTGTAAGGTCAGACATCAATCATGAATTGAAAAATGATAGCCATATGCATTTTAGGATCGTTTTCACGTCAACACATGAGAGTTACGACGGTGGCCTGATTTTAGGCAAACTAATGTCTGACCCACACAGATGTGCGGATGGATTCAATGGAAAGATATCCAGTTTAAAAATATCAATCTAATGAGATTTTTATTATGACATCCTCAATTGTAGAAATCGAACAAAAAATACACACTCCCTCTGTAATGTATTGGTCATGAAAAATGTTCGGTAGATAAAAGCATACATACTTAAGAAAACTTTTACCAACCACTATATGAAATTTTTATTAAAATCAACTGATGCAGTTTATCTAAGAGAAATTATAACCACAATAATACCCAAAAAAGACACCCACAAAAGTAAACATAACAAAAATATACAATTTCTGCACTACATGCAATGCACACACATTTGAAGTTAATCACAATTCCACAAGACATGCATAATATTTTTTTTCCCATGATATTCAGTAGAAAATCCCATCTATTGATAATTTTAAAGATTTGAGCATATCCATATACTTGTCTGTCTTGGACAAAGACATATCCATTGATAAAAAAAAAAAAAAATTGTCTTTCTTGAACAAAGAAGCAAAATATATCCATATACTTGTTCAGTTTGAATAACTTAAATACTAAACATGTTTGTAAAATCCACATTATCCACAATAGGAAAAACATCAGATATCATATCTTTTCACATATGGTGAATCAATAGCTGAGCCAACTGCTTTGGGCTATCAATTATTGTGAAGGTCCATTCATTATAATGCTTAAGAATGTTATCTCTACATAAATCTTTCCATTCACTCTCCCAAGTTTAAGTTGGTCTTTTTTCAAGTTCAAAAGCTTGCACGAGTAATGTTGAAATTCTGATCCTTTCTGAATGATAATATTCCAACTTCCCTTATTTCCAAACTTCAACATTTCTCTTGAAAAGGTATTTGACAATGTCTATAAGATAAGGTTTAGGGAAAAATGAATTCGATAAATTATATGAGCATTTAATTTCACTTGAATGAGTTATAAATAAACATGTACATTAGGATATAAAAGTTCATGTACCAGTTGGCTTTTAGTGACTTCATAATGAGACAACACTTTGGTATATTGTTGGTTCCTGTAATACAGTCCAAAAAAACTGTGTCAAAAAACAAATAGTACATAATTATATCAAATTATTTAGTTGTATTGACCTTTCAAAGTTCCTTGTTTTTGCAACAACTGGTGGAGTTGGTGGAGTAGCAGTGTAACGCCCAGTGACGAAGACGGGGAGTGATCGCCGATACAAGAAGGCACGGGCAAGGAGTGGCTCTTGACAGGCTTTTAAGTGGAGGGATATATGAATAGACTGAGTACACAATAGAATGAGAGGAATCCTAAGACTATATAGGTACGAGACTGTACAGTTGAGGATGGATTATATGAATTGATTTGTACTACCTATACCAATAAGATGCATCTTCTTTTCGGTAGCTCATCTTAGAGAACTCCATGGTTAAGCATGTTTAACTTGGAGCAATTTTGGGATGGGTGACCTCCTAGGAAGTTTGTCTAAGAAACATATGAGTGAAGGCAAAGTATGTTGAAAAGACCTATTTTTCCAAAGAATTCATATTAAGTGTATGTTACATGAGATTTTATGCATAATGAGTATGAAAAAATGTTGACTACCTTGGTGGAGAATTAGGAATCTAATTAGGGGAAGTATGATCATAATCTTTATTTGACGATGAAATATTATAACAGGGATTCATTTCTTGCACCATGGTCTTGTAATCTTGTTTTATAATATGATAAAGATTCTTTGGCAGCATAGTTTTCACGTTCCTCAATGGGTCAGCTCAAAAATCTAGTTTATAAAGCTAATCATCATATATTTCAAGAGAAAAAATACCATGATAAACATAGTACAACTCAATGCCATAATTGTGCTGCAGATTGCAAAACCGTTTCGGTTTGCTTAAACCCTTTGTTAGATATGCTTTTGATCCCTCTTCTTTCAGTTTCAATTCAAAACAATTATCTTTCCAATCAATAGTGTATACAATGTCATCAAATTCATCACCATGAGCATGAACAAAGTTGAGTGTTAGGTCTCCTACATTCTAAAATGGTTTGAAATAGAAATATTAGTTTTATATGTATATGATTGTTTTATTATTTTAGTATTTAAATATGAAAGTAATTAACAATAAGAGCATTTTTATGCAGTTGAGTTTTTCCAATGAAATTAGGTCCCAAACAGGTGTGCTTTGTGAGATAAGAAGTAAGAGATTCTACAATTGTAATTAGATGAAACAATTCCAGTTCCCTTTTTTCACCAATTTGTTATTAACTCTTTGGTAAACCTTTCTATCAAATTTTGATTTTCTTAATGAGGAAGATTTTTCATTGCTTTTTTAATAGAAATCGTTAAAAGCAACAAATATAAATAACAATCATAAGCGAACATTTTAAACAATGAAACAAATCCATTTTTTTTGAGTTATCGGGTCATATAATGCTTTTTAAAAATAAAAACTTGTTATTTTGCAAAATATATGTAACTGAGTCCTAACAATTTAGAGGTATGGAACTAGTTAATTATTTGCAAAAAGAATATTTGAAAAAAAAAACTGATAATTACATAGATGGATGAAGTGTGCTCTATCCCCATCGCGCTTCCATGAATTTCTAAGGCAGCGTTTGGTTAGAGGGTCAGGACACAAATACAGGGATAGTAAAGACAAAAATGTGTTTGGAAGGGGAGGCAGGCATAACACTAAAAAAACTGTCTTTGTCTTGATATGTGTTTAGAAGCAATTTTCTATCCACTCAATAGAGCGGGACATAGAATTAGCACCAAGAGATAGTGGACTTTAATAACTTTTCTTCCCAATTTACCCTCAAAATAATTTCATATCTACATCATTTACCTTTCTTATATATTTACACGAACCTAACATAGGGCTTCTTCTCCTTCTCCTTCTCCTTCGTGAAGATCTCTGCCTCCACCTCCACATTGCAGGGCTACCTTCAGCTTCCATCTTGGCGTTCAGGTTCATTCCACCACCCCTTCCATTTTCGCTTCTATCTCTATTTCCAACTGGATCTGGTTATTTTATCTGTGTTTTTTTTGGGAATGGTTCTATTTTGTTTATGTTATTCAGAAGTTCACCTAGTCTTAAACTCTAGATTTCGTCATCATTTTCATCTCGTGTCAAGGAACTATTGATCTAAAGTAGAAGTTCATCCATCTCTAGTAAACCTTACAATTCCCCATAACCCCGTATCCTTGTACTCTTCAAAGGAAGTGCAAAGCTTTGTTCATTAGCTTTAATTAGAAGTAGGGTTTTAGCTTCTTGCTTCACTTTTAACGAAGGTTTTCATGCTCAAACTTATTTGACCAATTAGGTTTGGTTTGTTATGACTTTTCAATGAATTTAGAGTCCTTTTGATGCTTTGTGTCTCAATGTATGGTTAATTTGTTCCATATGAGCTCGCATATAATGGCTAGTTCAGCCATCTCTAGTGAATAATTTGGGTTATTCTCTGTGCTCGTAGGTTGAACTACAAAGATTACATCTCTTTTGCAAAAGAATTCCCTCATCGTGAAAAGTTAAAGGTAAGTTTTTTTTTCTTTTCATTTCTTGTGGCAAAGCCCCAATAATTTGGGAATTTCATTTAAAATTTAGGAGCACCTGTCTATTTAGCATTTAGTTAACTTTACCCTTTTTCTTGTGAGGGAGAAGGGCACTTTGTTTAAAGATAGGCAAAAAAACCCTTCTTTTATTATTATTATTATTATTATTTGTTTGCTTTAAAAAGGGGCATGGGTTAAATGAAGGGTAAATAGGTCTTTTAATATGTGTCTTGTTCTTATATTTTGTGTTCTGTACACTTTCACCAAATATGATACAGAGACAGTCTTTTTTGTGTATTTCTGTCCCACTGTCCATGTATTTTGTGTCCTGCCCTACTAACCAAATGTTACCTAAGTGCCCTGAACATGTCTTCGGTAGGTATCTCCTATTAGAACGCATAAAGAAATTCAGAGTATGTAAGTTGGGTTGCCACAAGTATTCTACAAAACAAACTATACAAACGTGCAAAAGACGTTATCGAATAAGCAAATTAGTAACATTTGAAGATAATAATTTTGTTTTTACCCGGCCAAGAAAAGAGAATTTGACAAACATGCGAAAGTGAACGTGATTAGTGTATAGTTAAGAAAAGGGAAGAAACGAATGGTCAGGGAAAGGTGCTATCGTAGGGTTTTTTGTGTTCAATGTTCTCTTTTAGTGGTCCTTTACACTGGCTATGACTTATTCCACCAAGAAGATAAAATTTTTGGAGACAGGAAGTTTGTAGCATTATCCTTATAGGTTTGCAATTGGTAGAGACATTAAGCAAAGATAAGTTCATTAAAGGTTCAATTGGGGCATTGATTACCATCATGGGCTTAGTCTTTCTTTGGTTTATAGGTTGGACTTGTAGTTGTTTTTTCAACTATTGTACCATTCAAAATATAAAGTAAGATTGGATCCAAAAACACTTATTTTTCATGGATTTATATAGTAATCACATATTGGTGGCCCTAATATCTCAAAAACTAAGGCAATTAGTCTACCAAAAAAAAAAAAAAGATTCAAATCCATTTAAAGGAAAAAAAAAAAGTACATACATCATCACTTTTTTGGACAATGTACAACAAATTACTCATGTAATTTCTTGTGTTCCAAATTTACACTGTATGGGAAGTATCTCTACTACTATAGTTAACATTATGAGTTTATCTTCCCAAAAAAAAAAAATTCTGAATATGTCACAATTAAGTTGTAACAACTTTTATATTTTGTTTTAATATCTAAATAATGAACATGTGTTAGTTCATATATTTTAAATTAAAAAAGTATGTCTATAAATTGTAGTCCAAGTATTTTATCGGCAAAGTTGAGATTTTGAAATATCTTTAAAAAAAGGTTAAAGTAATCTTTATTAAAATTGAAACACAATTGGTAGTAACTATTAAATGGTCTAAGAATTTGTAACATTAAATCAACATTTCAATTAAACAACATTTCTAAATACTTCCTTATACACAACATTCTTGGTTTTGATTATTCTCTCATCATCGTCATGACATATCACAATCTTCAATTCTTTTCTGTTTGTAACCCTTAAAATTGCAACATATAATTGACCATGACTAAAAATAGATTTTTTTAAAATAAGTCCAACATTTGTCAAAGATTGTCCTTGACTCTTGTTGATTACCATCCTATAAGATACCATAATGGAATATTGTCTTCTTTGAAACTTGAAAGGCAATCTTGAATATGAAGAAGTTAGTGTAATTCTTAGTATGGAAACATTTTTTTCACTAATATTGTTGCCAGTAATAACTTTGGCTTCAATTACATGTTTATCACATCTTATTATTACTAATCTGGTACCATTGTGTAATCCTACTGAATGATCTATATTTGGCAGCAACATAATTGTAGTCTCAACTTTCAAAATAAGCTCATGATTGGGTACACATGAACATTTGATAGTATTAAAAATTATGGAGTATGAATACTTTCAAATAGATCATTGTTAGAATTTGATTTTTAAGTAGAATCTAAACTAACATATGTCCGTGCTTCTTTTGAATTTAGAGATATGATGTACTCATTGATTGAATCAACAATATTCAATGTAGGAGAAAGTATAGCTCTTCCTTGTAAATGTCTTTCATCATATGATTGCACAGATAATCACTATAAGTAGCCTTAACAATAGCTACTATAGGGTCATCCCAATCTTGTAATAGCAAATCACTCGGTATCTCAACTTCATTAATATCGTCATTAGAAATTCCAATTTTTCCATCTCCCACTTTCAAGATCTAATCTACAAATTCTTTCAATTCTTCAGTATTTGTATATAAGGAATTTGACTGAAGACGCATGTTTTGTATTATTTTCAATATCTCACAATCACTCTGAAGGTATGATGAGTTAATTGCAGCATTTACAACATCTTATTAGCTACCTTTAGAAATGACTAGGAGTATTTGCTTGAAATTACCGCCAAACACAATTGTCTTCCCTTTGAAAGGTAGATTCAAACTGTTTTCATTTTTTAATCTCAAAAGACCCCTCATTGTTCTATCCAAAGCCTCAAAGCAATATTTATTCATCATTGGAGTTTTATCCCAAATTATAAGGTTTGTTTTTATAATCAAATTAGCTAAAGGACTTCCCTGCGTGATATTGCATGTGAAGAACTGATCAACATTTAATGAAATTGCAAATATTGAATGAGCAGTTCTACCACTGACAATACAAGGGAGACAATATCACTTGATGCAACTGTTAACACAATTTCACCTTTGCTTCTCAGATAAGAAGTAAAGTGTTTCAAACAAATATTTTTCCTGTACTTCTGTACCTATATAAGACAAAGACACCACCATTACCAGATTCAATTGCTGATATGATCTTATTATATACATTTCTTTGCTCATGCGTCAATTTAAAAAGAAAAATATTATGCACCTAAGCCAATCGTTTTCGATCATAACAAAGCTCATTGCATATGAGCGTATTATGTTTATCAACAATTTGTTCTTGCTTATTGTCGATCATACTAGGGAATACATTGTAGGGAATTCCCTCAGGCTCTTACTATTTTTTCTAAGAAATTTCTCGATTTTTGAGAGTTAAGTTGCAAATTTCACAATTAGTAACTTAGAGCTCTACAAATTATAAAATAATATATTAAAAATATTACACAATATATAAAAAATAAATATAACAACAGTCTACTTTCTTTTAGATTTATAATAAGAAAAATTACTTTGATGATTGAACAATGTTCTTTATTTATATAAGATACCATCTGACAATAGCTACCAAGTTTTTTCCTAAACCAATTCAGGCCTAGTCATAGAATTAGAGAATAATAATATAGCAAATAAGTGGCAAAGATATTCCCTTGAACCACAATTGCTTACTTCTTCAATTGCATCAATATATTCTTTATCATTATCTAACAAATCTCGAGCATAGCATGCATATTTGAAAATCTCATAAATAACACTATTCACAATTCTAATATCTTCATAGCATGTGGGTCCTCTAACAAAATTTAAAAGCATTCTTAAATAGTAAAGCTAACCAAAACTTGGAGGAACAAAAAATATTCTTCCAATTACACAATGGGAATGCCTTAGTATCCATTTGATGTAACTTTGCTTTCCAAACAAATTTTGATGGAAATTCAATAGAAGTTAGTCTATAGCTTGTGGATAAACTTTGTTTGCCTCAAACCATGCTAAAAACATAGACTGATTTACTGTTGGTCTATTTGCAACATTGTCAATATGATCATCATCATGGAATATAACAACTTGTTCATTTGGAAGATGAAATCCAACCCTCTCTGATGATGGGTCTCTATAATGAATATCAAACCCAAACATTCTCCAACTCTTCACATGGAGAGATATACCTGCAATCGTAATACATATTAATTTCATCCACTTCTTGTTCTAATTCTTGTTCAGTAGCACCTCTACAGAAAGATGTTGTTACTTGATCATGTCCCTTATTAACATATTTGAAAAGATAGTTAATAGATCTTGATTGATTACACCACTCAATATTGATATGAGCTCCATATTTAATAAGCAAATACCGGTTGTGTGGAACCACATATCAATTATCCAATGGCACACTTAATCTTTTGATTGTTCTGCCATCATTTCTTCTCCTATAAATTGGATAACTATCTTCATCAAGAGTTGTACAATCTACGTATCTTTTTAGAAACAATTTTGCACGTTTCTCATTTTCCATGCAAGGAGAATCACTTCTAGTTGTACCACACATGGACCATAAATCATAAATTTTTTTACAGTATTGTAACAGATATAATCACTTTCTTTGTCAAGAATCTCAGCTAAAATAATCTTGTCAATGTCTTCACCATTTGGAAACTTCTCTTCTTAATGAAGAAACAACAATATGTGAGCATGAGGAAGACCACACTTTTGAAATTCAATAGTATAAATAACTGCAACAAATTAGCAATTATATAAAAAAAAAGTACTTTAAAAATAATCTCAACTATAAAACAAAGAGCACGTAAATTACTTTACCTGCTCTAACTCTCGCAAAAATATGATTTTCTCAAAAGTCCTTCATCATTTGATCTAATTTAATCTTGAAAAATCTACAAACTATAGTTGGTCTATCTTCGGCTTTTAAATTTCTGATACTAACAAATCTTTGAATTTTAGGCCATTTGGAATTACATGTCAGAGAGGTAAAGAGATATGGATAGCCTACAGATTTGCATATTGTCATCGCATCTTGATAATTTTGTATCATATATCTAGCACCTCCAGTAAATGAACAAGGCAAAACCACTCATTTTCCTCTAGATGAAGGATTTGTCTCACCATTTAGAACAACTTCAGCAATTTCTTTATACATTTCAAATCTCAAATTTTTTTTTATTTAAGGGAATCCATTTGTGTCTTGAAGATTTAATCATAGTGTATCCATCCACCAAAATTGTTGAAACAATCGTCTTGAATAAAGAAGAGAAGATGCTTTGGCAAGCCTTTCTTGTACTCTACATGGAAAAAAATTCTCTCATTGTAACATATTGCGTTTCTCAAGAAGTATTTTGACCTCTTATGTTCAGTGGCACACCTTCATGATACCCATCTTCACTATAAGAAAAGAGTAATGAATATTGTAAACCTAAATAAGAAGGATTTATTTTTGTGATCCGTTGTAGATTTCTTGTTTATATTTCAATAACAATATCTTTATAAGCTCTTTAGACATCAAAATCACCAACAACCAATACATGCACTAGAAAGATTGTATCTTCTTCTTTCTTTGCCCCTCTTTTCAATGAGCCTAAGACGAACGTTTGTTTGATTACTATGATTTATTTTGTCTTTGGCCATTCTAAAAGATTTTACCAACACATTTTTTTTATCCAGCATATTCTTTTGATTTCCCATAATTTCAGCATGAAATTTGTCAGCTTGATCATTTGAACTTAAAAAAAGAAAGAAGAAGAGATTTTACATTAGATATGTACAATATCTAGAATCAAATAGAAATGAAAATTTTATTCTAATATTTCCAGAAATAAAATTTAAATAAGAATTTTAAAGATTAGCTTAACTTGGATTCTATTCTTAATCTCGTTCTAAGTATCATATACGTAAAGTTGAGCAAATTTTACCGTTGAACCCAGTAGAGGTATCGAGCTACCCATCATATGATGATTCTGGCCATATAATACAAATGTGGAAGGTCCTCAACTATGAGTTATTGCTTTGTCAATTTTCCCACCCATTGACGTAAATGAAAAAAAAAAAATACTATTATGAGCTTTGATGTTATCACAACAATGATCACTTTTAGCATCACTACCAAACAATAGGTCATCTAAGATGTTCGAAGCCTTTTTCAGCAAAGGCATTTGAACCTGAGCTCCTCTATAACACAATGTAAACTTTGGATTTGATGTGTTATAGTGCTTGTCATTTATTTCACTGTACCAGAATAAAGAACCACAATGGTCACACTCATGGCAAGCATCTCCACGATTCAAATATTCTGGAAAGTATAATTATTGATGCATATAGCTAACTGTAAGTTAGAAAATAAATAATATTATCTATAATATTATTTAAAAATTGAAAATAAAAGATTTTAAATATACCTTCAAAAGTAACTTCTTTTTTACTTTGTTCATTGTCCACATGACAACAATAAAAAATATAATTCTATTACGAAATCAAAACCAAAAAAATAAAAAATCACAGTTTTGTCATTGCAATAATTTAAATAGCTATTAATTCGTCAAATTAGGAAAATACCTAAAATATCAATTTTAACATGAGATCCTTCAATAGCTAAATTTTCATTTACATTCATGATAGATGTATCAGAATCCGTAAGATTTATTGTAGAAAATTACAGAATATTAAGAACTCTAACTATGTTAAATAATAGTAAAAAATAATATGTTACAAACTTATTATCATTGATCAAGTTTGCAAATTTACGTATTACTTGACTTAGTAAATTTCCAATTTTTTTAAATCCAAACATTCACATAAGTTAAAAACAAAGTACGGTGTAAATAAGACATATCAGACATATGAATGTACAATATAAACCTCCATCACATGTTAAGATATCGGTACATGGCATATCGTGGATTCGTATTAATTTTGAATTCTGTAAAACATTTGCAATAATAATTATAAGAAAGAAATTATACAATCCTGTAAGAAAAAATTTTATAAAATCACTATTGTAAATAGCATATGATTTATTCTTATTGAGTTTAAAGTGAAGGATGATTTAGATATGTTTCTCTTTCTCTTAAAATACTCTCTACCCACTTATCTGAACTAAGTATGTGCTTTCCAGATCCAAGACAACTTGTATATGAAACATATAGATTTAAAATGGTGGATTTAGTTTTTCTGATCAATGATAATAATAGTGATAAACCTGAATAAACTTAGAACACAGTAACCTTGAGTTAGACTTTGGCTAGTAGTGTGCTGTTTCAAAGTATCTGGCATGAAAAAAGATGGAGTTGACAATTCTTAAACTGTAATATTAATGGAACCTATTTGAGGTCCATTAGTTCTTTTTCCAGTTAGCTGGACTCATGGATGAATCTAATGTGATACACTGACTGAAATTGTTCTTTTGGTAAACTATTTGGAGTGGAAAGTGGTTATAACCAAGAGGTGACGATGAAAGGAATTAATTTTCATCATTCTGCAAAGAATAAAAAACAATACTAATGGACGTAGCAGAACAATACTAATGGAAGTAGCAGAAATTTTCTATGTTATGCATCCATCGTTGAATGTTGATTGTGTAAAGGGATACAATGACATGTATTAAATTGAATGATCACAATAAATTGTTAAAAGAAACAATAATCAGATTTAAAAAATGAATGGAAAAATATATTACCTTGTGATTTTCTTTATGCAAAATATATTAGCTACTAAAGTTCTATCCGATAACAAAGTCTATCTTCTAGCTTGATGTTGAGTATACTTTCTTTCTTTGCTTATATTTTCTGACAAAGAGATACATACAAATGATGAAAGAATAAGAATTAGAAAATTCAATTGATTTCACAAATGACTGTATTCTAACCTTGATCCTATAATGAACATATAGTTTTCTGTCTTTTCTCAGCTCTTAGAATTGTTCTTCTTCAAGCATTAGTTTTTTCTTTTGAATCCATGGAATTACTAATACAAAGATGTCTAAATTATTCATATGATGTACTTCCTTGTTTGGATTTAAGAAACAATATAACAAAGAAAACTTTAATACACTGAACAAATCATACTACATCATGATAGATCAGTAGTAATTTTCTAGCTATTGGTATTAACAAAATCTCCTTCAATTTACGTAACTGTATTAAAAGCATATGAAATCGTGAAAGTTATTTATTGTTTCTATTTTGGCAATTAAAAGGGTCAAAAATTTATTTTATGTTGAATTAACTAACTTACTCTATAGTTGCCCACATTTATAGGAAAAGTGTAACGCCCCAATTTTTCTATCTGAGCGAAAATAACCAAAATGCCCCTGAGGTTATTTTCCGCCCAGAATTCGAGGATAGCCGACACGGCAGTCCTCGAAGGGCCAACTCAATGTTTGAAGGGGATTAAATGACTTTTGAATGGTTTCGGAAATGAAAATCTCATTTTCTGAAGTTTTGGGTCAAAATGGCCAAAATACCCATATAGCATTTTTTCGCGGGTATAAGTGCCGTTTGAGCCCAGAAACTTTCTAAAAAGTTTGAAATGATGTTTTTATGTGTTTTGAGATATTTGTGTAAGTCCCGGTGGTCCCGGACAGTTTTTGCGCAAAATTACGATTTTGCCCTTAGTATAGTGTTTTTAAGCTTAATGATGTAATTAAGCAAACCTAAGCAATATTAAGCTCTAATAGAAGATTAATTGATTTCCATAATTAATCTAGAGTCAAAATAATTTACTAAAGTTGATTAGAACCAAACATTGCTTAAGGAAACTCAAAATCTTTTTCTAGTCTTAATTCTTTAAGAAAGGAATATAAGAATAGTGTTTTCTCTTACCTATTCCCCTAAATCAAGGAAGTATGTTGGCATAGGATTCTAAGTTAATGAGGATTGACTTAATTAATCTAGCAAGACCACCTCCTAATCTAGTCTTACATGGCCCTAATTACCTACTTAATTACTTAAACACTTAATTACAAATCCTTAATCTTAAGCCTAATCAAAGATACACCTAAACACACCCCTAAACCACAATTAAATGAGACAAATCTCTCTCCAATGACATGATAAGCAACCAGCCACCTCTCCTCTATGTTCTTCACATGTTGAAATTCTTACACTGAAAGGCCAAGCTTAACACCATACTTTGCACCTTACCTTGTACCATACTTGGCCATGCTTTCAACCATGCTTTGAATGGCCAAGTAAAAAGATATTTTTCTCTCCCCCATGGCCAATGAAGTTCACGGCCAGAGCCCTTCCTTTCACCCTCCATATGTTTTGTTTTCCTATAAATACATGTATTAGAAGAACTTGGTTCCATTTTACATATTTGCTAAGTTGTTGTCTTGAAAGCTTGTCTTGTTTCCTATCTTTTCTCTCAAAGACCTCTTGAGTTCTTTGCATCTCATGTTCTTCATCTTCATCATCTTCTTCAAAGAACCATTTTTCACAACCTCAAACCACCACACCACCACCATAGGTCATCATCTAAACACCAAAGCTTCCTTTCTCAAACACAAAGCTCACACAAAACACATTCCTTTGCTTTCCTCTTAGCTTGGCCGAATCTTCATCTCCACCTTGGGTGGAGTTTTTCATCTCATTCTCACTTCAAAGAACTAAGCTTTCATCTTCATATTTGATAGATTTTGGTTTCAAAGGCTTTTCCTTTTATGAAGTTGTTTTGGATATGAAAATGCTACTTTCCTCTTGGTTCAAACTCTTTTCTCTCTTTTGTTTTTGGTTATGAGACTTGCTTTTTGAAAGGAAAAATCTTGAGCTTGATGATGAGGTTTCAAGATAATGGTCTTGAGAGTCTCATTTGAGAAACCTCTGAAGTTTGAAACTTATTCTTGACTCTTGAAACATTTTAGTTTTCCTTTGTTTTTCCTTGCTCAAGTTTTCGGATTTCCTTTCCTTTTTCCTTTTTATTTTCGGTTCTTTTCTTCTTTTTCCTTATCTTGACTTTGGTTTTAAAAATAGTGGTGTTATGTGTTTTGATCTTTTGATTCCTTTCCCTTGAGCTTGATGATGGTGTTCAAACCATAAGGTTTCTTTGAAATCTTGGGACAAAGAACTTTAAACCTCACTTCACCTTGTTATAATATATGTTGGGTCGAGGTTTATGTTCCTTTAAATTCTTGTATGAGCTCTAGCAAAGAATAAAAATGAACTTACATCCATGTTTAAGTTTATGCTTTGCATAACACATTTACTTTTCTTTGTCATTACTAAAATACCAAGAATAAAGAAATGAACTTGCATTATCATGTTTATATTTCAAGCTTTGCATTCTCATGTTTATATTTCAAGTCATCACTTAAATATTTAAGATAATAATAAGTTACATATCATATTTATTTTATGCTCTCACTTTACTTTATAATGAAGAATAAAATAAGTGCATATCATGTTTAAATTTATGTTCTCACCTACAAGATCCTAGAGCTCACAGACTTGCCCATTTTATCTCAAGAGAAGTTTGGAAAACGGAGATGTTTTATAAATGCATTTCGGCCATGTGATGAGGATGGGCTTAGCATGAGTTGCATCTAGTCACAAGGACCAACAAACTATGTTTTAAGGATTTTCTTAAGCTTATATGAACTTAGCATGTGATATAAATATGTTTTTATGGTTTGAATCTCAACTATGAGAAAAATAAATTAGCTACTGCCCTTGGTAGTATATTTATGATTTTAATGAAATAAAATGATTTCTAAAAGAGTTTTGAGGGTCTGAAAAGGTTCTAAGAAAAAACTAGTAACTTATGTGCATTTGAAAATGTGATTTCATTAGATTCCATGACATATATGTTTCGGTTCTGCCTTGATGTGGTGCTCACTGTATGATGATGATTTTATTATGTTAGAATGAGTGGTTTCATGTATATTTGATGTTAGAATTAATTTGTGAAAGTTAAGAAAAACTAGTAACTAGAAAAGATTGAAAATAAGAATTCTAGAACACTTAGAACACAAATAATACTGTTTCTATCCAGCAACCTTTAGAGGCAGTAATCATGGTTTATAATTAGTATATACTGTAGGAATCCCTCATAATTGGTTTAGGAATTGATCTTAGTACATTAGGAGAAGACCGAACTTAGAAAAGGTCAAAGTTATGACTCCTAGGTACTCGTAATTTACAAAACATAGATTCTATACTTTTGAGGTTTAGAATTGGTTATAATCATGAACATTAGTGAGAATAGTTATTTGTGAACCCATAGATGCCTAAGAGATTAAGATCGGATATTAGAAAGCTTAGATTTCAAGTCTACAACCCTAAGGGTCAAAGCATAAGACACCTTTGATGCAATGAGTTTATTAATTCAAGTATGATGTGATGATGCATGTGCCATGATGAGTATGTTTATGTGGTTTCAAGATTATCATGATTATAGAAGTTGAATAAGAAATGTACATGCATTATGAGTTATTGTGGCACGATATGATGAATTGCATGATTTGATGAACATGTGTTTATGATGCATTCTGGCATAGCACACCGAGATGCATTTCTCTTACTTTGGTAAAGAGATAACAAAACCGTGAGGGTATGGTAGATGCAGCCTACAAAAGCGGACAAATTTACTGTGCACTGGGTGTCGTAGATGCGTTTCGAAGAAGGAGATAACCTTGACCCGCGCTCCAAGAGCCGGGATGTCTTTTGGTGATCCTTAACCCGTACTCTAGGAGTCGAGATTTATTTATACTTATCTAGGATAAGTCAAATGATATGTTACCCCTTCTTTTGCCCCATATTAAATCTAGTGACGACTATTTAGGATTGAGCTCATTCCTAGGTGATAGGTGAGATGGAGTTTTGGTGGCTATTATAAAAATCGTTGGGGGTGGGCATGTTGGTTGGATTTTGGTGGACGATATAATAAGGAGGTCTTTATGAAAAAGAACTTGAGAGTTTAAATATGAGAAAAAGGCTATATGAAAGTACTGTGCCTTTTATGCCATATATATGATTTATGTTTCATTATGTTTCTTAAATACTATGGTTTTCTTGTTAATGCGCATATGGTATTGTCATGCATTCATCCAATATCTGCTGCATTCATGTCATTAAGTCTCATACTAAAAGACACCCACTTCAGATAAATAGATTTGAGAAGTTTAAAACCAAACCTTATGCATGAACACCTTTTTCATAATTAAAACCAAAGTGGCTGGGGACGATGACGATGACACGTGTGTTAGAGTCGAAAATCCCTACTGAGAACCTTAAATGAGTTTCTCATCCCTTTCTTTTCTCCCGTATCATCTCCAGACAAAGATAATGGTGTGGTTCGTGACTCCTACTAAGGCACGGCTACGAGTCAAATTAGAGGGATGCAGTGGAAGCACGTAGATGCCTCTTTAGATATATATATCTGTGTGTGTGTGTGTGTATTTCTTTTGATGTGATAATGAAACTATGTTAGTAGTAACTGATGCATCTATGATGATATGACTGAGTTGTGTGGCTATGTATAACAATTGAATTTTGTGGCTATGAATGATATGATTTCGCTTTCTTATATGTTATGTTTGCGGTGAACATTGGATATTATTTTAGCACGCGGCTCATGTTTTGTTTTTCAAGTCCCAAAAAGAAAAATGTATTCGTATTTTCTGCTAAGTATTTTAAAGAAAAACTGAAACTAAAAGGTAATAAATTAATGATTAACCGAAATACGTTCTAGGAGTATTGGATTAAGAATTAGGATGTTACAAAAAGTTTAGTTATCTCTCATCATGTAGTAGTTATTGTAATTTTACATAATGCGCAAAGACCTGGTTGGAAAAAAATCAAAATAAGGAAGTCCAAGTAGCAGTCTTTTTGAAACATAGGGGTGTGTTTGGAAGTGTTTTTGTTTTTATATTTTATAAAATTGTTTTCACAAATAAATTTAAATTCAATTTTAAGAAATAAAAGAATAGAAAAATTCAATTTTAAGAAACAAAGAAATAAAAAAAAAATGTTTGATAAATGAAGTCAAAATTTGTTTTGCAGTGATAGAAAAACAAGAAACTATTTGACTAAATTGTTTTTAAAAACAAAAATTAAAAAATTGTGAATGAGGATACACCATGTCAATGTTCCTAGTGACTTTGGAAAGTCCTCTTGATCCCTCAACCCCCTTTTTAACGTCCTCAAAGTACATCAAAACCATAATAGCCTTCACATGCATCTCCATGGCATCTCTATCATTAATCTCAACCACTGGCATACAACGGTATAGGAATACTTTTCTCATTGAGATTATTGAAGATATTTTCAAGTGAAGGATGAGGAAGAAGGTGGTGATAAGTATGAAGTTGGTGGATAGGATTTTGATAAAACTAGAATGAAGGGTATTTGAAAATGGGCAATGCAACAGGTTGTAGAGCATTCTGTTGCAGCTCCAATCATTGCTGCCTCATTGGACTGCAAGTACTTGAGCAGGTTGAAAGAGAAAAGAGAGTGCTACAAGTGTTTTGAAGGAACGGGAATGACTGAAGAAATTGGTACTTCAAGGGTTATTGTGGTGGATAAGAAGCGTTTGATTGATGTTGTGTGGCAAGCTTCGTTTATGGAAGGGCTGGGGGGCTTGGGGATGCACAGGGAAGCAGAAGTTGTGCGTTGGTCAAGGAATGAGGTAAGGGCAACAAAGGAAGTGGGAACACCTATTAAAGGATAATCAAAATAAAAGAGAAGATGCCAATGGGAATAGAAAAATGGATAAAATGAATAAATTAACTTATTTACAAGTTATGCCACCGTGTTTTTTAATGGTTCCAAAACCAAAATCTAGAAAACATCTTTAAACTGTTTTCTATTTTTTTGCTTTTAAAACACAAAACCAGTTTTTCTAATTTTAAAGCCAAAAATAGTAACATAAACATGTTTTTATGTTTTATAGTTTTTAAAAACTAGAAACTATTTTTGAAAATCATTTCGAAATAGGCCTTAGATTTCTTATTACCTTCATTATCATAAATCTATTAATTCTATTGCACATAATGTTTTTGCTTACACTGTTCCTTTATTTTGTAGTTATTGTGTAGAAGACATTATGCTTTTTATATAATGAACTGATGTGTTGACAAAAATATAAGGTACTAGTGTTTATCGAAGGAGCTATCATACCGAAATATAAAGTTTTGATTACTGTCATTAAAATTTCCAACTACAATGTAATCTGTTTTGCAAGATTATTATCTTCACAAGATTATTCCATTTTAAAAATCAAAAGACATAGAGCACACTTTTATTACTGTAGAGATTGTTCACAAACTAAAATTACAACAAAACTTGGTACATTCCATCACATAACTATAAAAGCAAGTAAACTCTAATAAAAAATCTTTAATAAATAGCAAACTATCAGTAAAGTCTATTGTATCAATTACACAAAAATTAGCTTTTGGGTAACAAATTGTTTCCTTTTAAGCATATTATCTATAATATATCTATAGTAAATCCAATCAGCATCATTAAAGTTCCATGGGACATATGGACTTCTCTCTTTGATAACAACCAAATTGTTCTTCCACATTCCAACAGGATTTTCATGAGGGTGAAGTGGTCCAATTGTTACAATCTTCTTCAATACCATTTCACATTCTATCTTTATATTAAGAACCTAAACATAGGCAATGAAAGGTGAGTTTTCTAACTACTAATTTAGCAATACTATTTGACCATCATGCTTGACTAACTTAGCTTTACCCAGAGCTAAATTAGATGGCACCTTAACAATATTCAAATTCATCAAATCGATATTATGGATAACCGCACAATTAGGAATAGGGGTACTAGAAATAGGATGCTTCTTAAACCCGAAAAAGAAAGTTTTTTGCTCTATCATAGTATTGTAAGGAGCAATGAAATCAATCTCAACATTAGAAAAAGTAGCAAAGTGAGGAGACTCATTTTTCTTAACCTCTAATCTTTCAAATTTTCAAATCATAAGACCATCAATATATTCAATGACAAACTTAATAACAACATAACATTTCTTTTTCTTCTTTTTTTTTTGGTTGTAAACTAATGTGGCAACTATATCTTCGAGTTTGATATTAGAAATATTGAATAATTCTTGACAATCTGTAGTGAATGGATTCCATAAGCACATTTTTCGTTATCTTTTTCAAAGTTCAACTTCGTTAAAACCATTCCATGTTGTGAACAAAAAAATCAATAGATAAAACCTCATTAAATATATCAGGACATGAGAGATCATAAACTACACACTCCTTATGCTACAAGACTTGGAAAGTAGGAACTAAATTATGTAACACCCTAATTTTTAACCTAACTTTCTAGAACACATTAGGTTATTACTTCTCAGTCTCATCATTTTATTAAAATACTTAGCAAAAATTACGGGTAAATTTTTTTTTGAAAATATAAATCAAAGTGAGAGCCACGTTCTTATCTAACGAGCGGCATAAATATCAATCATAAGGAAACACAAGAACTAAAGCAAGTAACAATAGAACAACGATCATAACAACAAAGGAAACATTTCATTAATAATAATATAGTTGAGGTACATAAGTAGTCACGCCCTTATAGAAATGGGCTGAGCTTGTAATACATGAAAAAGGAAATACAATAGAAACAAGAAAGCAGTAAAGTACATGGTGCGACGGCAAAGTAAAAACCAACTACCAAACTATGAGTACTAGGCTAAAACCCCATCCCAAAAGATACCGCTGAAGGGGAAATCATCGTGACTGCTTGGGCACTCGAATAGCTCTCCGATGAGGTCTAGTGACGACGGGGGTCCTCGGGTGATGGAGGCAAGTAAGCAGGGAATCGCTCGATCTTCTCCTGGGTAGGCCAATGGAGTGGAACCCAAACGCGAGTCGGCTGTACATGAGCTCCTCGGAGAGGGCGCATCTCGGCTCTCCGCGCCAGGTGCGGCTGCATCACGGTATCCTCACTGCCCTCCCGCCTAAATGGGGGAAAGGGGGCAGAACTCTCTAAATAGACATGCATTGGCAAGTTCTCGGACAGATCGGTCTCCGACCTCCGCAAGCGAGGCACATACTCCGGGTAGTCACGAACAGCTGAGGCGGACGAGCGGGCACGACGCAACTGCTCGTCGCAAGGGCTGGTGCGCTCGAAGATCAAGTTGTCGCCACCAAAAGGTCGGTAAGAGTGAACTGGTAGCTGGACACTGGATAAGCAAAAGGCCGACCCATGTACACCAAAACACGAATAGCACAGCGACCCTCAAAGTGATAGGAACGATGCTCCGGGTCGTAGTACACATCCTGGGTGGGCGTATCAATGAAGACTACGAATGTCGCCATCGCTCTCTGAAGATGTGATGGAAGAAAGAGAAAGAAGATAAAGGAGTGAGAATTCTTGCTAAAGAATCTCAGTAGAAGTCTCCTATCCTAAGGTTACATCGTTCACATCCTCAGGAACCTTGGGTTTAATTATAAAAGGTGTGCATACATAAAAGGTTCATTATTAGAGTTTATAAAATCAATTATCCAAGGGTCATTCCTTTTAGCATGCATCTTGATGTTATGAATGCAACATATTAAAACATGAATGCATGGCAATGCCTCAATCAAATAATTCAATGAATCACAACTTCAAGAAGCATACAAGTGGCATAAAGGGCATATAACTTTCAAGTGGATCTTTTCTCAACTTCGTGACATCAATCATGGTACTTCAGCATAATAAGGCCACCCTAAAATAACTAGGTTATGAGCTCATACATCAGCTAGTCGTCACTAGCTCTTGCCTATTATCTGAATAAGTGAAACATAATAAAATAATCCCGACTACGTAAGTACGGGTAGGGGGCTAGGGATCATCTCTCTTAGGATATACCTTCTTTGAAATGCTTTGCGGGCATCAAGCCACAGTAATTTGTCCGCTTTGGTAGGCTGCATCTACTTATACCCTCACGAATTTGTCTCCCCTGGGGATGCTTGGCCAAACCGGTGTCACCCAGGAAAGCGCGTCTTAGTGCTTTGTCACATAAAAATCTCCTGGGGGTGCTCGGTCGAACCGGTGTCACCTAGGGTTTTCAACTCATGTGGTACTTTAAAACAATTCTTCAACCCTTTAAGGTTTGATGGAAATCCGGCAGTATAACAGCTGTTAAACCGAATCTCCTTCAAACCGAAACTTATGCCACAAGCTAATCACACAACATATTCCTCATTTAAACCTCATGCTATGATAAACTTCATATCTTAACAATCATTTCCTCATGCATCATAAACATCTCACCATATTATTGCATCATATAAACATCATAGCATTAACAAATTCTTAATGTCTTATGCATTGACCCTTAAGGCCCTTAACTCACAATCTAAGTTATAGATCATCAGCACTTAAACTCTCGGGCACCTATAGGCTCATATCTAAGTATTCTTTGCCTCACACTATGGTCAAGAACATCTCTAAGCCTCAAAGATGCAGAATCTAAAATCCTAACTTTACGGGTATCTAGGAGTCACAACAATGACCCTTTCTAAGTCCGATTTGCTCCTAAGGCACCAAGATCAAGTCCTAAACCAATTATGAGTCATTCCTACACATTTAAACTAATTTAAAACCATAATTATAAATTCTAAACCATATTGGACAGAATCCAGAAAATTCATATATTAAGAGATCTAGAACTCTTAAATTAATTCTTTTTTAGTTACTAACTTCTCTAATCTTTTACATATGAATTTTAGCATCAATTATACTCAAACATAATCAAATTATCATAATCAAAATAGCATATACAGTGACCAAAACGTAGCAAGGCAGAACCAAAACCAAGTCTCCATATAAAGGCATAAAAACATAATTTCCAAAGCACATAAAATACTAGTTTCTCTTGGAACCTTTTCAAGACTTTCAAAACTCATTTATAAACATTTTTATTATCTAAACTCCTCAAAATATTTGCAAGGGCAGTAGCTAAATTAAATCAAGAGATCCTAAATTCATAAAACTTTGTTCTAGACATTTCTTGTACTCATATAAGCTTAGAAAAATTATGAAACATAGATTTCAATACTTGTAACAAATATAACCCCTGAAGGCTGAAATCAAGGAGCCAAATAACATATAGTTTTCAAGCCTTTGCTTGAGACAACAATGGGCAAGTCTTTTGTATCTTGCATTAGAAAGTAAAGTGATGACATAAAAATAAACATATAGTTTTTAAGTGATGACATAAAAATAAACATACTCATGCACTAGTTTTATCTTGCATTAGAAAGTAAAGTGAGAGCATAAAATAAACATGAGATGCAACTTATTATTATATTTGGTATATTAAGTGAGGACTTAAAATATAAACATGATAATGCAAAGCTTGAAACATAAACATGATAATGCAAGTTCATTTATTATCTTAATACTTAGTGATAGCAAAGAAAGTAAATATGATGTGCAAGGCATAAACATAAACATGGATGTAATATTCATTTTAATCTCATCTAGAGCTCTTACAAGACTTTAGAGAATCAAACTCAACCCAACACTCATCTCATCATAAAGAGAGCTTTAGAGTTCTTGAACCAAGTTCTTAAAGGAACTATGAGGTTCTTGAACATCATCATCAAGCTCAAAAGAAACAAACTTTCAAAGAAACACAAGACTACAAAGAAAAGGAAACCAAAACCGAAATATTAAAGGAAAGGAAATGAGGAAACCGAAACCAAAATAGCAAAACAAGTAAAGGTGTTCTTAAGCAAAAAAAAAAATCATTTTGAGTTAGAAAATAAAGATGAGACTTAAAGAAAATAAAAGCTCAAGCTCTAGAGGTTCCTTTGAGATGAACACATAGTCATCATCTAAGAGCTCTCATCATTGAGCTATCATATATCCATCAAAGCCTCATGGCCGAAAACAAGAAAAGGAAAGCAAAGAAAGTTTCAAAAAAAAGTCCAAGAGAAAGTTAGGAAAACTCATTTTCAAGAGAAACAAATTTAGAAAAACACTTTTACCTAGAGTGGAGATAAAAAGCTTGAACTTTGAAAAGGAAAACAAGATGAAGAACTCCTCCAAGGTGGCAAGATAGCTTCGGCCAAGGGGGGATAAAAAGGTTGGAGATGTGTTTCAAGTGAGGTTGTGTTTGAGGTGAGGTGTTTAAGAGATTTGATGATGGTTCAAGGTTATGGGGTGATGTTTGAAGGTTACGAGATGATGATAAGATGAAGAGATGATGAAGATGAAGATGAAGAACAAGAGAGAACTCTCTTGGAACTTAGAGAGAAAAAGAGAGAACTTTGAGAAAGCTAGGAAATCTAAAAGTTTACAAATGAGCTAAAGTGTTTCCATGTGTTTCTAGGCAAGGTATTTATAGAAAATGAAAACAAATGAAGTCTCATTGAAGGGGAAGGCTGGCCGTAGCAATGGCAGGGAAAAGAAGAGAAAAATATCTCTTACAAGGTGTCATACAAGCATGGTTTGAGGTATGGAGGTTATGATACAAAGTATGGCTTCAAGTAAGGTGATTTGAGTGAGTTTTTCTTTTAATTTTGAATGAAATAAGTCTTCTAGAAACTAAGCATGGCTGGAAGTTTTTGAGCCACAAATAAATGAGGAAAATAGCTTAATTCTTTTAGTTATTCACTTGGAAAATCAAGCTTGATTGAAAATATGACAAGGTATGGTGAGTATGACTTGAGGTATGGCTTTGGAGTGTCAAAAATTTGAGCATGTGATGCATATGGAGGAGGAGTGGCTTCGGCCAGACCAAAGGTAGCAGAGAGGGAGAGAAATTTGATCATCTAATTGTGTGCTAATGATAGGTTTAAGTATGTATTAGCTCAGGTACAAGGTTAGGAATAATTAAGCTTAGGTTTAGGTGACTAAGAATGAGGTTTAGGGATTTTATGAAAAGATTAGGAGTGCTCATACATCATTAGAGAGTTTAAAACTCATTTAGGAATAAACAATTGAAAACACAATTCCATGATTTAAGGAATTGGAGAGAGAAAACACTATTGAAAGATTCCATGACTAGGAATCTTGAATTTAAAATAGGATTTCAAGTTGTAATTAAGCACTTTTAGGTTCTAATCAACTTTAATAAATTATTTTGACTCAAGATTAATTATGGAAATTAATTAACTTTCGATTAGAGCCTAATATTGCTTAAGTTTTCTTAATCACGCGATTAAGTGTAAAAACACGAAACTGGGGGCAAAATCGTAATTTTGCACTAATTTCGCCCGGGACCTCCGGGACCAAAACTAAAGTCACAGACTACATAAAAACGCCTTTTAAAACCGTCTGGAGAAGTTTCGGGTTCATCTGGCACTTGCAAAAGGGTAAAACACCACAGGGGTATTTTGGTCATTTTGACCCGAAAACTCGAAAAACGAAATTTTCGATCCCAGAATGTTACACAAGTCATCTAATCCCCTTCCAACATTGAGTTTTCCCTTCGAGTACTGCCAGAGATCGACTTTCCTCGAATTCCGGGTCGAAAATGACCTCAGGGGCATTTTGGTCATTTTTACTCTAATAGAAAATCGGGGCGTTACAAATTATCATTCAAATCAAACTTATCCGATTGAATCAACAAACCTCCTCTATGTTTTTTTTTCATAAACAGCTTGTTGCTCAACAAAGCTTTTAGTAGTGATGCTAAAAAGCTAATTAGAACTAACCAAACTTAAATGCAATATAGTAAGAGAAGGTAAGCATATCATGATGGTTGACATTAGTTCAAAAGCAATAGCATAATGCCCTTTGTCAAAAGAATGAAAGCCGCCATCGTTTAGCATCACTTTTGGCCTGGTAACTCTCTCCATTGACTTGGTAACAATAAAAAATTTGAGTTAGATAAACCAAGATCAAAATTTTGTCAAACCCTATATAGATGATGGAGTTAGTGTTGGGATGATTAACTATTCTGTCTACTATTACCAGTACCAATACTCCATATTATCATAAATACAAACCAAACATTAGCACTGCACTCTAGCATTAAGTTATTTATCACATTTTTCATCATTAGTAATACTACTCTTAACTTTTTGGAGCAAATTACAATTGTCTTGTTATTAGCACTCATAAGTTACTACTATGATCAACACATGAGTTGTATCAGAATTTAACTCAACCTCTATTAGTATAGGAATACCATCAATTATCATTATCCAAATTCCCTTTCTCCTATAATTTAAGTAACTTATCATTCATGTAATTTTCACCCTCAATTTTACCCTACCAACCAAACATACCCTTAAGATATAAAATAAACTAGACAGTCGATGCAATTCTAGAAAGCCTTATGCAATATTATCATTTCATTTGTATCAGACTCTTGCAAATTGAGTCAAACTCTTGCAGATATAAATGGAATATTGAAATGATATTCAAATTAAAACTCTTACTATTTTACAAAGAGTTTTATAAGTATAAGTTAGGTAGCTTGAGTCATTTATTCTTTTTTATTTGATCTAGCTATTGGAAGTTCTATACGGCTAATATCGTTACTAGAATATAAAGTGGAAGTTCTCAATTATATTCTTTTGGTTGTTTGTACATGTTTGATAGGTCTGATTTCCCATTTTAAGTTCAGAATTTTGATCAAAATCATTAAAATAATTATATCGCAAGCATCCTCTTCTCTATTGTGTCAACTCCAGAATGACAAAGAAATTATAATATAGAAAGTGAATCTGTAACCAAAGAATTCAACAAAGTATTGCATAACTTCAGGAATGGAATAATTGATAGCGTTACATTATCATGCAAACAATAACTTTTATTTATAAAGAAATAACAAGTAACAAACAACTAAGAAAAGCAAAAATAATCATAGCTACAAAAGATAAGCAAATCCCCACAATTTCCTAACTGAACTTTAGGCCAAATATACATCTCAAATTGGAAATATGCCATTTGAATGAAGTATAACACTTTTGAGCTCGATTTCTTAATTCCATGACAAACTCTGTAGCATCATTCTATTACCTCTTACACAATTAACCTTTCAGAAATGGATTCAAGTATAGAAGTTGTCATTCATCAAGCTCAAAGTGCTACTAGACTACATAATCATTAGTAATTCCCCGTCGATGAATGATAATGGTGACTCTTCAATAGTTAGACCTTGAACTAAAAAAAGTTTCTGCCAATTAGCTATTTCACTATCATCACATTTTACATTCCTAAAAACAACATTATAAGACCACAATGATTGTTCATAACATAAATATCCAACTCTATCACCTTTAGGGAGCATATTTTGAAATTTGAATTTTGCATCATGAGGACTAGTATGATCTCATCAAATTTCAATTGAGAATGAGATAAGATTATAATAGATTTAGGGTGCTTGAAGTTTGGACCTATCCAATTTATCTACTATGTAATCCAATTCAAGACAACATAATTTGGTCCCAATTTGACTATGCTGTGATCACAAACAAAAGTTTTACACCAGTTATTCAATCTAGAGGAATAAATCATGTACCAAGGGAGAGTAGCATTGAAGCTCTTCTTGAAGATATGCACCAGTTGATAGTGAAAATTGAGAAGAACATATCCAACAGCATAAATGAAGACATGTAAACAGCCATGGTTAGTGAGTGGATTAACTATTGATCATAGTTTGCTAGTGAATGGATTCCAAACCATAAAAGAAGTGTCCATTCCAGTTGAGAATACCTGAAGCAGATGTTGCTATTTTGAGAACCAATAACATTAAACTATCCGTATGTGTCAACGTTAAATAGCAAATCAAAATGATTAAACCTCTTGTATCAGCATTTAACCTTGTCATCCAATCCATCCTCAATCTCCAGGTGAGATAGCTGATATGTGCATGGACACTTCTAGCTTCCTTCTACTTAATCTGGAAGTGAGTAAGCAAGAATTGTGGATGTGAAATGTTGTAAAGCTATGCTTTAGATAACAGTTTATACCTCCCAAGTGTTTTACGATTGGCTCTTAAAAATATCTCAACAATTACATTATCATATAAAAATGGCATAGCATACTCAAAAGGTGGAACATTACTCATTTCTTTAAAATTGGAAAGCAGTAAAAGATTCGTGGGTTTTTTTGCCTTACTAACTAAACCGTTGTAAGTCAATGACAGTAACACGTCATTCATAAGATTTCAAGAATGTCTATATATAGATAGATAAATATATAGAGTAGCTTATTATCAACTTTTTTATGGAGTAGGTCCCAATTTCCCAACTTTAAATGTCTTTTTACTCATGCTTTATTATTAAGTCAAAATATAGATAACGTACATATCAATCCACAACATTTTACTATGCATGTATTGTAATTACATTACTTGCTCATTCCCAAGACAATTTAAGAAACTAACTAATTCATTTTCATCTCACTATCCAAAAAATTGATTCATTAGCATGAAGTGAATTTTCCAAAGGATTCGTCAAATGTAATCAATTTGGCAACATAAATAAGTTCAAAAAATCATAAAATGTAAGATAACATCAAAGTAATCCATGTATATATCTAACACGCATAAGTAAACCAATTTCTGTTGCACAAACCAAGCAATGCTATTCTACCAAAGTAATTTTTCATTGATCATTATAACAACAACATACAATAAGACTCTCATCTCTTTATCTTGACCACTTAAATAATTGGAAAAAGAAACAATAAACATAAAAATATAGAAAAACATACCATTTTCTACCATTACACACCAAAAGAGAACTACACATTGATATCCAAAAAGGCTAACAATACCAACACTAAACTGGAAATAAACCATAATTGAACAATTTTATAGACTTAAGGTCAACATTGTCATTCCAAGAAAGAGAATGCATCAGTCTTCTTGAGTTACTCTTGTAGTTCACTTTTGAGAAATCAACCTCAGTGAAGTTCATGCCTTCTGCATCTATAAATCTAGAGTTGGATTCCTCAACTATGAGGATATCGCCATCAAGAATCATGTATAAAATCTCTCGTATGCTAAACCCCCTATTGTAAAAAATTCTTTCTTATTGACTAACAAGATCTTCAAGACCCTTCATGTGCCAGAGCACAATGTTGCAATTCAATATAGAATGCTCAAATGACAAATAACCAAGATTGTTATCATGATTGATCAGTCTTTTGTAATCTGATTTGGACTCTTTCAGATAGAGATGGGAGTAGGGCAGGTTGAGGTGGGTTTCTGCTCAACCCAACCCCATCTTGAATTAAATAAAATAAGTCTCAACCCACCCTACCGCTATCTATGGGTTTTATAAATTTAAACCTGAACCCACCCTATGGGTACCTGATCCACGTTATTATCTTGTAAAAAATTATAAAATTATTTCAAAATCTAAAAAATAAAACATAAATATATAAAATACAACCAATGTTGATATTTAAATTCTAAAGTAGCAATCATTAGTACAAAAAAGTAACAAAATATCCTTAACAGAAAAATAACTAAATTCCAAACAAGTTCAACATAATTCGATACTCATAACTATATTTTTGTTTTAGGGTTAAGTATTTTTATTTAGAATATATATATGTATACACACACACACACATACACACATAATATATTAATAATTATATTTTTAAATATATTTAAGGTGTGAGGCGGGTAGGGGCGGGTTCACCCTAAACCCGTGCTCGACTTGACTGACAGGCAAACTCACCTCGCACTAGGGCAGATTCCCCATGAGTAGGTTTATAATTGCCATCCCTACTTTCGGAATCACAATCTCACTAAACTTTAACTCTTCGTGGCTAAAAGAAATGACAAAATGTGACTTTTTCACCTAAGACATAGTGCAATTTGACTAACAAACTACTCCTTCAATTACGATCGAGTTTGAACCCAATCTTTCAATTCTTTCATCACATTGAATTGGCTTGGACCAGCTCTTAATGCTAGAGGATTAAAAAGTGTACCTCAATCTTACATCACAAAAACTCTTTTTAAAAATACATACTCAAAACTATTTTTAAGATAACCAAAATCATATATAAAAATAAATAGGCATCCACGGTGTTCCATAATCTCATCTAGATGCCATGAATTATTAGTAAGTGGATTTCAAACAATGATATCACTATGCCTCCCAGATACACAATACCTCATACAAATATTTCCTTTCTCTAAACCCACAACTAAAAACCACCATGATTATTGAAATGAAATGATAATTGGAAAGCAACATCATGAACTTCATCAACATCTAATTGTCTTATCCAGTTTTGTCTGAACATCTAAACAGGATATCGAAAGTGTGCCAAAATTATGGCATCTTCCCACTTCCTTAAAATAGAATGCTTCTTTAGAAACTCTAGGTTTTAGAGCATACACAACCATTGCTTGGATAAAGCCATGCACCTGAACAGTGTTTTTTTATTAGTGTGAAGGAAAATGTCATACAACACATCATCAAGAATGAAAAGAAAAAGTTTTTTTGGAAGGTGGAACGTCACTCATATTGTTAAGGTAAACAGAGAGCTTAGTTTGAAAATGTTTCATGCAACAAGGGAATTTGAATATAGAGCCGAGTGATTTAAAACTTTTCACATTTGGATTACCATTGAATCACATCAATTTAAAGCTATATAATGACACCGTCAACTGAGCCTATGGTCTACCTTGGTTATATAAAACCTATTGGTATATTAACAACTATGAAGATAATAACCTTTAGTAATTATATTAGACAGAAAATATTACATTAACAGACTTCATGAGTTTTGATTGGAATAAATATAGCATTAATTAAATTAATCGCATTACATTCCAAATGTCAACTTGGGAACATGAACTTGTTCATCATGGAGAATGAGCTGAACTCATTGAATGCAAATGAAGTGCTTTTGTAATGACTAACCTCCTTGGTAATCAAGGGTCAAAGCATTGTAACTTGTCCAGTGATTTAGAAATATGCTCAAATTCCAATCTAATTATAAATTATAATGGCATGTTAGGTGAGTGAAATAGCAAAACTTGAATTTTTTTTTTCCATTATTGTTGATAAAGTTCGACAATAACAAAAAAAATAGTGGAGAACGAACCACTACAAAGTTTGTAAACCCAAATACAAAATAAATACACTAAAATCCAAAACTACAGTGGCTTACTAGAACTTGATATTCAGTTTTATTAAAAAACCAAATCTTGATTTTTTTTTCTAGTCAAAACATGTTATTATGATACTTCGACAATGTCAACAGCATAATAAAAATATAGCTAATAACAAATGTGAACTAGACAGAAATTCACATGACATATGTCTTTTAACCCCAATAAAAGATATTAATCCCGAATAGCCCTCACTAAGAACATTTCTTTTTCTTAATTCTAGGTTTAATGGGCTTGTTGTTCGACATCTAACAACCCCTTTTTTGCCAGAAGAAGGTCCATGTGTTGGCTTATTAACCACATGTCCTTGATAGTTCTCTTTGAAGGAGTTTTGAATTAAGAACTACAATCTAATTCATCAGTAGAATCCTGCATGAATAAACACAATTTACAACTCAAATGGTTTAGCAAATGAATTATAAAAGAACTCAAGTACAAAAATTTCTAACTTTAAGTGAACTCATTTCAAGATCAACATGTGCAGGATCACCATCAGCATGATTGCAAGTAGCAGGACTAACATGTACATCTTCCAAAATTTTATAAATTTATAATAAAATAAACAATATGGATAAGAGATAATTAAGTATAATAAAAAGTTAGATAGACAAAGTTTACAGCCACATCATAAAAGGAGGTCTGTAATCCAAATTTTGAAATGAGATCTTCATCTTAAGATATTTTGAATACGTTGTAGACTACAACCTCATTAATATTTCCAAATCTTAACAATAACTTTTAACAACATTCTCATATACACAATTGAATCAGGAAGAGGTGGATAACACTGTCCATCACCAACCTGAATAACACAAAAGCATAAAAAAAATATAATTGATTACTTAGAAATTAAGGCAATTAAATCCAAGAAAACACATTCATACATTGCTACCATTCACTTGAGATGAAGTTCTTCCAAGAATCTACACAGATTCTTTATCCCATAGTACTACTGCATGCTACCAGTGCCATTATTGACAATAACTTGGAATTTAAATAAAAATAATTAATTAATTCACAAATATCAATCAATTTATTAACATATACATATAAAATTAAACTTAATTGATTCAAATTTAGCAAATTAAAACCCTGTCAATGGCAATGTAATCCATTTTATCATACTTGCTACATTAAAATCTCTTCCCAATCATCTTAACCTTTTTTGGACACCTTTTATACGCACTATAAAATCAATCATCCTTTCCTTTTTCCAAAGAAACAATGTTATCAGCAATCCAGCAAACACCCTCCTACACGAACAATCAAACATTTATAAGTTGACAATGTAGACTTAGTGAGTTTATTCATCAAAATTATACTATAGATGAACTTGTAAGTTTAACATTCACATAAATACCTCAAATGAAATCAAAACTTCCTTAATTGTCTTCAAACTAACCAAACTCCTATTAATGTCATCGTTGACCATGTAAGTTGACTGAAAAAAAAGTATAACTTATCTTTTGGGAAGGTGATTGACCAACACTGACCAGTCTAAAAGAGATAAAAACACATCCCATTGAAGCACAATAATTAGTAAGCCAAAACAATAAACAATTTGCAAAACTCAAAAAATAGATGACAAACCATGAATTGGTACATTCTAATCCATTTAAAACAAATCTGTTCCTTCAATCAACCACATCCTTTATGTCAAGATTCACCAATATTTTCAACGCATAGTAACTACTCCGGATTTGCATGCCTAAAATTATCATTCTGAGTATGATCCAATAGATAAACAAACAAATAAGAATATTTTAATCACAAGACATATATAAACCCTAAAACATCTTAGCTCTAAAAAATTGAAACATTATTATGACTAGTTTAGGAGTAGAAACTTCAACATGAGGTACAATTTGGTCTACCAAATTACCAAAAAAGGCATATATTTATTCAATTCTTTCTAAAAATAAACGTGAAATATATAAATTTGCAATTAACTCAAAAGATGAATTATACTTGTCAAATTCATATGATGTTTTAAATTAATTAAACTCACTCCAAATCTTCAACTCGAAGTATAATTCACTTGCTATCATTTCCATCATGTCTTTAGTATTTTTTGGTTCATGCTTGCCAACAATCACCCCAATCACATCTTAAACTGGAAAAAAGCATATAAATAAATCGACAGATGATGATAGTATTTATATATACATCAATTAGCAGTGCTAGGAACATTTACAGAATATTAACAAAGAGTTTATTCTGGTCAACATCATCACTTAGGAGAAGATTAGAGATAGATTAAAACTTAAAATGATTAACACCAAAACTGGGGTCCTTAATAGGAAAAACAACTATTCTTATAAAAAAAAAAAACATAAGCTTGAACTTATGGGCAAATGTCTTGATAATTATGTTGTTATCGACTATAAAATGTCTCATTGAGTACAATTGATCCTCAATAATCAGAGGCTCAAAATTTTTAACAATTGATCTAGGGACAGAAACATGAATTTGTGCACCCCGAAAACATAAAGGACATGGGATTTAAATGTAATAGGGAAACAATTTCAAAAATGAAGAACAACTACATATAATACATACCTTCCTATATTGCAAAACCACTGCAATGGTATAAACTTCTTTAGGATTATCCCTCAACGGGACTTCCCACATATGAACAACATAAACGTTAAGATTCCATCCAAGTTTTGAAGCATTAACATCTTCTACGAAGTCAATCTTTTGTGCCATTAAGTCGACCAACAATGAAACTCAAGAAAGAGAGCTATATAAAAGAGAAAATGAAGTTCAATGATATCTGAAGTTCAATGACAACTTATTTTTCTCAAAAACTACCTATATACTAGGAAGCACGGACACTTTGCCATAGCCGCTGCACCGGTGTCGGACACGGCAAACTCGGGGAGGACTCATTGGACGCGCGTGTCAAGGGCGTATCCAGTTCGGCCCCTCCAATTTTCAAGAACCTAACTACCCAACACTGGTCGGACTCGAGTTAGACGCGCCAAAAAAAAAACCATGATGGCGCAGTGAAACTTTTGGTGACTAGTGAGGCAACGATTGTGAAGCTTCTTTTCCATTGCTATTCTTTCTGTGACTGTAGTTTTACTTTTATGTGTCTTCTTTCTCTTTTATTCTTCTTCTTTTTCCATGGAGAGAGAGATTGCACTAAGGTCTCGAGGAAGCGTCGGGATTTTACTTTAACTATTCAAGCATCCTTAATTTTTCAACATTTTTTTGAAAAAGAAAAAAGAAATAAAAAAGATGAGTGTAATACACTTGTAGAAGAGAGATGAAATATCTTATGTATGTGGTGAGTAGAGTACAGGCGTAAAGCATTAGTGGCATGCACAAGTTCTTTTTTATCATGGCATATATAATTAATTAATTAATTTTACTTTTACCGTGCTTCCTTGCTTATGATCTTGTCCCGCTCTCAACTAGAAGTAGAAGAGAACTAGATTGAATGAGAGTTGGGGTCAACTTGTTAATAGGAAAAACAATTCTTTATGCCTCCACTCACGAGAAAGAAACAATTCTTTATTTTTAATTATGGCATATATAATTAATTAATTAATCAATAACTCCATTTGTTTTTTTGTATTTTTGTATTTTGCAATATGAAAGAAATATTATTAATATACATATTTTTATAATTTTTATATTATTATATAAGTATAAATGAGAGATTATGACAGTATATTAAATCATTAGAAAAAGGATTTTATTTTTTAATAATTATACTACCTTGAGATAATATTTTTAATTTATTTTTATGCAAAATATATCTAAATTATATTTTATTATATCATTTTTTATTATGAAATATTATTTTTATACAACATATCTTTGCCATGTCGTGTCCTATATTTTTTAAAAATTGCCGTGTCATTGAATTCGTGTCGTGTCGTATTTGTGTCGCATGTTGTATCCATGCTTCCTTGCCTATATATAGACAATCCAATCCATCATTTATTGGGGAAAGATATCATATTGAATTTATTTTGAAAGTTTAAATTTAAATTTAAAACGAAAATTACCTTAACAATATATGCTGCCAAAATTTCATCCAATAGGAACTTGAAGGAAATGAATGAGCATATTTGGTAAACATCAACATTAGGCAGCAACTTCATAAACCATAGTAATTGAGTTGATGTCCATTAATTTCCTTGGTATCAGATTGACCATACATGAGAAGGTGATACTGTCCTTGCACGTAGCAAACACTTGGTGAAAAAAAAATGAGCTGAAAAAACATGTTGTAAAAAGGCCTAATCCTCTAATTGAGACAACATGACTTTTAATAATAATAAGTCAAGTTTACCCTAATATTCAATCTGCGAAGGTGCTTTTACATAAGAAATAGCTTTCAACATTTTAGTTAGTTTGTTGTTTGTTTTAGGACTTTAAGAATAATACATTGAAAATTATTCTTTCACTAACATTATAAAATAATTTTATACTGTTAATAAATAAAAATTCAAGCAAGTTTGAAAATAATGATAGATCTATGTAACAATAAAGGGATTGAGTACAATAACTACATTTTGTTGCCCAGCTTTCCTCCTCATTTTATTCGTACAACTCGTCTCTTCCTGCTCTTTTTGTTTTTGCTCCCTCTTTGAACTCTTATTTTATTTTTAAGCAAGTATTAAAAACAATACATAATTGAAAATCTATATAAAACTTTTATATTGACAATGTATATTGTAACGCCCCAATTTTTTCTCTTTTTGAGCGTAAATGATCGAAATGCCCTTAAGGTCATTTTTACCAGAAATTTGAGGATGGCCGACCCGGTGATCCTTGGAGGGCCAACTCAATGTTTGAAGGGGATTAAAAGTGTTATGATTGATAATAGAGGTGAAAATCTCATTTTCTGAAATTTCGGCTTAAAATGACCAAAATGCTCCTATAGCGTTTTACGCGAGTATCAGTGCCGTTTGAGCCCGGAATCTCTCTCGGGAATTCGAAATGCTAATTATATGTGTTTGATGATAATTGTTTAAGTCCGGATGGTCTCGGGCAGTGTTTGTATAAAATTACCATTTTACCCCTAAAATAGTGTATTTCGAGCCTAATGACGTAATTAAGAAAACCTAAGCAATATTAGACTCTAATAGAAGATTAATTAATGTTGATAATTAATCTAGAGTCAAAATAATTTATTAAGGTTAATTAGAACCTAAGATTGCTTAGATAAACTCAAAACTTTCTTGAGATCAAGATTCCATGTCATGGAATCTTAAATAGTGTTTTCTCTTTCCAATTTCTTAAATTAAGGAATTATGTTTGTGAATGATTTTATTATAAAATGAGTTTTGATTTCACTAATGAAACATTTTCCTAAACACTTACTTACAAACTCCTAATCAAAAGCCTAATTAAAGATACACCTAAACACACCTCTAAGCCACAATTAAATGAAACATTTTCCTCCCCCCTTGGCTGCATAGGGCCGAAGCCACTCCTCCCCACATTCATCACATGTTAAAGTATTTTGCATACATAGAGCCATACCTTGAGCTATGCTTTGAGTCATACCTTCATTACCTTGAACCATGCTTTGAACCATACATAGCCTTACTTTTGAATGACCATTTGAAGGAGATATTTTTCTCCCTTATGGCTGTATACCCTATGGCCACTCCCCCTTCCATTTCACCTCTTCATGTTTCAATTTTCTATAAATACATATCTAAAGGGAACTTGGTTCCATTTGCTCATTTCCTAGTTATTGTCTTAAGAAGTTCATTTAAGCTTTCTTTCTTTTTCTCAAAGAACTCAAGAGTTTTCTTTACTCTCATCTTTTTCATCTCCCTCAAAGAACCACCCTCTTGCAGCCTCAAACCACTACACCACCACCACAGATCATCATCCAAACACCTAAGCTCTCATCCACACACACAAAGCTCACACAAACACATTTCCTTCCTTTTTCCTCCTTCTTGGCCGAACCCACACATCACCTTGGAGGGGAGTTTTTTTTCTCATTTCCTTTCAAGAGCAAGCTCTTTTTCCTTCCAGCAAGAAACACCACTTGGTAGGGGTTTTTGTTTTTAAAAGCTTCATATTTTACTTGATATTTTAATATGAAAAAGTTCTAGTTTCTCTTGGTTTAAACTTTTTTCCTCTCTTTTTATTTTTTTGGCCATGAAGCTTGGTTTTGAAAAGAAAATTTTAGCTTGATGATGAAGATTCAAGATAATGATCTTGTGGTTATCATTTGAGAAACCTCTAAAGCTTGAAACTTGGTCTTGATCCTAAAAACAATTTGGTTTTTCCTTTCTTTTCCTCTGTTTTGATTTTGATTTTCCTTTTTCCTTTTTCCTTTTTCCTTGTTAGATTTCGATTCTCAAGAAATGTTGTTATTTGATTTGTTCTCTTGATCCATTTTCTTGAGTTTGATGATGATGTTCACACCATAAGGTTTCCTTGAAACCTTGGTACAAAGAACTCTAAAACTCACTTTGTTTTGCTAAAATAAGTTTGGGGTTGAGGTACATGTTCCTTTAAAGTCTTGAATGAGCTCTAGTAAAGAATAAAATAAACTGGCATCCATGTTTAAGTTTATACTTTGCATAACATGTTTACTTTCCAATGTCACCACTAACCTCTCAAGAATAAAGAAATGAGCTTGCATTCTCATGTCTAAATTTCAAGCTTTGCATTTCATATTTATATTTCAAGTCATCACCTAAACTTTAAAGATAAGAATGAACTTACATCTGATATTTACTTTAAAGCTCTCACTTTACTTTTATAATAAAGAATAAAATGAAGTGCATATCATGTTTAAGTTTTTGCCATCACCTAAAGATTCTAGAGCTCAAAAGCTTGCCCTTTTATCTCAAGTAAAGTTTGGACAATGGAAGCATTCCATGAATGCATGATTTCGGCCTTCTGATGATGATAGACTTAGTATAAGTTTCATCTAGTCACAAAGGCTAACAAACTATGTCTTATGATTTTCTTAAGCATAGGAAAGCTCAAAGAATGCTATGAGTATGATTTTATGATTTAAAACTCACTTAAGAATGTTTTAAAATAGCTACTGCCTTAGCATCATATTTTTATGATTTTAATGAAATAAAATGGCTTTCAAAGAGTTTTAGAAGTTTCAAAATGATTCCAAGAAAAACTAGTAACTTATATGCACTAAGGATGTGATTTTATGTGTTATGTTGAATCAAATATTTCGGTTACTGCCTTGCCATATTGACTACTACATGATGTTTTTTTGATGTGTTAGAATGTCTAAAAACTATGTTTAATTGAAGTAGAAATTATTTTATGAATGTTAGGAAAAACTAGTAACTAAAAAGGATAAAGAATGTGAGTTTTAGAACCCTTAGAAGTCAAAATTATGGCTACTATTTTAGGATGATTAAATTAGTGATAAAATTGTTTTAGAAGTGTTTAGGAGTGTAGGATTAATTCCCCAAGGTTGCAACAATTAACTTTAGTACCTTAGGAATAGCCGAAACTTAGAAAAGGTCAAAGACATGACTTTTAGACACTCGTAATCAAAATGTAGAAATTTTTCCCAAGCCGCCTCATGTTGTTTGGTTTTAATCATGAGCATAAAAATTAGTGAGAATTACTAGTTGTGATCCCTTAGATGCATAAAAGGCCTAATTTGGATGTTAGGTTAATTAGACCGTAAGATTAAGACACGTAAGGGTCAAAAGTATAAGATACTATAAGATAGGGGAGATAATGAGAGCTAGTATTTCCGGTGAATGTATGCTTGTTTATGTGTTGCTATGAGCAGGACATATGCATTAGCTGAGCCTGGTCCCTGATTTTGGCACACTAGGAAGGAGCATGTTTACTATTTTGTGAAAGTGTTGATAATGTGTGCATGTGGATATATAAACTTGAAACATGAGCAATTGTGTTAATTGTGGCATGTTGTGATTATGATGGATTGAGATGCATGATTTACCTGAAAATAATGAGCATGAAGTATTAAGTGAAATGTCATGATGATATTTGAAGTCATGTGTCTATGTTGCATTCTTGCATAGCATGCCGAGATGCATTTCTCCCGCTACGGTGGAGAAGAAGCAAAACCGCAGGGGGTATGGACATCGAGCCTGCCGAAGCAGACAATATTACTGTGCACAGGATGCTAGTAGATGTGTTTCGAAGAGGAGGTGACCCTATAGACATAGATGATCCTTAAGCCCCCTAACCCGCTCTCTGGGAGTCAGGATATATTTACACTTATCTTAAGATAAGTTGAAACTAGTGATGACTAAATAGGTATGAGCTCATAACCTAGAAACTCTCAAAGAAGAGAAGTTATTAGGGTGGCCCCATGAGATAACAATTGATGAAAATAATGTCACATAAGCAAATGAAAGGAGAATGAGTTTACATGAAAGTTATATGCTTCTTTATGATATGTTCAAGCGATATGTACATAATGTTTCTGTCATACATCCATATTATGATATGCTGCATTCATAACATCAAGATTCATCCTAAAATGAATGAACTTTGGATAATTATGTTTGAAGCCTAATAATGAACCTTATGCATGCTCACCTTTTAAATATTAAACCCAAGGTTCCTGGAGACATAGACGTTGACACTAGGATAGGAGGATTTCCCTACTGAGATTCTTTATTAAGATTCTCACTCCCTCTATCTTTCTTTCTTTCTTTTCCTTACGTCTTCAGAGGGCAATGACTTCGTTTATGATCTTCGTTGATATCCAGTATGGGAGGTGCACTACGGTTTGAGGGTCGCTGTGCTGTACAAATCTTTTCATACATGGGACGCCCTTTTGCCTACCCAGTTTCCAGCTTCAGGTTCACTCCTACTTCCTCCTATGGTGAAGATTTGATCTTTGAGCGCACTCGACCCTGCAATGAGCAGACTCGACGTGCTCGCCCTACCGCTTCGGCAGTTCATGATTACCCCGATTATGTTCCCCGTTCGAGGCAATCAGAGACCAACCCATCTGAGGACTCTCCCACACATATCTACTCAGAGGGTTCTGCACCTACTGCACCTATGGACATAGGTAGAGGCAGCGAGGACACAGTGACACAGCCTAGGCTAGCCCGATAACCGAAGATGCGTCCACATTGCAGAGGCCATGTTCGTCCCCCATCCTGCCTACATACACCCAAGAAGCTTGCCCAGTTCATTGGGTACATACCCCCTTCACCGAAGGATCAGCATCGCCAGTATATCTTGATAGAGGACCCATTTAAGTGCCTGAGCTATCACGAAGATCCCCTTTTCATGTTGTATCTTTCATTAAGGGCATCGTTAGTTTTGAGCACCCTTAGGGCTAGTGAGAAGGAGCTGTAGATGGCATTTGGTGTTTTTATGTTCCATGTATTTTCTATTTCTATGTATTTACTACTTTCATGTATTTCCTTCTGTTAATTTTATGGTTTGAAAGCTCAACCCACTATGTATGGGTGAGACTTCACTTCTTATAATTCTTGTTGTATTATGAACCATGCTATTTAATATAATTATGTTTCATGTTCATGAATGTTGTGTTTTATACATGTGCACATATGATCTGTTTTCCCTGTTTACCTTGATTGTGCTTAATGTTCGGTTTATGTTAGTACGCCCGGCTCACGTTTTGTTTTATGTTTCAAAAAAAAATTTACCCATATTTTCCGCTAAATATTTTGATAGAAAGAAGTCAAAGAATAAAACAAAAGAGTAATAACTAATAATTAACCGTAATACGTCCTAGGCGTATTGGGTTAAATATTAGGGTGTTACATATATAGATTTAATTAAAAAAATGTGGCTTGAGGCAAGATGCTAGTATTTATTATAATAATCACCTAATATTATTGGACACTATTGTAGGTTTGTATCAACTAACGGTATAAAATTAGTTTACATTACAAGCTTATGGTCGTTAACCTCTTTTAATTTTTTTTTTTAATTTTGATATATTGACAATGCAAATTTTTTGCTATACGATTATCTAATGAAATCCTCTCGGATTTGAATCCTATAAAGTGATTATGTTTGTAAAATGTAAATATATAAGGGGATAGTAACCTATTACATCAAGGGCAAATTATATCTATCTCCCTTAAGGTATTACAATAATAAACTTTGCAACATGACATTGAGCTTCCCTCAATAATTTTATAACATTACAGTCGACTCTCCTGATAGTAACTGAAATTTTTGGTCTGTTAATGACATGTGACTAGCACTTTACTTTTACTATTTTTAATCTTAACATAACATATCAAAATACTAATTTACCCTCAACCTATTTCCTATTTATTTTTCTTCATCTTCCTTTTACTCCACTTTCACTCACTTTCACGTTCTTCATATCTCCCCCTTTTGTTAAGTCTTTCATTCTCTTTGACTATCATCTTTTTCTTCCTCAATTCTCACCTTATTGTCTTCCTCCACTCTTTTTCCTTCCTCTTCATCAATTTTCTCTCTCATCATCTTCCTCCATTCTCTTCTAAAGTGTGGTTGTAGTTCTTTTATCATCTTTGAGAAAGCTTGGGTGTTGAAGTTGTAGTGGGATAAGTCAATCTTGATATTTGGATTTTGGGGTTTGATAAGGAGTTGGTGTTTAAAAGGGCTGTAGATTTTTTTTTTCCCAGAAATTTTCCCTTACCATGCTTTCCATGTATTTGGGCTTCTAGAATTTTCAATTCATACACTCGATATTTTTTTTTCATTATCAATTGCTTATGTTAATTCTTTCACAACTTAGTTAAGTTAAGTAAAATGCCAAAAAGGAGGAAAGAAAATGGCATTGAATACATGGCTAGCACTACGTTCATGACATGTGTTTAGTTGCAAAAAAGCAAGTTGATAAGTGCCAAGTTAACCATTCTTGCAAAAAGCAACGGATATGCAAGCAAGTTTTGTGAAATCCTAAACCTAATAAACTTGCTTCAATATGATAGACTTAAATTTCATTCCATAGTGCTGTAAGTGTTTCATACACCATATATCAACACAATACTAAGCACAAAACACAAAGTATGCAAATGGTCTAAGATCCAGCCAGCATTTAACAAAAGAAAAGTATGTATATGCAGTATTTCCCAAAAATGTCAGTAACCTTAACCCAAAAAAATCTATATAGCATTTTCCAAAAAATAAGTTGTAGTTGCCTATATTATATGTTGCAGTCCCAATAAAATCCCAAAAGCTATGCATCATATTTCATTTCAGTTAGCATTAGATCCTGAGGTCCCTCTAACACTTGGGAAAGAAAACAGGTTCAAGTTCAGCCCTAACTCCTGAAAAAATATTAAGTTAACAAAAATAGTAGAAAGAAAACAAAGAAACACTAGACAAAAGGAGGAAAAACTCACCTTGATTGGCATTAGTAGAAGTGACTTTAGTCCCACTGGCACGTCTCTTTACCTTCTGCAAAGTGCCAATAATGTTATAGTTAGTATGACGAAATATAGGAACAAAAATAACATAAAATGATGTGCCAATTTTCTCCTTACACCAGCATTTGATCCAATTCCACATTCATTGATAGCTTGAGGCATGTTCTCTCCTTGGGCCTCATTCTCACCTTGAGGCACATTCCTTCCTCGAGTCTTATTCACACCTTGAGGCACATTCCTTCCTTAGGCTTCATTCCCACCCTAAGTCACATTCCCACCTTGAGCCTCCCCTGTCTTTGCCTTTAACCATATAAACCAACACAAACAAATAGTTAATAATATTACTAATGTATTGAACTGAAGTATAAGTATAATAATAACTGGAGGCAATGCTTTTATTACCTTCCTATTCTTCCTTTTGCTTGCCACCGAAGCTCTTTGGCAAGTCCTACTATTATGACCAAACTCCTTACAATTCCCACACCTTACATTAGATGATCTCCTAGCTTCATTAGTACTAAAAGGCCTTCATGTAAAGCCCTTTTCTGTTTCTTCTAGGCCTACCTTGCAGCCTTTTAAGTCCAGGTGGATCAATTGTCACTTCATACCCACCAGCATAGGTCTCAGGAACCTTGGGCATCAGATCAATTATCTCACCATAAGCTTTGCAATACATAGAATTGGAATAGAAAGAGTCATAATACCTCTCCACAACCTCCCTCTTATAAGCGATGCAAGCATAAGCATGCTAGCAAGATAATCCACTTAACACCCAAACATTGCAGCCACAAGTCTTCACTATAAGATTTACAACAAACGTGGTATACCCATCCTTGACTTGAAACTCATCATTCCCTGCATATTTGCTTTATAATACCTACCGTCTTGCATAATATTATCCATAATCTTTCTAATTCTAGGAGTGACTTGATAATCGAACCTACAACCTTTTTCATACCTTCTAGCAAACTTACCCATTAATCTAGTTGTTAAAGACTCAACCATAGACAGAATTGTTTTCCTTCCATCATATCCTACCCAACTATTAAATGACTCTGCCACATTATTTGTTACGTGGTTAGACTTAAACATTAGTTCAATAGTATGCCTAGCCTACATAGACTTAGGCTTTTCCTCAGACATTAACCAATCAGCAACCGCACTATTATATTTTCTTAATCTTTCCATGCCCTTAGAAAATAGGAACTCATTATGCACCATTGCCGCAGCCCAAAACATATTGGTTAGTACCATGGTTTTAAATCTCACCTTCAAATTACTCAACAAATGATTACAACAATACTTATGTATTCAAATAAAGTTTAAATACTATATTAGTTTAGAGGTAAAAATTAACTAAGTACATAAATAATGTATGCATTAATAAAAAAGGGATTCATGAATGTATTATTACATAATTAATAAACTAAATAATTAGATTACCTATGCTTGGTGTATGGAAAAAATTCAGCAACAGCACCTTTTAGACCCTGCATTGAACCATGATTAATTTAACTATACTGAGGAAAAAAAAGAAGAAGCAAAATCAAGCATCAAATAACAATGCTCAATATTTACAGAACTCACCTTTTGCATATCAAACATAATTGTCAAAGGCGAATCTACGCTCCACTCTAGCACACTTTCCAATGCTTCTCTCAAATGGTGGAAGAAGAATTTCCATGAAGATATGCACTCTATCTCTACTACAGCAAAGGCAATTGGGAACATCCCTTTGTTTCCATCTATAGCCACAATAGATAAAAGCGCTCCTCCAAAAGGACCCTTTAAATGACAGCCATTTATTCCAAACCATGACCTGCAACCTCTAATGAAGCCTTTCTTCATTGAATCAAAACATACCAAAAACCTCTTGAATTTTGGATTTTTTTTTGCAGCCTTGGTTCCAACTCCAACTTCATAATAGACCTTGGGTTTGTTTCCATTGCAAGCTGAGCCTATGCTGGAAGCTTATTATAAGACTGGACATGCATTCCCCTACTATCCTCCTTGGCCCTTCTCCTTGCTCGATATAATTGCATCAGCGTGTTTGGCTCAATACCTCATCTCTCCATTAACTCAAGCTTCATTCCAGCATAACTCATATTTGGATATTCCAGCATAACTCATATTTGGATCCTCCCTCAACTTACTGTCCAATTTTTTTGCAATCCAAACAGCATTTGCATGTTTGTTTTTGGTTTGCCGTATGCATGTATGGATAGGATTATATGTTTTGATCTTGTAGGTTACTCCGTCAGGGGTTGGAGATGCATAAATATGCTAAGAGCAACATTCAACATCACAAATAGAAGTGACTCTTACTTTCTTATTCTTTAATATAAAGATCTCAAACCCTTCTTGAATAACATAATCTCATAACACTTCTCTAAAGTGATGAACATCAATAAATATCATTCCTCCCTCTAATGTCATTTTCCCATCAGCATCATACTCAAAACGTTTGCCTGCCATTCCCCTGTCTATGTACACCTCATATCTATCCTCATCAAGGTAAATATCCCCAGGCTGGTCAAACTTGTCCTCACATCCACTCAAACCATCACTACTATCCCCTCCTTGCAATTCATCCTCATTAAACACAAAGTTAGAACTAAAATTATTATCACTAATGACATTAGACTCACTAATGACAGCTTCCATACCCATGCTATGCTGCCTAACATTGCTATCTTTTCCATCCACAACATTTATATTTGTAGCCACAACTTCATTAGTGACACTTACGTTACCCTCATTTTCTACATCAATGCTATTAGTCTTTCCTTTATCAATGTGTCTCACACTAGTGGAATAGCAATGTTCATGGTCATTAGGAATAAAAATGTTAACTACTTTAAGAACTTCAACAGTTGCATAGACATGAATAAACTTAAACCTTTTCTTTACCTCAAAAGTAGCTAGTGTGTCCTTGTCACCCAGAATATCTTTCCTCTCCCTTGTCATGTTGACCATGTAGTCTAGAATGAAAGTCTAAATCGGTCATTCCAATTGTATGGAGCCATATTGATCACACTAGACATTAAGTCAAAATAGTAATACATATTTCAGTCCACATTTTCCAAAGTAACAGGAGGACCTTCATTATTGTCAATATAATGAACAATGATGTCAAACCTTCTGGGAATTGACATCGTGGTCTGCCAAAAAAAAAGACCATAGAATTAGCCCTACAAAAATCAAGATTTGCATGATACAATGGTCTCGTTGGACAAGAAAGAACAACACAAAACATAAGATCATTAATTACGGTTTAAAAAGCTTTTGTTACAAAAACAAAATGTGATACAAATCAAACAGATCTTACCAATAGAGTGAATAGAAGACGATGATGATGGAGAATAGGAGATGACGATAAGCGATGGCGGGAATGAGAAGTGAGAGGAAAAACAATATTGTTGACTCTTGATTTTGGGATTTAATTTAATAGAGTAAGTTTTAAAATAAGAGCAAAATGAGTATTTAAGATTGGAGGCTTAGCAGTGTTAACATCAATTAGTGCTTAGGGGAGCCATGTGTCATGTTGCAAACTAAAAGGGGCAAAGTGTATTATTATAATACCTCAACGGAGGTAGATGTAATTTGCCCTTACATCAAATATCATTCATCGTGTGTAGATTCTTATGAACAATCCAACTTTCTCACTTTGGACTCGTTTGGATAAATAACTTATGTAATTGTTCACACAAAAGTAATTTTTTAAAAAGTAACATGTGAATAAATTACTTTATATTCAAATACGTAGTAATAAAAATGATTATTTTGAGTGTTTTAAAGGTGCATTTAGCTTGACTTAAAAAAAGTGTTTTATTTTAATATAGTTTTTTTTACAAGAAAAAATCATTTTATGATTAGATAAACAATTTGAGAAATGAATTTGATTATTAAAAGTACTTACAAATCAGTTTGAATGAAAAAATAAAAACACTTTTTTATGGTCAAATTATGAAAAAAGGCATATGTGTTGACGAACATAACTAATGAACTGAATAAGTATACAGGAAGACTTTGCACTTTGTCACAAAGGATTGTTGGTCATCATTCTTACAACTTATTTTCTTTCTTTCTCAACAAAACTTATATATATTGTTTTTCTTTCAAAACCTTTTTCTAAAAATTTAATCAATAATTTGTTTGCATACACAAGTGTATATCTTACGAAAGAATTCAAGACTAAGGAGTAAATGTCCAAAGTAACCATGTGTGGGTTTGAGTGTTCTGCGTCTTTTGTGAATCAGAGTAGGAGCAGCAAGAAAATTTATTTAATGATATGATAAGAGATAATATTATAATTACAAATAATAGCAAAAGATTTAAAAGATAATTTTATAAAAAAACACTTCTGCTTCTATTTTTTCTTAAAGCTAATTATATTAGCTTTAAAAAAAAGGGGTAGAACCTCTTTTTAAATTTAAAGTACATTTTTAAAAAACCAATTCAAACAATCCAAAAAAAATACACTAAATACTTTTTAAAAAATAAATAAGTTTTTTAATATAAAAAAAGTCAATCCAAACATAATCTTAAAAAGTGATTCTTGACAAGTTAAATAATTTAACTTTTCAAATAATACTAAAAATTTGGACATAATAAGTTATGCAGTCAAACGGAATAAAAGGTTAAAATATGATTTTTGACTTTAATATTTTTTTTAAAATGTTATAAGCCAACTGAGCATTAATTATTTTACAAATATTCTCACTTTAAATGAGCTAATTAAATCCAATCGTCTCATGTAGGTGACTTTTGAAATAGGGAAAATGAGAGCCAAACATGAGTCAAATCCTCCTATATAATTTTTTTAACAATATATGATGGAGAGTTGTGTAAACAAATTTTAGCATCAAAATTAAGACTTTAATTTGAATACGTTGTCAATGTAAATAGTTTTATACATATATCCTGTCATGTATAATGACATTAGTAAGAGTGTTTGATTCAATCACTCACTACTTGAAAAATCTTACCAACAAAACCACATGATTGATTAACCATATGAATTTTTTTATAATAAAGGAGCATGCTTGGACAAAGGATGAAAATAAGATATAAATTTTTATCGATGAGTGTCACATATAAGTTTACATATAAAATTTGTACATGAAAACTTTCACCTGGCTTTATCTAACTAGTACTCTAAGGGTGATGGTTAAGGAAGTTAAAATATAAAGTTTTGATTTAACCCATGTATTTAATGTGTTGAAATCATAACAAGTTTATCTTTTCTATAAAAAGTGTAACACCATAATATTTTAACCCAATACTCTTAGAACGTACTGAGGTTAAATATTAGTTATTACTTCTTGTTTCAGTTCATTTATTGTTTGAAAATACATACCGAAAAATACGAGCCAAATTTTTCTTTTTTAAAACCTCAATAAAGCAAGAGCCGCGTGTAGAATATACAAGCGATAATTAAGAATGCGGAAATCTAAACATCAAGATGGCTCCACAAAGAACATATCACAACATAATATATATATATAAACTACCCACCTAGAGGTGAGTTAAGTTTGGGTACATGAAGACGGAATGCTAATACATCAGAAATAAAATACATAGGGAATGAAATACATCGAAAACGAAATACACAGGACACAAACCTACATGGTGCACCTATGGTTGATAACCTTTACAACAGAAGAAGGTCATCATAACTAGTGGGGCGTGTGTGCACTAAAACTCAAAGAGTCGTCTACGGCTAATGGCCTGGGAATGGGAGAACGTATCCAATCCATGGTCGTAGCTCATCAGGGACATGTACACCAGATGGTCTCACATGACCTCTACGTCTAGGGCACATGGCCAGCCTCCGTGCCAACCGTGGCTGCGTGACTGTCTCCTCACTCCCCTCTCTCATAGGAACAGGAGTAGGGGCCTAACCCCGGAATACACGTGTGTAGGCTCATCCTCGGAGGGGTCCGTCTTAGAAAACCTAGAATGGGGTACGTAATTGGGGAAGTCTCAAACGATCGATCCGGAAGCGGGTGTGAAGCCTCTGCTCGAAAGATGAGCATGCTCGCTCAAAAATCATCTCGTCTCCATAGGGGGATGTACGGGTGAAACGTTAGCTCAGTACTAGATGGCTGAAGGGGCGTCCAACAAATACAAAAACTCGAACTGCGCAACGTCTCTCAAAATGATACGATTCGTGCTCCGGATTGTAATGGAACTCCCATGTGGGCGTATCAACGAATAGGACGAAGGTCGCCATCTGAATCTGAAGATGTGACGGGAAGAAAAGGTAGGGGGAGTGAGAATCTTTACTAAGAAACTCAGTAGGGTTTTCCTCCTATCTAGGTGACATCATCTATGTCTCCAAGAACCTCGAGTTCTTATAAAAATAGTGGGCATGTAATAGTTCAATTATGAATTTCTAAAACATTGATTACTGAGGCCCATTCTTTTTAACACATAGCTTGTATTTACATGGATGCATCATACTTCATTATGATATGCAAGATCTAACTAACTTACTAGCATACATGGTAAATATAGACATAGTACATGGTACATGGATTATAGAGCATAGAGCATAAAACATAGAACTTGGTACATGGTATCTTATTCTTGGTTACTTAGGTGACATTAAGACATTTACTTTGCACATGGGACCACCCTAATTGTTCTCCCTTTTGAGAAACCTCTAGGTTATGAGCTCATACCTCACTAGTTTTCACTAGCACATGATTCTTATCCCTTTTGATAAGTTAAGGTCCCCACTTAAAGTACGGGCTAGGGGGCTAGAATCACCTTATCCCCATTTATAGTTTGATGGTTCCTAAGGATCATTTTTTCATAGTTTATGTCACCTTAAGTCTTAGCATGTTATAACAAGATGCTACATAATTCAAACATGTCACATATCTCATATAATTCTAACATAGGCATCTTTAAGGTTCTAAGAGAACAATAATATGCAATTGATAATTCTATCTTCATATAGCATCACATAAGTCATGAGACAACATATTAATTCATCATTCATAGAGAACACATAAACCATTCCCTTAAAAGTAAAAACCCCTAAATCAGGTAACCTCAAACTTCCAAATTATATTCTTACACCTCCAAGGGATTGGTTAACCTCATTACCACAATTTATTAAGTCCTAGAACCTAATTAATTATGGCTGGTCAGCATAGGCAGTAAGCATATTTTGATGAATTACGATGTTCTAGAAGTTACGTTTAGGTCCTTTATCATTACCGACTTTTTCTATGATGCAATAATTAATACCTAAACTAATTATGAGTCATTCTCACCCATCTAAACATGTTATAATATGATTCTACAAACTCTATCAAGGCTGGAACAAAATATATAATTTCAGTTTCTAAGGAGTTCTAGAAATCACATTTTCAAACTATTAAAGTTACTAAGCATGCCTAAGATGCCTAGAACAATTTTCATACAATTGGTAAGGTATTTAAACACATATAGACCACCCAAAATAGAATTTAAGGTGCTGGAATAAATAAGGCATAACCGAAATCAAAGCCATCATATAATGCATAGAACTTTATTTCTAAAACACATAAGTTGCTAGCTTTTCTTGGAACCTTTTCAAAGCTTCTAAAACTCATTTGAAAGCAATTTATTTCATTAGAAATCCTCATAAAACATATGAGGGTAGTAGCTATTGCAAAACAAGTTTGAGGGGGATTTAAATCATAAGACTATACTCAAAACATTTCTTGAGATCAACTAAACTTGAGAAAATTATAAAACATAGGTTTTGGCACTTGTGACTAGATGAAGGTCACACCAAGTTCATCACCATCACATGTCCAAAAATCAAAAGAATAAAATATATTTATTTCCAAACTTTACTTGAGATACCAAGGGACAAGTCTTTGAGCCCTAACCTTTTAAGTGATAACAAGAATATAAACATGCTATGCACTTCATTTTATCTTTCTTAGAAAGTAAAGTGAGGGCTCAAAATAAATATGAGATGTAACTCATTTTTATCTTAAGTTTAGGTGAGGACTTGAAAAGTAAACATGAAATGCAAAGCTTGAATTTAAACATGATAATGCAAGTTCATTTATTTATTCTTGAGAGTTAGTGATAGCATAAAATAAATATGCTATGCAAGGCATAAATTTAAACATGAATGCTAGTCCATTATTATGTGTCATTAGAGCTCATACAAGACTTTAAAGGATTAATATCATAATCTTAATCCCAATCTCATCATCATAAAGCAAGCTTTAGAGTTCTAAGAACCAAGGTTATAAAGAAATCTTATGGTTCTTTGAACATCATCATCAAGCTTTAAAGGAATAAACTCAAGGAATATAGCTTCAAAAGGAAAATGAGCAAGAAACCAAATCTATAAAGAGAAGGAAAATATACCATATTCTTTATAATATACCCAAGACCCTTATCTAGAGCAAAACTCTAGAACGTGCCGGCCAACTTTAAGGTTGAAAAGGGTAGGCCTTGGGCTTATTGAAATCCTTAGAGTTATTTTCTTAAGTTGAAAACTTTAGTGAGCTAAGTAATATAAATAGAACTTTAAAGAAAGAAAAACATCAAGCTTTAGAAGTTTCATAAGAGATGAACACATAGTCATCTCTAGAGAACACTCATCATCAAGCTATCATGTACAAGTCCTTGAGGCCGAAATCATAAAGAGAAAGAAAGGAAGAAATTGAAAATGAAACAGCAAGAAAGGTTCATCCATTCATCATATTTCAACAAGATCAAAGCATAAGAATCAAAGAAACATTTTTAGAGAAGCTCCCTACCAAGTGTGTGTGTTCTTGAAGACAAGGAAAGGTTTGATCTTGAAGAGGAAACAAGAAGAAATCTCCTTGTAGCTTGGAGTATAGCTTCGGCCTTGAAGAGAAATGGAGGAAGGAGATGTGTTGGCTTGTGTTTGAGCTTGGAAATGTGTTTAAATGAGAACTTAGATGAAGATTGAGAAGTGGAGGGGTGGCGGTTTCTCTTGGGAACAAGGAGGAGAAAAGAAACTTTGAGAGAACTAACACTTTCTTAAAACTTCAAACTTAGCAAATGACTCAAAGTGAAGCAAAGCCCACCAAGGCAAGGTGTTTATAGAATTTTGAATCATGAAGGAGTGAATGAGGGAGGAAATTTCACGGTTCCTTCAAGGCTTTGGGGGGAGAAAAAATCTCTTACAAGTTGCCATTCAAGGCATGGTTGATGGTAAGATAGTTATGGGCTTAAGCATGGTTCAAGGTGAGGTGATTTCTTGTTGATTTGAAATTAAATAAATCTTCTAGAAGGGAGAGGGAGGGCTTACAGATTTTGGGCAGCAATGGGGGAGGAAAATATCTCATTTATTTAGTCATTCAATTAGTCATTCAAGCATGGTTGGAAGTATGATCAAGTATGGTGCAAGGTGAGGTGCAAGCCTAGTGTAAGGCAGGGTCCTTTGAGTGTTTGAATTTCAAACATGTGGAGAATCTCGGGGAGAGGTTTCAGCCATCATGACAGCTCATGGGGAGAGAAGATTGTTTCATCTAAATGTGTATTAATGATGTGTTTAGGAGCAAACAAGATTAAGCCACTAATTAAGGTTTTCTAACCAAGTGTTTAGGTGAACTAATTTGGTAATTAGGGCCATGAGCAACCTAATTTGGGAGTGATCTTGTTAGATTTGTGGAGTCAAACTCTATTGACTAGAGATTAGGAGACAACACATTTCCTTAAATTAGGGAGATTGAATAGTAAAAATACTATTCTTAGATGCTTTCTTGAGGAAATAAGACTAGAATTAGGTTTTAAGTTTTCTTAAGCAATTTTAAGTCATAATCAAACCCAAATAATTATTTTAGCTCTAGATTAATTATGAAAATTAATTAACTTTTAATTAGAGCCTAATATTGCTTAGATTTTGTTTTTAAAAACGTCGTTAACCTCTAATGCACTTAAGCAGGGGCAAAATCGTAATTTTTTGTAAAAACTGCTCGGGACCACCGGGACTTAAGCAAATGTAAATCATGCCTTAAAAATATTGTTTTAGACCTCTGAGACAAGTCCGGGTCAAAATAGAACTCAAAACTGCCTTAAATTACTGTAAAGGTATTTTGGTCATTTGTGCACAGAAACCTCAGAAATGAGATTCTTCTGCTCTATTAAACATTCGAACATATAGAATCCCCTTCTTACCTAGTCAAAGCTCTCATGAGGATGGTCGGGGCGGTCGTCCTCGTGTTTCAAGTAAAAATGACCTTAGGGGTATTTCGGTCATTTTCACATTTAGAGAAAATCGGGGCGTTACAAAAAGTTTTCACCTATAGGTTCCTTGGCAAGTGGCTATAGAGCACTGGTTAGCAAATCTGTAATTATAAAACTTAAAGTTTACGTATAATAGATAACATTGAAAAAGCTGGAAATAATTTATTTTCGAAGCTGCTTTTATTAGTTTATACAAAAAAAAAAAAACAGATTCTTTTGAGATCCAATTATTTTTTAAAACTTATCTAAGTATACAGAAAACATGATTATTTTAAAATTGATTTTCACCTAGATAATACTGTCCAAACACCCCCTCAAACTCCAAAATTTAAAAATCCTCAAAAAAAAAAAAAATTCCCATTAACTTTGCAAAAGCAAACATTCCCGTTAAATTAATCGAATTTGAAAATCATGCCTTGCCGTCACTCGCGGCTCCGAGTGACACTCGCATAACACTCGCGCAACTGGGCGGGAAAAATCCCTACCTCACAGTCACAGCCTCTCAATTCTCCCCTCCAAACCCCAAAAAAAATCGCCAAAACCCTAATGGGGAGCCGCACCGTGACGGTGCTGAACGTGGCGGAGAAGCCGTCGGTGGCGAAGTCGGTGTCCGGCATCCTGTCCCGCAACCAGGGACTCCGGGTGAGGGACGGTCGCTCCCGCTACAACAAGATCTTCGAGTTCTCGTACTCCATCCGCGGCCAGCCTTGCCACATGCTCTTCACCTCCGTCACCGGCCACCTCATGGAGCTCGAGTTCCAAGATCGCTTCCGCAAGTGGCACTCCTGCGACCCCGCCGATCTCTACCACGCTCCAGTCCATAAAAACGTTCCCGAGGTCCTCCACTTCTTCTTCCTTCAAACGATAACTGTATCAGTTACTAACCGTTCTGAACGGTTACAAGTGTTCATTCGTTTATTCATCAATCGAATACTTTCATTTTCCTCCCCTCGATGCTCTCTGCTGTCCGATAATCGCCATGCTCTCTCTCTATTTCGCTTTCTGAATTTTCTTGAGTTTCGATTCATGTTATTGTGTCAAATGCACTGCTTCTTCTTATCGTTAATTTTCATGCTCTTTATCTCTTTCTATTTTGCTCTCTAAATTTCCGTGAGGTTTCGATTCATATATTTTGACTTCAAATGAACAGAGAAAAAATAAACAGAAATTTGAGAAATGGTTCATCTGTTCAACCTGACTGAGTTTTCCGAGTATGTGTACACGAAGATGAAGCTAGGTAGTAACTAGAAAGCAACGATAGATTTGGCTGTGGAGGATCAACACTACGAGTTAGTTACAACAGAAAACCTCGCTGATGTAACTAACTAACTGAATAGTAGATCCTAGAATTAGTTACAACACACTATGGAGGATCAATCATGATAAATTTACCTCCATTTTTTCCCTTCAACCAAATATACCCTTAGAAGAATGAGTTTGTGGTGTTTTTTTGTGATTTGTTTTTGTGTGTTATGTCTAGGACAAGAAGGATATCAAAAGGACGCTGGAAGAGGAAGCTAGGAGATGCCAGTGGCTTGTTCTGTGGCTCGATTGTGATAGAGAGGGTGAAAACATTGCGTTTGAGGTGGTTGATGTTTGCACCGCAGCAAATTGGAATCTTACGATAAAGAGGGCTCGATTTTCTGCTTTGATTGATAGGTTTGATATTGTGATAGTTTTAAATTGTCGTTGTTGTGGTTGATTTTAATTGGCCTTGTTGACTTTTGACGCGCACGATGTCAGGGAAATTCATCAGGCGGTGCAGAATCTTGTTGACCCGAATAAATGGTTTGCTGATGCTGTGGATGCTAGGCAAGTGAGTCGAATTTTTCTTACCAAGATGGTGTTGAGCTGTTGTATATCTGTTGCATCTGTTTACTTGTCGCAGTTGAAAGAAGAATCTGATGTCGTGGCTTCATTTAAGTCACTATCTAGTAGCTAACATAAATATATAACAATACTGTTTGATATTGTCATTTTGTGGGAGCTGATTGATGATTATTTGCATTTTTTTTTTCGGGTAGGAAATAGATCTTCGTATTGGTGCTTCTTTCACCAGATTCCAGACCATGTTAATGAGGGATGCTTTTATAATTGACACTGCTACTGATGGCAGAAATCTTGTCTTAAGTTATGGCCCCTGCCAGGTGTGCTTTTGTTGAAACCTCAAAGTTGTCTGAATTTTGTGGTTGAGAAGATGTTTTTTTTTTATGATGAGTTTCCTTTTTAACTTCAGTTCCCAACGCTTGGGTTTGTTGTGGAAAGATATTGGGAGATACAAGCGCATGAGCCAGAAGAGTTTTGGTCAATCAATTGTTCTCATACATCAGATGAAGGTGTTGCTAATTTCAGCTGGATGTAAGATACAAAGCTTTTCATGCGTTCACAATAGTTGTTGAGTTTTACTAAGTGTAAGCTTGTGATATATTCTGAATTCATTTGGTAGGCGGGGCAATCTGTTTGATTATACTTGTGCAGTAGTAATATATGAGATGTGCATTGATGCGCCAACTGCAACTGTGAGCCTTACTTTAAGCTTGTGATTGGGCATCCTCTGAATTCAGAGTATTGTTTGATTATGCATTTTCTGATATTCAATTATTCATTACCATTCAGGTCACAAATGTTAAACAACAGGAGAAACTGAAATATCCTCCACATCCTCTAAACACCATTGAGCTCGAGAAACGTGCTTCACGATATTTTCGGATGAGTTCTGAGCACACAATGAAGGTGAGTAAATGTTGGGGAACTGTTTGTTTGTGTGCTTTGTACTGATTAGGGATCTTATTTTTTAGGGTACTGCCTCTAGAGTATATGTTAGAAACCACAACAGGAAAGATACAGAGATGGAAGAAAGGACTAGTGTATTGAGAGCAATCTCTGAGAAATGAAATTGCAGAACAACAGGGAGAAAACTTGAGCACTATAGCAGTTCAAAACTCTCCTATGTCTAAGCCAAAGCCAAATGACCGTCTGGCTCTCTCACATCCCTTACATATATACCAATTCTAACAGAAACACACATATTATGCACTCTGTTCCCTCTCTCTGCCAGCTCATCCCGTTACAAATTAAGACCCCACACACACCCCTTCTACTTCGCTCATTTAGTTACTTAAGGTACTACTTTCTTCTAGAAAATACAATTTTTACCCAAGGTTCCTATCAGTATATAAAATAAAAGAATGCACTTCTTGATTATGCCAAAGAAAAAGCTGAAGAAAATTAATCCCTTGCAGAGAAGTCACCAGCATTCCTACTGGTCAATGAACAAATTTATTTCGAAAACTCTTCACATACCTATTGAATTAGTCAAAGAATCTAGGGTGCAGACTTCAGACAAAATTCCGTGACATGATCATATGATCTATATATTGTGGGTAATATATAGGCACACTTCTTTCTCTGTATTGCTCGTTCTCTTTTTTTTTCTTCTAATTTTTTAATTCCGACTTTCTCCCCTTTCACATAGTTTAACAGCATTGATATCTTTTTAAGCATCTCTAGCTTACAACTAATTTAATCATTTATAGGTAGCAGAAGAACTTTACCAAGCTGGTTTCATCAGTTATCCTCGCACAGAAACAGATAGCTTTTCTTCAAGGACTGATTTGCATGTGGGTAACTTTTATGTTCTGTCCCAGCATGAATAATTATTGCAGTTTTAGCCATCCCAGATGGATTTGGACCTTAATGATACAAGAATGGGCTAGTATTATTGCTAAGTTGCACATGGTAGGAAAGCATCAACTACAGTTTGGAAACAGACATGCACCCCCATTTTTCTGACTATGGAGAACATGTTTTTTTGACGTGGACGTTCTGCACCCATGTGCACATATGGGTGTGCTATGTATTAGAAATAAAAGAGAAAAGTTGAAGGAGTTATGTCTTTGAAGAGGTAGTGTTAGTGCCATTATGTACAAGGAACAAAGAAGATATAGTGTTTATTATATAATAGGGTTTTAGCATAATATGGGTACATGTGTTCCCGTTGTAAAACATATATCATTATTTTGTACATGTGAGCCACTTTTCTTTTGTAATGTATGATAGTAGTGTATAGTGTATTGTTCTAAGTGTAGAAGATCTGACTTTGGATGCCACTTTGCTTAATTGTTACACTTGAGATTTTTCACTTGCATTGCTCAACTTGTACTTAGTTAAAAATATTTCACCCTTATTCGTCTTTTTTTTTTCTTTTTTCCTCCAGTGACTGGCCTTTTATTTTTCTTCATTTTCTTTTTATTGTAGGCAATTGTGCAAGAACAACAGGGGCATCCTGAGTGGGGAACATATGCACAGCGGTTGTTGGACCCAGGGGCAGGACTCTGGAGAAATCCTAGAGGTGGTGGACATGATGACAAGGCCCATCCACCCATTCATCCTACAAAATTTTCGGCTGGAGAATCCAGCTGGAGCCAAGACCACTGTGTGAGACATGATTGCTTGCCACTCTTAGTTAAAAACCCACATCTGTTTTTTGCGTTGAGCTTTATATTCATATTATCTCTCAAATCACTACAGAAATTGTATGAGCTGGTTGTTCGCCACTTCCTGGCTTGTGTCTCAAAGCCTGCCGTAGGAGCTGAAACCACAGTTGAAATCGATATTGCTGGTGAACTGTTTTCTGCTTCTGGAAGGGTTATTCTGGAGGTTAGATTTTCTCTGTCAAGCTATTTTTCCTCTGAAACGCGATGTATATTTTCATGGGGCTTTCTTCGGTAACTGTATGAAATTTAAGGGTGTTTGTTGCTAAAAATTAGCCACATGTTCCACTAACTCAAGTTATTAAGAGCTATAAAACTTTTGATTAAATCATAGCTCTTGAATAGAAAAGGGTGCTGGTAACTGAAAGAAATCGCATTTTTCATTGTTGTAGAATTTATTTGTTTTGTCTTGGTTGGTTCACTTAACTGGTTTAACATGCATGCTTTGGAGATTGGGCAGCCATGATTGTGGTGTAAGACAATTTTTTTATCTGTTTTGAAACCGAACACTGTTTTCAGTAAATTGCATAGAAATGGAAATGAAACTTATAAGAATAAGGGGTCATAAGTTAAAACTATGATTTGATATGAATGATAATACTTGAGGAATCTCATATTTTTGTTTCCCCCCAAATTCTTCAATCACACCCTCCCTCTCTCCCCCCTTGTATCCATTCCCATTTCCTCTCAACCTTAGCATTTTTGTTATTGAAACTCAATACATTGAATGATTGAAATAAGAAGAAAAACAAATCCTTTTCCCTTTTGAAGAATAAAAGAGATTGAATTGCAGTCCAACCAAGTCTTTTATATCTCACATCTTTAGATGTAGGCTTTGCTCAATTTACTGCAACATTTGCAGGGACTGCTTGTTCCTGCAGCCTTTATTGTTCAATATTATACTTTTTTGTGGTAGTGGTAGGAACCATAAAACTATCACTTTTTCCTTTTCTGCGACTGCAACAGTGGACCTATTTAATTACGGCTTTAGCATTGAATTACTTCAGGTAATGAATTCACATGGAACATATTACTCCATGTATGGATTTTCTTGCTTTTTGATTTTCTACCAATTGTCTTCTGATAAATGTTTGGTGCAAGCTACAAATGTTCTGATTATGTCATTGTTTGGTGTTAATGTGATCAGAAAAACTACTTGGATGTTTATCGCTATGAATCTTGGGGTGGATCAATGCTTCCAACGTATATTGTCGGTCAACAGGTTTGCTTTGAATTATAATATCAGATTATGCATGGCACATTTTTACTTCGGTTTAATTATTATGTTGTATTTGGCAATTGCTATTTTCCTCCCAAGCAGATCATTGTCTTCTCAGATTCCTGGAACTTCACACAATTTTTTTTGGTTTGATAAAAGAAGATATTCCATTAACAAGAAGAGAAGAATAATACAAAGAGTAAAGAGAGCAAGAGATCCTCAAAGCAAAAAGAAAATAAAATCAAAAGATCAAAGCCTCTCAACCTCTTATCATATTAGAGATGGAAACCTCTCAAAAAAGTCATGTGCCTTATATCAAGTAGATGCTAGGTGTCTAATTGTATCTCAAAAAACCTGCTTGTCTATATGCGTGCTGTTAAATGCTCAAGTTATATGTACAAAAATGAGGGGAAAAAAATGCGTGAATTATGCTCCAACCAAATACACCAAATAACTGCAAAGACAACACACTGCCATAAGGATTTGGCTTCCTTTCTCCTCCGAAAACCAATAAACTAGTCAATAGGAATTGATCCACGTTTTTCAGACATACCCAACATTCATCAAAAAGACCAAACAAAGCATTCCATAAAGAATCAGCCACCGAGTAATGCAAAAAAAGGTATGTGGTTGATTCCGAGCTAGTTGTACACATAACACACATATTGGGGGAAATAGACTTTTGCGGTATTCGAACTTGCAACATATCGACAATATTAATTCTGTTAAGCAAAATTGTGTGTTAAGCAACATATTGACGATAAAGGATTTAACCTTCGAGTAACTTTTGGACTTCGAAATTGGCTTATCGAGGGAAAAAATTTGTTCAAAGAATGGGTTAGAAACTGCAAATAGGATTTGTATGAAAAAAAACCCCAGAAGACTCAAGGGAGCATGACCTTTTATTTGGATAAGGGGCTAACATGATTGAATCGAATGGAACTTCACACAAAATAAATCCCACTGTCCTTGGTTTGATGGACTATTATATATACTAAGATTGTGTAAACCTCACTGTTGTCTTTAGTGCCTAATTTAGCTGAAGGTTGGGGTGTTTGACAACTTTTATCTTCCTTCATGGTGAAATTGAGGAGAAAATGATCCAAACATATAAGGTCTTGTTTTGTTATTGTTTTCATTTTTTGTGTTTTCAATTTTTATTTCTTGTTTCAGACTTTTAGCTATTTCCTTCACAAAATTCAAAATTTTGTGAATTAAAAACATGGGTTGCATTTTTTAGTTTAAAACATAGGTTTTCATATACGGGGTTGCAACTTTGTAGTTAAAATTAAAAACATGAAACGAAAACAAAAGCCAAAGAGTCACTAATATTGCAAGTTGCAACTAGTTACCCTTGTATATGTTTTCTTGTGCCTATTGATCTGACAAAGCTGATCTCTAGCTCCTTTTTTCTTTATTGTTGCCCTTTTCCCAATCAATATTACTCAAGGGAGCCTTCTAATTCGTAACATTTCATCCACATTTTATGCTTGGCTGTTATTAATATAATATAAATCAAGGCTGTCAAAGAAAGGACTATCGTCATTAAGCTTACTGACATTATAATTAGGCAGTATCTGTTCAGAGACACCTATCAATATTCAATCCACCACATGGATAAGTTTCAATTGTCGAAACATATTCCCCTATGTTGAGAGTGAATGGCATTGGGATTGGGAACGTATTCATATCTCGATCCAATTTTAGAAATAAGTTTTTAGATACCTTTGTGAAGGTTGTTATAATCCATGTATCTTAAATTTGAACCATATGTGAATTGCATCCGAGTCAGACGAATAAATGTTCATGGCAGCACTATTGATGTTACAGTTTATTCCAACATCGTTGACCCTTGATTCAGGAGTAACCCGGCCACCACCGCTTTTGAGTGAAGCTGATCTGCTGAGTTGTATGGACAAGGTGAGATCTACAGATGATATAGAATCTGACAGATGGAATCATTTAAATTAAAATTTGATACTTTATTGCACGTAAGTAAAATTAAGCATCATTAAATATTGACAGTTGTATATTTGTTTTATCTTTTTTATTTCTTCCCCAAAGGAGGGTATTGGTACAGATGCTACTATGCATGATCACATAAAGAAGCTGCTTGATAGATTTTATGCAACTAAAGATGCTAGCACTCGTTTCACACCAACTAATCTTGTAAGGGCATATTGTTAATTCCGAAGGAACATATATTCTTTTTTTCTTGCGACTGATCTCCATGTTTTATGATATTTCCTTGGGTTGTCTTGATTTGTATTGAACTGCCATTAAGAAGAGTTATTATAATAGTACATGAGATTAGCAGAGGATATAGCAAGCTATATTTATGAGCTGTTATGTGAAGTGTGGGAAAGGTGATTAATTCCATGAGCAAAGAGGAAATAAGATACCTTGGGAGACCTGCTTTAAAGTATTTGTTCACCCTAGAGGGGGATGATCAGGTCATCCTATTGTCTACATTAATTTTTTTTCTAATAGAGCTGCGCAACAAAGTGATGTGGACATTATTAATTTTGTAGATATACTGTACTGTATCCTTATGCTCTTTTACTTGCATAAAAGTTAGAGCAGATCAATACGACAAAAAGAAAAAAGGATTTCAATGCTTGAATAAACTACCCCACTCGCTTGAGTTATTCTCTCTCTCTCTCTCTCTCTCTCTCTCTCTATATATATATATATATATATATATATATATATATTAGTGTATTTAAGTTTAGAAGTAACCAAGCAAAACAAAATAATGAAGTTAGACACATGTTGTTAGGATCCATTAATTAGTAGTTAGTTAAGGGAGTTAGTTAGTTAGTTAGGAGATTAGTTAGCTATAAATAAAGGAATTAGAGATTAATTAGGGGGTCTTTTTGTTCATTTTGTACATGTGAAAGTTGAGGAGCTTGGTTCCTCTGTTGCTGTAACCGTTTTTCTAGGGTTCTTGGAGCATTGCCAAGTTTCCCAATTCAATAATAGTTCATCCTTCATTCATAGATACGAGATCTAACACTGGTATCAGACTCTTCTCCGATCCTGGTACGCTTCGTATCGTGCGCAAATCCAGAATGGAAGCAAAACTCGATGCGTTCTTGGAGAGATCCGAAGAAGACCGTCGCAGAGCGGAGGAACGCCACGTCGCGTTGGAAGAGTCGATCGCGAGGCTTGGAGAGAGGATCGCGCAGGTCGAAGCGCGCATGGACCATGTCGAACGCATCCGACCTCACGTTCGCGTCGGGCATCATAGCGCGAACAGTGACGGCGATGAAAACTCCGCAAACCGACGCGGAGGCACGGAGCAATGGCGGCGAATCGAACTCCCACTGTTCCACGGCGAGGATGCATATGGCTGGATCGATCGCATCGATCGATACTTTGAGATTCGTGGTGTACCGTCGGAGGACTGGTTGTCAGTGGCGAAGGTCGCGATGGAGGGCCCCGCACTGACATGGTTCAAGTGGTGGGAAACCACCACAACGGAGTACTCATGGGAACAATTTCGGTTGGCGATGGTGAGAAGATTCCAACCATTGATGGCGCGCAACGCGTTCAGGGCGACGGTGCATGTGAAGGCAACTGCAAAACGTAGTGGAGAACTAGATGAAACTCTCGACGGAGGACAAGAGGGGATGACGTTCACAGCGACTCCTCGTGCGGTGGCTGATGGGGTTCCTCCGACGGCGACTCCGGGGGTGAGTGCGGCTAGAGATGAAGACATTGGGGGAACGGGTAGGGACACGCAGGACAGAAGAGGAGGGCTGGGTCGAACGGATATTGAGACAAGTCCTCGGTCGGCGACTGGAAAAGTACTGACGACGGCGATCGTCGCCATGGCGGTGGCCGGCGAGCCAGCAAAGTCGACGAATGAGGCTACGCGAGACCGCTTCACTGGTGGCGGGGTGAGAACGAAGAGAAGCCTAGGGGCAGAAGTGAGAATTTCTCGATGGAGTACATTTTCTAACCTAATGGGCCAAGCCCAAATCCACAGGATGAAGAAATTGGAGTCGGATTACAGAGCATACTGTCAGAACATTTTGGGCCAAGCTCAAATGATAGTAACAGTAGGTGCAGGTCTAAAAGGGTGCTTTTCTCCAAAATTAATGAGTCTAGCCCAAATTGATTCAGCACAAAATCTCTTTAATTTTGCTGTTTTAACCATAGTTGTACATTTAAGTTTTGGCTTTTTATTTTTTAAGCAGTGGGACCCTGGTGGATTTTTGTGTGATTTTTTTGTACCTCACCTTGGGGACAAGGTGAATTTTTAGGGGGGGAGTAGTGTTAGGATCCATTAATTAGTAGTTAGTTAAGGGAGTTAGTTAGTTAGTTAGGAGATTAGTTAGCTATAAATAAAGGAATTAGAGATTAATTAGGGGGTCTTTTTGTTCATTTTGTACATGTGAGAGTTGAGGAGCTTGGTTCCTCTGTTGCTGTAACCGTTTTTCTAGGGTTCTTGGAGCATTGCCAAGTTTCCCAATTCAATAATAGTTCATCCTTCATTCATAGATACGAGATCTAACACATGTATATATATATTTTTTTGACCCTGAGTTTGAATCAATGTAGGGTGAGGCACTTGTTATGGGATACGATGACATGGGGTAAGTAATTCCCTTTATTTTAAAAAGCTTCTCTCATCTCATGGCTAACTTAGTTTGTTCTTTGTCTCAACTAAGTGGATGCCTGTACATTATAAATTCTTAACTACGCAATCTGTCAAATTGATGCAATAAATTGTTTTAAAAATCACTAGACGAATTCTTAGTAAAAATATTTCCATTTCTGGAACAATTAACCACTCAGTTTGTTGATGATGTTCAAGGAGTGGCTAATAATTAACAAGTAATTGACTTGATTAATCATTTGAGTGGTTGATTGTTCTCAAATTGGAAATTATTTCTGATTCCTTTTTTCAAAACTTACCTGAACTTTAATCCTCTAAACGAAGTGAGTTGGCTTTGCAAAATGTATTAAACATGTTGCAAAATAATTGACTTCAATCCTTCGTGATAAGTTTAAATCTGATCTTTTTCAAAAACCCGTAAAAGTACAGAGTCAATGTGTCATTAAATAAAGGTTTGAGTAACGAGTGGAAGCCTGAACAATGTCATTACATAATTTGTCTTGCACATTGTACAATGCTTTGTTACCCAGATAAGTTAGTCAAGGAAAGGCTAAAATTTTTATTTGAGTCTGAAATGTGATTTTCACATTTCATGCTTCCTCCTTGGCTCTGACTCAGTATGCACTATTTCCCATCAGTATTCTTTTCACATTTCATGCTGCCTCCTTGGCTCTGACTTGGCATGCACTGTTTCCCGTCAGTATTCTACCTAGTAACTGGAGTAAGAGATTGCATTTGCATTAAAAGACACCATCAACGTAACACAGATTCTATTGTGCATTTGTCTTATTCTACCTTTAACCTTTCAGGTATAAACTTTGGAAGCCATATCTTAGAGCAGCTATGGAACGTGACATGAAATCTGTCAGTGAAGGAACTAAAAGCAAAGCTGAAGTTTTGGCAACTAGCTTGCAGCAGATGAAAGCTTGTTTCCTTGATGTAAGCAGTTATTTGATGCTTGCTTGTTACTTATATTTATTACCATGGTTTGGTTATTCAGAAGATATGCAGTCCCATGCAGTTAATCTTATATTGCATCTTTTGAACTGGTTTTTCAAAAACTGGGTTTTACTAACTAGTGCCCTTATGGCAATAGTTCAGGTTACTAAAAAAAAGCTAAATTTCAAAACTTTGTTGTGAATCCAGTGTTTTGAAAACGTAAGATCTTACTTTTCCAATGCAAATATTTCTTTTTTTGAGTCCCTTAAAAAATATTCTATCTATTTTCACATTGGGGTGGCAAATATTTATACGGACTGTATTTTGTGGCAATTGTGGTTTATTCAGGTAGGTTTATTGGCTTATGATAACTACATGTGAAGATAATAAAAATTGCTCATATATTTCATACATTTGTTTCTGCTTCAAGAACCATGACATATTTCAACTTCTGTTGTGAATATCTTAATCTGATTTTGTATGTTTTGGCTGACTGTAATTAGATGTTCTCTTGTCTTCCTTGCATTTTGTTATATAAAAGTTATTCCTTACAAGCAATTGGGTCAATGGCAAGTAAAAATGGCTGGTGAGAAGCTTTTGTAGGGAGAACACAACTTATGACCCCACCCACTTTGGCCATGTTTTGGTAAATGATAATGTTGGAATTTTTTCTAATGAGAGCCCATGGAAACACCTCAGGCAGGTCAATTGGGTAGACTGTTATTTCTCATTGAATGATAATGAGAACGGCTTAGTGCCTTTAGTTTGATGCTGAAATTGTAGGAAGTGAAGTGATGAGTTGAACATAATAACTATTAGCAGTTATTATAAACCACAGATATGAATATTCCCAACCTATGAAATATTTCTGTTCAGTTTAAATATTATAGCGATTCACTATTTGTTGTGTATCTGATACTTTTTGAACTGTTATAACTCTCAATCCCTTGGGTGTCATTTGGTATGGCATGATGTGCTCTTTGTCCACCTAAACGAGGCTAAACTCGTTGGTTAGAAGAGATAAAGACCATAACCTTTGTATGCTTCTTGCAACTACTGGGTTTCTAGGTTTTCTCTGTAAGTCTCAGCATTTTTAGGAGGGATAAATAGGGCGGCCCAGTGCACGATCCCTCACCTCCAAGGCACAAGGTAGCAATCTTACCGTTGTGTCGAGACTTATCCTCAAGAGGGATAGTAAGAAAAATTAAAATTTCAAATATCCTTTCATCATTTGCATTGCCACTTTCCAGCAATGATTTTATAAGAAAATACATGCTAGTAGAGATTGGTACTCAATTTAGTATTCACATGAATAGGTTCTCCATTTTATCTGCATTTTGGTTGAATGTTATTAATCTGAATAAGTTCATCTGATTTTGGTAACTGTGAACTGCAATGGCTGATAACTTGTAAATATATGTAGGCAAGATTGAATAAAGTGAAACTTTTAGAAGCCATGGCAATATTTTTCGAAAGGTGATTATCTTCCTCTCTGCAAATCTCATGGATTCCTTATATAAAATGTTAACGGATCTTCAAGCACTCCTGCAGATCTAACAGATCTGGTGGTGATGAGCTGCATGCAACTGGAGAAGTTGTTCGGCGATGTGGACTTTGCCAAGAATCAGACATGGTGCTAAAGAAAAATCGAGTACGTGTTTTAGGTATTTATGGTATAACTAATAAGGAAATGATAGTCATTTCATAAACATACATTGGAGATATTTGTAGTTACTTTTCTATTCATTTATTGTGAGTTGTAGGTAATGATATATTTTTGAATCAGATAAATGGCTCAATTATGTTCAATTGAATACACGTGGCAACTAATCAATTACATTGTGAGCACAGGATAGGAATGATTGTAGTTGAGGAAGTTAGATTGGTATGCAGTTTGGAAGCTAGGTTTGGTAGCAGATGGTTTTATGATTTAGAACATGAATGAAACAGAAAAAAGAAAAGACAAATTATGCATATCTGGTTCATATAAATTTGAAGTATCTAATCTTAAATTATGGGTCCATGTTTCTCATGTTTATACTTGCTTATTTTCTGGGCTTATGTGTATTAGGGCATGCCTAATCATAATCATAATATAGTCATTTTATGTAATTTAGATTTTTGTAATGAATATAGGAGTAACATTTTATCTGATTAAATTTTTATTTTATCATTTACTAGGATGGCAATTTTATGGTTGGATGTATGGGCTTCCCTCAGGTTAGATCTATTGATTATTCAGTTCCCTGTTTATTGCTTCATTATAAAAAATTTACAATTTGTCTCCCGTTGGCGTTACCAATATGTCATGGTTACCTCAGAAAATATGAGGATTATACTTCAATCATACACACTGTTAGAATCTGTATACATATGTAAATATATCTTTGTAATTATTGTGTATTTATTGCACATTGTCTATATATACTCTTTCTGTTGTGTAGTTGAAATACACGGATTCATCCTATGATTTTTTCTTTTTCTTTGTTTCTCTACATGGTATCCAGAGCCTAAGAAAGAAAGAAAACCCTAATCCGTGTAGTCAGGAGGGCCCACTGCCCTCTGGTGAAAATATTTTTTTCCGGCCAGGCCGTGTTTCCCTTCCGGTCTATCCACCTTCTCCCCTCTTCCGTGCCTCCCTCCCAGCACAAATAAGCCCAGTCCTCCACCTTCCTCCGCCGTCGGCCACTGTTCCGGCTCCGGATTTGACCGCCAACACCATCGTTCGCCTTGCCTCGTCGTGCGCGGCCAACCCCCACCGATCGCACCTCTAAATCCTCTCCCACGTGCTCCCACGTTCGTCCGCTACTCTCTGCTGTATTGTTCACCCGCCCTCGCTTCAGCCGCGTGTGGAGGCGTGTCCGGCAACCTTTCTGGCCAGTTTCGCCGCCGCTATGCTCACACCGCTCTGCCCTTTCTAGATCTGTCGCCCCTTTTGCCATCTGTGCACGTTGCGACCTCGTATTTTGAAAATACCGCTTTGCCCTTGTTCTCTTGTGACCCATGGCTACTGGCAACTCTTCCTCTGATGATAAGGGTGTTCCAAAGCCCGAAGCCCTACCCCTCGGCATTCACTAGTTATGTTAGTGTGCCTCTCTCCATTGACAAACTTGATGGCAATAACTATGATACTTGGGCGTTTGATATCTGTCTTTGGTTGTTGGGACAGGACTATGCTGATCATCTCACCAAGATGGTTGTTGACATCCCGGAGGCTGAGCGTTCTCGTTGGGTTAAGATTGATGCTCAGTTGTGTAGCATTCTCAAGTCCACCATTGCTCGTTCCATCAAACAGATATTTCGGGCTTATGGCACTTGTGAATCTGTTTGGGCACAGGCAAAAACACTCTTCACCAATGACACTCAACGTCTCTATCGTGTTTGTCAGGATCTTATGAATATCATTGCTCCTCGTCAACTTGATGGTTCTATGTCATCTTATTTGGGTAAGATTCACGGTGCTCTTCATGATTTCATTGAACTTTTGCCTCCTGTTGATACCCTGGCGAAGGAATTAGAGCAACGTAGCTTTTTCTTTATGCTCTTGGCCCTTTATGGTTTACCTCCAGAGTACTCTGTTACCCGTGATCAGCTTCTAGGATCACTGACTGTGCCTACACTCTCCACAGTGTCTGCCTCTCTACTTCGCGTTCCCGCCAAATCGTCAACTGGGTTGCTCCTTCCTCTGACTTCGGTTGATACCTTTGCCCTCATCACGCAAAGTAACAATCGTGGCCGTTCTCGGAAGTCCTGTCCCAAGTGTGATCATTGTCATAAGTTAGGCCACACCATTAGTCGATGTTACACTTTGCATCCTCACTTGCGCCCTTCTGTTAATGTTGCCTAGGCCAGTATTCCTGCTACCTCGGATTCACCCACTCTGCATCAGCCGTCTCCAGCTGACTATGTCATTTTTCTGAAGTGGTTTGAGCAACATCAGAACTCTGGTTCCACTACCTCTATTGCACACTCTGGTAATTCTTTTGCTTGTCTCTCTCAATTGGCCTCATTGGGTCCTTGGGTTCTTGATTCCACTGCCATTGACCATATCTCTGGTAATAAAACTTTATTTTCCACACCTTCTACTTCTGGTTATTTACCTACTGTCACTTTAGCCAACAATTCGCACACAGTCTCACGGGGTGGGCACTGCCCATCCCCTACTTTCTATGTCAGTTGATTCTGTCCTTTATGTTCCTGGTTTTCCATTCAATATACTCTCTGTTCATCGGTTAACTAAAGCCTTTAACTGCATCATTTCATTCACTAAAGATTCTGTTTCCTTGCAGGACCGGAGCATGGGACGGATGATTGGCACCGGATGTGAGTCTCGTGGCCTCTACTGGCTCCACCCCCCATCAAGTGTTTGCTCCCTCACCACAGACCTTCTCACCCTCCACGCCCAGTTAGGTCATCCCAGCCTTGCTAACTTGCAATGCATGGTGCCTAGACTGTTCAAACTATCCAGTTTGCCTTGTGAATCGTGTCAACTTGGGAAACACATGCGGGGTCATTTTCCTGATAGTGTTAGTAGTCGAGCTGTGTCTCCTTTTACTTTAGTTCATACAAATATTTGGGGCTCTAGTCGCACAGTGTCTAGTTTAGGATTTCGTTATTTTGTTACATTTATTGATGACTACTCTCGTTGTACTTGGTTATTTTTAATGAAGCATAGGTTTGAGTTGTTTTCTGTTTTTACCAATTTTTATCAAGAAATAAAAACCCAATTTGGTGTTCCTATTCGCGCTTTACGTAGTGATAATACAAAAGAATATTTGTCTCATGATTTTCAAAAATTTTTAGCTTCTTATGGCATTCTTCACTAGACGTCTTGTGCTCATACCCCTCAACAAAATGGGGTGGCTGAGTGCAAGAACCGTCATCTCATTTAAACAACACGTACTCTTCTTCATCATCATGTACCTTTTCGCTTTTGGGGGGATGCTGTCTTAACTGCATGTTATTTAATTAATTGCATGCCCTCTGTTTTGGGTTACCAAGTTCCCTACTCCATCTTATTTCCCCATGACCCCTTGCATTCCCTTCCCCCACATGTTTTTGGCTCAACTTGTTTTGTTCACAACTTAACTCCTGGTCTTGACAAACTTTCTGCACGTTCACCTAAATGTGTTTTTCTTGGTTACACTTGGTCTCAAAAGGGTTTTTGGTGTTTTTCTTCTACTTTGCGTCGTTATCTCGTCTCCTCAAATGTTACTTTTTTTTTTACACTATTCCCTTTTTTGAGCCCTCTCCCCATACCCTCTCTCCTGCTTCTGAGGAACTCCCACTTCCCGTGATTCCTATGCCTTCTCCATCCCTTCTCCCTACACCTATGCCCCGCCCCCTTCAAGTCTAGCATTGTCGAGCCCGTCCACTAGTCGAGCCTATCCCACCTCCGCCATCCATTGCACCTGACCGGCAGTCGCTGCCTTCTCCTGCTCCTGCTCCTTCCTCCGAGCCTGTCTTGGCTGATATGTACTCTCCTTCGGTGCCTGATCCTCCACCACCTTTGGTTCTGCTTGTTGTGCCTGATCTTCCCATTGCCCTTCGTAAAGGTATTCGTTCCACTTGTAATCCGTCTCCTCACTATACTGCCTTGAGTTATCACTGTCTATCTTGTCCACATTATGCTTGTCTATCTTCTTTGTCTTTTGTGTTTATTCCTAAGACTACAGGTGAGGCCCTCTCCCATTCTGGGTGGAGACAAGCGATGATTATTGATGTGTGCACTTCAGGACAGTGGTACTTGGGAATTGGTGTCTCTCCCTCCAGGTAAATCTGTGGTTGGTTGTCGATGGATTTTTACGGTCAAGGTGGGGCTTGATGGCCAAATTGATCGTCTTAAGGCCCATCTTGTTGCCAAAGGGTACACTCAGATCTTTGGTTTGGATTATGGTGATACATTCTCTCTTGTTGCCAAGATGGCTTTTGTTCGTCTGTTTCTATCTATGGCTGCTATGCGTCATTGGCCTCTTCATCAGTTGGATATTAAGAATGCTTTCCTCCATGGTGATCTTGAGGAAGAGGTTTATATGGAGCAACCTCCTGGGTTTGTTGCTCAGGGGGAGTCTACAGGCCTTGTTTGTCATCTTCGAAAATCCCTATATGGTCTTAACCAGTCTCCTTGGGCTTGGTTTGGAAGGTTCTCCACTGTGGTTCAGCAATTTGATATGACTCAGAGTGAAGCTGACCACTCCGTGTTTTATCGTCATACTCAGAGAGGTTGCACCTACTTAGTTGTGTATTTTGATGACATTGTCTTTATAGGGAGCGACACTCAGGGCATAGCACAGATCAAACAGCACCTATGCAAGCATTTCCAGACCAAAGATCTTGGCAAACTCAGATACTTCCTCGGTATTGAAGTAGCACAGTCCAAAGATGGCGTAGTTCTCTCTCAGAGAAAATATGTTATTGACATTCTAGAGGAAACAGGTTTAGTTGCTGCAAAACCTGTTGATACTCCCATGGATCCTAATATCAAGCTCCTACCAAATTAGGGGGAGCCACTATCTGACCCTGGAAGGTATAGAAGATTGGTTGGGAAATTTAACTATCCCACAGTTACTCGTCCAGACATTTCTTTCGCAGTAAGTGTGGCTAGTCAGTTCCTAAACTCACCATGTAAAGCTCACTGGGATGCTGTTATATGTATTTTGAAGTATGTCAAAGGAGCACCAGGGAAGACCTTATTTATGAAGATAAGGGGCATACTAATATAGTTGGGTATTCTGATGCAGATTGGGCAGGATCCCCTTCTGATAGGTATTCCACTTCCGGATATTGTATACTTATTGGAGGCAATCTCATATCTTGGAAGAGTAAGAAGCAAACTGTAGTGGCGCGGTCTAGTGCTGAAGCAGAGTACCGTGCCATGGCCTCAACCACATGTGAGCTTATCTAGCTCAAGCAACTCCTCAAAGAACTTCAATTTGGGGAAACCAAGCACATGACACTTGTTTGTGACAATCAAGCTGCTTTACACATTGCCTCAAATCTAGTTTTTCATGAGAGGACCAAACACATTGAAGTTGATTGTCACTTTATCAGAGAAAAGATTCTATCTAGAGACATCACCACAAGTTTCGTCAATCAAATGACCAACTGGCAGATGTTCTCACCAAATCATTGAGAGGTCATAGAATAAGTTACCTATGTAACAAGCTAGGTGCATATGATCTATATGTCCCAACTTGAGGGGGAGTGCTAGAATCTGTATATATATGTAAATATATCTTTGTAATTATTGTGTATTTATTGCACATTGTCTGTATATACTCTCTCCGTTGTGTAGTTGAAACACACGGATTCATCCTATGATTTTCTCTCTTTCTTTGTTTCTCTACACACACACCAATTAACTTTAGAAACAACATAGCTTCATAAAGTTTTGCTCTCCTTTCTCCTTCCAAATCTTCTAAGATTTTCTTATTCTTGTATTTGACTTGCAGTGTTTTTTGAATTTTATAAATTGTAGACAAATGTTTCCTAGAGGGAAGTTAATCATTTGGCAAAATATGGTAATAATAAATTAATGTGTACTAATTGTTCTTTCATACATATTGCATTACTGGAATAGTTTTGTTTGAAGTTCGAACTTCTTTAAGTTTAGGTCCCTTTTATTTTAAGCCTTTAAAGCAAATCTTGATCTATTTGATGCCTCAGCTGTTTTAGATAATTTTTCTAGCTGTTTTGAATTAGTTATCAGTGAAAATCAGGCAGTTAAGTGCTCATTCTGTTATGTAACTAATTTTTGTCTCCTCTACCTGAATTTAGTTTAATTGAATTTTGAATGTTCTCTAGGTCATAACACTAAAATAAATTTGATCCCTGTGGATGAACAGTGTAGAAATGTTGTCTGGCTTCCTGGACCAGTATCAGAAGCGGCTGTGACTACCAATACTTGCAACTTCTGTACTCCTGGTGTGTGACTTATCAATTAGTAATAAGATTACAGAAGCTTCTTTCTGAGAAATTAAAGATACATCATTGGCTTGCATGCTAGATATTCACCATTGTGCACTCTGGTCTTTCTGATATGTGATAAGCATTGCTTTTCAATCTTTTATGCATCATGATAAATGCAAAATCAACCCTTGTCTCACTAGGTGCATTCGGTTGCATGGATTAGATGATCAGTGAGTGTCCCGTGGTAAACCATGTATATAAACAAATCATTAAAATCTAAGTGCTGGTTTGATTTTAGAAAACATTTTTTCTTTCCATTTCCTGCTTTCCCTATTAATTAGTTTTCATTTTATTTTTTAGGTTTTGAATTTTGTGAAAGGAACAGTAAAAATAATAAAATCTTGTTTTTATTGTTTTCTTAATATCTTCCAAGTAGAAAATAGAATGAAAATAAAATGGCATTTTTGTAATTAATATTAGAAATAAGGAAAGAGAGTAGAAAACATATTTTGAAACCAAACAGACCCTAAACCTTTTCTTAATGTTGTCTCTTATAGTTTTTCTTAGTCTCGCCTACCATTAGCTATTGGACTATCATATTCAGAAGCTCAAATATTGGGAATATACTTGTGCTCTTTACTTGTTTCCATATGTTCATTTGTGATTGTGTTTGATTGGGGTACAACACTTGTCTATTTGTAATTGGAGGCTGATGGAACACTCTTGAATTTTTCTGTTCCGGTGATCTTGGCTTTCTATTATTTTCATCATCGGTTGTGTAAAATTTTAAATATTATAGGTCCAGTTTACCTGATTCAATTCAAGTTTCGGCAGCTTGAAATACCTCCAAACTACAATGTCAACCATTTGGGTAGGTGTTCCTCCTTTTGACGATGAATTATGTTTACAATTTTCGTGTTGCAAGATTACTCTCTCTACTCATTTAAGTAAGGCATGGAGCTTTGCACTTAGACAAATCAAATCTGGTAACAAAAATAACTGAGTCTGCTTGATCTGCAAGATCAATTTCTATTCACTTAATTTAACCTTTTCTTATCTGCCCTAAGAACATAATGAATCCACAGAAACAAATGGATTCTTTTAACAAATTAGTTCATTCTCATCAACACATGATGACTACTCAAACCCTTTTTAGTTGAATCGTTATGTTTCATTAATATACGTTTTGACATATGATAGGTTGCATTGGTGGCTGTGATGAGACTCTTACACAGTTGACAGAAATATGTGGCACTGGCCCTCGCATGGCAGGTCTGTATAAACAGCTATATTGTAACTGGAAATACTTTTAAAAATATAGCTGGATGGTACCTATTGTTTCATATGAATTGCTGGCTCTATGCATACTGCGGTTAAGTTGAACATTATTTGAAAGCATTTAATGCAAGAAATTTGTGTAAGAGAATTTGTGTTTATTCAATTCAGATTCCACTATTTGATTAATTACATTCAAACATTTTTAAAAGAGACTTTAAAGATTATATTATTATGGATATTGGTACTGTCTTTTCAAAGGATTTTAGACTTCGCTTCCCCCTCTCCTCTTTTTATCTTCGATATAAAATGTCATAGAACTCTGATTTGGTGGTCACAAGTTGGTGAAAGAATAGAATACCTGTTTGGTAACGTTCCCATTGTCTTCATGAATAATCTTGGAATCCTCTGATTGTAGCAAGAGCTCGTGGACCAGCTGCACCAACCAGCAATGCCCGCCAAAGTAACACAAGGCAAGTTGTTTGTACGAACTGTCAAGAAACAGGGCATTCTTCTGATGATTGTCCTTCACAGAGGAATATCCGGCACCGTGGAACAAGCCAACAAAGTGGTAAGGTCTCCAGAATTTTAAAAATTTCTATACCAGTTAAGAGAATTAAGAGAGTCACAAATCGTATTTCTTAGATATTTTAGTTTTCCCATAGGATATGAGCAAGTGGGGATTGTCAACCATGAAGCTGCTGATTTTGTAGTTTGTGATAGACGAATGTTGATTTTAGATTCTGTGGAGGGATTAGGAAGGAATTTGTTATTTAGTGGCTTGTAATTTGTTCTGTGGGAGCGTGACCTGTGATCCAACTTCAAAAGCTCTTGCATGCAAAACACTAACGCAATGAGCATTCGAGTGTTTTGGGATTAGGTTTTGACGTTGAGTAGCTTGCATGTCAAACCAAACAATGTCAAGTGTGGGGAGACAACTGTTTTTTTGTAACAAATCTAGGTTCATGAAACTACAGGGAGGCGTCGGGAGACACAATCGCTTTCAGTCTTTTCAGTTGTGTTCTCCTTGTTTCCATTTTGTATTTGAGAAATTTTAGTGCATAGTACCTTTGCTACTTATCTCTTGTTTTCCTTTTCCTTCTTTTTTCTTGCTTCTTTATCCTAGATTGGCACCCGGAAAAACAAAAAAAAAAAAAAATCTGCCAATTCAACCCATCCTATGTCATAGGATGTGCTGAATATAACAATGCCGCCCGTGTTTAAAACAAATTATTTACTTAGGTCTGTTTGACATTACTGATCACTATTCTAGCTCTGGTTATGATTTATGCGTTTTTATGTATATGTTTTATTGGGACATTAAAGCTGAGAACTGGCTCATTCTTCGTAAAAATAGGAAAGCTTTGTAACTATCATCATCTAGAAATTATTGGTCTTCAATGATCAAGCCTTTTGTGGTTGTCACTTAGCAGCTGTTAAAATGGAGTTTTAGAGCAATACATCTTATGAACCTTTAAACAATGCAGGGGACACTTCTGTTTCATGCAGTTCGTGTGGAGCAGCATGTGTTCTGCGAACTGCAAATACAGAAAACAACAGGGGAAGGAAGTTCTACTCATGTCAATCACAGGAGTGTAACTTTTTTGTGTACGTGAACTTGTGATCTTTCATCTGCTACACTGTTTCAACATCTGTGAAATACCTCAATATATTTGCCATATTTTAGATACTTCAGATCATCTTTATATATTATCTCAGAATGTCTGTAGAATATATTATATAATAGATTAGCTATCTAATCAAGTAAAAATTCTTAGGAGTTATTTCCTGATTTATTTTCTTGTTTAATTAGGGCTATTGTATTCGTGGGCTTTGGGCTTGTACTAGGAATGATACACCAGTACTTGATAATTAGGATGATAGGATCATTCCGTTAGTGTTTTGTATCACATCAGAATCATGTGATAAATACATTATAGTCTAATATCCTATTATTTCTGCATTCCTCCTTCCCTACTTAAACCATATAATTTCAATTACAATGTTGGGAACAATTTGAGCTCATTTGCCCCTTTTAGTCTTTGCATAGTTCCTTATCTGCGGAGTTTTTCTTGGTTTTAACTTTTAGGGCACGGGGATTGGCATTCATTACCTATGCCAAGAATGTTGTTATGACCATCGCATCTTTCACCCTTACTAATGTTTGGACAACATAATGGTTAACCTTTCAACCTCTTTAACCTTGTTTGCTTTTACATCCACAAATAGCATAATACAAGATTGGATCTAAATACGAAAACCATAGTGGAATCAGAGAATCTAATTTTTGAATTGGCATCAACTTTGTTTTCAGTTATGGGATAGATGAGATCACAACCAATTTAGAGAACATGCTACTTGTTTTATCCTATTTGTTTATGCAAGTCTATGATCTCAATTGCAGATGGGAGGATAGCCTCAACAATGGCACTGGAGGAAGAAGTTTTACACGATCAAATAGTATTCCAGCATCCAACCCTAGCAGAAATGGTGGTCGTGGACCTCGTGGTAGAGGTAGACGGAATGGATCTCATGCTGCTAACACGACTTTTGTGTCAGCCACTGGTGAACCTATATCTGGTAGAAGGTGCTTTGTGTGTGGTGATCCATCTCACTTTGCTAATGTGTGCCCCAATCGAGGAGTCTGATGTCTCCTCCTCAATGATTCATATCAACTGAATAGAAAGAAAACTAGGTTTGGCATCCAGAACCTTTATTTTTGCTTTGCATGTGTGTGTGTGATCCCTAAGCTTAAGTTCTATGTCAAATATCTTAGCATGCATTACGATAACTTTTACTGGTTCTAAATGCCACTGCTTACTGTCATTTTTTTTTTACTATTTATTTGACATAATGGAGCTTATTTACTGATCCAATTCTTCTGTCCCCACTTTCTATCCCCTAATCAAGTTTTGCCATATATCTAAATCATGGGTAGTTAAAAAATATTGGTTGGATGAAAAATCATGGGTGATGTCATCACTATGTGTTATAATTTTATTGAGGGGACATGAAATGGAACAGAGAAAGAGAACAGAAGATTTGCTTCCATGTCATATAGCATTTGCTTATGCAAAAATGATAAAAACTAAAAGTCGTTGAATTATTTTCAATGGATCTTATTTGGGGAGTTCAAAAGATATGATGTTTACGGTAAAGAATGAAAACAAAATGATTTCGTTTATCCAAAAATAAAAATGATTTACTTTTTGGTCGTTTGTTTGACACTTGATCTCTCTCACACATTGTGTTGTGTTCAAATTATTTAGGCAACAAAAGTAACGACGAAGTATATACCAGTGAGCTAGGACAAAAGTTTGCATTGTTGCTCTGTATATAGATATGTTTCCTTTTCCTTTCTTTTAACCCAATGATATAATTGCATGATTTGGGGAGATATACATGCATATGAATGGACTTAATTTCAGGTAATGATCTATCATTGGTAGGCCATTATAGTCAGCTTTTGTCGATGCTTAATGTATGCTTATTTATTTTGGATAGGGGTGAGAACTTCACATTAGCTATAATGACATTAATAATATTAGTACTGTTCTATTTGAATCAACATGTACTGTATGTGTTTTGTGATGTTTAGGTTCAATCGTTTTCAAATTCAGAAAAACACCGTCTTTTTGTCGAGCACATACATGGTCGGTTGGCTTCACCCAACAATTCATTTGCTAAATCTGCAGGACCATGTGCGAGGGGAGGCTCGTAACAATTGTTTGAGCGCTGGTAAGGAGTGATAGATCAATCCACAACACAGTACGGAAGCCCTAGATCACATCTCAAATTTCTTGGTCGGTGTCTCAAGTTGTCCAGAAATTTTATTTCTTTTGGGCAAACTAGGTACTGAGAATTATTGCGAATGCATCAATCTAATCAAAGCATACGAGTGGCGTGGAAATTTATTCTTTTTCTTTTTTTTAGAAATGGAAATTTATTCTATCATTATTAGACTAGCTCTATCAATCGCAAACTCCATTGAATTATTTTCTGCACATGAATGTTTTCATTCTATTCCCGTTGCGAATCTTATCTTTATTTTGGTCTTGGTTGACGAATCTTATCATTAATGCATATTTGAAGATGGTGGTCATATGGGCTGTTGTACTAAAACCAGACACAAATCTAGTCATTTTTGTGCTACATTACGGTCTGTTTGCTTTGTTGAAAACAGTTTTCAGTTTTCAATTTTCAGTTTTCGTTTCTGTGAAGGAAAAATTGAGAAAACTGAAAACTGAAAATTGTTTCCAGCAAAGCAAACAGGCTCTTAGTTCTCCATTTTTCTTTTAACTCATTTTATTTTTTGGTTATTGCTCTCTATAATTCCACTTTGAAGGATTGATAAGGTGTTTGGAAACTTTTAATAAAATGGAATTGGATTTTTATATTTGGAATGAATATAAAAGTAAATCAATTTAATTGTTTTTACTATTTTATTTTTTATTAATAGGTTAGGAACAAAACATTATATTCAAACAAGGTTATTTTGGTATTTTTATTTATTGAAATTCAATTCTTAAATCAAATCACATCCATTTATGTTTGATTTCAATTTCTTAGTTTTGTTGTATTTAGATTTCAATTCGTTCATACTTTCAAATCTCTTGTAAGGTTTAATATGCCAAATTCCCTTTTTAGTTGGGGGTCTGGAGGGAACTTCGATTTTTCATTTCTTAATCAAAGGTTATGAAATGTTTACAACAAAGAAGAGTGATCGAAAGATTATATGATAATTTATTATCATTTATCTCATTGTGATAAACTTTCAAATAAGGAGAAATATGGTACTATAAAGTAAAATGTTTTCCCTCTTAAATAGAGGAATTCGAGATGAAAAGGAGGACTTTTTTTAATCGAAGAATTATTATGTTTATAAAAATAAAAGAAATATTATGTAGAAGTTAAATAGTAGTTTCTCATTTTTTAAAAGAAAAACGAGAAAATGTTTATATATATGTATATATATATGGTGTAAGGCATAAAATTTCTAAAGCCTTGCATATGGATTTGGATTACCGTTAATAAAGCGCATTCATCATTTGATAAATAAACACAAAGATGCTGGCTGTTTCTTGCGTAACGACAAGGATCATTGACAATTGAATACAATTTTTCGTATGTCCCAATGCAAGTTTGTTTGCAATTATTTTTAAAAAGCAAGCCTTGTTCTATTTTTAATATAATATCATGCACAAACGTGGTCTATGAACAAGGACAGCTACTTGCATTTTTTGCCTAGGTGACTGGATGATTGAGTGTTATTGAAATTAACAGCATATTAATCAAGTCCAATGCTTACACGATTATGTAAGCTTTTAGCATCCCAAACGGTTGTCCAGAAAATTATTCTTGAAAGAGAAATGATAACTATATTCATAAAGTGTATGATATCATATTGACTCACACATATTATTTATTATTAAATTATATATGAACTCTATTTGAGTAAGATTTATATTCAATTCAATAGTAAATAGAGTGTGAATGATATAGTGTCCCATAATCCATAAATATAAGTAACACTACTTTTTTGGAAGGAGGAAATCGAGAGGTGAAGATTAAATTAGCATATTCTATAGCCAGAAAAGCGAAAAGGAATGCCCGTTGGCTTTAGGGAATGCAAATTCGTCCATATTGCCAAAAGGCAAGTGGGTGGCCATACTTTTTCTACCAAAAAGAGCAAAATGTCATCCGCATGTGTTCTTTTCCTAGGCTATTTTTAATTTTTTCCGTTGCCGTATATATTCTCGGCAACAAAAGGTTCTCTTGCCTTTTATTATTATAAGCATGACTTCAATGGTGGGGCATGGAATTTCAAAGCATGAAATGAAACGCACCACCCCCCATGTTAGGTTAGTACTTATGTCATTGGTTAACGCAGGTTCACAGAGGACAAATAATGTTCTCCTACATGTGCACACTTATTATTACTTCTATTATTATTATTTTATATATACTCAAAAAGATTAAGTGAGTGTAACAGCAGAATTAAGTTTGCGACTTTGTGGAATATAAATTTCTTCTTCATAAATACTATTTCAATACTTAAAAAGTAAATATCCCTTGAGATATTTATTTTATTATTATTAAATATAATAATAATCATTGCTCCTTCCAATAATTGTTCACATTTAATGATAAAAAGGTGAGTGTCCTAATGGATATCCACCTTTTAGGAGTTAAAATAACACTTTTCAAATTTACTTTTCCTATATATTGTGGCTTTCTTTTAAAATTATGGATTAGCAAATATTAGAAAGAGTAAACACCCAAATCAGTAACTAAAAATTTTATTAATGGATAAATTAGTTTTTTACAAAAAAAAATATTAGTATTGAGATCTTTCATAATTGCAAAAATATGATACTATACGTTCCTAATAATTTCATTGATAGACAAATTAATCTCTCACAAAAAAATATTAGTATTGATGTCCCTTACAATTGCAAAAATAAGGCATTACAGGGCTCTCACTTAGTTGCAACATACTAAATATTGAGGTGAACTTTAATTATTGCTCTATGCAGCACCCACTAATTTCAATCATCATCAGTTTATTAAAATACACCCTTTCATTTTTACAAATCCCTCCCCAAATATTTCAAAATTTAATAGAGTACCACATCTCCCATAACTTTCTTCTTTAACTGCTTTCTTTGTAAATGATACCCTCTCCCTCAAATTGCACAAATTAATTATCTTTGATTTATACTTGACAGCAACCTTTCAGTTTTCACAAAGTAAGATCGACCTTTATTATTTTTTCATAATCTATATCTTGTTATTCTTGTAATTCACCAAAAACATATTCTTTCAATATATTGTGTTCATGTAATGAATTGGTGGGTGAAGGAATTCTATTGCTAGAAATTTGGAATTCCACTCTTCTATAAATAAGTTTTCGCACACATGGTGATATTGTATTATTTTGTAATACAAAATTGCTGTACTTTAGCAGACAGTTCTTTTGGGGAAATGATTATAAATTTATGATATTGGTATTATAGTGCCTTAGAAAAATATAGTGATAAAGCATATGAAATTTGATTTCTTTCTTAGAATGACAAGCTTGGGGCTAGTAAAATATTGAAACGTTTGGTGAGGAATTTGTAAAAAGAAGAAAAATGAAAGGATATGTTTTAGTTAGTATTGATTGAAATTAATGGGTATCATATAAATCAATCATTCTAGTCCATCTTAGCTTTTAATATATTAGAGATGAAAATGGGACCTATATATCCTATTTTAGACTAACATGTAACCTTGACTTTTGCTAAAAGAAATAATTAGTACTAGAGAAAGAATAATAATAAAGCACGATCATTGAATTTTATATGAATAGATTTATAATTAAAATTAAAATATGAATATGTGTAAATTTTTATAATATAAATAGTTTTCTAAGCGTTTAATTTAACAATGCATAAAATTAAAGAAATGTAAAAGATTTTTTCCAGTACTTATACCACTAACATATCTTTTGGGTTTTTTCTATGGGCTCAATGCATAGCATTTTTCATTAAGAAAATAATGTAAAAGGGTTAGTTGAAAATGAGTGATTGAGACAAAAAAAAGGTTATTAGAACAAATGATTTTGTTTTATTAATAGCGAATTTGTTTCCAAAATAAAACCTGAAAAGTGTATTTAATCTTGGTTGGAAAAATATATTATGATTTAATTTACTGAGTATTTTAAGGATAAATGTATCTCTATTTATTCTAGTTAAAGATCGCTTTAAAATATCTTTTTTTCAAGAAAATATATTCCTTCAAAAGAGTCAAAGTGAAAGTTATTTGAAATAAATGGTTGTCATATATCTCGATTTTATAAATTTCACTTTAAATGAATATGATATTTTATTGTCTAAAAAATATAAGAACTGCTTAACAAAAAAAAAAAAAGAACTTAATGTAGTAATAAATAAATTATAAAACTCTTCCACTTTGTTTTTTAAGATTTTACTCTCCTTGACTTTATTGAAAACAAAAAGGCATTAGGAAAAAAAAAAAGGAGAAAAAGAGGGGGGGTTGGGGGACGAAAAAAATAATCATGTACATACCTCTTTATAGTCCGATACATGATGCATAGGACAATTTTTTTTGTTTTATTCAATGAATTACCTTTATTCACATGCCTACCATCAGCATGACCATTTTCATTATTACGTCGATGTGGACATAATTATGCTATTATTTTAAGTCTCATTGGATATACAGTTTGTTAATGATGAGTTAACATTATTAAGAAATCGTCAAAGTTATGTTATTTTGGGCACGTGTGGATCGTCGAGTGATTTTCTACTCCTAGAAATAATTTTTCTAGGAAGACTATTATCATAAATGAACTATTCCTATATTTGATTTGTGAGTTAAATTTTAAGTCATCTTAAAATTTGGGGGGTTTAGAACCATAATGTCTAGTACAACTAGAAGTTAGTTAAGTTTGTTAAATATCCAGTTAAATGTTTGGTAACTGATGATGTATATAGAAAAAGGTCTTTGTGGATAGAGATTTACTCCATGAGAGGAGCTTTTACCTCAAAGGAATTAGGGATTAATATTTATATAAAATTTTTAAAAAATTACGCTCTCATTCCTTTAGTAATTATCTAGTTTTAAATACGTCTTGAAATTAAAAAAATAATTGAGAAAATATCTAGGTTAGAAAAATTTAAAATTAATTTACTAAATTGTCTTATTTTTCTTTAATATTTCAAGTTTCTTTTCCCTACTTGACTATAGCTCTTTCTTCCTTTAATAATATTTAATAGAAGTATTATTGAAAAGAAATAATTAACGCTGTTTAAATTTATTAAATGGAGGATTATTTTTTACAATGAAATTTTTTTAAATGAACAATTATTTAAGAATAGAGTGAGTCAAACTTTTTAATTTACTAGTGTTTTTACACGTTATAAAAATTAAGACAAATATGCATATAGTTTTAAATGTATAAGATAAATGTAAGTTTATGTTATGTTATTACATGATACATCCTATACAAAAATGCTTAGCTTAATTAAGGTGAAATAATAAATGACATTTAAAAATTATATAAATCAATTCCACTTATCACTTTGTTATTAAAAATGTAATTCATTTTATGATAAACATTTTTAAAATTTTAAAGTGATTATAAATCAAACAAATGAAGAGAAAAAAATGTTTCATTTCTCCTACTCCTCTAATTTATTTAAAAATAAATCATGCAGATATCAGTCATATCCCTTTCTTTTTGTCACATTATTCAACTTCTTAATAATGATTAGCTAAAATTAAATCAAAAAATTAAAATGCATAAATTATAAGATCCAAAGTCCACTTGTTAAGGTAGAATTAAATAATTAAAATAAAAATATGTATGTTTCTCATTCATTCTATTTTCTTTAATATCCTAGGGTATCTTTGAATGGGGAAAAACTTGGATGAAAATTTTCATGAAATAATTTTATATATGAAATTTATCCATGATATTTATTTATAAACAGTTACATAGGAATTCATTGTAATTTCTTCCTTATACATGTTACTCGTGTACAATAATATAAATGATTCTCAATAACACATAACGAAATATGCTTAATATAGTCATTATAAAGAAAGAGAATTTGTACAATTCGTCTTTATATAATTCTCATTATAAAATTGTGATTTATTTTATAAGATATTTTTCATTTGCAAAATACATTATTTTCTCATCAAAGTAATTTTGAAAATAAAATAAAGTGAAATAAATAAATATTTACATTTTGATTTCAATTTACAATTTAATTATCTAATATTTATTAACTTATTCAATGTTAAACATAGACATGGAAAACATTTTAGTTCAATTATATTAACAGTTAAACTAAATCAAGTAAAAAAAAAAAATATTTTCAAATAAACTATTCAAGGATTTAAATAGTTAATTTTTTTTTATATTTTTATTGCATGAGTTCAAAATACATAGTAAATAAAAAATAGATATAACCAAACAAAATGAATAACATTTTGAAACAAACAACATTATGTTACTTTTATGACTCGATATTATGTTGAGATTTTATCTATTTTAAAATATACATTATTACTTACCCTATTTAGCATTTTAATTTGAAGCAATTTGTATTCTTTCCATTGTCCAACAATTAATGGCAAAAAAAAGAAAGAAAAGAAATGAAGAAACATTCTCAAAGTATGGGAACAATTGGAAAGCACATATCATGCATTTTGAATTTTAAATTTTAGATAAATGAACAAAAACAAAAACATTCAAATCATTTTAAATATGATCTTGACTCATTTCTTACGAATTATGAAATTAATTATGTATATAGATATTTATATCATTATCTCCATCTATTATAGTGAATGCCAAATGAATATGCATTAATTTGCAGAATATTTTAAATTTTATAATTGATTATTAGAAAAAACAAATTAAAAAATGAAAATTATCATAAAATGAAACATGAAGTATAATTTAATGTTTAAGGCTCCTACGCATTGTATAAATATAGGAACCTTGAACATGTGCAACGTTGAGAAGCTCTAGTCTAGGTGACACTCTTTTATTTCTTTATTTTAAGTCACACACAAAATTAAAGATTTAAAATAGTATGGTGTATTGTTCTGTTTATAATCGACTTCAAATGAAAGATCATAGATCAAACTTGAATAGTCCGGTGCATGTCGTCAAATTAACTATCAAACAAAAATATTTATTTGTATTTCAAGTAAACTAATTTTCAACAATACCAACAAATAGGAGAAATGTAATTATTCAATGAAAAATTTGTTTTAAAGTATAACCAACACTCATTGCCTAACTTTCCTCTTTTACAGCAACCACAGTTGTAGATCAATTTTTACTATTAAGGATGCAATAGTCTCTCAACGTAACCCACCCACCTTGCTTTCTTTCCTTTTTATCCTACTCGATCATTGGTAAGAACTACAAATAGAAAAACAAAAGGAAACTAATGTTACATTTTTTGTTTTGTTACATTGTATCACTAAAATATAACTATTTAATAGGGGTGGCAAAATGAGTTGGACTAGGCAAGTTGGTTTGCTAACCTGTCGTTTTTTCACGATTTCAACCCAAATAACTATGGTCGGTCATTTGGCCCTATCCCATTTTATGGATAACTTACTGTGGGGCAAGACAGGTTGGTAAAATAACTAAAGATATAATGGTTGGCTTGCCAGTTGGCTTACAAACCCATCATTTTTTTACGGGTGGGTTGGCACTTTTAACTCAAATAACAACCGTCTCATCCTATTTGCCACCCCTGCTATTTAAGTTGTAGAATGAATTGAAGATTACAATACATAGCTTTTCATAATGGCGGGGATGCTCATTCTACCTGTCGTTGAAAACTAATACATTTGCTCCAAACTTTCAATCTTGCGCTCAAAATCAAAGGGGATATAATTGGTAGCACATCTTGTAACACTCTGAAATTTATTTTAAAAATTTTATTTGTACTTTATTAATCCAAATTTTATGATTCTAATAGAATTGATCATAATAAGAACGACTCAGAAAAAAAATATAGTAACCTTGCGGGCCCCACGAGTCCGTCAAGACAGTCGAAACCTTAGAACTGGGACCAGAGATGCCCAAGATTGAGAAATGATAGGATAAAGGTTAGAAATGGTTAGAAATAGAGTTCTAGACCTAGAATTAAATTTCGGACAGTATCTATTTTATCGAATATGGTATTTTACCCATCTGGTAAAATATCGACGTGCAAGTTCTTACACTATATGAAACTTGTATTGCAAGTTTCCTATCATTTTGACAAGTGCGTGGCTAGGATTTTGCCACACCTTTGCCTTAGTCAAGAATTGTTAAGAACCACATAAAATTCTAATTTTATTTTACAAATAAATAATTTTTGTGGCAAAGAAACATAACACATTTTTGAATAAATAAAACAAAATCACATTTTTCCTTTTTTTTCCTTAAAAATTCAAGCATACCTTTCCCTTTATAGCCACTTCATTGTATTCTCCATGAAAGTTTTATAAACTAGCTTGAAATCTCATGTTTCAACACTGAAAATCCCTAGATTAAGTATAAACTCCAACCTAACTCTTGAAAGCCTCAAATCAATTCCCAATAAAGAATCATTATCCCACTTCACCATCAAAGGATATTTATTGTATTGGCTTTCTAGAAGGAGTTTTTGATTGATTTGAGTGGAAAATTGGGTGTAGAAGCTCCGAGAAAAGCCAAGAAAGGCTCAAAGGTCTTCAAGTGACAAGTAGGATTCCTTTTAACCTATTTCTTTGCAAAATTAATTCTGAAATGGTTCTAAATGATTTAGCTTGAAAGTTTTTGTTGTGTTGAATGTTCATACATAGATATTGAAGTATTTAATTGGGTGGAATGATTTAATGTTGTTTGAAAAACCTTTTTGTCAAAACAAGTTTTGAGTTGTGGCTGAAAATCTCGTATTTAAGCATATAGGTCATTTTATATAATTTTTTTTTCACATAGTTAGAGACATGATTTTGAGCTGAAATTTTTATATGATAAGGTAACATATTAAAGTGTCTCCAATATTTTTCTTGAGTTCATTCCTTCTTTTATTTTTAAAAATTTAGAAACCAAGCTAGTCAGGGTTTCTACCTGCACAATCAATTTTGAAACACTGAATTTATATAATTTTTTTACTATATCAAATAATCGAATTTTGATTTGAAATTTTTACAGGATGTTGTAGACATCTTGAAGTCCAACCAAATTTTTATAAAATTTAATCCATTCATTTGATATGGTAATAGGATTGGGATTTCTAACTTTAGCTAGAATTAGGTAGTTTCTGACCTCTAAAATTGTATAATTTTGTTAATATAGCTAGAGACCTTATTTTGTTATGAAAATTTCACAGGAACTCATAAACATATGATATTATCTCTGTAAAAGTGTTTTGCTCTATTTTGAGGATTTTTAGTAGTTTATCCATAATTTTCTTCAAAATTGAAATTCTGGACAGCATGCTAATTAGCTGAATCTATGATGAAATGTTAGCAACTTGATGTCTAGTATACAATATGGATGTTTTGATGATGTTATGCATATATAAATGTTGGTGCTCATGAAAATTGCTCTTCTATGAAAAAAAGATTGAGATCATGAGTAATATGTATATATGGTACGCGATATAAATTAGATGTTGGTGCTATGCCTATTTGATAGTGATGCTTGTATGAGACATGGAGCATGAATTATTAATAAGAGGTCCCTTTCGACATTGAGCCAGGGAAAGTAAACCTGGTTGGAATAGATCCGTGTAAGCGTCAGAGAAAGTAAATCCGATAATGATATATAGGAATAGATTTAGTCCTGATAAGCATTCTATTACCCAGAAGTTGGCAAGGATGCTTATGTTAAGGGCACGTAAAATCATAGATTCCCTTTAGTATGGCAATGGCACATAAAGATAAGAAAAATATGAGATCTCCTTCGACGTACTAAGAGCACTTTAAGATGAGAATAATGTATATGAGATCTGCTTTGACATATCAATGGCACATAGAGATAATTTCGCTAAAGACCAGTCATTGTATCATTCATATGAATTCTCATATTACATTGAATTATTTATATAAGATGATTTACTTTGATCTTGAATATGATATAGGTATTAAGTGGTTGAATTCTAAAAGAAATCCACTTTTGAAGAATGATATTGAACTTTAAAAGGAATATTTGATATATTTGTATGATTATATTTTTCTAAACAAATCGGAGTGGCTGGGACGATGACAATGACGATGACGATGACACAGATTTATTACATATTTTAAGGATGCCCTATTGTGAATTTCACAATTCTCACCCCTGTGTTGTTTGTGTTCTCATGTCGTCTTCAAATTTCTAAAGAGAACAATGAGGCAACTACTATGGAAGCTCAATATTTGAACTTCCTCATAAATTTTATTTTGCTATGTGTATATGTTTGTAAATATATAAGGAGATGAATGTACATAAAAGCTCATAGAAGAACTTTTTTCTTGTATTTGGATTTGTATTTAATAAATACTTTGCTTCCTTTTTATATGTTTTTGTAGAATTAGGAATTAGTTAATATATGAATTAATCGAATTTGCTATAGATACTTAAGAAAGGTATACTAAATTATAAGTAACAACTCCTAAGTCTAATATCATAACTTAAGGATGATGTTATATCTGGGAGGGTGTTACACATCCCACAACTTATTCCTATCAGTGAGCTCCATATTCTCAGTAAAATATATCAATCAGGAAAAGAAAATCATAATCAATAATGTAAGTGAAAAAACAAATAAGGAGGGGAAAGAGATAGGGAAACAGAGAAACTAAGAAAATAAAAAAAGGATAAGATAAAGTAATAGTTTTAGGAAAACGGATACAAAGACAATATATACATATATCCCCCACCTTTTCTTTTTCATCGTGATTAACCACTGTTCCCCTCTAATAAGTGATTCATATAGATCTTCTTCTGGTTAGTTCTTAGTTGTTGCCATCGATACTACAAAGAAGAATCCCTTTTACTAGTCGTCTTCACCAGAATGCCAAACATAAAGCTGTAGGTAGAAAAGTGCACGAGAAGGGGGTTGAACCGTGCTTAGCTTTTTCTTTCGTTCTTTATTTATGAAAATCTTAAACAATATCCTATCAAGTGTTTAACTTGAAGTGCATCGAAAATAGCATTAGGTGCTTCAGAAAGAAACTTTCTAAACTATAGCAGATATATTAAAAATGCCTATGAGTTGTTTTTTTTTCCCTTCAAAAAAAGCAATATAAGAGGCACTATGTAGTAAATATAAAAGAGTCAAGGGAGAAGAAGATACTGTACATATATTTTTATACTGGTTCGGCCAACTTGCCTACATCCGGTTCTCAGCAACCGTTGAGTTCCACTAAAAATCTTTCTCAACTCGAGAAAGTTGGATAGTCTTTGTAGTAGTATTCTGTAATAACCGGTGTACATGTGTCAGTAACTACATTCTGTACGGCCTCAAGGTCCCTCAGGACCCACCCATGTTGCCGAGTTCGGGTTTTTTTGCTAAGTTTGAAACCCTATACCTCAATGGAGGGCTATATGTTAGAGCCACTTTCTTGGGATCAAAAGTCTCGGTAATTGTTCTATAGATGGATATGATTTGAAGAGTGATTTTTAATGAACTTTAGAAAACCTCTAGATGTTTCATTTCTAGCCCCCAAGTTTAGAAAATTGCCGAAATTCCGGATTTTGAACTAAAACTCAAAAATGAGATTTTGATTGGTTGGGGTTTTGATTTTTTTGATATTTTATTTGAATCCAAATGGGGGGTATTTTCTTATTTACATTTATGCTTTAAAGTTAATAGAAATGTAAATAATCATGACAACAATATGTCTGCTGTTATATCAGCAAAATGTTGCTGATATAAGCTCTTGATGTCATGGTTGTTGTCCATGGCTTTTATTGTTGTATTCTTTGGTGTTCTTTATTCTTTGTCCATGGGTGGCTTGCTATCTTTCTTGTCCATGGTGGTGTTGCTTGTGTTCTTTGTCCTGATTGGCTTTCTTTGTGTTCTTTGTGCATGGCTGGCCATTGGACCTTGCTGTGCATGGCTGACTATTGGACCTTGCTGCCCACGGCTAAGAAATTCCATAGAAGTAGTATAAGTGTTGGTGAAGCTAAAATGACAGAAAAATGTTCAATGACAGCAAGAGTTGCTATCATAAAAAGTTTCCACAGCTGGGAATGAATTCCCACGGCTGAGAATGAGTTCTCACAGCTGGGAATGAGTTCCCACAGCTGAGAACTCACAGCTGGGAATGAGTTCCTACAATTGAGAATGACTTCCCATAACTGAGAATGAGTTCCCACAGCTGAGAATGAGTTCTCACAGCTGAGCATAAGCTTCCACAGCTGGGAATGAGTTCCCACAGTTGAGCATGAGCTTCCACAGTTGGGAATAAGTTTCCCACAGCTGAGAATGTAATTCCACAGCTGGGAATGAGTTTCCATGGCTAGGAATGTAATTCCAGAGCTGAGACAAGTTTGTCACAGCTGAGGCCATAAGTGCACAGTAACCCGTAAGTGCACAGTACCCCCATCCTAAAAACGTGAATGAAGGGGTTAAAACATTTCCCCCTCATTTTCCTTCCATTTCCTTGAACCAGAAACCCTCTTTTCTCCTTTTTCTCTCATTTTTCTTCAACCCCATTCTAACCTAGCTCCCATAAATCATCAAGGTGAGTATATGTTATAAGATATTGTCTCCATTTTTGCCATTCTTGCACATTCTCGAAATGGGCATTTTTATTTCTCTTTTTTTTGTCAAGTGAGGGTGCTCCCCCAACATTGTTAGGGCTAGATTAGAGTTATTTAAGTGTTGATAAATTTTAATATTGAGTTTATTGGTTATTTTAGTCAACGTGGTGTCTCCTTCTGCTCCCCAGAGCTCAGTTAGAGTTGACATCAACTCTCCCTCCCCTCCAGGCGAGTGGGTTTAAACTCATAGCCTTATTTTTTGCCATTACAAGTATGTTTTATGCATAATAGTTATTAAATATGAAGCTAGAGACAAGATAAAGTGTATATTATGATTTTATATGCTTATGCAAGTTAGAGAAAATTTTGATTTATGCTAATAGTATGAAAATGAAATTTAGAAAACCATGGGACCATAATTGCTATGACGTGTGTGATGAAAATGTTTTATATATTTATAAAGAGACTTATTGCAAGAATATATGCTTTAATAAGTTGTTATTTTATTAAATATGTTTTGAGAGTTTATGATATTTTATTATTTCAAGACTTGAGATTTATAAATATGGTTTTAGAGTACTCAATTGAAATATATATATATAAAATGTGAACAAGAGTGTGATCTAGCTTGGAATAAATTATGTTATTTGATTTGAGAATATTATGGTTAAAAACCCCAACATTGAAACTATGATTTTAGTATTATCAAGTATATAGAGAAATATGCTAGTAAACATATGAATTTAGAGACTCAATTTTATGGTACCAGGACGTACGGAATTTAGTATGATTCTTAACAACTGCCAGATACATATTCTGTGGGCTTGAAATCGGAACACTATCAAGTGGTAAACCCTTGGGCTCAATTTTCACAGCCACAGTTATGCTAAAGTCAGATTGTAGAGTTATATGAGTCCAGAACTCTCAGAGTACTAAGAATTTAGGGGCTCTTGTTCGCCAGGGACTGAGCACCCACCCTTCAGACTTAAATGATTTTATAAGTATCTAAATATTTTATAATTTCAAGAGTAGAGTAATTATATAAAGTTTTAAACCCAGAGAAGAGCCAGAGCGGAGTTTTAGAGAAAATTATTAGTTTATGATTTAGAGATTTGACAGTAGCTATAGAGAAACAAACAGTGAGTTAACAGCTGGGAAAAACGATCGTTAACCTTGGTACCAAGTTGTCCTTAGAGGCAATCTCATAGAGCAGAAATGGAACCTAGTTAGGTGTCCGATTCGGATCCTTACGGATCCTAGAGATTAGAAAAATTTGCTATGTCATGGTTGACATGCATAGCTAGAGAATATATCGTTATGCAATGCATAACTAGAGATCCATGTTTCTCTATTAGCATATAGTTATTTATGTCATCAAAGGTTATCTATGATTTTAGAGATTATTTGATTTACGAGTTATTACATATATGTATGGAAAATGATTTATTGCTAAAGTAAGAACTCAGATATGTGTTCCTATGAATTTGTAAATGCAGAGAGAACTTTTATATAGTTATGCCTATACATATCAAATGGGTTGTGATTGCTGCATGTATATTAATTATTGTATATTCTTGGTTGTCCCATGTGGGTGATGGGTGCAAGCTCACTCACTGAGTCCATTGACTCACCCCTCTCCCTTCCTTTCATAGTTGCAGGTATAGGTGTTCTTCCATCTCCACCTCTGTAGACTCAGTTGCTCTCAGTGGTGAGCCTTATTTTGATGCAAGGCTTATTTAGGTTTCTGTCAGTTTAGAGAGCTCCAGTAGTTTTGCAGGCAGGATCCAAGCCACGCATGTATTTTGAGATGTTATAGATAAATTCAGAGATTATGTATTTCCTTATATGTTTTAGAGCTCAAGAATGTATTTTGAAATATAGACTATGCTTAAAGATTTATGTGAAAGCTTATGATAATGAATTTATGATTAAATCTTCAAATCTTAACTAGATTTCAGAGCATGACAAAAATGTTTTAGATTTATATATGTGAATATTTCAGTTTTTATGGATTTGAATATTACGTTTTAATTAGAAAAAGAGATACGGATTTGCAAGAAAATTGCACTTTAAGTATGATATTACACCATTTTATGCATTTAGAGAGAGATTTGTCATCCAGAAGGCTTACATGGGGATGAGACTCCTCACGTGCCGGTCACGCTCCCAAGTCAGGTTGTGACACATTCCCAAGCTCTTACATGTACTTGTAGCTAACTCTACAAGTAGTTTTTGCTTGGCCTCTCCAAGCTCACTCATGCCGACCATTACTAGATTGAGGTTACAGAGGTTTGTGTTTGGGTTTATCAGTCAAACTAATCCACACTCAAGTTTCCGTAAGATGTACAATATCATACCTGGGAAAAATTTGAATGACTTCCTTTTATGATTCTTCCTAGGAAGAATGTATGATATACTAATTGTAGAAAGAAGATTTTTACAAACAAAAAATTGATTACAAGAAGTAATAAACTTTACAAAAGATGAGGAGGAAAACTTTCAACATTTCAACACTTCTTCCACATAAAAAATCTTCTTCATTGTAAGCACAACATATCTATTTATAGATGGTCTACATTTATGACCATTGCCTTTGATATTTTTCCCAAGTGACACATGTCAATCATCTATTTGTGTGTTAGAAATGTAGTCTAGAAGAATAATAGCTCGTCTTTTGTCAGAGCTGTTGTTGGAACCGTTGTGAAATAAAGCTTTTTTATGTTACCATCAGAAACTACTTTTTAATTTCTGAGCAAGGTTTATGAACTGTTTCTTCTAGAAATTGGAGTAGTTGACCAAGTTGGCATACGATATGTCACATCAGTCTGTAACTGGGTTTAATTTTAAATTTGAATTTCAAATTTCCCTTATTTTCTTGCAAGGTGCACCACACTGTGAAGTGAACTTTTTGAAGTGCAATGTTAGTTTCTTGATATATCTTCGATCTTTCAGTCTTCAATCAAAGCTTATAGATGATGATATGATTTCGATCATGATGATTGAATGTTGTAGAATACATTGGTTTCAGAGATGGATTGAAACCTTTACTTGAAGTATACTTTCTAACATCGCGTGCTACTTTTTGAAGGTCTAGGCCTTGGTTTCTTGTGCACGATGATTTCCTTCAATCCATTAAGCATGTACACATTCATTTCCCGATATATATTTCACTTCCATTAAGTTCTCATCTCTTTAAACGAGATAAACCATGTTTACAAATATTATGTGAAAATATTTACATTTCAAGAACCGTGTTGTGCTAACATGAGAACCTATTTGCTACTTTAAGAAACTCAAGGGTAAACATTAATACTTTCTAAAGAGTTTTAGAGCTAACAAAAGTAATGGATGAAAAGAATTGAAATAGCATGAGATAAGAGAAGAAATTGTCAAACAAAGAAGAAAAGAAAGAAAAATAGCATCAAATCTTGGATAAGAAGGATTAGATATAGAAACAAATTTGGAAGACTGAATTTCTGATGAATAAAATTGGAAGAGAGCGAGTAGATAATTCAGTTTTCGGTTATATATGATTACAATTGAATAATGAAATGAATAACAAGAGTAATAATGATGATATATTTTTTAAAAATGACAAATATAATGTTGATGTTATTAATAATTACTAATTATTAAGTACTAATTACTAATTACTAATCTATATCTATATATATTATATTGTTGATGCATATCATCATTGATACATATAAAGTTTATACATATTACGCTTTTTCAAAATTCAATGTGGTATCTTTTAATGAAACAATGTGCATGCATTTTTAAATATGAAATAGAATTTAATAATTAGTATTTATAGAAAAAAATTATAAATTGATTTAAATATGATATATTTTGACTTGTGAAATATATTTTTAGGTTAGAAGAAATGTAAATTTAAAAAATAGAAATTGTAAGAAAATGACACATGACAATTTAGATATGAGTAGTGTATCGATTTTAAATTTGGTTTCAATAAAAAAAAATTGAAAAAATGATTTGATCACATTATGTAAAATTAGACCTTATTATATCAAATTATATCAGATTACAAAAATTTGTATTAATATTAGTGTCAATTTATAATTATGCCTTATTATATCAAATTAGACAGATTACATAAATAAGTGTTAATTTATAATGAGTATAAACTGATAATAAATTAGGATTCTAATAATTTTATAATCAACATATTTTTAGCCTAAATTGATTACTTTGGCTTTTTTTTTTTTTGGAGTGCTCATATCTTTAATTTGCCTAAAATGTATTGTCTATTTGTCTTAATTAGATGAAAATGTTGATTGATCTATCTCTTCTTTCATAATAGATTGATCTAATATTCATTATTTAAATGATCAAAGAAATATTCAATTAAATGTTGATACTCTTCAATGTATTAAATTATTAATTATCAATTTATCAAAATCAATTATGTCTATAATATTTTAATGATATATAATAATTATGGTTTTAATTTTTTTTAAAAAATTATTTGTAATTAAGGATATGAAAATTTCTGGCCTTAAAAGACTTTGAGAGTGATATGTGGAAAACTTTCCCTCAAATGAGTCTTGTTTAGTAGTAGTATAGATTAAGACTAAAAATTAGTCGCATACCTTGTTAATTAAATTAGTCACATACCTTGTTAATTCAAATTATTATAATTTATAGAGTTTATAATCAAATTAGATCTGCTGAATATAAAAAATTACTGAACAAAATTTCTTAAGTTTTATGTATTAAGTTATTTTATTTATTGCTCTTAAATTTTTTCTCAACTAGTAGGGAGTAGTAATAGCCGCTCCAATATATTTATTGTCACTCCCACTTTACTATCATTTTTTATTTTCTTCCTAAAATGCCCTTTCTTTTATTTTTTCATCAACATAGTAATATAACATTGAATAATTATCATCAATTATATTTCTATCCAGATTTATAATTTTCAATGAAAAATAATTTATTTTATATTTGATATTATCAAATATTATTTTCATATACAATTAATTTATTTAACAAAATTTATGTGAATTTAAGTATTAGATTATTTTTAAATTTTTCATAATATAGTAATTATATAAACATTAGAACAATGGGAATTCAAGTAAATACTAAATGAATGAACAATATAGACAGATTAGTATGATGTAATTTACCATCATATATCCAATGTTTTATTTGAATTTAATATTATTGATACTGAAAAATTCTTTGTGTTTCGTTATTTTTGCCTTTGTAATCTATTTTATAATTTCGTTAAACAATTTATCCTATTTTTTTTAATAAAACATGCTAAATATTTTAATAAAAAATTGATAAAATTAAATTCATAATTGTAACTGAAATAAAAACGTGTGGCTTTTTATATTAAATAAATAAATTTGGTGTTTGTTGTGATATATAGATTAACGGAAGGACTATTTGAATTAGTATTAAAAATATTAATTTAAAATGAAATAATGGACATATGATTTATAATTTATATTATAATAATTTTTTTATTTTTTCGATGAATACATTTTATTTATTGTTATTGATTTACTTTTTAAGAAAAAAATGCTTTCTGATTTATGATTTAGATAGTTAAGTCAATAAGGAAAACTATAAAGCTTTGATATTTAAATTCAAATTATTTTTAATTAAATTAATTGTATATGAATATAAAATTTGATAATATCAAATATAAAAAATGAATTATTTTCGAATTACAATAAAAATATAAATTTAAATAATATAATTGATAATAATTATTCAATATTATATTAATATGTTGATAAAAAAAATATTTTAGAAAAAAATACAATAAATAACAATAAAATGAAAGTGACAATAAACATATTGAAGTGACAATAGTCACTTCCCAAATAGTACTATAAAAGCAAGAAGTTGTGAGTTATCCACCAACTCTTCCTAAAAAGCAAATACTCAAATAATTGATAGCGTGGGGAAAAGAATCAAGCTTTTGATTTTCAGGGTATCCCTGACTTCACAAGCAATCGCTGGTTTCCCATGCAATTCTTTTAACTTCCATTTGCTTATAGAACGGCTAGTATTATATGGGTCCCTTTTCTCCATTAGCAAAATAATCTGGGGCCAGGTGTAAGAATGTTCAGCACTCGCTCTTAGTCTCCTTCACTTGGAATGGTATATTCTTTCTCATTAGTTGGCACACATCATTTTTTCCCACGTCTCATTTCTTGATATGCACGTAATACCTTGGCTTTGGCTATAATTTTAACTTTTGTGTGTAGTACCATTTTCTTATTTTATTATGTTGCGTTTCCTGTAGTGATAAAATCATAGTAGTTTCAACTACTTTTGGACTTCGAGCACACTGAATTTAGGGTGACATTGAAATTATCAAATTAGGGAAATCTTGGATAGGGTCTCCAATGCAAGAGTTACCTAAATTAGTAAGGTGATATTTCAATAGATTAAATTGCCCCTTTTCTGTAAAATTGTTGTATAGCATTTATGGATGAAAATACAGATCATCTAAATCATCAGTATAGTACAAAATGTCTTAACTAGGATATTTATAATTTTATGAAAGTCATATTACTCATAAGCCCTTAGGAAAACAGGGGTGTAAAAAAAAAAAAAGAGACAAAACATACTATAGCACAATTCTATTAAATTATTGTGTTACATGTGCCAGAGAACATGTGATGCTAAACAAGTGTGGAGACAATCAAGATGTTTTGCAGTATATCCCAATATTTATTCTGAAGCCATCTCCAATTTATTGATTAGTTGGGGTCAGTTTCAAGATATCTCGAGCTAAATGATGCTCGAGTCTTGCATTGTAGTACAATAATTGAAAAAAAGAGAGTCAAATTACTAAATTGAAAATCCCTCGTTTCGAAAATGTAAATAAATAAATAAATAAAATATTAAGTGTCTGCACTTTCAAGCAATTAACATGGACGCTGAATTGATTAATTAGCCTTTAACATTACCAGAATAGACAAGAAAGCAAAATAGTAATTCTTGATAAGCATCTCGCATTGAAGTTTCCTTGAGTGACTTGACCTTTAACATTACCATTATTATTTGGAACCCAATTTCATTTCTTGTGCATTTATTTGAGATGACTCTTCACACAATGTCTCAGCCAACCTTAATATGGAATGTGTTTGTGCCAAGGAAGGGCAAAACTTATTCCTTACGTTCTACTGTGAAATCATCATCGTTCCCGGTATTGAAAATCTGAGAGATTAAGACAGCCATACGTGTCCCAAATTTCAAGTTTACAACCATTCAAAAATGTACTGACGTCTGATCAATTATACGATTTGTTTAATGTTTGATTTGACACTTCATTTTTTTCCATTTATTTCAAGACAATCACTCTTAAACCACAATAACTACCACAATTTAAAAAAATTACTGTTTAGTTAAACAAATGGCTATTATATAAAGATTGATTGATTATATTATGTGTATGCTTCTATCATCTCGTATTTTTCCGGTTAAGTGTTTTTCCACATTTTAATGAGATGACCAATCCTTTACAATTGTAGTTTTTCTTCCTTTTTTTTCAAAATTATTTTTGAAAATTTTAAAATAAATATAGTATCAAGTGCCTTACCGAAATAAAAATATAGTATCAAGGGTGTTTCCACATTTTTAATAAGATTACCATTCCTTTACAATTGTAGTTTTTCTTTATTTTTTTAAATATATTTTTGAAAATTTTAGATAAATATAATATCAAGGGCCTTACCTTAAAAAAATATCGTATCAAGGTGTTATAGCATATAATAATATACTCGATTGAGAAATATTAGTTGTTAGGGAACAAATAGCTACAAAAGCATGTGCAAAAATAAATGGGCCAGTAGAATTTTTAAGCGACAAAAATTACTGTGATTAATAATATTTAGGAATTCGGATTCGTACAGTAAAGTATTTATCAACTCAATAATATGCTCCCAATAATAGTTTAAAAGCATAAATTTAGATACCATATCTTTTAAAGAAATAAACATTTCATGTTTTGCAGTTGTCGTGAATAGAGAATATCAAGTACAAAATTAAAATAAACCCATTTTTTTTGTTTCCATCAGTCTATTTATCAATTATTTTTCAAAAAAATAATTTTGATGCCGCCAATTACATACTCTCCATTAAAAAGTTTATTAAAAAAAAAAACTCTTTTTAAAAAATAAAACATAAAGTCATTACATACCTTCTTTTCAGAAAAAAAAGAAAAACTTAATAGTAAAATCCACTTGTGCAAAAAGCTCTACATAGTGTTCAAGGGGTGGAGAGTAGACTCGACAGTCCACAGTACTCCATGCGCCTCGCCACATCGTATCACTGCCATGGTGATTAAGCATCTCACACGTCACCCACCGTCCATTATGACATTCATAATTGATTATTGATGTGGATAAAGTAGTAATCACCTACACCGAATACACACAAACCCGATCAAGGTAAACACATCCAACGGTTCAGATCGAATCTCTTATCTTCACACCGACCACTGCAACCACAAAAACACCCCCCGAGAAGCACCGTAACATTTGTTCCACACTATCTCCAAAGACGCTTCGCCATTGCGATCTTCGAGCACGATTCGCTCCTTCACACTTCCCAACACGAAAGCGCAGAGACAGAGAGAAAGTTTTAGAGAGAGAAGACGAGTGTTCCGATGAAGTTAATCGGCGACGACGGCGGCGCCGGTGGCCGGAAAGTGTTGGTCGGAGTGAAATTGGACCCTCGCAGCCGTGAATTGCTGACGTGGGCTCTCGTCAAAGTGGCGGAGCCTGGCGACACCGTCATTGCGCTTCACGTACTCGACACCATCACTGGTACTCTCTCTCTCTCTCTCTCTACGCTTCAATTTTGTAACGCAACGCTTAATCTAGAATCTGGAATTTTCGTTGCAGAAGGAACAGCATCGCTGCTATCTCTCGTGAAGACATTCGATTCCGTTCTCTCCGTATACGAAGGCTTCTGCAATTTAAAGCAGGTTCCGTTGCGTGTTTTCGCTGTTTCAGTTACGCTTCTTGTTTGGATGCCGAGAAAACGGGGAGAAAATTGAATGAGCCGTTACCATTACCGTTAGGATACGGAATTGGTGTGATTTCGTACTTTTTTTTTTCTGTGCAGGTTAATCTGAAGCTGAAAGTGTGCAGAGGCGAATCGGCGCGGAAGGCTCTGGTGCAGGAAGCGACGTCGTTTGGCGCCGCGACGGTGATACTCGGAACTTCCAAAACGCACCACGCTATCCGGTCTCCTGCATCGGTTGCCAAGTACTGCGCCAAGAAATTGCCCAAGTGTGTCTCTGTTTTCGCTGTTGATAATGGCAAAATCGCCTTCCGCAGAGAAGCTTCTGGAACATGTTCTGATCAAGGTTTGTTTTATGTTGCTTTTGAATTTTTGATCAATCATTGTGTATGTTTTACTTTTGTGAGGTGTAGAGTTGTTGAATTTTTTGCTAATAGAAAAAACATTGAGAATAATATGAATCTTACTATCATTGATTGATGGCAGAGAAATTACATGAAGTTCCACACTTGTTGCCAAAGTCGTTGGTGGCTTGTGGCTCGAGAAACCTGAAGAGTTGTGAGAGTTGTGCACGGGTGTTGGCGCCACAGGAGGTTTCTGGAACTGATGATCTTAAGCAAGGTTTGCCTGAGGGTCATGAAAAGGAAAATTCTCTGGCTTTGGTGCCGTATGGAAAAGTTGACGATGGTCCTTCTCCTTGTTATTCAATTGTGGTGAGGAGTTCGAACCAGTCGAAACCCGGTTGGTCACTCCTTCGCCAGGTATTTCACCCCAAAAAGCATAACCCCAAGTCTTCACTGAAGAATACGATTGTTTTTCAGCGCCCTTTGAGACAGGGCAGTTGGCATTCTTCAGCTGTCGTCCACCCAGATCACAAACAGACAAATATTGATGTCCAGAATGATGGTTCCACCCTTGATGGGGAGAGTGGTGCCATTGTTCCATTTGGATCTGCTGCCACCTTTCCTTTTCCCTCCCTTTGCGTTGACTTGAGTAGCCCTCCTGCAGAATTGTTGGACCTGCAAGAGAAGTACTCATCTTCATGCAGATCATATAGTTTGCAAGAACTTGCATCTGCAACAGCTAACTTCTCACCCGGTTCGATTTCCTTGCTTCAAATTTTGTTTCCCTGTTTCTGTTCTGGTTGCTTGATTGGGATTTCTTCTGACTAGTTTTCTTGTGATTGTTTTATCAGAAAATTTGGTTGGCCGAGGTGGTAGTAGTTATGTTTACAGAGGATGTCTTCCAGATGGCAAGGAATTGGCTGTGAAGATTTTGAAGCCGTCTGAAGATGTGGTGAAAGAGTTTGTTCAGGAAATTGAGATCCTTACAACTTTGAATCACAAGAACATAATATCTCTATCTGGATTTTGTTTTGAAGGCAACCATTTACTACTGGTTTATAATTTTCTGTCAAGGGGAAGTCTAGAAGAAAACCTTCATGGTAGATATTTAGTTTTGGTCTTGTCTGCTAGGCATTTACTACATGGATCTTTACATTCTCTAATTGGTCTTTCTTCCTTGTGTTTTCTGGAAAAGGCAATAAGAAGGACTGTAATGCATTTGGCTGGCAAGAGAGGTACAAGGTGGCTGTGGGTGTAGCTGAGGCATTGGACTATCTCCACAACAGCTGTGCACAGGCTGTGATCCATAGGGATGTAAAATCTTCGAATGTCCTTCTTTCAGAAAATTTTGAGCCGGAGGTGCTGTGATTTAATTTCTACCTTTTGGAATTTTTACACTTGATTTCATTCATACATATCCCTCAAACCATGTCTTTGGTGTCTTCAGCTCTCGGATTTTGGACTGGCTAGTTGGGGTTCTTCTTCTTCGCATATTACTTGTACTGATGTGGCCGGAACTTTTGGGTTAGTAGCATCCGTCTTGTCTTGTTTTGTTTACCTTTACTTTTTGATTTGTTTTGATATCTGAACAATTTTTACTGGCAGATACCTAGCTCCTGAATACTTTATGCATGGTAGAGTCACTGACAAAATTGATGTATATGCTTTTGGTGTTGTACTCCTTGAGCTTCTCTCAAATAGGAAGCCCATTAACAATGAATGTCCAAAGGGCCAGGAGAGCCTTGTTATGTGGGTAAGCTCTTGTTTTGGTGTTATAAATTCAGCATCTACAATACTGTATATAAATACAAGAAATATGTACCAATATAAGATTCAAAAGAGTTGGATGTCAACGTGATTAATCATAATATCCATTATCCAGGCCACACCAATTTTGAAAGGTGGGAAGCCATCCCAGTTGCTTGATCCAAGCCTGGGAAGTGGATACAACCATCACCAGATCAAAAGAATGGTTTTGGCTGCTACTCTTTGCATTAGACGAGCACCTAAATTGCGACCTCAAATTAGCCTTGTAAGTCTTTTGCCAGTACAAATTTACTCATTCCACTTGCCCGGCCTTTTATGTCCTTTTAAATATCAGTCATGTTTCTTCATTGCAGATATTGAAACTTCTGCATGGTGATGAAGAAGCTATAAGATGGGCAGAGCAAGAAGTTAATGTGCCAGAGGATCTTGATGGGGAATCAGTACCAAATATTCAGTCCCATCTTAACCTTGCATTGCTGGATGTGGAAGATGATGCAGTTTCTATCAGTAGCACCGAGCAGAATGTCTCATTAGAAGACTATTTGCAGGGAAGATGGAGTCGCTCTTCAAGTTTTGACTAACCTCACATACAGGTACCATCGTGGAAGCAAGCAAAATGTTTTGCTCTATAGTCTATACATGTTTGTTTTCCTATGTTAGGTTTTCAAGATTCTGTGCTTTGGTAGCACAAATTGGGTCTTGGAAGAGAGGTCCAAAAAAGTTTAGGCCCCCTCCTTGACTTTTGTACCGATGTCTCAGTTCATATGTCTGTGGAAAAGTTTTAGCCGGAGCCCTCGTGTTATTGAGCATTTGAGCCTTTTGGAGCGAATTCTAACGGGCAAGTTGTGTAGATTTGAGAAAAGTGTCAGTATATATATTCCATGATGAGAAATGAGAATGGCCTCTTGCTTCTTGGTTGAATGGTGTCAAGTCTAAGGTCCACCTAGGGCGTTGTGACTGTTTTCTACTGATGACATGGCGGGCTCTCTTGTGGTGTGTAAAAAAGCTGAACTGTCAAAATGAAGTTTAAGTGTAAATTTCACTGAATTTAGATGCTCTTCCTCTCTGTGCAAGCATGTAAATAATGTATTCATAAAGATATCAGAGATGCACACCTAAGGTGCGTTTCGGCTCAATCCTCTCCTGTAGGAAGGTATTATTCCGCAATATGGTTTTTTCCCCCCTACCTTTCTAGATTAACTAGTCTAGTCTATCTAGTGAGTTGCATGTTCGCATAATCTAATTGCCAACTAAGATGAAGCACCTAATGATGTGCAAATATTATGTTGAAGATATGTCCAGATTTTGGGCGACAAATGAAGGCCTCCTTAAATTGGATTTGAGTATAGGAAAGACAGAGGGTCGCGCTAATGATAGTGAAGCAGTGACATTTTGTGGTCGGAGTTCGTCTAAAACAAAGGGCTTGATTGGAGTAATTTTTGTTTTTTAGTTTTTCAAAACAATTTTAAAAAATAAGTTTAAATTCAATTTTTTGAAACAAAAACAAAAAACTTTGTTTGGTAATTATAATCACAAAACAGTTTTTAAATGGTTAAAACAAAGAAATTGCTTGTAAAGTTCTTTTAACAGTATTATTGTGAAATGAAGAACCAGAAGTCTCCTCAGTTTCAGTTGCACTGTGAGGAAGTCGCAAAGCTGGCGGTGCCCATCTCATCACCTTCTTCTTCAACTCTTCTTGATGAGGCTCCTTCTCCACCTCAGGATCATCCTTCTTCTCAGTGGATGATAATAATATAGATAGAAGCTTCTCGAAGGTCTTCATCAAATGCATCACCTTCCCACCAAACCCACCACCTTGAGGGACAAGAACGTGGAGATCTGAGCAGTGAAGCAGTTCTGAGCAACGATGGTGAGACACCATCAATGGCGAGACAACATCAGTAGCGATGATGTAGAACTCGCCTCGTCTTGGCATAGTAGACAACCGCAGTGGAGATCTAAACAACGGAGGGACGTAGGAGTCAAATCCGTCGGAACCACCATGATGCACAACGACCGGTGGCAATGCACCTTCAACAGCGGACGTAGCAGCGACGGCTCACGCGGAGGTTACAGAAGCGATGCATCCTACGATCGGCGATGACAGCGACTCGAATCCACGGCAGGGACATACCAACACTTAACAACATGGCGGAGCGCACGACGGCAGCCATGGCAAGGCTGTCGGTCACGAGGCGAAGTAGATGATGCCGGTTGTTCTCATCGGAGAGGATGGAAGAACAGTGGGTGGAGCACTACCGCTGGATCAACAAGCAAAATCCCTAACTCCTATTACATCTTTTTTCAAGCATGGCCGTGGAGAGTTGAGAACCAATAAAACGAAATAATTACAAACATGCCATCGTGATGTTAGAAAACGCATCTAAACTGTTTTCTATTTTCTGTTTTTAAGAATCAAATTCTGTTTTTCAATTTTTAAAACCAATGTAATAAAAACAATGTGCCACATGAGTTGTTCTGATTTCTTGATTTTAAAAACTAAAATTTTTTTTTTAAAATATATTTGTCAAACAACCCCAAAGTTTTTCTCGTTTTTAACCTTCGTATCAAACACATTTTTTGAATGTGTATGATTGAGGATGAAGTTTTAAACGATTGAATTCTATTTGTAAAATTATGCGATCAATTGAAGATTTTCTTTTTATTTTTATCCCTTGATGAAATAAAGCTATCATTGCATGAGAATAAATTATCACCGGCCAGAATGTTTTCTATTCCCTCTCAACTGAGTGATAGCTTTAGTTTAGTGATTTTAAAATATTAGAGTATTTATTTAATCTCTCTTTCAATTTCCTAAGTTAAATACTATGATGTCAGTTGTCATGTAGTTAATGTGACACAATTATCCTGTCATGTCAACACAGTCAATTTAATTAATAAAACAATGTCATTTTTTTGATCTCGTCCAAACCCTCAAAAGCTTGATATCACCTACAAATTTCACCGTAAATGTATTCTAAACTTTAAATAATGATGTTGCTTTATGAATAAAAGTAAGTAGAATCAGGGGTGTTCACAACCCACCTCGACCCACTAACCCATCATGACCAGAAATTTATTGAGTTGAGTTTGGGTCCTTAAATTTGACCTAATGTACTTTTTGAGTATATTTGAGTCATGTTTCAGATTGACTCAGCCTGGTCTGAAATCAAAATTTATTTTATATCTATATTTTTTTTTATAATAGTTGATGATAAATTATAAGAGTTTGTGTTTAAATTAATATATTTTAGACAACTTAATATTATTTTTATAGTTAGATGATTTGTTTTTAAATATGTATATCAAAATATCTATTAATTTTATTTATTATTTATAAAATTTTATAACTTCACTATGTATGATGTCAAGATCTTTATAGGTTATTTAAAAGTCGAGTTGGCCTGTTCATTTATTGATCATTATCAGGTCGGATTCGAGTTTTAAAAAAATGATCCAATATAAAAATTGGGCTAGATTGGGATTTGGTCCAATTTGTCTCTTGTACACCTTTAACTAAATGATAAGATGAAGAATAATAGTGTTATGTGAATTATTTATCGAGGTTATGTTATAGCATTTAAACATAGAAATTTAACAGTTAATAAATCGTTTGACATTTTAAAAAGTTAGTGACTAAAGTATAATCTTTTTTTTTCAGAGACAAATTAAATGTTTGATGTGAAAAACTGATATGACGATTTTGGGATTTACTTCTCTGTTTTTAAGCCTAAGTGTCACCCTACGGTCTAGTGGAGGTTTATCGTAGAAGTCCCTAAGAAGTCCTCTAGCAAGACACAAGAGAGGAAATATGAGACAGCGAAGAGAAATTTAGAGAGTATACAAGAATTATTGAACTGTTTTACTCTCCTTATATGACTGTAGTTCTTGCCAAATTACCAACAATAACCCAAAAAAAGTTACTTTAGACAAATTTAGGATATGATATTTAAAATTTTTGGCATGACTTTACCATTTGAACTCCATCAGTAACATTTGATCTCCATCAGATTTTAGGTATTCCTAAATCCTAAAGCTTATAATTTCCTGTGTAAATTATCTTTTGCTATCACTATCATTAAGAGTCAATATCAATCCTTGTATCACGTTGATATATTCTATAGTACTTGGAGGACATGTCTTTTTATCACCGACTTTTTGTCCCAGTCTCAAAATAATGGTTGAAACAGAGAAAAAAAAAAGTTTCAAAATACTGATCCATGAAGTTTCAATTTTCAAAGAGGCTCAGCGAAATTTGAAACTATACTTCTGTGTCTCTAACATGCATCAACAAGTTTGGATTTAAAAGGGAGGGAAAAGGAGAACTTGTAATATAATTTTATACTACAAATCTTTCATTCTCCTTCTATCCTCTCCAAAATTCAAACTCACAAGCATACCCTAAAAGAATTTTAAAATTCATGTTAATATGATTCACTAACAAAAAATAAAATAAAATAAAATAAAATAATATGCACTGCTTTTTAATAAAAAATATTTTAATTTATTATCAATTCAATTAATATGCATTGCTTATGTGGCATCACTTAACTGAATGCCAGTGTAGAACTATTTTACGCTAACAATGCATAAAAAATTAAACTTATTATATAAAAGGACATTAATTTTAATGCATCGATGTTATTTAATTATTTGTTTCTATTCGTAAGACTTTTAAAATTATGGATAGTTTAGTTAAATATTTTTGTTGATATGACAATACATAATTAAATTTATATGTAAAATTTGTCTACAGTGGTAGTGCACATAAATTAAATTCTACAATTAATGTGAACATACATCATCATATTGTTGAAAAAAATGGATTACAATTATAGTGATAATGTCACGTTCACAGTAGAACAAAATTAGACTCTAGTCTCTCTATGAAATATTCGTATTACATGTTTTAAAGTTTGGCTTATTAAAGTGTTTTTATTGGGTGTCAAAATTGCATTATGAAAGTTGATTCTTTCCTCACAAGGAAAAGTGATATGACTATGTTGGCTTTTCCGTTAGCAGTAAGGCTTGATAATCCATTAAGCATTGTCCTAGATTTTATTTCTAAGTATTGTTTGTTTAATTGTTTTTGTTTATATGTTGATTTTGCTTATTCTTAAATTAAACTCAGACGTGTTGGATGTAATATATGACAAGAACAAAATGAAAATCACACACGAGTATCAAATTCAAGCCAGCTCAAACCCCAAGATGCAAAACCATAGATGGAGCCCGCTTTCCTGGTGAACAACGTAACTTCTGAATATTTCTCCCATTTAAGAATTTCCATTTTCAGGTTTCACTGCTCATACATCATAAAAAAAACAATAAAAAAGGCCAAAAATTCCACCTCCAAATGGGGACCTTCTTCTCAAACCTTGCCATGCAAATTTTCCTCCCTCAAACATTAAACCCATTTTATTAACATCATCAAAATGGACGATGATAAGAAGAAATCGTGATATTGGCTTCAAATATTTGATCATCAATCTACACCTTGTGGCGAGACACAAATGCCTGTATATGATCCTAGTTCAGAGCGCATCTTCATATGGGTCATCACGTGTGTCTTGTTCATGTCTATCCTCGCCGGAGGAGCATGCCCCCTGGCATACATGGTCCTCCCTGATTCAAAAACCACACCTTGGATGCCAATTGTTGGGGTGACATTGGTTTGTCTACCATGGGCGTTTTGGCTCTTCACCTGCTTATACAAAATATTCTCAAGGTGTTACGGATGTAGAATTAGAGTTGACATTGCCAATGGTGGAAGAGGTTCTGCAAATGCACCAGGGAATTGTAATTCAGAACATGTGAAGGCTCAAGCAAATAATGGTGTTGGCATACAGAGGACATTATCTGTTGCTTCACATGAAAGTGAAATCCCGTTGGCAAGGTCAATGGCATCCTGAGGATCAAGTTGGCATATTTGGCTCAAACTTTGGTGGGTTGTTCTCTTCCAAAATTTTCATTGCACCACCCCTTCATGTTGGGTTTTACTCGACTCAAGAGACCTTTTTTGTTGATGGTGGGATGCCGAAGATTACCCATTTCTTGTCACATTGTGCTGATGTTGTGTTTTGGGTTGCCCTTTGTGGTTCATATGTGGACATCATCTTGACCATGGCCTTTGCTTCAAAACCTAGAAGCAAAAATGTGGTCCTCACCAAGGATATATCTCTCAACGTCCATGTTTTTATGTGGCAGCAACGATTCAATGAATGCTGATAGAAATGATATTTTTTATTGAAGCTTCATTTTCAGGAATTTTTTTTCATCTTTCTTCTCTCATTAACCCTGGTAGATACCTTCATGATTTTCCTTTCACTTTTTTTTTGTTTGTTTTCCTCTTCTTTTCCTCCATGAATCCATTGCTTGTGTGTCCACGTTTCAACATGTGAGTAAATTTATATTTGGTCTCTTTCCATGTCTCCTTTGAGATTAAAAAATGTACATGATGGATGCAGGTTTACCAACTACATTCTACAAGCACCACCACACGAGCCCGAAACAAATGGATTTGTCGGTTACATCCAAGAATATTAGGTGATGAGTTTATAATTTCATGAATACAGAGACTTGCATGCGTACGTATGTTGTTTCCCTGAACCTGATTTATAAAAAAGAAAGAAAAGGAATAAAGAAAGGCTTAAACGGCCTTCAAGAACAAACCTTGATTATAGCTGAAGCCACGAGGCCACACCTTTCTTTATTATTGTTGACGTCCTCCAAGTCTCCAACATAGCCAGCTAGAGCAAGTTTTCCCTGTCCCAGCAAATAGGTGGACAAAGAGCGAATAACGAGAAAATAAATAAAGACAAGTGGTGCTAGACAAAGGGGTAGCTAGTTATCATTTGATGTTTTAGTCCTAATACACACAAATGTTTGATGTAATGAGATTTACACCTCTGACCTAACCACAAAGCATTTTTACTTTGAGAAATGTTTTTCTAACTCATATTTTAGACACTATTCTGGACACTAATAACAAACAATGACAAGATCGCCAATATGAACTGAAGGTGACGAAACTGCATACTTGCATACGGGCAAATCTTCATTTAACCTGCCAGTTAGCCCCGTCTTCAAGTACATTATATTCATTGAAGTTCCTGTTAGAAAGTAAACTTGGCCTTCTTGTCAATTACTAGAAACCACCAAATTCAAGTTGCATTATTAACTTGCATGTGATAAGGTTAATTTGCTAAAAACTTCAGCTAGTGTAGTTGTCCAAATTGTCACTTGATGTGCTGGTTTGCAAACTATAAAATTAGCCTATTGAAAAGTCAAAATGCTAGTTATATTAGAATTGTTGCTTGAATTGTCAAAATTGTTGGCTTTCCAACTGGTTTAGGAGGTTGGCAAACTAACTTCTCTAATTAGTATAAATAAGAGCTTATGTTTTGTAATGTAAAGTACCGGTGAGCATAAGAAAAAAAAAAAAAAGAATAGAGAGAAAAGTATAAGAACTCCAACGAGTTCCATATATGAGTGTTGAGTGTTTTGTAAAATTGGCTAATAATAAAAGCCAAGTTTTTTTAGTGTATTATTGTTCTTTCAATACAAACATTTTATGAGATTAAATTTTGTTATTTGAGTGTTTATATTTTCTTCCCATAGCATCTAAATTTCAACAAGACAATTTTATTTTAATTGCCAACATCTAGTATCAAAGCTTGTTGCATCAAAATGGCAACAAGTTTAAGCACAGGAACAAATCAAGTTCAACAAGTACAAACAACTATCTTCAAATTTGATGGCAGGTCAAATTTTGCCATGTGGAAACACTTGATGGAGCTGTGTTTAAAAACCTGTGGATATGATGAAATCATCAAAGATGGTTTTGCAGAACCAATCAAAGAAAACAAAGCAACAACTGATATGCAACAAGTAGAAAAAAAGTCATCTACTTAATTGAAAAGCTCTATTTTTTATATGTCAATCTGTGGAGTTGTTTATTCTTGAGAAAATTTTCCATACTAAAACAGCAAAGGAGGCTTGGGAAATTTTGCTCAAAACATATGAAGGTGCTGACCCAGTCAAACGAACAAGGTTGCAAGTCAGTTCGAGTTGATGGAGCAAGGAAGAGATGAAAGCATTCGGGATTATTTCTCACGAATGGACAAACTCGTCAACGATATACAAAATAACGGTGACGAAATAAAGGAAAAAGAAATCATGGAGAAAATTATGCATAAACTTTCAACTCGTTTTGATTATGTTGTAGCAGCCACTGAAGAAGCAAAAGATCTCAACACAATGACTCTAAATGATTTACAAGCATCTTTAGAGTGACGTGAGATGTGGATAAACAAAAGATCAAGTAGGACAGTTGAGCAAGCATTAGAAGCTCAAACAAATGGGAGAAATGAGCAACCTGTGCAAAGAAGGGTGAACCACCATCAAAGAGGTTAGAATTTCAAAGGAAGAAGGAGGAATCCTCATTTTGACTCAAGCCAAGGCACACGAGGTAATAACTCATTTCAAAATAAATCTAATATTCAATGTCACAAATGCCAAAAGTGCGAATATTTTCAATTTGAATGCAAATCTCATCTTCAGTGCCATAATTGTAATAACTATGGTCACTACAGTCAAGAATGTTGTGCTAAAGCATTGAATATTAGCGAAAGCTATGCTCGAATTGCAGAAAGTGAAGAAGGTATGAAAATGGTGCTTACAACAAGTCATGCAGTAGCTAATAAAAATGACAACCAGCGGTTGTTAGATACAACATGCAGTAATTATCAAAGTGGAAAAAAAGAACTATTTTTCGACTTAGATGAAAGTTACCATACTTCAGTCAAGCTTGGTGACAATTCAAAACTTGAAGTCTTGGGGAAAGGAAAGATTGCCATTAGATTGAAAGATGGATCTTTGAATTATATTTATGATATATTCTACGCACCTAGTATATGTCAGAATCTCTTAAGTGTCAGACAACTTGCCAAAAAAGGCTATAATTTAAAATTCAACAAGAAATGTTGCACCATAAATGATGGTGAGATGGGTTTGATAGTTGTGAACACCATATTTTGTCCAGGTATTTTATCTTTTATTTTTATTTCCACCAAAAAAATACCTCTCATTCATTTTTTTTTTAAAAACCAAACCAACCTATTCTAGTTTTCCCAGCCAATGTCTTTATTGGTTCATCATCTAATAAAAAAAAAGAAAAAGAAAAGACAAAACAGATATGAACATTTAATGCCCCAACAGTGAGGGGACAATAATTCAATATAAACCTTGACCACGGATCAATGCATTTAATGCTGATCGTCGTATTTAATGCTCTAGCAACCTTGCTGTGTATAAGTAAGGAAATTCAAATAACAGACAGACTACCAACTGATATACTCGATTCATCACCTCTCCTTGGCTTCCATTCTTATCATTACAACCTCCTCCCTGGAAAAAAAAAAATTCACAACCCATCACCATCATTATAATATAACCCTCTCATCAAACCATAAATATCATGGCACTATTGTGAATCATCACCATCTCTCATCATAATCCATCAGAGCCACCATCTTCATCAACAAAGAATAAAAATAGAACCTCACGGCTCTCCCTTTCACCATTACCACCATCATTATCACCATCACCATTCGCAACCCAATCAAGATCAAGTCAGAAACAAAATAAAGTCAACAGTGCATCAAAACCAAAACAAAGCCAAGACAAAAAAAAAAAAAAAACCAATTTAGAAAACAAATTAAAAAAAAGAGAGAAGACAAAAAAAAAAAAAAAGGACCATCGCAAACAATCCAAGCCTAGGTCATGTGCAACTCACCCCTTTGTGCTCCATTCACTTTTTTCTAGCTTCGGTTTGCCTTCTCTCTCGTGACTCATGTTATTTGGGTTACAACTTATTGTCTTTACTTTTATTATTTTAATGTTTATCCATTCTTTCCTTTTGGGTCAAATGGTCAAACTCAAATGCTCATCTTTGGAAGACAACACATACACGTTTACCAATTGGGTGGGTTTGGAATTTTGGTTTTCTACTTTTTTTTTTGTTTGGGTGGGTTTCATTTTTAGTATGGTGTATATGTATTTTTTTTTTTTTTAAAAAAAGGGAACAAAATGACATTGGGTATTTTTATTTTTATTTTTTTAGAAAAATAATTAGAAGTCCTTTTAATCTGTGTAATAATCAATAGCCATAATTGAGAGGTGGATGTCTCCTTCATGTACTATTGAATTATAAAGATTTATTAAGTAAGCCTAGTGTTACCCTGAATTTGGTGCAAAATGGAATTTATTTTTTCTCTTTAAAATCTAATTGAGTTAAAACTATTTTTCACAGTTAAAATCAACCAACACATTTTGTTTCTTTTTTAATTAAAATCCATTAACACATACTTATTTTCTATAGAACGATGTGGTTTTGAGTTCCTCATTGTACCAGAAGATACTTCGGCATATCTGACAACCATTAAGCCAAAATTAATTTTTCTTTAAATTGTATTCTCTTTTTATTTTAATTTAACATTATTTTATTTATTTTTGTATAATAATTATTATTATTTTGGGGGAAAATAAATATTATTAAAATTATAACGAGCTCTAGGGTAACCATATTTATATGGATATATTAGGGGTGCAGTGGGATTAAGTTTCCACCATTTCCTAATCATAATCAGACTCCCGAATCTTAAATATATTTTAAAAGACCAGTTTTATGAAATCAAATGGCTTTCCAATTTTTCTATAATTAAAATTGGTGGCGATTCTTTCTCATTTTCAAACAACATTGTCATTCTCATTGTGATGCCTTCTGGGTACGTTGTGATAGTTTGGCGACTCCACTAGAGATAGCTAAAGAGTCAAGCCAATTAGAGTTAATTATGCAGATAATTATAATTTTATTATATTTATTTTTTCCCTCAGAATACATCTGTTTTACTTTTGTAAATAATTTTCATTTTTTTGTAAATAATGCTTTATTTTATCTATAAATATTTCTCATTCAAACCTTAGGATGGAAGATGTTTAATATATTTGGAACCTCAGGGTAGAAGACATTATTTTATTTTTTTGGAACCTTAGGATAGTCAATTATGCTTCTTGAATATATATTGTTTTGTTGTGTTCTTTTTTAGGAAAAGGTAATTTTAGTTACAAGGTTTGCATGCTCCTCACACATTGCGCACCATCACAACGTCCCAACATTTTTTGGCTCTATACCTGAGCTTGTACAAACCAAGGATTAGGCGGAGTCCTAACATTGTCATTGAGGGGCTTCATGCTCACTTGGCATTTGGTGGGACACCACCTAGATTATTACTAGTATCACGAATTGGTCATATTGAGGGGGTTCAACCCTCCTTGTGATCCTTTTATGAACTGGATCTTTATCTCATGGGGATTTTTGGCCTTTTAGAAGTCTAGATCCATTCCAAAAGTGCAATAATAGATAAACCTAGTGGCTAACCCAATTAAGGTTTTAGATCCTAGAAACATCCACCCTTTGAGGATACCCAATTAGGATACAAAGGAGCATATATTTCCTTGATATCTCACTCATTTAATGAATATATCTCCAATATACATGCATACATTTTCACATTAAAAAAAAAAACCTTCTTATAAACATGTCATACATTTTGTATCCAGTACAAAAAAAAAAATGCATTCATTTCTTTCATTACTCATACACAACATGCATAGCTCACCCTTACCACTTATCCATTCATACATTCACTTTCCTTCATTATAAAAAAAAAACCATTTGACATGCATTTTCATGTTATTCATGCATGCATTTTCTTTCAAGCACAGTCCACATCCATTAAAAAAAAAAACATGCATTCATACATACATTTTCTTATATGCATAGTTCACATTCATAAACATAAACAAAAATCATACATAGTATTTTTTTTTTTTAGTCATCCAACATAAATTCATGCATTCATATAATTCATTTTTCATTCATAATAGCAAAAAAAAAGGAAGGCACTAAACAAGCATTTTCATTTCTCATCCATCATTTCCTCATATTACAACATATGTATAGTATGCATTCTCATCACATAACATTACAAATTAAAAAAGAAAAAGAAAAAAGATATCTTTTGCTTATATCATTCATCCCATGCATTCATGACATAGCATATATCCATAAGAAAAAAAATAATCCAATTAACATGCATTTTTTAAAAAAATATTTGGCATGCACTTATGACATTACGTTCTCTTTTTTGTTATTTTTTTCTTCCTTGTGGTTAATTTATTTTCTTTCCAAAATAAAATTCAAAGGTTTGCTGTCTCCAAGCATTGCTCTATCCCAGAAAAATTTGTTTGATCTTAGCAAAAAAAGAACAAAAAAAGGGTCATGGCTGTTGAAACAAGAAATCTAAGTTAAAAGATTGATTATATGAAGACCATGATGCTAGAACAAAGGGTCATGTTCAAAGAACTTGAGATTATAAAGAAATCCAAAAGAGGAGTTGGAAATAACAATGATAATGCAAGTAATAGCAATGTCATCCTACACAATGAGGAAGGGAACGAATATGAGATCGCAAGAGAGCTAGAGTGATTGAAGCTTAAAGAAGAATTGGAAGAAAGCATGCAGGAGCAGTTTTGAATGTTGCAAGGGCCTAACCCCTACGGCCCCATGAGCATCAGTTACGTATGCTTGGCTCCAAATGTCACCATTCCCAAGGATTTCAAGATACCTGAATTAATGAAATTTGATGGTAGCACTAATCCGATCATGCACCTCTAAATGTACTGACCAAAATAGGAATGTGGTCTAAAGATGAGAATTTCCTAATTAGCTTCTTCCCTGAAAGTTTGGATAGGGCTGCATGGGAGTGGAACATGTAGATAGATCAAACACAAATTAGATGTTAGGAAGACTTGGCTCAAACTTTTGCCAATCAGTACAAATTCAATTTGAATGTTGCACCCACCAGGGATCAACTAAAAGGGTTGAGAAAGAAAGAGAGTGAAACGTTCAAAGAGTATGCCCAAAGGTGGAGAACTATAGCTGCTAAAGTTGTTCCACTAATGTTAGAGCAAGAGATGTGCTCTTATTTCATTCACACACTAGAGGGTCCATTCTTTAAGAATATGTTAGCGACCCAAGTCAAGGAATTTGTGGACTTGGTGGAAATCGGAGAAAGAATTGAAGCAAATATTCAAGAGGGGAAGGTGGAGTTAACAGAAGATGAGTCAAGTAAGCCAGAATCTAAGCAAGGGTTGTTGTGTAAGAGGAAACAAGACATTTTGAACTTCATACAACCACAACAGCCATCCCAATCCTATAAGCCTATTTTCCACCCAAATCACTATCCATTCAACCTACACCTACATTACCTATCTTCCTCACCATATTCATCTTCCCTACACTACTCACCCCAACCATATCAAGTCAATCACATCTCTTCCCTTTAACCACATGCACCCTTCAAACCCATACCACTAGACCATGCCTCCAAATCAGCAAATAACCCTTTTTAACATTATTAACCCTACACCCTCAATAAGTAAACGACATCTGCCTAACTTCAATGTGAACAACTCGGAATTGTTTATAAGTTTGTGTGAAGCAAACCTTCCCACTCTATCCATGACAAAAGTTGCCGTACCACCTTATCCCCACCGGTATAATTCAAATCATGTGTGTGAATATCATTTCAACACCCGGGGGTGCTCGATTTACTATTGTAGTGGTTTCAAAGATATTGTATGGCACCTACTTGATGCAAAGACTATTAAAGTGCCAAGGGCAAGAAAGGAAGAAGATCAGATTGGTAATGGTCATAGCTAAATTCATTAACATTATCCAAACCTTCATTTCGGATAAATTTGCTCATGTCTTAAGACTTGTTCGTGATTATGTGTGTTTCTTTCCACAATCATTATTTCACATTTTTTTCATCACTATTATCCTTTCACTTCATTCTCTTTTCCCTCCTTTATCTAAGATTAAGGCAAAAAATAATCGAGAAGACCCATTAATTGATTCTTGTGTTATATTGAGCTTGAATGATCATGATCATGGTGAAGATCCTAAACTATGCAAACGATTTGAAAAATCAAAAGAAAAATCAAAATGTCATCATCAACTAAGGGAATCATGCATCACGGCCTCAAATGTTTTAGTTAAAGTGCACATTTTGAGAAAATAAAGAAAAAAACTCGCTGGATTAAGAGAGAAGGGGGGGGGGAGAAAGAGAGAGAAATACTCATTAGGCTGAAAACTCAAAAGGGCAACCTAGAAAAATGCATTAACTGGAAAATCTACAGACAAAGACTTTTGAAAAAAAAAAGGGGGCCCAAAAATGGGGCAATCTGATTTGGTGATTGAGGAACAAGCATTTGATAGAAGATAAAGAGGCAACTTTTACATAAAAACTTGTTAGTTACATAGCAAAGGGTTGCAGTCTTGGTTATGGCTTTAAGCTCAATATAGCCAAGTTATCAATGAAATAGGTTTTATCGATTAGATCTGTACTTTTTTCAATATTTCATACATCACTCTTACCCCTCTTTTTCCTTTTCATCAAAAAGTGTGTTCTTTCAAAGAATGCATTTTACTTTGTTAATCTTTTTCTAGAATCACACATAATCATACGAAGTCAAGAGACATTAAAAAAAGAAAAAAAAAAGTTCGCTAGATTGAAAACCTGAAAGGGTGGTCTAAGCAAAAGTTAAGACAAACAAAAAGAAAAAGCTTGCTAGATCGAAGACTAGAAATGATGATATAGGAAAAAGTAACAATTGACTTAAGTCAGATTCTGACACAAGACAGGCAAGAGCTGAAAATAAATCCATGAATAGTTTGAAAAAGAAAGATAAAGTCAATCGTAGTGGTTCTTTGAACAAAATATCTCATTTGGAATCAGACTATGGTTTTCAAAGAAAATCGATGTTTGGATATAGCAAACTAGGGCAATTGTTTCTTTCTCTTTCCTAAAGCATGTCATCATCATTCTAGAAAAAAAAAACCTAGGGCAATTTGCTTCCTCTCTCCTCTTCTTTCTTTGTGAAATTTTTGCACTATTCAATCATTCAGGTCTTATCATTATCATATCATTCATCATGCTCAGTCATCTAAGTTTTATCTATGCTGCAAACTAGGGCAAATTTTTAGGGTATCCTCATCTTGTTTAAGCTTCATCATCATCATCACCACAATATCATCATATCTAAAGTTTTCTTAAAGGCATTTCCATTCCCAATCATCAAATCATTTAGGACATTCATCATGCTCATACCATCAACATTTTTCACGCTACAAATTAGGGGAATTTTTATCTCTCTCTCTCTCTCTCTCTCTCTTTGTGAAGTTATCTCATCAAGTTAGAGAATTCATCATTTACATCATCAAATTATCTAGGCATAGTGGTCATAAGTCATATCATTCATCATATCATCATTACATCATCAGATCAACCCTAGGCCTTCACTTTTCTACATTGTTAATCATTACCTTTTTGTAAATATAACACATTATTCAATGCAAAACATTTAGTCTTTTACATATTTCTCTGTCTCAATCCTGATCATTCTTCTTTATCCTATCACACATTATCATGTCATTTAATTTTCAGCAGTCATCACATCATCTAATGTTTTACAATTATCACGTCATTGATTCTTTGTGATATCACATGATTCAATCTTCTGTGATCATCACATCATTTACTTCTTCACATTATCACATCATTTACTTTTTTTGTCTCGATCATTTACTTTTCAGTTTTGATCTCGATCATTTAAATTTTGTTGTTTCGATCACTTACTTTTCTGTTTCAATCATTTACTTTTCAGTCTCGATCCCGATCATTTAAATTTTTTGTCTTAACTTTGATCATTTAAATTTTCTGTCTTGATCCCGATCATTTACTTTTCTACCTTGACCATTAATTTTTCAGTCTCAGTCATGATCATTTACTTTTCAGTTTCGATTTAATCATTTACTTTCTAGTCTTAATCATAATCATTTACTTTTCTGTCTCAATCCTGATCATTTACTTTTCTATCTCGATCTTGATCATTTACTTTCTAGACCTGATCACAATCATTTACCTTTTGTCTTGATCACAAATCCTTAATTTCACAAATTTTAAATTTCACATGCCTTTACTTTGCTTTCACAAATGTTTGCATTTCACATCTTTTAAATTTCCCAGGCCTTTACTTTGCTTTCACATCCTGTTAATTTCACATATTTTTTAAATTTCACATACCTTACTATGCTTTCATGCTTTTAATTTCATAGATTTCAAACTTCACATACCATTACTTTTCACATGCCTTTCACAGATGGTTGCATTTCATAGATTTTAAATTTCACACGCCTTACTCTACTGTCACATGCTTTTAATTTCATAGATTTCAAATTTCACATACCACTACTCTTCACATGCTTTTATTTACTTTCACAGATGGTTGCATTTCACAGATTTTAAATTTCACATGCCTTTAAATTGATTTCACATGTGTTTGATGTTTTCATTTCACATATTTTAAATTTCACATGTCTTTAAATTGCTTTCACAAATTTCAGTTTCATATGCTTTTACATTTCACATACTTTTAGATATCACATTCTTTTCCACATGCTTTTAAATTTTACATGCCTTTAGTTTCCACATACATTTCATTCTTAACTTGACATTAATAGTGTGTAGTTATCATGAAGTCATTTAGTACCATTCACCGGAGCATTGTCATCATGCATTCTTCCTCATCATACATTCATCATCATCATCATGTCACCAATGCATTCATCATTAGCATGCATTCGAACAAAATATGTGTTCATATATTTACTTGTCTCTTATAACAAAATGTCAAAGTCACAGTCTTTTTATTTTTTAGTAAGAAACAAGTAAACAGGGGCAACTGTGAATACCATACTTTGTCTGGGTATTTTTGTTTTATTTTTATTTTCACCAAAAAGATGCCTCTCATTCATTCTTAAAAAAAAAAAGCCTATTCTAGTTTTCCCAGCCCATGTCTTTATTGGTCCATTAGCTAATAAAAAAAAATAGAAAAGACAAAATGAACAAGAGAATTTAATGCCCTAACAGTGAGAGGACAATAATTCAATCTAAACCTTGACCACGGATCAATGCATTTAATGCTCCAACAAACCCGATGTGTATAAGTAAGGAAATTCAAAGGACAGACAAACTACCAAGAGATATTCTCGATTCATCACCTCTTCCTTAGCTTCCATTCTTATCATTACAACCTTCTCCCTGAAAAAAAAAAAAGTTCACAACCCATCACCATCATTATAATACAACCTTCTCATCAAACCATAAATCTCATGGCACTAATGTGAATCATCATCATCTCTCATCATAATCTATCAGAGCCACCATCATCATCAACAAAGAATAAAAATAGAACCTCACAACTCTCCCCTTCACCATTACTACCATCACTATCACCATCACCATTCGCAGCCCAACCAAGATCAAGTCAAAAACAAAATAAAGTCAACAGTGCATCAAAACCAAAACAAAGCTAAGACTAAAAAAAAAAAAAAAAACAAATTCAGGAAACAAATTAAAAAAAAGACAAAAAAAAACCATCGCAAATAGTCCAAGCCTAGGCCGTGCGCAACTCACCCTTCCGTGCTCCATTGACCTTTTTTCTAGCTTCGGTTTGCCTTCTCTCTCATGACTCATGTTATATGGATTACAACTTGTTGTCTTTACTTTTATTATTGTAATGTTTATCCATTCTTTCCTTTTTGGGTCAAATGGTCAAACTCAAATGCTCATCCTTGGAAGATAGCACATACACATTTATCAATTGGGTGGGTTTGGAGGTTTGGTTTTCTATTTTTTTTGTTTAGGTGGGTTTCATTTTTAGTATGGTGTATGTGTTTTTTTTTTTTTACAAAAAGGGAAGAAAAAGGCATTGAGTATTTTTATTTTTTGCTTTTAGAAAAATAATTAGAAGTCCTTTTAATCCGGGCAATAATCAATAGCTATGATTGAGAGGTAGATGTCTCTTTCATGTACTATTGAATTGTATATATTTACTGAGTAAGCTTAGTGTTACCTTGAATTTGGTGCAAAATGGAATTTATTTTTTCTCTTTAAAATCTCATTGAATTAAAAAAAATTTTCACAGTTAAAATCAACCAACACATTTTATTCTTTTTTTAATTAAAATCCATCAACACACATTTATTTTCTACAGAACGACGTGGTTTTGAGTTCCTCATTGCACCAGAGGATATGTCAACATAGTTGACAACTATCAACCTAAAATTAATTTTTCTTTAAATTGTATTATCTTTTTATTTTAATTTAACATTCTTTTACTTATTTTTGTATAATTATTAATATTTTTTGGGAAAATAGATATTATTAAAATTATAACGAGCTATAAGGTAACCATATTTATATGGATATATTAGGGGTGCAGTGGGATTAAGTTTTCATCCTTCCCTAATCATAATTAGACTCCTGAACCTTAAATTTCTTTTAAAAGACCATTTTTACGAAATCAAATGGCTTTCCAATTTTTCCATAATTAAAATTGGTGGTGACTCATATTCATTTTCAAACAACATTATCATTCTCGTTGCGGCCCCCTTCAAGTACGTTGTGACAATAGCAAAGACAAACATGTCAGTGGATCGTCTATTTCCAATGAATATCAAGTATGATGCTAGTTTATGTTGCAAATCTGCAACTATTGATAATAATTGCTTTGGCACATGTGGCTTGGACATTTCAACTTTGAAAGAATCAAATTTCTTGCAACTAAAAAATAGGTTACTAGCTTGCTTGTTATCTAAACTCTCGATCAACTATGTAAAACTTGTGTAGTAGGGAAAAAACATCAAGATCCTTTTCCTAAAGGACGGGCCTAGAGAGCTACAAAACTACTTGAGCTAGTGCACTCTAATTTATGTTATGTGAAAATTCCATCCAATGGCAATAATAAACATTTTATTACTTTCATTGATGACTTTAGCAAGAATACATGGGTTTATTTCTGAAAAATAAATTTGATGCTTATGATACGCTCAAAAGTTTTATGGCATATGCTGAAAGATGGAGCGGTTATACTTTGAAAACCTTGAGAACTAATAAGGGGACAAAGTATATTGTTTGTGATGATTTCTTGAGAAAACCTGGTGTTAAGTATCAAATGACTGCCAAATACACTCCTCAGCAAAATGGAGTGACAAAAAGAAATAATAGAATAATCATGGATATGGTGAGAAGCATGCTACATTGCAAAAAACTACCCCAGAGTTTTTGGGTTGAAGTAGTAGCTTGTGCTATTTACATCTTGAATAGATGTCCTATCAGAAGTGTTTGTGATAAACTCCCCAAATCTTAGTCACTTGAAAGTCTTTGGTTGTTGATGCGAGTTGTCGCTACCCGCAACAAATTAAAAATAGTTAAAATGCTAAATTGCACCAAAAATGTAGTAAAGGGCACAACTCAGGTCGTCTCACAAGGAAGTGTTTAATTGATTCAACAAATTGGGGAATTTTTGGAATTATTCAAAGAAAATTAAATTGAGGAAATATGATGAGAAGAATTACCTGCACAAGGATTCCGTCAGATTAAGAGTTGTTCAATCATTGACTCAAGAAATAAATTCATGGTGGTGGTTACTTTCATTATTCATGCTATCACACAATAATGATGTAATTCTACTTAGCAATTATACAATCGCATTCTCACTAAGGGTTTGGCTAACATATGGACTAGTAATTCACGATCGTGATTCTATAAACCTATAACAGTCTGATTACCAATTACAGCAACCTAATTCCTAACGGAGTTAATTTCAATCCCTTACCAATTTGGATGTAATTAAATCAATCGATCCAATACCCCAATGGTATCTAAATTATGCACGCAAACGAATGCACAATCAAACCACCCTAAAAAATACAATTGCAATAATCATCACAACCAATATTAAAGAGAGAAGATAAGAGGGAAAGAAAAACCAACCACGAATTGCAAATAAAAATTGGAGTCTTAAGAACAATCTTAATCTTCAGTCTTCCATGTGCACAGTAGGGGGAGTTCACAACCAACATCAAAGAAAATTGATAAATTCTAACCCAGAAAATACTGAAATTCAACAATGATTGGAAACCCTAGCCTAGAGAGAGAGAGTAGAGAGAGAGAGAGAGGGAGAAAGCTAAAACCTAAAAATAAAAACGTACTCAATGCCTTTCCAGTCTCCAAAACGGAGTTAAAATAACAAGTGGTTCAAAACACGGAACGAAGTCGCGTGCTCGCTGAAGCTCCACTCACTTATTACCGCTATAGCGGTATGGGACCGCTATAGCGGTCCTGGTCATTTGCTCACGAGTGCTGCAGCCAAGTTGTCTCTCTGGTGACCGCTATAGCGGTCATGTGCTCGCTCAACAACGCTTCGTATATTTATAAACCCATTTTGAGGCCTAAAATGTTCGAATTAGCTCTTGTCTCTAGAAATAGAAGTTGTAGCTCTTTGAACAAGCTTTCCAACTCCGCAAGAATCATGTCAATCGGACATCTATAGCTCCAAATATTGGCAAAATACAAACTAAGGATAAAATTGGACAGCATCACAACATCAGAAACCTTTAATCTTGCAACCTGGAAAGTCTCTGCAAGCAAATAACACTCACAAAAAAGAGTTAAAAGTATAGGAAGCTCTAAAATATATTTATTCATCAAAATGGTGCAGAGAACCATGATTTTATTCAATGATATACCGTTAAGACCAAATACAAATCTACTAAATGTTTACCAATTAAGCACATAAATAATGCAATATGCCTAGAGTTGAATAGGAAATGGGATGCATGAATGCAACCCATCAAACTCCCCCACACTTAAACAATTGCATGTCCTCATGCAAGAGACTCAAATGGATGCAGCAAAGAGACTGGATTCCTAACTCTACTAACTCTAAAAATGCATGATGCATGAAAAGTAACAATACACCAATCCAATGGACCTAGAGATACAAGTAATAAGTTTTCACACCAACAATGAAAGAGGATCTCAACTAGCAAGGCATGAAGAAGAACATAGTATACATGGTAGAATTCACTTATGATGCATGGACCAAGTACAAAAATCCTCCCAAGGTCAATGTTTGCCACTCATTCACTCAAGTGTTTGGGTTTCATGATACACACTCAATCATCTCAAATGAAAATATATTACCATAAGCTTGCTACGGGTCTCATTCTCCATTTTGTTATATACACATGCCTATTGAATCAAGAGGATTTATCTTTGGTTGCAATGGGGCTTAGGTGAAGGTGGGTAATTATATAGGCCAATGGGCTAAACCTCAAGTCAAAGGAGAACAAATGCATACACCAAGAGCACAAGTGCTTAATAGTATGCTTTTTCCATCTTAATCACAATTTTAGGCCTTCAATTTCAATGTGGCACACCTTTAACTAAACTTTTTTTTTTCAGATTTTTTTTTTTAATATAAACCATGCAATTTTTATTTTATTTTTTTTTTGTGTGCCACTTACTAAATTTTGGATACACATTGTTCCTCCCCCACACTTAAATTGGACCATGTCCTCATGCTCTCCCCCACACTTATGCTCAAGCACATATATGAATTTGCACAAATGCTCTCCTAAGCCTAAAAGGTTGGGAAGTTTCGTGGTTTTTCACTTTTGGCTAAGGATGTGCTAAAATAAAAGAATGGGCAATAAGGCTCAAAAGGGCTAAACAATGGTAACATGCAAAAGGTGGCTATATGGGCAAGTGGCTAAAAACAAGAAAAATGCCTCAATCATATTCAAGCATGCATATGGAAACATATTTTCAAACAAGACCCTAAGCAAGTTCTAGAACACAAATCCAAAGAGGGAAACACACATGAACAATTAGCATGGCACAAGATAGTCTAAACAAGAGGCTCAAAATCTCACAGGTAAAAGTGTATGTACTCAATCCAAGCAACAATGAATCCACCAAGCATGCAATACAAGATAGAGTCAATGCCAAGCAAGTCAATAAGGTGCATGTGGTGTAAGCCTATTCATGTGATTTCTAAGGTGTCAAAGGAATGGTGTAGGACACAAATAAAAATAAATATGATGCATGACTCAAAACTAAAATAAAAATAAATAAAATGCAGAAAAAATAAAAGAGAAAAGGAAAGAAAAACCTCACGGTGGGTTGTCTCCCACCCAACACTTCGCTTTAACGTCCCTAAGTTGGACGGTCAAGACCCTCATGGAGGGTGTGCAGCTTTAACCCAAAGATAGGCCAACTGAGCCCTTAGATCTGTTGGGGGCTCATGTAGGTACATCAGCCGATGCTCATCAATGGTGCACCGAATCATCCTGGAGTTCTTTAACTCAATTGCACCATCGGGGTGCACATGGTTGACCAAGAATGGTCCCCTCCATCTAGACTTCGGGTCTCCAGCCATCAGTTTTTCCTGGGGCTCATGTAGCAAGATCCACTGCCCCTCACAGGGCTTTTTACCCAACATGGGCTGGTCATGGAGCACCTGGCAAACTGATGATTGATGCTTGTGAGGTCTACCTGTATCTGAAAGCTTGGGACATTCTAAAACAACAGGTGCATCATATCCCATGGAAGAAGAAAAAGTGGAGAATGGAGTATCTGGATTCTTACAAAGTAAAGTATCATATGCATCTTCCACTAGGGAGTCAATGACATCAATGCCAAATACAGAGTGTTCCTCAAGGGGGAATTTCATGGCATCAGATAAACAAAATTGGGCTTTCAAATCCCCGCACTCCATGGATAATGTACCAGCATAAACATCAATTTTGGTTTTAGCAGTTTTCAAAAAGGGTCTACCCAAAATTAATGTATACTGGTTGGCATCAGTGTCATTCTCCATCTCAAGCACATAAAAATCAGCAGGGAATATTAAATCATTTACCTTGACCAGGACATCTTCTAGTATCCCCTCTGGCTTTGTGATGCTGCGGTTGGCAAGTTGGATTGTCAACCCAGTGGGCTTGAGCTCCCCAAAGTGTAAGGACCTATAGAGTGATTTTGGCATAACATTAATGCCAGCCCCGAGATCAGCCATGGCTTGCTTGATTTGCAGGTTCCCAATGGTGCAGGGAATATTGAACACGCCTGGATCTTTACACTTAGATGGCAAGTTGCCTGGCTTGATGATAGAGGAAGCATTCACCTCCATAGTCACCTTCTCCTTTTCATTGCCCTGTGGTCTCCTTCTGTTGGTGCATAAATCTTTCAAGAACTTGGCATACTTGGGAATCTGCCTAATTGCATCCAACAGAGGAATGTTGACTTCTACCTTTCAAAAGGTCTCCAAGAGGTCTTTTTCCAACTCCAACTCATTGGACCTCTTGGGTCTTATAACTCTTTGTAGAAAGGGCAATGGAATAGGTCTTGTTACCTGCTCTTCTGCTTCCTTTTGTTGGGGTGCAGGCTTAGCTTGTTGCATCTCTGACTGAATTGTCTCTTTCTCCTGGCTCTCAACCACAACCTGCTCTGAAGGACCAGCAACCTCAGGTAAAATTGTACCAGACCTCAGAGTAATAGCAGAAACGTTTCCTTTGGGGTTGGGAACTGTCTGAGAAGGAATAGTAAATGCACTTCCCTGCTGGGATTGGGAATTCTCAAGCCTCACAATTGCATTTCTCATATCTTGCATGGCTTGTTCCTGCTTCCTTTGTGTTTCTATCATCATCTTCATCATCTCTTACCATGGTGCATCTGAAGGAGCAGGAGGGGCAGGTAGTGCTAGAGGCTGTTGAGGGCTAGGAAGCTGTGGGACAGGTGGTTGCTGGTAGACATGGGGGTTGCTCTGCTGCCTTTGTTGGGGTGGAACATACTATTGCTGTTGCTGTGATGAGTTGTTCCACCTGAGGTTGGGGTGATTTCTCCAACCTGGATTATATGTGTTGCTGTAAGGATCATACCCCTACTGGTTGTTCTGATTTTGAGGTCTACTAGGAAACACATTGCTAGCAGCAACTAAAGTGGGGTCCTCCTGTAGCTGTGGACATACATAAGTGGTATGGGTATTACAGGAACAAATACCACAAGCTGTCTGAGGTGAAGGAACCTGTCTCAACTGATTCAGGGCTATCTGTTTGAGAAACTCTGTCAGTTCATCCAACTTTTTCTCTACCCTGCTACTCTCAACTAAAGAAACTTCACTCACATGATGAGTACTACTACTAGCTCTGGACCCAAACTGCTGAGAGTTTTCTGCCATGTTTTCAATCAGAAGTCTAGCTGCAGTAGGAGTCTTGTCAACTAATGCACCCCCACTGGCAGCGTCAATCATGCTCTTCTCCATAACCAGCAGTCCCTCATAGAAATACTGAATGAGAAACTGCTCTGAAATCTGATGTTGGGGGCAGCTGGCACATAATCTCTTGAACCTCTCCCAATACTCATAGAGGGATTCACCCTGCAGCTGTCGGATGCCACAAATGTCTTTTCTGATGGCGGCTGTTCCATGGGGAATATAGAAGAACCAGTCCTTGGCAGCTCCTTTAAGGGAAAACGGAAAGGCCCTTAGCTTGATTTGGTCCTCCGTTACCCCCTGAGGCTTCATCGTCATACAAATCACATGAAATTGCTTGAGGTGTTTGTGTGGGTCTTCCCCAGATAACCCATGGAACTTGGGCAAGTGGTGTAGGAATCCTGATTTGAGCTCCAAGTCACCTCCCTGATCAGGATAAATGATTCCCAATGGTTGGTAGTTTAAGTCTTGGGAAGCGAGCTCCTTCAAAGTCCTGTTATTATCAGCCATGTTTCCTGAAACACTAGCAGCAGGATCAGAAAGTTCAGGAGAAAAATAAAAAGAATTATCGAATTCTCTAGTTGTATCAGAAGAAGAGGGGTTGCCTAATAAATTAATTCTCTCCCTCGCGACCTTCCTAAGCCTTTTGGCAGTTTTCTCAATTTCCGGATTAATCGGTAATATGGGAAAATTAGGAAGGGAGCGGGTCATAAAATTAAATTATAGCAACAATCAAATACAGTAGGAAACAAAGATGAAATAAATAAAATTTAAATGAAACAAACTAAATTTTTTTTTTGGATATAAAAAGAAACAATCAATAATTGAAACAAAAAATAAAATAAAATAAAATAAATAAATAAATACGAAAGTAAAATAAAATAAAATAAAAATAAATAAAATAAAATAAAGAGCAAAAAGAATCAAATAGTACACTTCCCCGGCAACGGCGCCAAAATTTGATGCGAGTTGTCGCTACCCGCAACAAATTAAAAATAATTAAAATGCTAAATTACACCAAAAATGTAGTAAAGGGCACAACTCAAGTCGTCTCATAAGGAATTGTTTAATTGATTCAACAAATTGGGGAATTTTTGGAATTATTCAAAGCAAAATTAAATTGAGAAAATATGATGAGAAGAATTACCTGCACAAGGATTCCGTCAGATTAAGAGTTGTTCAATCATTGACTCAAGAAATAAATTCATGGTGGTGGTTAATTTCATTATTCATGCTATCACACAATAATGATGTAATTCTACTTAGCAATCATACAATCGCATTCTCACTAAGGGTTTGGCTAACATATGGACTAGTAATTCACGATCGTGATTCTATGAACCTATAACAGTCTGATTACCAATTACAGCAACCTAATTCCTAACGGAGTTAATTTCAATCCCTTACCAATTTGGATGTAATTAAATCAATCGATCCAATACCCCAATGGTATCTAAATTATGCACGCAAACGAATGCACAATCAAACCACCCTAAAAAATACAATTGCAATAATCATCACAACCAATATTAAAGAGAGAAGATAAGAGGGAAAGAAAAACCAACCACGAATTGCAAATAAAAATTGGAGTCTCAAGAACAATCTTAATCTTCAGTCTTCCATGTGCACGGTAAGGAAATTACTTCTCCATAGGGGGAGTTCACAACCAACATCAAAGAAAATTGATAAATTCTAACCCAGAAAATACTGAAATTCAACAATGATTGGAAACCCTAGCCTAGAGAGAGAGAGTAGAGAGAGAGAGAGAGAGGGAGAAAGCTAAAACCTAAAAATAAAAACGTACTCAATGCCTTTCCAGTCTCCAAAACGGAGTTAAAATAACAAATGGTTCAAAACACGGAACGAAGTCGCGTGCTCGCTGAAGCTCCACTCACTTATGACCGCTATAGCGGTCCTGGTCATTTGCTCACGAGTGCTGTAGCCAAGTTGTCTCTCTGGTGACTGCTATAGCGGTCATGTGCTCGCTCAACAATGCTTCGTATACTTCCAAACCCATTTTGAGGCCTAAAATGTTCGAATTAGCTCTTGTCTATAGAAATAGAAGTTGTAGGTCTTTGAACAACTAAGGATAAAATTGGACAGCATCACAACATCAGAAACCTTTAATCTTGCAACCTGGAAAGTCTCTGCAAGCAAATAACACTCACAAAAAAGGGTTAAAAGTATAGGAAGCTCTAAAATATATTTATTCATCAAAATGGTGCAGAGAACCATGATTTTATTCAATGATATACCGTTAAGACCAAATACAAATCTACTAAATGTTTACCAATTAAGCACATAAATAATGCAATATGCCTAGAGTTGAATAGGAAATGGGATGCATGAATGCAACCCATCAGTTGTATTGCTTATGCACATGTTCCTAATCAACTAAGGAGAAAGCTTGACGAAAAGGCAAAAAAAATGCATCTTTGTAGGATACAGTGAAGAAACAAAAGCCTACAAGTTGTACAATCCAGAAACTCAAAAGGTAATTATCAACCTAGATGTTACCCTTGATGAAGATGGAGCATGAGACTGGTTAGAAAAAGAAAATGAGTTGTTGCCTATACCAGTAATTATAAATGAATAAGTAGGTGATGAACTATCAGATGAATCAATATCAGATTCACCACTTCCTAGATATCCACAAAAGGAGTGGCATCCACCTCCTTACTTGCAAGATTATGAAGTTGGTAGAGATGATGATATGAAAGATAGGGAGGAAGAAGTTACCTACTATGCCTTATTTGTAGATTATGATCCAGTGACATATGAAGAAGCAGCCAATGATGATTGTTGGATTAAAGTAAAGGATGAAGAGATTTGTGCAATTGAGAAGAATAACACATAGGAGTTAACAACACTTCTAGAAGGAAAGAAGCCAATAGGTGTAAAGTGGGTGTACAAAACAAAGTATAATCCAAATGGAGAAATAGATCATTTCAAAGCACGATTAGTGGCAAAAAGGTACAAACAAAAACTAGCATTGATTATTTTGAAGTATTTGCTCCAATTGCTAGATTGAACATGGTGCGCATGATTCTTTCCCTTGCTGCCCAGAATAAATGAAAGATTTTTAAAATGGATGTTAAGTCTGCTTTCTTGAATGGTGTACTTTAAGAAGAAGTTTATGTAGAGCAACCACTAAGTTATCAACAACAAGGAGAGGAAAACAAGGTATACAAGTTGAAGAAAACACTGTATGGATTAAAGTAAGCGCCTAGAGCTTGGTACACACATATTAACACATACTTAATCAATAATGGATTTCACAAATGTCCATATGAGCATAGTTTATATGTCAAAACAAATAAGGTTGGAGATATAATTGTTGTTTGTTTGTACGTGGATGATTTGATCTTCACTGGCAGCAATTTAAAATTGCTAGTTGAATTCAAAGAGAGCATGTCCAACCAATTTGAAATGACAAATATGGGCCTAATGTCTTATTTTCTAGGCATTGAAGTAAAACAAACAAATGAAAGGATTTTAATCTCTTAGAAGAAATATGCAACAGATGTTTTGAAGAAATTCAAAATGGAGGCTTGCAAACCAATGCTGACACCAGTTGAAGAAAGATTGAAGCTTAGAAAAGAAAGTGATGGTGATCTTGTCAAGTCAATTAATTTCATAATGTTAGTGGGAAGTCTTAGGTATTTGACAGCAACAAGGCCTGACATAGTTTATGGAGTTGGTCTCATAAGTAGATTCATGGAATCACCAAGACAATCTCATTAGCCAGCTACAAAAAGAATCTTGAGGTATGTCAAAGGTATAATTGATGAAGGCATCCTTTATTCAAGTTCTAACAAGCTAGAATTGATTGGATACATAGATAGTGATTAGGTTGGTGAAACTGAAACTCGAAAAATCACTTTGGGTTATGCTTTTTATCTTGGTACAAGTGTATTTTCATGGTCCTCCAAGAAACAACAAGTAGTTGCTTTATCAACAGCAGAAGCAGAGTACATTGTAGCAACAAATTGTGTTACTCAAGCAGTTTGGTTGCTAAGAATATTGAGTGAATTGTTGCACTAACAAGTTGGTTCGACAAAGATATTCTATAATAATAATCAACGATTTCTTTGACAAAGAATCCAGTCTTTCATAGTTGCAGCAAACATATTGACATCAAGCAGCACTACATTTGTGATTTGATCAGAGACAAAAAAATTGTGGTGGAGTATTGCACTTCAGAAGATCAAGTAGCAAATATTTTTACAAAGCTGCTCAAAACCAATTTGTTCTTGAAGTTGAATAATATGCTCGTAATGATGAAGCCAAGTTTAAGGAAGGATGTTAGAAAGTAAACTTAGAAATCTTGTCAGTTACTAGAAGCCACTTGATGTAGTTGTCAAATTCAAGTTGGATTATTAACTTCCATGTGACAAGGTTGACTTGTCAAAAATTTCAGCTAGTGTAGTTGTTCAAATTGCCATTTGATATGCCGGTTTGCAAGCTATACAATTAGTCCATTGAAAAGTCAAAATGCTAGTTATATTTGAGTTGTTTTGTTAAGTTGCACGTGATTATGAGTTGTATTCTGGTAGCCTAGTAATTATTGCTTGTATTGTCAAAATTGTTGACTATCCAAGTGGTTTAGGAGGTTGGCAAACTAACTCCTCTAATTAGTATAAATAGGAGCTTATGTTTTGTAATGTCAAGTATTGATTAGCATAAGAGAAAAAAAGAGAGAGAAACGTACAAGAACTTCAACAAGTTCTATATTTGAGTGTTGAGTGCTTTGTAAAATTGGCTAATAATAAAAGCCAAGTTTTTTGAGTGAATTATTGTTCTTTCAATACAAGCATTTTATGGGATTAAATTTTATTCTTTGAATGTTTATATTTTCTTCCCATAGCATCTAAATTTCAACAAGACAATTTGATTTGAATTGCCAACACTTCCAATATACTGTCACAATTGTAAGTGAAAGACAAACATCAGCCAACAGTTGCTCAACAACAAAGAGAAGTGAGGTGTCATGAGTTCTAACAAGCAGTTAGTTTCGAACATTGTAGCAACCATTGGGAGACTTTCCTTGCCAGTAGGCACAACTAACTTGCAAAATTGATAAAAGGGTCTTGTAATAGAGTGGCATGAAAATTTATCCAGAGCTGACAATTTGGCTAAAAGGAGCTTCAAATGCCTATTCTTGGGTATTTTTTGGCATGGAATTCAGTATTTGATAACCCTTCTATTCCTGAGCTTTTCTCTTTTTGGTTTCAAGTATAATGAGTAGAGCAGTGATATTAGTAGGGCTCACCCCACTTACTCTGCCTTCTTGACCAATGGATTGTGGCCTCACCTAAAACCATTGAAAGAGCTAATTATGATTGAGTCCTAGAAAATATAATGCAACTATAATGGCTGGAGCTTTAAACTTAGATTGTGTTTGGTTAGGAGTAAAAATGAGAGGAAAAGTATTCTAGATAAGCTCTATGTGTAATTTTACACAAATGTAATTTTACATATGAAATTCATCCATGGAATTTTCTTCCATATTTTTATCCTTCAACCAAATATATCTTAAGGTAATGGGGCAGTGAAAAATTAAGTAAAATTAGTAAAGTGAAATTGCAACTCCATCCAAGGATGCTACATTTTAGGGAGTACACCATTCTTAATGGTAAATGTAATGACCCAAGTATCTATGTTTGATGAACATATGCATGTTTCAAACATTGGAAAAATTTTTCACGTTTATCATGATACAAAAGTTGTCATTGAGTAGTAATCCAAGCCTTCAGGGAGAGGTCTATGTTCTTGAGTGATGATCTACAGTTAATCCAACACAATGAGACTTGATGTTGAAAAAAAAAAAGAATTTTAAACTAAGCATCTGTTGGAAAAAATGGAATTTTAAACCAAGCATTAAATGCTAGCATGCTTGAAAATCTTTAGCATTTATTGTGGTCATATTGTCTACATTATCATTTATAGTGGTCTTATCACTTCATGCATTAAACGTTTGTTTGATCAATAAATGTTGTCATTAAATTTCTATTTTCTTTCAAGTCTTTAGTCTATATAAGAAGGCAAGACGTCATATGTTGTAATAGATTGAGTCACTATAAAGGTTATACTATGAACAAAGTGTGTTGAAGTTCCTTTTCCTTTGTTAAGCTTCCATTTGTGCAATATTATATTTCTGAGTGATTGTTTGTTTCTGATATCATATTGGTATCAGAGCTGGTTTAATCCAATGCCAATTTTTTTTAGAGAGTTTGTAAAAAACAAGAATGGTCTTATATAGTTAATTTTTCTTGAGTCAGTATGGCAAACAATTACATTATTGTTTAGTCCGATCCCAAATTAGATGGGAAACTTAATTATTATTGTGAGGAGACTTTAACGTACATCCATTTAAAAGCTCACAATATTTGTAGCTTTATTGAACCAGGCATTCAAGAAGCAGCAGAACAACCAAGTCAAAGGAGAGACGAATTGGTGCTGTCACAAACCCATCAAAGAGTGGATTATTCGGTGTTTGGAAAAATTGCAAATCCAAAATTGCCAAAGAAACATGGGATATTCTAAAGCTGTCTTACAAAGGTGTAGATAAGGTGCAAAAATCCAAACTACAGTCTTTTCACAGAGAATATTAAAGGTATGAAATGTTCAGCTTAGAAACTATTGAACAATATTTTTCTCATGTCACTAACATTGTCAATAAGATGAAAGTATATGAAGAGAATATAAAAGACAACAAGGAGTTGAGAAAATCCTCCATACTATGCCAATCAAATTTGATCATGTGGTGACTACAATAATTGAGTCACACGACATAGACAAAATGACAATCGAAGAATTACAGGAAAGCATATAAAGTCATGTTAGCAGGATCTTAGAGAAAACAAAAAAATTAGCAGAAGAAGCCTTGAAGAGTGAGGTGAATTTAAAAAAAATTGCTGAATCAAGCCATGAAGGAGAAGAAAGAGGTTATGGACAAGGCAGAGGAAATTTTAGGGGTAGAGGAAATTTCAAAGGAAGAGGTCATGATACTAATTACAATCAAGGAAGAGGAGGAAATAAATTTGGGCCTGTTAATCGAGCAAAAGGAAGAGGTAATTTTTATCAAGAAAGAACAAACTTTAATCATTTCACTGTGGAAAGTATGGGCATAGAGCTACAAATTGCAGATTTAGACCAATAAATTAAAGTAACAACACTCAAGCAAATGTTATCGAAAACTAGTGTCAAGATATTGGTGAGAATTCTAATCCATAAAGTCTATTTTTTGCAAGCAATTCTTTTGATGTGGAAGAAAATACATGGTATTTAGATACTAGATGTAGCAATCACATGTGTGCAAAAAAGAGTTATTTTCTTCACTAGATGAAACTGTAAAATCATTTGTGGAATTTGGCAATAAATCAAATATTTCAATTTTGAGAAAATGTCAGATAAAAATAAAATTAAAATATTGTTCTCACAATTTCATTTTTGATATGTTTTATGCTCCAGGTCTTTATCACAATTTTTAGAGTTTGGGACAACTGTTAGAGAAAGGCTATAATATTCAAATTTATCAAGGATACTGCATAATATCTGACAAGAATGGAAGATTTATAGTTAAGTTAAAAATGATGTGGAAAAGACTTTTCCTATTGAAAATTCAACATGAAAAATTTTCTTGCTTGAGTTCAATGATATTTGATGATAATTGATTGTGGCACATGCATTTTGGACATTATCATTTTTCTAGATTACATTACCTGTCAATGAAAAAACTTGTTTCTAGTTAGCCAGTTATTAAAATTCCTAATTGTATTTGTGAGACTTGTCAATTGGGAAAGAAGCATCGAGAATCATTTCCTGTTAAAAAATCTTGGAAAGCAAAAAGGTTGTTGGAGATTATGCATTCAGACTTATGCACCATTGATGTTCCATCATATAATGAAAGCAGGTATTTTATTAATTTTATTGATAAATTTAGCAAAAAAACTTAGGTGTATTTTGAAGTAGAAATCAGAAGCATGTGATGTTTTCAAGTCATTTAAAGTATTTGTGGAAAATCAAAGTGGCTACAAAATCAAGATTTTAATAACAGAAGAAAGACATGAATATCTTGCATATATAGATTTCTTTAAATAGCATGTGATTCAACTTCAACTAACAACCAGATACACTCCCCAATAGAATGGAGTTGCTGAAAGGAAGAATAGAACAATCATGGATATAGTGAGATACATGTTGCAGTACAAACAGCTGCCAAAAGGATTTTGGGCAGAAGTAGTTGCTACTGCTGTGTATATTTTGAACAAGTGCTCAATAAGAAGTGTTCATAATAACACTCCTAAAGAAGCTTAGAGTGTAAGAAGGCCTTCAATTTTTTACTTTAGAGTTTTTTGGTGTATTGCATATGCCCATGTGCCAAATCAAATAGGTAAGAAATTGGATGATAAAGGTGAGAAATGTATTTTCATTGGTTGCAGTATGAACTCTAATGCATAAAAATTGTATAATCTAGATACAAAGAAGGTGATCATCAGTTGAGATGTGACTTTTGATGAAGAAACAATGTGAGATTGGTCTTCCAAAAACTCAAAAGGAGCCCATTGTAATTTCTGACAGTTATGAAGATGAAAATGGACAGGCAGACACATTAGCTCAACCAAAATCATCAACTCGACCTCAAAGGGATTGTCAATTACTTGTAAGACTGAGGGATTAGTTATGAGCAATGATAATGATCCATCTGATAAGGAGATTTTCAAGTTTGCTTTATTTGTAGATTGTGAGCCGGTAAGCTTTGAAGAAGCTTCCACTAACAAGAATTAGAGAAAAGCTATGATGAAGAGATCTTTGCTATTGAGAAAAATGATACCTGGTTACTAACAGATTTTCCTGCAAATAAAGAAACCAATAGGAGTGAAATGGGTATACAAGACAAAGTATAAGCCCAATAGTGAGATTGATCGGTTCAAAGCAAGACTAGTTGCAAAGAGATACAAGCAAAAGCCATGTATTGATTACTTTGAGGTATTTACCCCTGTTGCTAGACTTGATACAATTGGAATGATTATTTAACTTTCTGCTCAAAATAAGTGGAAGATATATTAAATGATGTCAAGTATGCTTTTCTAAATGGTACTTTAGAAGAAAAAGTATATGTTAAGCAACTTACGGATTACATAATCTTTGGAGAAGAAGACAAATTATACAAGTTGAAGAAGGCATTGTATGGTTTGAAACAGGCACTAAGAGCATGATACAAGAAGATTAATTCTTATTTCATTGAGAATGATTTTGAAATATGCCTATTAGAACATACTTTGCACATTAAAACTATTGAGTCTGGTGATATGCTCATTGTACACCTTTATGTTGATGATTTGATTTTCATTGGAAATAATTTGAAGATAATTGCAAAACTCAGGGAGGCTATGGTGAAACATTTTGAAATGAAAGATCTAAGTCTAATGTCTTACTTTTTAGGCATTGAAGTTGTTCAACAATATCATGGCATTTTCATTTCTCAAAAGAAATATGCTAATGATATTTTGAAGAAGTGTTAGATGAAAAGTTGAAAGTTAGTCTCTGCTCCAATTGAAGAGAAGTTGAAATTGATAAAGGAATATTAAGGAAAAGCTGTGGATCCTGCTTATTACAAGAGTTTGATTGGAAGTTTGAGATATTTGACTACAACCTGACCATACATTGTTTTTGGAATTGGATTATTAAGTAGGTTCATGGAGGAGCCGTGCACCTATCATTTGTAAGTAGCTAAAAACATTCTTCTTTATATCAAAGGTAACATGACTGATATAATTTTTTATAGTGATACTAATGATGTGAGGCTTGTTGGATATACAGATAGTGATTGGCCAGGTGACATAGAAACAAGAAAAAACACTTCAGGATATGTTTTTCATTGTGGATCTAGCGCAGTATCTTACTCTTCAAAGAAACAACCAATTGTTGTACTCTCCATAGCTGAAGCAGAATATATAGTAGCAGCCAGTTGTACTATATGGACAATATGACTTAGAAGAATTCTTAAAGCATTGAAGCAGAAGTAAAATACTCCAACAATACTATTTAGTGACAACAAGTCTGCTATTGCACTTTGCAAAAATCCAGTATTTCATGGTAGATCCAAGCATATTAATATTCAATTCCACAATATTTGAGAATTGGTTGCTGAGAAAGAAGTATTGATTGATTACTGTCGTACTGAAGAATAAATTGCAAATATTTTTACAAAACTTTTGAAGAATGAATTATTTTTCCAGTTGAAGAAAATTCTTGAAATGATCAATTTTGAATGCTTGGTTTAAGGGAGTCAATGTCAAAAAAAAAAAAAAGAATTTTAAACCAAGCATTAAATGCTAGCATACTTGCAAATCTCTAGCATTTATTATGATTATAATGTCAAAATTATCAGTTATGATGGTCTTCAACCTATCACTTCATGCATTAAATGTTTGTTTGATGAATAAATGTTGTCATTAAATTTCTTTGTTTTCTTTCAAGCCTTTAGTCTATATAAGAAGGCAATATGTCCTTTGTTGTAATAGATTGAGTCATTGTGAAAGTTATATTATGAAAAAAATATGTTGAATTTCCGCTTCCTTTGTTAAGCTTCCATTTGTGCAATATTATTTTTCTAGGTGATTGATTGTGTGTTTTTGATATCACTTGACATTAAATACATATTTGACATACTAGAATGTAAAGTTACAATGGTTGAAGATCCATATGGACAAAAGGAGTGAGAGAAGCATTAAAACATATCACCTATACCTGTTGAAATTGGTTTTGTTGACACTTGACACAATATGAAGCCTTCATATTTGATATCAATCTCAAAACAACCCTTCTCCATTCTTGATAAGTTATTGTTGCCAAAACCTTGCATATCAAGAATTCCATATTGTATGTGTGGTTTCTTAAGAAAAATTTCCAATGTTAAAGAGTCCTTTATAGGCTGACCAGATAGATGAGTAACATTAGTGACAAAATCACCTCCTAAGGATAAAAACTGAGGAACATGCTAAGAACTCAAATCAAGTGTTAATATAATTTTTTTTCCTTCATACTAGAAAGAAATTTTATCAGATTGAAAAAAAGTACAAGATTAGATGAAGTATAGTAATGGAGCCCTGAAAGGAAAAATAAACATATAAGAAAAAGCAGGCATCTTACCAAGATTAGCAAAAAAAATTAGTTAAATAATTTTGATGTCTACTCAACAATAGCATGCATCATGGATGTGTCTAGAGTCTAGAATATATAAAAGAGTAGCTTCTTGTGTAATCCTTAAATAATGTTTCATGGCAGCAAGGGGCAGGCAATTAGAAAGATTTAGGCTTGAAATTTTACATTATCCTTTCTCAAGCTAGATATTTTACACATCCCTTATGTGTTGTTTTATATTATATCATTCTTAGTATTACTATGGGCATTACCATCTGCTAGCTTCAAATTAATGGCAAAACTTAAGTTCATGGTAAACCGAAGATGCATATAAAAAGTGATGCATACTAAATATGAACAATTTTCCTTACCTCATATACAGCCATGCTCCTATGCTAATTATTGAGAGTTTTGAACAATTAAGCTCAGGTTAACAACAAAAAGCAAGCCACACAATTGTATTTGGCTAGACGGGCATTAACATTTATATGATTTTGTTTTTACACATAAAATATGATTTTTCCTAATGGGTGGGCTTCTTTTTCTTATAATAAACAGCTTCTAGCAGTGACCTACACTAGAAAAGTGGAATAAACAAACCTAAAATCTTGATGCTTTTGAATCACTTCTTTTCCTCAGATATTTAAGCCTGCTTCTCCTAGTATAGTTTCCAGCGTCTATCATCTATCAACCTAACTTCATGACCCATAGGAGTGAGACGGCTATCAACATTATCAAATTTCAAGAGTAGTCAATGTTCTAAGCAGCTGACGTGTGGAAAAAAACTTGTTAAAGATGTAATTGCCAAGTGATGAGAAGTAGGACATTGTAGCAATATGCATCTATAAGTAGAGAAGTTATAGCTCTGGTGCATACCTTATTAACATGTGGTAAGGCTTTCACAAGTCCTTAGTGACTAGATCATTAATTAATGTCCCTGTATAACTACTCTCCCTCTCAAGAACAATGAGTGACTTACCATTTGCATGTCTAGTAGCATTAACCCTAGAAATAATGCCTTGCAGTGGGAAACAGATTGTTAGTAGAAGACCTGCTAGATTAGCACTTTGCCAAACCTACAATGCAGCTACTTCATAGCATGTAGTTCCATTTATCTGTCTAGAGAAGAACAACCCATCTATTTTCTTTGGCATAAGAGACCTAGTGCATTGATGTGAAGGTAAAAAATCATACTCAACAACATATACAGGATTCAGCATTGAACAATTCTCAAATCCATGCAAAGTTCTCAGCAAAGGCAACTGTAGTCTCTCCAGCAAGCCAATTGAGAACCCCTATAAAAGTTAAACATGTACATTTCATTGTTCTATACATTTCATGTGACTTATAATTTCTTGACAAAAAGAAATGTACAAAATCATGAAAAAACTAATAACTTAAGTACTTTTCATTTTGTTGTTGAACTAGTAGTCAATTGAAACCTAGAATGCTATGATTCCTCTTTGTACCTTTGTTTCTTAATATTTTGAAATATCTCAAAGCTTATTCATGTTAAAATGTACAAAAATTTGAACACTCCTTATTGCACATATCACTACATCTAAAGCAAGTAAATATATTTGTTATGACCAATTCTGCTACTAGTTATTTTTATTCAAAATATTTATCAATAAAATTTGATTAGAATTATACCAGTCAGTTAATTTGAAGTATAAATCTTCATTGTATAATTGTTTATTATAAGGCACCCCAGGAAAAATCTTTTGCTAAATTTCATTCAGATAATAGATAAAGGAAGAAAACAAGGAAGATACAACATACTTGTACATAGAGATTAGGCACATGTCGAACCTTTGGTTCAAGAAATATTTGATGAGACTCTTTATCTCGGAATCTCACAACCTACAAGTGCATAAGATTTTGCATACAAATCAATAAAACATAATTCCAATATATCTGATCTAATACTGCAAAGCATATCTTTCTCCAAATCGATTTATGATTGAATTTGGAAGGAATTGATAACTATGCATATATTAGACTGATATGAACATAATTGAGGAAGCAGCTTTTTCCTTAATTTTAATGAGTAAATATTTAGAAACACACCTCATCTTCAATGAAAGGGCAATATCTAGGTCCTTCAACTTTAACCCATCCTCCGTCAGTGGAAGTTTCATGCAAGTTCTCTAAACTTATCTACTGTGTACTGTTAGTAGTACGGGTTAGGTAGCAGCACATTTGTTCTCCTTCAATATGGATATCAGGATCAAAACTAACCAGTTGACCTGCTAATTATGAAGATAGAGTGAGGAAACACTTTTACTTTCAGGCTATATCATCAGTTGGTTGTCCATTCACTATAGAGGAAAAGTCACATATAACTCACTTGTTGTGTCATAATTTTTATGGGCTAGCGATACCCAACTTAATGAATTGTCAACTACGCTCAATAGCATACTATTAACTTAGGCAATTAGTGAATCAACTTAGTAAACATCTTATAGCGGGCAGACACAATCTTTCAAGCAGAATTCTTTCAGGTAGTAAATTATTAAAAAATTTGAATTTGTACTAAGATTATGCACATACTAACATGAATTTAAGATGTGGACACTTGCACTGTAGATTTCTCAAGATTAGAACCTCGGCATGGAGATGAAGATGTCCTTCCATTTAAACTTTTATGTAGGTTTAGTAGATTCAATGTTGTTTCAAATAAAATTTTTGGTTTGTGATTTTCAAGTGGTTTTATCTCAATTCATTGTTAAGTGTTATTGTCACACACAAAAATTTTATTTGAAAATCACAAACCAAAAATTTTATTTGAAACAACATTCGTAACGCCCCGATTTTCTGTTAAAGTGAAAATGACCAAAATGCCCCTCAGATCATTTTCGGCCCGGAATTCGAGGAAAGCCGGTCCGACAGTACTCGAAGGGCAGACTCAATGTTGGAAGGGGATTAGTTGGCTTGTATACCTTCCCAGGATCGAAAATCTCATTTTTCGAGTTTTCGGGTCAAAATGACCAAAACGCCCCTACGGTGTTTTACCCATTTGCAAGTGCTGGATGAATCCAAAACTTCTCCAAATGGTTTTAAAAGGTGTTTGTATGTAGACTGTGACTTTAGTTTTGGTCCTGGAGGTCCCGGGCAAAATTAGTGCAAAATTATGATTTTGCCCTTAGTTTCATGTTTTTACGCTTAATCGCGTGATTAAGCAAACCTAAGCAATATTAGGCTCTAATCGAAGGTTAATTAATTTCCATAATTAATCTTGAGTCAAAATAATTTATTAAAGTTGATTAGAACCTAAAAGTGCTTAATTACAACTTGAAATCCTATTTTAAATTCAAGACTCCTAGTCATGGAATCTTGAATAGTGTTTTCTCTTTCCAATTCCTTAAATCATGGAATTGTGTTTCCATTTTTTTACTCATAAAAATGAATTTAAATCTCCTAATGATGTATGAGCACTCCTAATCTTGTCATAAAATCCTTAAACCTCATTCTTAGTCAACTAAACTTAAGCTTAATTATTCCTAATCTTGTATCTAAACTAATACACACTTAAACTTATCATTAACACACAATTACATGTTCAAATTTTCAACACTCCAAAGCCATACTTCAAGTCATATACACCATACCTTGTCATATTTTCAATCAAGCTTGATTTTCAAATGAATAACTAATTAAAATAACCCATTTTCCTTATTTATTTGTGGCTAAAAAACAACCAGCCATGCATTGCTTCTAGAAGGATTATTTCATTCAAAGTTGATAGGAAATTCATTCAAATCAAGCCATGCCTTGTATCATAACTTTCATACTTCAAACCATGCTTGAATGACCTTGTGTAAGAGATATTTTCTCTTCCTTTCCTTCCCAAACTACACGGCCAACCCTCCTCCCCTTTGAGCTCTCATTTGTTTTCATTTTCTATAAATACATTGCCTAGAAACACATGCAAACACTTTAGCTCATTTGCACACTTTTAGTTTTCTGAGCTTTCTTTGTGTTCTTTCTTTTTCTCTCTAAGTTTCAAGAGAGTTCTCTCTTGTTCTTCATCTTCATCTTCATCCTCTCTTCATCTCATCATCATCTCATAACCTTCAAACACCATCCCAAAGCCTTGAATCACCTTCTAACCTCTCAAACACCTCATATCAAACACAACCTCACTTGAAACACATCTCCTTTCCTTCTTCTTCTCCAAGGCCGAAGCTATCTTGCCCCAAGGAGGAGTTCATCATCTTGTTTTCCTTTTCAAAAAGTTCAAGTTTCCATTTTCACTCTAGGTAGGAGTGTTTTTCTAAACTTTGTTTTCATGAAAATGAGTTCTTTCTAGCTTTCTCTTAGTTTTTCTTTTTGGAACTTTTCCTTTTTCTTTGAGTATTTAGCCTCTTGGCCTTGAGGAGCACATGATAGCTCAATGATGAGAGCTCCTAGATGATAACTATGTGTTCATCTCAAAGGAATCTCTAGAGCTTGAGTTTTTATTTTCTCTAAGTTTCATCTTGATTTACTAACTCAAAATGATTTCTAGCTCAAGAACACCATTACTTTTTCTTGTTTTTCATTTCAGTTTCCTTGCTTCCTTTCCTCTAAATATTTATTTCGGTTTTGGTTTCTTTTCTTTTGAAGTTTTGTGTTCTTTGAAAGTTTATTTATTTTGAGCTTGATGATGATGTTCAAGAATCCCATAGTTCCTTTGAGAACTTGGTTCAAAAACTCTAAAGCTCTCTTTATAATGAGATGAGTGTTGGGTTGTTAATCTCTAAAGTCTTGTAAGAGCTCTAAATAAATCTTAAAATGAACCTTGCATCCATGTTTACTTTTATGCTTTGAACATCATATTTACTTTCCTTGCTATCACTAAGTATCAAGATAATGAATGAACTTGCATTATCAAATTTATATTTCAAGCTATACATTATCATGTTTATGTTTCAAGTTCTCACTTAATATCAAGATAATAATGAGTTGCATTTCATGTTTATTTTATGCTATCACTTTACTTTCTAAAGGAACCTAAAATAAGTGCATGAGCATGTTTATTTTATGTCATCACTTAAATGAACCTAGAGCTCAAAGACTTGCCCATTGTTGTCTCAAACAAAGGCTTGAAAACCTATGTTATGTGTCTCCTTGTTTTTGGCCTCTAAGGGTTTTAGTGGTTACAAGTGTTGAAAACTATGTTTCATAATTTTTCCAAGCTTTTATGAGTTCAAGGAATACATAGAACTAAGTTTTATGAATTTAGGACCTCTTGAGACAAAATTTATTTAGCTACTGCCCTCTCAAGTATTTGGATGAATTTTAGATGTTAAAAATGTTTATAAATGAGTTTTGAAAGTTTGAAAAAGGTTCCAAGAGAAACTAGTATTTTATGTGCTTTAGAAATTGTGTTTGATTCCTTTAAATGGAGATGTTTGTTTCGGTTCTGCCTTGCTATTTTATGGCCACTGTATGTGCTGTTTGATGATGATAATATGATTAAGTTTGATTAAAATTAATGTTAGAACTCATATGTAAAAGATAAGAGAAGTTAGTAACTAGAAAGGAATTAATTTGAGAGTTTTAGATCCCTTAATGTTGGAATTTTCTAGATTCTGTCCAGCAAGGTTTAGAAATGGTAATCATGGATTTAAATTAGTTTAAATGTGTAGGAATGACTCATAAATGGTTTAGGACTTGATCTTGATGCCTTAGGAACAAAATGGACTTAGAAAGGGTCATTGTTATGACTCATAGGTACCCGTAAAGTTAGGATTAGGAATTCTGTATCCTTGAGGTTTAGAGATGTTCTTGACCATAGTGTGAGGTAAGAAATACTTAGTTATAACCTTATAGGTACCTAAGAGACTAGGCTTTGATGATTCATAACTTAGAATGTGAGTTAAGGACCTTAACGGTCAATGCATAAGACAGTAAGAAACGTGTTAATGCTATGATGCTTAATTTATGCAATGATATGTTGAGATGTTTATGATGCATGAGGAATGGATTAGTTTAGATATGAGTTCATCATAGCATGAGATTTCATAAGAACCTTTTGTGTGAATTAGCTTGTGGCAGTTTGAAGGAAATTCGGTTTAACAGCTGTTATGCTGCCGAATTTCCATCAAACCTAAAAGGGTTGAAAAGATTTTTAAAGTACCACATGAGTTGAAAACCCTGGGTGACACCAGTTCGGCCGAGCACCCCAAGGAGATTTTTATGTGACAAAGCACTGAGACGCACTTTCCTGGATGGCACCAGTTCGGCCGAGCACCCCTAGGGGAGACAAATCCATGAGGGTATGAGTAGATGCAGCCTACCAAAGTGGACAAATTGATGTGGCTTAATGCTCGCAAAGCGTTTCAAAGAGGGTATATCCTAAAAGAGGTGATCCCTGTCCCCTACCCGTACTTGCGAATCGGGATTATTTTATTATGTTTCACTTATTCAGATAGTAAGCAAGAGCTAGTGACGACTAGCTGAGGTATGAGCTCATAACCTAGTTATTTTAAGGTGGCATTATTATGCTAAAGTACCATGATTAATGTCACGAAGTTGAAGAATGATCCACTTGAAAGTTATATGCCCTTATGCCACATGGTTTATGCTTATATGCTTTGATGTGTTGTTTTATATGACCAAGTGTGGACATGCATCCATGATATAACATGTTGCATTCATAACATCAAGATGCATGGTAAAAGGAATGGACCTTGGATAATTAGTTTTGGAAAACCCTAAATTGAATCTTATATGCATGATCACTGTTTTATAATTAAACTCAAGGTTCTTGAGGATGTGAACGATGTAACCCTAGGATAGGAGACTCCTACTGAGATTCTTTAGCAAGAATTCTCACTCCTTTCTCTTCTTTCTCCCGTCACATCTTCAGAGAACGATGGCGACGTTCGTGGTCTACATTGATACACCTACTTGGGAAGTTCACTATGACCCGGACCACGGGTCATATCATTTTGAGGGGCAGTGCACCGTGCGAGTCTTCATGTTCATTGGACGCCCCTTTGCACATCCTGTGCAGAGCTACCGTTTCTCCCCGATGTCACCTTATGACGATGCGATGGTTTTTGAGCGCGCCCAGACGTGAGACGAGAGGATTCTGCAGACGTATACTGGTGGTTCGATGCCTCGAGACTTCCAGGACTACATGCCTCGATCCCCGAGTTCGGAGGACGACCCATTCGAGGACCCGCCGACGCACATGTATAGTGATAGTTCTGCACCTACACATCAGTTCATGCGAGGCGTGGGCAAGGAGACTGTTACACAGCCGAGGCTCGCAAGGCGAGCCGAGAGGCGCCCCTATTGAGGAGCTCACGCTTAGTCTTCACGTGTTCTCACTCCTGTTGCCCTGCGTCCATGGATTGGTTACACTCCACCGTTTCCCGAATTCCAGTAGTTGACGTCGTAGGGGAGGCTTAGTGCACACACCACATGTAGAGTGGATAAACCTTCTTTTATTTTTGAGGTTATTCACCATAGGTGCACTCGGGTAGTTATGATTTATTTCTGCCTTCTTGTTTTATGTTGAATTTTATTTCCACTGTATTACAAGCTCTGCCCGTTCTTAGGGTATGACTAGCTATGTACTTGAACTATATTATTATTAATGAAATGTTTCTTTTGCTATCTTGATCATTGTTTTTTGACTATATGCTTCATCCTTATGTGTTTCCTGTTGAGTGTTGCACGTGCTTTAAGTCTCTGTCGTTCGACTAGTTAAGTTCGCGGCTCTCACTTTGATTTACATTTTCAAAAAAAATTTACCCGTAATTTCTGCTAAGTATTTTAATAAAATGATGAGACTAAGAGGTAATAATCTAATGATTAACCTAATGTGTTCTAGAAAGTTAGGTTAAGAATTAGGGTGTTACAACATTGAATCTACTAAACCTACATATAAGTTTAAATGGAAGGACATCTTCATCTCCATGCCGAGGTTATAATCTTGAGAAATCTACAATGCAAGTATCCACTTAGGTTGGGTTCCAGTTTTCAATCAACCAGTTTCAAAACCAAGGCTCTGCAAGTTTTCAGTTAATCTATGTAAAGCAGACTTACTAGCTTTTCCTGAAGGCATAAAAGTTCTACCAACCAAATTTCACCACTCATAAAAGTTCCTCCTGTGAGAACAACAGATGGAGCATAGAATTTCATTCCAAAAAATGTACAAGCATCTTCAACATTGTCATTTTTCCCCAGTAAAATATTTATGACAATAGCCTCTCAAATAGAAAAGTTTGGAGTGCTGCAAAAAAAAAAAAAGTGAAAAAACACAGTAAAAAACTCAAAACAAATCATAATGGGAAGTAACAGACAAGAGCCGAACCATAAAGCATGTGACAAAAAATCAAGGAGCTAGAGGCTGTAAGTTTGGAATGTCATTGTTCTAAATCTTATCCTACATGTCTAAATATTACTTATTACAAACTTGGCCACTTGTCCAGTAGATAAGAAGCATTTTACCAACCTACTCCTTCCATTCATGCCTGAAAAGAAAGGTAACTCTGTAAACTAATATGAACATATATGCAAGCATCACATCATATCCTCCCCAAAAAGCATAAAGCAAGGAGATTGGTGAAAGCTTTAGTCAGCCAAACTATCAATCCCCTCAATTCTGTCAACCACTATTGTCATTGAAATTTAAATGTTTGGTATTATCTTCAAGAGATGGCAGTTGCACAACACAAAACAATGTGATACATAAGTACATGTCTCAAGGAACAGAAAGATGGAACAATATCTCTACTAATTGTATCAGTTTTTTCCTCCCTGAATTTGAGTAATGTTTATTCTACCTACTTGATGTGGGTTACATATCACATCATCACATACATTGTAAAGGAGATAGCTTAAATAGTAACTTAAATAGAACAATTACAAACCTTTTGTATAAATTTAATGCAGCTCAATATAAATGAAAAAAACACTGAATTTCAGTTTTAAAGCATATAAGCTCAAATGTTGTACTATCACAAGGAAGATCTCCAATTTCTGCCATTTCTTTAACCAATGTAATTAAATGACACAACCAGTATGTTCTCTTCATCGTTGATAGACATAGTAGCATAGTAAATGTTGTGCAATGGCCAGCCCAAAAGGTAGAAATAGAGTGATGCAAAATAAATATGTTGAAGCATAAAATAAATGACACCAGGAACTTACTTGATTTGGCTAAAAGTTTACGTCCATGGTCAAAGGCGACAACAAAATATTTCACTATAGAAATATGATAGAGATACAAAAGATGGACACACTCTACTTAACCCAAATCCCAAATATACTCAAAATATCTCACAGTATTTTTCTCACTGGTATACACTCTCAACACACAAAGGAGAAGAATTTATATAAAAAAAATAACTCTACTTTATTACTAAAACGGAGGAAAGGATTTTTTGTTGTTGTGTGTGTTGTGAAGTGTTGCAACTGTGCTTTATTTATAGAGCCATTCATGTCAAACTTGTCAATGGTTTTCGGTGTGCTTGTTGCCTCGTTTCAACTCCAATTAATGCACTGAAAAAACATATAGACTTTTCTTGTCCATAGCTTTTGACAACAGAGTAACACTACCTACTACACATGCTGCACTGAAAGTGAATTTGTCAACTTATTGGCTTATCAACAAAAGACTACTACAGTCAAGCCATATCAACAAATCTCCACCTTGGTTTGATTTTTTTATCCATCTTCAAGTTTCTGAAGTTGCCTTCTCCAATGTGCCCGTACAGGGAAACTCACATATTGCGAATGCCAATTAAGTCCAAGCAATGCTTGACCTTGGCAATTGTGATTGACTTTATCAACATATCAACTGGATTGTCTGAGGTACCAATCTTCTTCATTGCAGTAGTAGGTTGAGCAACAATTTCCTGAATGAAATGGTATTTGACGTTAATATGTTTGGTTCTTTCATGATACACTTGGTTTTTGGTCAAATGTATGGCATTTTTACTATCACAATAAATAATTGTAAAATCTTGTTCCAAGCCCAAATTGTCTACCAAACTTCTGAGCCAAATGGCGTCCTTCACTACTTCAGCTACTGCCATGTATTTAGCTTATGTAATTATTTAGAAAACATCATATAATAAGGTGTGTGAATAGACGATAAATTGCAATCTGCAGCATATATATACTTAGATTTTTCATCATCCATTTACGCTTTTAGTTACTATTATATTTTGTAGATAATTATTATATATTGACAAATTTTAATTAATTTACTATTTATTTCTTTGTCATTATACTAAATAAATTAATTAAAAATACAAAGAACATATCCAAATAAAAATAAAAAATAAGAATGCTTTTAAGAAAAATGAAATCAATATTATTAAAATTTTTAAATTTAATTGATTATTATTGGTAAAATACTACCTACATAATAAGTAAAATACTATCTGCATAAAATACAACCCACATTGATAGTATTATACTTTAAATAAAAACTTTTATTTTGATTTCTTATATTAAAAATTATAATATCATAATGTATTAATTTAGTTAATTCCACAATATTATTAGTTAAATTAATTTTTATTTTTATATTATGATAGTAAATCGTACAATGCATGGACCATTATGTTTTTTCTTAACAATATTGTTAAGTAAATCTTCTTTTCACATATGTTGCTTTGTATTTCTATTTCTTTTATTTTGTGAAAAAGTTCATAACAATTTTGTACAATTTTTTATTAAATGATAATTAATTAAATTTAAAAAAATTTTAATGTTGTTTTTATGTTTTAAGTAAGTAGGTTGTTTCAATTATATGAAAAAAAAATCGTCTATAGCATACTACTGCAAGAGGTAGACTTGTGAAACCCAATTGGTCCAAAGCACCCTTTACAGCATACTACTGCAACTTTAAAGCCACATAGTTATCATCCAGGTCTTCCAAACCACACTTACGAGATGAAAAATGCAATTCAGCTCCCTGTTGGCTGAAATACGTGCTCCCACACCTGCAAAGCTGTATGGCCTATAACTCCTACAGCGCCTCTAGTTCGGCTACATGTTGGCCGTATTGCAGGACATATTTTGGTGCATAACTAGCCTTTTTTTTTTTTGTTTTGTAGTCAAACGTTTTAATTTGGTATTTCGTTTCATTGTTAGTTGTTTTGCTAAATTTCATAAACCAGTGCATATTGGTAAATAATATCATACTGAATGGATATCCATAAATAAGATTTTTTTTGGGTTAAAAAGCCCCATAAATCACTGTAAGTATAAAGAATAGAGTTTAACTTTGATGCCACATCAGCAAAGCAAAGGTGGTTAAGTTTGGCACTATCATTGCAAACCTATCAGGCAATGTGATCAATGTTGAGCGTAAGAAGTTTGGCGCCTAAATGTGTGGAAGCAAGTGCTGCTTCAGACCTTGAGTGTCCTTTTCTAACTACAATCACCCCATATTTTTTCATTTGATAGTGATTCTTCTACACGTCAAGTTCTGCAAATAATCTCATCAGAACCCAAGAACTCACTCTACAAATTGTTGTACCTCGGGAGGTGGTGGAGACGGCGAAGAACCACTAGCGGAAGGGGAGTGGGGGGCAGAATGTGAGGTGAAGAAGAGTGGGAGGGGGAAGAGGTAGAAAAGGGCATTTTCCTAAGGTGAGGGCCAACGCGATAAAGGTGGAGAGGGAACGACATCATTACCCATTGGGTCTAGTGAGTGTTTTTGTTTTGGTTTGGAGGGAGAATGAGAAAACACACTCAGCTCAGTGCTCCTATTGTTTCTTTTGTTATCCATTAGCTGCTTACTCTACTCTGATGTTGTTGCCTACTTTCTTTGAATAGAAAGGAAGAAAAATAAGGAATAATTGGTAGCAAGTTGAGTTCTTCAAGTATAAAAGTGTGTTTGGTTAGGAGGGAAAATTGAGGGTAAATTTTTCATGAATAGACTTCATGTGTGATTTTATACATGCATGTCATTCATGGAAAATTTCTCTATTATTTTACCCCTCAACCAAACGTACCCTAAGTTTTTTATTAAGGCTTGATCCTTAGTAGAATACCAGAGAGCCAGGTAATTAGGTAAGGGGCAAGCCTATGTTTGTAAAGAAATGTTTATGTTTATGGCGTTTTCTCACATACAGATGGAAAGTTATTTGTAGGATTTAGATTCGTACTTCACAAATTAGGATAAGACACTTGGACATTGTGGGAGGCACACAATGGTCCGTGTTAAATTTAATTAGCAATTAATTGGTTGTTTGAGATTGTTGTTAGAGCAAATTTTCTTAACTTAATGCTTTTGTTTGAATAACAAAATGAAACATGTGGACATGAAGTGAAGAAAAATGATGTGGGTACATTCAAGGGTTCCGCTTTTCCTCTTCGTCTCACTGACGATGGCAGGCCCTGTTCATTTGCCCTAACCTCTCGCAAACTGCTAATATTGTGAGACAACAGTAGTTGCTGGCGGATAGTTCGAACGTGGTTGCCATTAGCGCTCTTCCATTGTGTGTTCGAGGTTGGAGGCTTATCAATTAGTGTTGCGGGCAATGGAAATTCTTTTCATTTCGTCTAACCTCCCACTAGATATAAACCATGATACAAGGTAGTTATGGAAAGAATTTGTACAGATATTGGTGATGGACACTGTAATCATTGATATGTAGCATGAACATTGTCGCGATTAATGCTTTTCGATTGTTATGGTGGATGGCATTATTGGATTGTTTCCGCCTCCTATCTCCAACCGCATGACATGGATGCCGTTAAGGTAATAAGGTAGACTCATTCTTTGTGCTTTGAAACTACTGTGTGGCAATGATGGTGATTGTGTAGCAGATAATGAAAATCACACATATGTCTTGATTATTTTGGTATTCTTTGTTGTGAAATAACTATTATCATGTGAGTTCTTTATTGGATGTGTGCTTGATCTGTTTTCTATTTTCAAGCCCTAGGTCTTTGTTGTTCATATAATGCTAGAGAACAATGGTTTTTAGGTGGGATGTTGTCAATGCATTTTTCCTATCAAGATGTATAGCGAATGAGGACATTATTTGTTCTTGAGCAATTGGGTGTGGTTTATGTTGGTGAAGCGTATGCATTTGCTTAGTAGGGTTTGCTTTACACAATCCATCCTATTAGTTGTGTGCACTGTGGGTTAGGATTACATGATAAAACAATGTGAATATTTATAAAAAAGAGGCATTCAGATTGTTTCCAATTGCGGTAAATTCTTGATGTTCTGAAATGGTTGTAATGAGGATTAGGAAACAAGAATGTCTGAGAGAAAAATGTTGATTGGGAAAACTTTGTAGTGTCTCGGTTTTGATATTAACTACTCATATTTGTGATGTTAATTGGATAGGGAATATATATGACTGAGATGGATGAATGGTAGAGAGTGTGTGAAGAAAGAATGGATAGATGGAAGAGTGGTTTGTTGCTGATAATGGAGTAGAGATGTACGAATTTTAAGGTGAAGGCATTTGAAGAGGAATTACAAGGTTGAGTGTTAGAATTATGTTCTAAATGCATACTCTTTCCTTTAAAGCTGCTGAAATGCAAAGGAAAAGCACAGAAGAAAACTAGATTTTTTCATAAGTGACTTCGAAACTCCACAAGGAACACAATGATTGCTGCCTCTACAAGATCTTTAATCACGAAGATTGTTGTTAAATTTGTTGGTTTTACAATTTTTTATAAGCTGATTCATATTTTTTTGTTTGGATTAAATAATGTTATTGATTCATTTTGTGTAATCGCTAATTTTTTTTCTTGTATTGAGAAGGTTTTGAATACAATTTGTAATGTGAACAACATTGATGCAAACTTTTCATGTGAAAGACATAATGCTGAGTCCAAGGTTGAGATTATCCCCTTTAGTTTTGACACTGGTAAAGTGCAGAAAAAATGAATTGCAATTCTTGAATCATTATTTTGGTTTGTTGGTGATATGGTACATGGACCATTTCGATGAAGATATATCTTTTAATTTGTAGGTGCTTACATGGAACTTGAAGATATAGAATAAGTATGTATGTATATATTCTGTGGTGGAATACAAGGACAAAAAAAGAAAAACTTTAGAATACAAAATTATAGAATTTGATGATCGGGCTATGTGCTTTATTGAAATATATAAAATAAAAAGAATGTGAGGTGAGTGTGGTTATTGTCGATGTATATGGGAATATGCCATATACGCAAACTCTTCTTTGTCCAATTATAATCGGGTGTGAGTGGGATAAGAAGGAGAAAAGGTAGGTGGTGAAACTCTGAATTGAGAAGTCCAATAGTAATGGCTGTGGAAGTTAAAAGTAATTCAAGTGTATAGGATGAACAAAAATGCATTTACAAAAGACAACCAAATTGTATACAACGAATAAAAAATAAAATATGTATACAACACATCTAAAAGATAGCATGAAACTCTAAGAAGACTAAACGAATTACATACATTCATGGAGTGTCTGTGTACAAGTTAAATTGGCAACTTTCATGGTCTATTATCCAGCATTGTGTACAGAAATGTAATGATATAGGTATCGTACTTGTTTATTTCATTAAATTCAAAACAAAAAATAATTTGAAGTGCAATGGCATGTTTATGAGTTGCCATGGTAGTGGAATTTTTGTTTTTTTTTTTCTATTTCTTGTTTGTGATGTTGGTGGGTATAGACCAATGTAAATGACTTATGGTTAACGTTGTTAATTAATTTGTTTTTTTATTTTTGTCATTTTGTGAGATGGTTATCTCATTAAATGAAGAAGAGCGAGAGGCCAAAAATGATGTAAGGCCCAAAAACAATAGATGAAAGAAAACCATGGCCTATAATTGGGGATTACACAGTTATACATATTCTTAACTATGTTGATAAAAATAATAGAGTAATTCAACGAATTTTTGTAAGATATATTTCATAGACATGTAGTAAGAAAAATTAATAGTAATTGGGTAATTCATGTGCTGTTCAACAGCAAACACCAGTAGAGAGTATTGTTGTAATACAAAATACAAAAGATCCTATTGGAAATAAGCAGTTTGAACCCCCAAAGTGGACTATCACAACCGCCGAAAATTGAAGGCAAAATTCTAAACAAGGGAAAACAAAAATGGCATAAACATTGAAAGGAATATAATCCTTAACATTCAAAGTCCTAACTTCCTCCTTGTGATCACTTGGAGTGAAATTGGCAAGAGAGTGAGGTCAAGGTTATGAAATGAATAGATTTTGGAAAAAACAGTTATGTAAAGAATTGATTTGAAGACAAAAACCTTATGTTATCACTCAACTGCATGAGAGACATGAATCCTTAATTAAGGAACCCTGACATTTATTAGCTCAAATATTCAGATGTCATTAATCCCCAAGTAATTGTCGAATGAAAAAGTACTGCCAACCCTTTCCAAATATTACATTCTGCTGACTTTCGTACTTTGTGCACCATATGATCCACTTGCGGCCACCATGCATCAGGACCATATATATATATATATTGTGTTGCAAAAAATTGGCAAATTAATCTGCAAAATGATTGAATGAAAGTAAGTAACATATTCAATGGGATAAAACATATGAATAATTGGGTAACAAAAGGGTAGCAACTTTCCATGTTCACAAGCAAAATGAGAAAGCTTTATGACAAAAACGTCATGTTCTATTTGGAAGGTTACAACAATTTATTGTGTTTGCAGATTGTACGGCCAATTCAACGCTCTAATTGGTCTGACTGGCCTATTCCCTTATATTGTGCGAACAATATCACATAAGTAGTTTTCAGGATACTAAGTATGCATGAAAAAAAATACAAAATAATGAGTTTTTTCAATTCACATTATGGTGATGGATGTGGCAATGGTGTTAGGGATGGAGTTGGGGATGCAAGTGGCGATAAGATGGCATTTAAAATATGGTCGAACTTGTCATATTTGATTTCCAAATCATTTGGTGCCATTTCATAGACACTAAACATTATATCTGCATTGAAATCAGATAATAAGACGTAATGAATTTTTATGCTGTAATGGTTAAGGAAATCTGACTAACCTTAGGCAAAGTACAAGTGGTCATTGGTTATAAAACATGTGACCTTCCACTTGTTGCCATTTGGTGTCATTAGTATATCCTCGTTCACTAGATGGTCATTGCATACTGAGGTGAAGACACTTAGCAATTACTTTGGTAGAAATGACATTGAATTTTAGTGGAAACAGATTTACATAGGTCAAATATGAGCTGAACTTTAGGGTTATGAAAGTACTTACACTGCAGATTAGGTTTGGTTGGAAAATTATTTTGTAGAATGTGTTGGGTAAAGAGGGGTAGGCATGACAAACGTTGTCCATTGTCCACATTGTGATGGAAGTCAGAAAATGTGAGTTAAAAAACCTGAGAATTAATAGCAATTTTAAATGTTCTTAAGTCAAAATATTTTGAAGCAATTTTTTGCACCCATGAATTTTGCAAACTATAAATGCACAAGGATATTTAACAAAACTAGTCGAAACAGTTTCATATCCAAATAGTTATATATCTGCCCTAATCTTTTTAAGATACTATGCGAGGATATTCAAAATAAATCCAAATGTAGAAGCAGATGTCAAATGAAAAAACATGCATAAACAGTTACATATCTTCCCTAATTTTGTTAATAAAAAATTTCAGATATACATAAAACGAAACTAGTGGAAGACTTATTTTCTAATTAGGGAAAAAGAGTTCACTAGAAAATATGATTTTAAATGTATAAAAAAAAATTAAAAACCTTGTTTCAGACAACAATGGCATAAATGGGTAAATGGGAGGAGTGACTTTGGTGGCCGACAATGGTGTGAAGGGTAACAAGTAGTCATGTATTATGAATACAACAACAAAGCATTATGTTGGCAGGAAAACAAATGTTGAAACTTTTTTAGGGAATACATATAATAAGTTACGCAACTAGACATTCAAAATGATTAGGTTGATAGGCATTGATACTAACAAGAAAGTATTGATGGTAATGTAAATTGATCACGCCGCGACCATGAGCCTTTTAAAAACTGGTTGTGTAAAACTTATTTTCATAAAAACACAAACAAAAGCTTGAATGGATGAAATGATTATGCCGGTAAGACTCGAAAGAAACAAGGGAAAATCGAAGGAAAAAAAATATGTGATGTTGAAAAGGTTAGTGATATTCACCAGGGAATGACCAAGTGCATCACCGTCTGTCTGAGTACGGGGAAAACCAAGCGGTGCGTGGGAACCTTGAAGACCTAATGGGAATGTGAAAAGGTCGATCGGCTATTATTTAATTTAATTTTAGTATTTATTTTATTTATAGGGTGAGAAGTGATAAAGGAATATTTGAAAACAAGTAAATAGTGTTGAAGCGTGGATCATTATTGGTGTGGAATGGATCGAACATTGCGTTGGGCCTACACTCAGGCCTGGAGGGCACAAAAATAAGTCAGATGTAAGTGGTGACAAGTATGAATAATGCAAATCGTTGAACAAAAAGTATGACTAATAATATAAATCTCTTAGGCCATAGAAAACAACAATAATAATAATACAAATATCAATCTTATTAATATTATATACAGATATTGTAATCGTACTATCACATACTATTTATTTGAGGAGAGAAAGAATACTAACTTTGAAGTGTTTAATTTGATGATAGCATTTGGGAAATTTTGAAACATATTATTTATATAAAAAATATTTTTATTGAAATGTTCTCAGTCATTGAACAAAATTATATAACAATTAGATAAAAACAAAGATTTGAAATTTATTTTGAAAAATAAAAAATATGAATTAAAACTAAGAGAGAATTAATCTCGGTCTTCATTGATTAAGAAAATTTGAGTTTCAGAATTTCAGTAATCAGATAATCATTATGTAATCTCATTATTTTTTGCTTTGTATAAGTGTGAAACCATAAGAATGTTTAAATTGTGACTGATCATTATTAAAAAATGATCGTTCAAATCTATTTTCAAAATAGTTGTTTGACCCATGCAATGCACGTGGTGATATTCAAAAACAAGTTTTTAACCATTACCGAAATGAAATAACAATTTAATCAAATACACCTTATGGTAAATTGAATATGTAAATGAAGAGTAATGTTATCTGTACAACAAGATTGCACGACAAATGTACACCACACACATTATGACCATTAAATGTGATGAGTGAGTGGAATGAGTGGATACCACTCATCACATCTAATGGTAATAAGGTGTGTGAGGTTTATTTATTGTACAATTTAATTGTACACATAACATTATTCATAAATTAATTTTAAAAATTAGCTAATGGTTAAATAATTAAATAATGAATAAAATATAAAAGAGTACATAATAATGTAACAAACAATTAGTATCATTTTAAAAAATCGTAAATTGTGAGATTGAAGTCTCTTTTTAAAAGGTTTTAATGTTGAAAAATTAAAGGTTGTTCACCCTATAGGTAAATTGATATTTATTCATTATTAATTTAATAATTAATTAATATTAATTATAAAAATAAAAATGGGAGTATCAATAACATATCATAATATCAATTATTATAAACCTTTCTGTTATAATCATCAATGTAGTTTAACAAATTTTAAACATCATTTGATTCATTTAGAAAAATGAAAACATTGACATTGCAAAAACACCATAATAGTGAGCAAAACCATCAAAATAGTTAAATTAAAACTATTTCATTTGAAGTGGATAATGTTCATTCTAAAATAAATCAAGCTACTCCTATTTAATCATTGTGTTGTATCATCAATGAATTAATTAAACCATAATTAATTTAATTTCAATTAATTTACTTTAAATTATTTTTTTCTAAATTAAAATTAATGTTCATATTAATTGAATTAAATAAAATTTGATTTGATTTATAAATCACTTATATATATTTAAAATCCATTAGGTAGTTTTTTTTCTTGTAGTGCTGTTAATTAAGTGGTGTTTAAAATAAATATTAATTGACATCAATTTAATTTGAGTTTAAATTTAAAATAAAAATAAACCCCTTCACTCAAATTTCTCTTTTTACATGATGAAGCAAATTTTAATATGATCTTTAAACTAAAAAACAAATTTGACGAGGTTTGTTAAATCATGTGATGTATTATTTTTTAAAGAAATTCAGGATATGAATGATAAAAATATTTTATTTGGTCTTTATTAAAATTCAATTAGAACACTCACATGTGCTCTAATTGTATTCAATTAAAGCACAAAATTCATCTATAAAATCCTATTCAAAATTGAGATAATAAAATTGTATAACTAAATTCCAATTAATTACATTCAGGATTAAAAATAATTTAATACAATAATAGTAGATATAGGTAAAAAAATGGAATCGAGCTTTACAATCTTAATTCAAGTTTTGAATTAGCACCCAATAATTGATAACATAATCATACATATTTTGTAATAATGATTTGTTTTCTAAAATACATCAATTAAGTTCACACCAACACCATTACATTCCAATAAAATCATTAGTATTGATAATCTTTGTATTATGATATATATATATATATATATATAATCTTCAATATTTTAGAAATCTATAACATTAAAACTACCTATACTAACCATCAACATATCTACTATTATAATATTTGAAAGTCATTTCATGGAAAGTATTACAAGTGTGGATTAGATATAAATGAATTGGGGTGATTAAAATATTAATGGGGCTATTACAACAAAAAATCGTGTGATATGAAAAAAAAAATAAAAAGGGGAATTCCTTAATCAGATCAACAAAAATTCCCCATTACAACAAAAAATAGTGTGATATATATATATATAAAAGGGAATGCCTTGATCAGATCAATAAAAATGTCTCCTACTTGCCGTGCGATTATCGCGTGCAGGATCTTTTAGGGGCAAATTTTTCTGTTTTATCTTTAATCCATTATTATTAGATTTGATTTTGTTATATCCATGGGATTCCTTGATCTGTCATGTAACCATAACATCAAATAAAGCAAAACATGGCCACTATTATTACTCATGGAATCCCTATATGTATTTAATTACCGATTTAGGTGTAATGTAAAAATTTGTTAATTGCATTTGAATCACACTACTAATAATTAACAAGTCTAACAAACTGTCAAACGGATTCATTTGGCTAAAACAAAATGTAGTGAACCAATTCATGATTATCTATTCTAATTTGCCTGATACTTAATGAAGGATTTTGTTAGGTTGATCATAGAAAATAGATGAATTTGTCTCAGAATTTCACAGATGAGCATTTGTTTCTATCAATCTATTTCAGATTGAAATTAAAGCAAGCAATTGTCATTTTTAAATTAAACAAAGTAAATAGCCACTTCTAAAAATATAAGGCGTTATCTGTGACTTGCATATCTGTAAAAATAATAAATCCAGTCTTTTACTCTTTTTTTTTTGGAGTGAAACATTCATTTATACAATAATATATATCAACTGAAAAATATACACAATATTATATATTATATGCAAATTATATTATTATTAATATTTTATTATTGTTATAATTATATATTATAAATCTACTATGCTAATATTTCAGATTTATTTCATGGAAATTATTACACGTGTTATTCATATGGTGATTTAGGCCCCGCATTTCTTAATCTCTATGTCAAAAGATTTTTTTTAAACTTAGTTTACAATTTACTTATTAATTTTTTTTATATGAAATAAAAGCAAATATTAAAATCATTCGAGAATCAAATATTACAATCATTAAAAATTATAATTTGCACTAAAAAAAAACTCATGTCAATATAATTATGACTTATAATTAAATTAATAACCATTAATAACATCACATTATAAAGGAAATATAAAAAATTATAAAGGAAATATTTCCAAAATAAATAAGCTCTAAAATTACTATTTTTAAAGGAAACGGACAGGTCAATTTGTTAACGAATTACTAATTGATTGATTTTGATATGATAATAATTCAAAATTCAATTTCTACCAAATTTATTTTTAATCAAATATGGTAACAATTGATACAATATTAATATTTACGAATCATTACATAAAAAATTTTCCATACGTTTTTCATAGAAAAATTATATCTCATTATTTCATAATCTTAATACTTAAAGTAAGTTTTTGAATTTAATTTACCTTCTAATTATCAATTATTTTTTCCAATAAAACCTTTATATCTCTCTACCATTAGCAAAAGTAATATAAAAAATAAAAAATAACATGAAAAAAATTATAATTCAATATATGATACCATAAAAATTATATATATAATTATAGTATTAATGATAATAAAGCTATTATATTTGTATTGCATTAGTAGTATTTGTTATTATGGATATTTATATTTTATATTTCAAAGTATTTTAAAATTTTTTTAATAAATCCATAGATATCAATAGGGATTCAAATCTTCATGTGGAATGAGGAATAGAGATCCATGATGGGGATGTGGATGAGAACGGAGGCAAAATTTTAAATGAGGATGGGATTAGGGGAAAATTTTCTAACTTTAAATTTAGCACTTTTGAAAATCATACTAAAAGAATTATCTATCTACCTATATCACTATATTTTATTTAATTTTTTACAACTTGCATATTCCAATGTATTAATTCCATAATTTTTTCATACTCATTTTTTTGAAAAAAAACACCTTTAATTTTTCAACACTAAAATATTTAAAAAAATTACTTCCACAATTTACACTTCTTTGATAATGATACTAAATATTTATTAATTTTAAAAAATAAATAATAATATTACTTTTTTATTCAAAATAATATTACAATTGATATACTGCTCTAATAGTTGAGATTATATAAATTAGAATTATATATGTTTTTACTAATTATTATACATTAATTATAGCATATATTTTAAAATTGATACTTTAATTTATCAAAAAGATGTACAAGGAAAATACATGTAATTGAAATCGTATAAATTAAATTTATTCATTATTTTTTAATTATAAAATATACTTTTATATTTTTATAAATTAAATATTTTAATTTACTGAAAAGATATAAACAGCTAGGGATGATAAAAAAAAATTGAAAGTGGGTACATGCAGGAATTACCCACAATAGGAAATGGAGTTGAGACATATTTTGTCTTCATAGGGACGATCGATGGTGCTAAGTCCCCATTTGTTAAACGAGATAGCGACGGGGATAGCACACCTGTATTTTTTTTAATTATTTTTATTGTATTTGCATTGTGTATGCATTTTAATTTTAATATAGATTATGTTTCATTAATAGTATTTGTTATTTTTTATATTTATTTTTCAAATTATAAAATATTTTTAAAATTTTTCTCTTTTTGAAATTTGTTATTAAACCCTTGAATATCATATAGATTCAAAATTCCTATAGGAAATGGGAAATAAGGACCCATAAGGGAGATAGGAATGAGGATAAGAGGTAAAATTCTAAATAGTGTTGAGAGGTGTGGGACATGTCCCATTTCTCATGGATAATCATTGTCCTCCTACAAGTGGCTCATGATATAGTAAAATTATTCATTTATTCTCTTTCTTTATTCAACAATTTTAACTTTCAAAATGTGCAAAATTTTCATAAACTAGGCTTTTTATTGTTAGTTGTAGGTCGCCTATCGAGATTTTTTCAACCTTATAAACATGATATTCAAAATAAGATATAAAATAGAATGACATATTTATATTTTATCCACTTATTTAATTATTTAAATAGTAACTTACTTTTAAGATAAATTTATATACTCAATTTTCAATAAGATATATTTAAATAAATTATCATTTATTTTCGATAATGATCAACAAACTATTTTTTATTGCCTCCCCGTGCATCACACGAGTCCAACAACTAGTGTAGTATATTCACATTCATATTGTTTTAGCATGAGTCTAAAAAAGATTATAATTCTATGGTTCCAAACTTTATTATCATAAAGAGCAGGAATATTAACTTTTTGGATAGATCGTCTCCAGATTTATAACGGGATAATCTTTCACTGTATAAGGGGGCTAGTGCCCCCAAGTACGACACCCAATTCCATCACTCTTGCCTACTTTACCACTCCCCACCTCATTCATCCACTAGTTTGAGCATCGAAGTGTTTTTTCATGTACCTCACCCCCCTCACTTTCACAGACGTTGTAACTACTTGCATCATTAGTTGAACTTCTACGAAACAACATAAGTTAACATATTTTTTTTTTATTTTACAAATTGTTATTATTAATCAGATTTGTAGCACAACTCTACAAATTATATAATTAACCGCGTGTCAATGTCATTACTTTTCAATGTTACAACGATTTTAAAAGCTATAATAATCTGATTTCATTTGTTAGTTACATTATTTAATTTTAATTGGATCATCTCACTTATTGCATACTTTAATTGTATCCAAAGTTATTTGAAATTATTACTTAATCAATCATGAAAATAAGCATTGACCAGATTTAATGTCAAACTACAGAAACGCATTGAGGTTTTTTTCATCTTAACTCTTAGTTATCTTATTTATTTTGGGTTTCAACGATATAAATAGGTAGGTTTTAATTTGTTCAAGAGGGTCTTTAGGTTTAAAGATCTTCATTGGATTATTGTTTTCATTCTTTTTTCTATTTATGAATTTTTATCATAACAACTTTCAAATATTATATTTATGTAAAAAATTATTAATTAAAATTTAAATTATATGAGATGATATTGCTTATCTCAATTTTCTATAATTTTTTTATTTCAATAAATTATATAAAGAAAACAAATACTATTTTATATATTTTATATTTTCCAACTTAATTATCTAAATCTAAATTATTAATTATCATATTTATTATTACATATTATCAATTATTTATTTATATATATATACATATATTTTATTACTTAACAATTTATAATTTTACAAATATATTATTTGGCATTTATTTGTAATAATTTTGTGATATTAAATATTTGTTATTTTATTTTTATTTTATTATGTATCTAAATTGATATTATATGTTATTTTATTTTTTAATATTAAAAATATTTTTATTTTCAAAATATAATTCTATTATTAGCTATGTTAGAATTATTTTATTGTAATAAAATATTTAAAAAAAATATAATTGATCTTCTACGTTAAAAATTAATTAGACCTAATATGACTTATCCATGTTGTATTGAGTTATACAGTACTTAGTGTATAAGGGGGCTATCCCATATATTGCTATACAACACATTATCTACACAAAATTATGAATAAAAACATAATATATAATATAATTTTATATTATCATGCCTAATTAATGGTATCAACCATTCCCAAACTTATGAAATGGAATGAGTAGTGAGTGATGTGAACATGTAAATTGGGGGGATTTTGCACAAAAACACTGAAATACTCAATGACAAAGAGAAAGTCATCTTCCACCTGCGTCTCATCACTTGAGATACAAAGGGTGTTTGTGAATATCATCGTACGAATCCACCTTAGCTATGGTAACATGTATGGCTGTTGCCTTATTTTTCTTCGAGAAGGTACCGTGTGCAATAAATCTTCTTTTAATATGGCTTCTATAATTTCATTTTGTGAAAAAAATTATAACAATTTTATATGATTCTTTTATTAAATGATTATTAATTTAATTACAAAATTTTTACTGTTGATTGTATTTTCTATTATGAAATGTCCATTAAACATTATGGGTTTTTGCAAAATGTACAAAAACATAGCTCTCGTTCATGGCATCGCGTGGGGAAGGAAGAAGAATAGCATAAAACAAGCTGACATCTCTAGTGGTTGACTTCTTTGGTGATTTTGTATAAATTTTTCGAGGAAGTAGAGGAGAGTGAACCTAAAAATGATATATCTTTGATAGTTGTTCAAGATTTGTGAACGAGTTTCTGTTTGTATTATAAGGTATGTGAGTTTGTGATTTCCAATATAATTCTTTATGTGTTGTGGTTGATGATAGAAAATATAGTTTTATATTTAGAAAATTTTGAGCAAGAAAAGAAAATGTGAATGGGCATGTTAGAATGTAGAGGCTGACATTAATAGCCAAAGGCGAGTTGTAAATATGTAGAAGGTAGTTGTAAATCGGTACTAAAATGTTGTAAAGCCGTGATGAAAAAGTTATAAATCTGTTAAAAAATATTGTAAACCTTTAAAAAAGTCGTAAACCTTTTTAAAAAATTTATAAATCCCTATTTAAATCTTGTCTCAGAGTCTTTTCAGCAACAAAACAAAGTGGGAATGAGTGGGTTAGAAGTTGGCAGCAAACGTTAAGAGAGGAAATGTGATGTGTAAATGCGTAGAAGGAAGTTGTAAAAAAGTGATAAAATGTTATAAACCCATGAGCAAAAGGTTATAAACCCTGTTAAAATGTTGTAAACTCCTGTTATGCATGGGAAATCTTTTTGTTTTAAATATTTATTAGAGTCTTTTCAGCAACAAAACAAAGTGGGAATGCCTATGTTAGAAGCTAGTAGCCATGGTTGAGAGTGGAAACGTGAGGTGTAATGCGTGGAAGAAAGTTGTAAACCAGTGCTAAAATGTTGTAAACTCTTGTTATGGATTGGAATTTTTTTTTAATTTTTTTATCAGAGTCTTTTCTGTTATAAGTTGGCAACGAACGTTAAGAGTGGAAATGTGAGATTTAAATGCGTGAAAGGAAGTTGTAAACCACTGGTAAAATGTTGTAAACTCATAACCAAAAAGTTATAAACCTTTTTAAAATTGTTGTAAACTCCTATTATGCATTGGAATTCTTTGTTTTAAATTTTGAATCAGAGTGTTTTCAGGAACAAAACAAACAGTGAATGGGTCCATTAGAAGTTTGAAATAAGTGTAGAAAAAATTGTATAGTAGTTTGTGAAGTTGTTGAAAAAATTGTAAACTGCTTTCGTTTTTGTTGCAAGTGTGTTGTTGATGTCGAAGTTCAGATGGAGCATGTTGAAGTGAATCATAAGACGGAGATTGCTGCAGTTGGGATGGTATTCAAGTGTGAGAACATTTTACAACAATTATGCAAGCAATATAGGTTTTGAGTTCAGAATAAGAAATTCAAGGAAAGACTCAGATGGAAAATTAAATTACATATTACTATCATGTTCACGGCAGGGAAGACATAGCTCACAAATTCCTAAAGCATTGAGGGTGCAGCATACTCAGCAAAGATCACAGCAAGCAAGGCACCGGATGGTAGATGGTGCATTAATAAAGTTGTGCTTGATCGTAACCATGGTGTTAGCCCAACGAAGTCAAGAATGTTGATGGTGAACAAGAGCTTCAGCCTCCATGTGAAGAAGGCTATTTAATTGCATGATTATGCTAGGGTGAGGAAAACTTGTCATTTAATGAAAGGGAAGTGCGAAACTACATCCATAAACAGAGATGTGCAATCGGTAGGGGAGGTGATGCAAAAGCCCTTGATTAAGAACATTTCAAAGAATAAGGCAGAGAATGCTAATTTCTATTATGAGATAGACATATATGATGAGTTTCGGGTCAGAAATATATCTTGGGCAGATGCCAGGAGCAGAGCTGCTTACGAGTATTTTGGGGATGTTGTTATCTTTGACACAACATACCTCACAAATAAGTATGACATGTCATTTGCTGCTTTCGTGGGAGTCAATCACCATGGGCAATTGGTTCTGCTTGGATATGGTCTACTGTTAGTTGAGGACACTAAATCATTTGTCTAGTTATTTCAGAGTTGGATTACATGCATGCTTTGTACGCCACCGAATGGCATTGTGACTGATCAGTGTAGGGCGATGGAGAAGGAGATTGAGATTGTGATGCCACAGACCCAGCATAGGTGGTGTTTATGGCATTTAATGAAGAAAGTCCCTAAAAAGCTTAAAGGATATGCTGAATATCACAATATTAAAAGAGGTTTGCAAGAAGCTGTGTATGAAACTTTGGGAGAGCAAGAATTCAAAGATAAATAGGCTTGCTTTGAAAAAGAGTATGAGCTTCAAAGCAATGAATAGTTGGGGGGGCCTATTCGAGCATCGACATAAATGGGTACCAATCTACTTGAAGAAGGATTTTTGGGTCGAGCTTTCCACTATACAACGAAGTGAGAGCATACACTCATTCTTTGATGGGTATGTACACACGAACACAAGCTTGCAACAATTTGTAAATCACTATGAGAATTCTCTGAGGAGTAGGGTTGAGAAAGAGGTTGAAACTGATTTTAAATCCATAAACACAATCATCCCTTGTGGCTTGAGCTCCCCTCTTGAAAAACAATTCCAGGAGGAGTATACCTACGCTAAATTTGGCAAAGTGCAAGCTGAATTTAGAACGAAAATGAATTGTGTTCCAAGTTTGAAAACATTGTGTGGTGCATTTGCGACTTTTGAGGTGGTGGAGGAAGTCACATTATTTGGTCGATTGGCGGTAATTCGTTAGGTTGTCTTTGATTGTGACAACCATGATCTGAGTTGCTAATGCTTATTGTTTCAGTTTAGGGGGATCATGTATAGACATTCCCTTTGTGTCGTTTCTTTTGAAAGGATAAAACAGGTACTAGTTAAGTATATTCTTTCAAGATAGAGCAAAAGGATAAAAAGGAGACACGCGCACATAAAGATTGGTAACAATTCTGTGAAGTTTAAGCCCACCATGGAGATATTTCATATATTTGTTAGGCATTTCTCTAAAGTGGTAGAATTGGCTGCAACTTCAGATGTTGGGAGTAGTTATGTTCATTGTACTCTTGGCAAATTATATGGTTATTTATAGTTAATGCCTTATGTGCCTGAGTTGAATACTGCTGCAAAAGAGGATGGCGTTGGTGGTAATGTTGGCCTGGGAGGTACAAATGACCATGTTGAAATCCATAACCCTGTGCATAAAAGACAGAAAGGAAGACCACCATCAAAGATAAACGTTTTTGAAGGGGAAAAATCGGTGCAAAAGTATAGGAAGAAAGGAAATGCATAAACAGAATAAGATACAAATCAAGGTCTGTTGCATGTCTTCTCATGCCTTGCTTATTGTGATTTTTAATATTCTATGTTTAATGTGTTGTTTCCATTCAATGATGTAGGAATCATTTGAGGCCACGCTTTCTCAGCCATGTGGCAGCAAGTTCTCTGTGGAGTCATATGTTGAGGTCACAAACTGTGGCAATGTATCTAGTGAAAAGATTGTGGTGTGTTTACACTGAACTTACTTTTAATTTCCAAGTTTGATTGAGGGCTTTAGGGCATTGTTATGCGCTCGTGATAGTAGCCTTCAATAATGAAACCCTATTCAAGGCTACAATTATGAATTTTCCATGCCTGGTCTCCCGACTATGGGATGTAAATTACCACTCCTTAGTGGTTAAATTGTACTCCAATCTATATGAACTTGATATTGTGTTGCTCATGTTTTTGGTAGAACTTATTATCTTATTAGTAAGACTATTTCTTTCAGCAAGTATATAGCTATTGTGGTTGGTAAGTTATATTGATTTTACCGTAGTTTATGGATGAGTATTTACATGTCGCATTGTTGGTGCTTTTTTTTATCATTTATTATATAGCTTGGGGGTGTTAGCTCCAACAGAATTGTCACGAATGCTAACAATCAGAGAACTTTGTAGTGTCAAATGGTTCAACCCAACAACTTGATAGATTTCTGCAGGTGCTTGAATCATATAGTCAAGATATTTGTCTGGATGATATGTCATTGAGTATTGTTCTACTTAGTGAGGATTCAAGCGCAAGAACAATGCAATCAAGTGATCCACCTAGTTGTTAGACAAGCCAATAGGGGGTTTTGCATGCAGGTGCCTTCTATGGGACTTTAGTGGCTTAGGTTTTCTTTTTGTTTTTTCCATAGGTACAAGTATCACAAAAATTTGTGGGATCACTTTACTACAATACACCACTTATAATCTGACCACATGTTTTTGCACTTTTTTTTAGTGTAGAAGAAGAAAAGATATTTTCCAGGGTCACTACAAAAGTTATCAGATTAATTAACTCAGGTCTGCTGTAGGATAATGGGATTGTTTGTAACAATGTATTTAATACATTAACACTAATTATATAAAATAAATAGTGGGCGATGTTTTATGGGCAAAATGACTGCATATAATGTAAGCATGCCAATTATTCCAAATTTATCCTAAGTATTAATTATAAATAAAATGTTAATAGGATTTTGCACTACAATTATATGACTTCTGAGAAAATAGCAAAGTGTTATTTGGACCACCTAGAAAAAGCTGTAAATCACTTGTTAGAATTTGTTAACCTTTAATAAAAACGTTGTAAACCATGGGTAAAATATTGTAAACCCATGGCCAATAAGTTGTAAACCTACGTGCAAATTATAAAGATTGGTAAACTTTAGGCAATGTGAGTAGAAACAACAAGTTGTAAACCATTTCACAAAAGTTGTAAACCACATGTACGAAAGTTGTAAACCACCTATGAAAATATTGTAAACCACTGCTTAGAAGTTGTAAATCTATGTGCATAAATATAAAGATTGGTGAGGCTCTTAGGCAATTAGTAGGAAGAAAAAAGGTTGTAAACCTTTAACACACAGGTTGTAAATCATGGGTAAAATGTTTTAAACCCATGACCAATAAGTTGTAAAACTATGTGCAAATTAAGTAGATTGGTAAACCTTTTAGGCAATGAGGGTAGAAACAAATAGTTGTAAACCTTTTTACAAATGGTGTAAACCACATGTACAAAAGTTGAATACCACCTATGAAAATGTTGTAAACCACTGCTTAGAAGTTATAAACCTATGTGCATAAATATAAAGATTAGTAAGGCTCTTAGGCAATGAGTAGGAAGAAAAAGTTGTAAAACTTTAATACACAGGTTGTAAAGCATGGCTAAAATGTTGTAAACCCATTACCAATAAGTTGTAAACCTACGTGCAAATTAAGTAGATTGGTAAACCTCTTAGGCAATGTGAATAGAAACAAAACGTTGTAAACCATTGTTTAGAAGTTGTAAACCTATGTGCATAAATATAAAGATTGGTAAACCTAGTTGTAAACTTATGCTCATAAGCTATAAACCTTAATTAATTTTTTTTTAATTACTCTTAACCAACATGATACGAAAGTAAAACCCACAAATAGACGGATGTACTCATTCAATTATTTCTATGCTACATTCAATCATTTGCATAAAGATTAAAATACATAAGATCAACACTTAACACTCATCCTCCGAATTTGATAAATACTCATCCCTCTCTCGAATCAGATCTTCTTCATGCAAGGTTAAACTTCTCCCATTTGCTTCTGCGAAATTTGTGCATATCCTGAGCATGGAAAAGCGAGCCATTCACAGGGCCATTATAAACTTTATGAATTTACAACATTTTACTGGTAGTGGAGGCAAATGTTATGGTATATGATAACTCACTTGTTTGGTTGTATAGGGACGGGCTCTATCTTCAGGTCAAGCTCAAATGCTAGGTCCATTGTTGGGTTGAGCATTACCATTAACTCCTTCAACCATATAACCTGCCAAATTGAATCACCATTAGTATGAATTGCAGTTGGTAATTAGAATCCAATAACTCAAAAGTGATGCATAAATAACATACAATGAGATCGTCCAGGACATCATTTTCATCTTTCAACTGCTGGCCCGCCTTTTTTTTTGTCATCACCATGTCCCAGTGAATCCAAAACATACACCTTTTTGGCTTCACAATTGAGGACATAGCACCACCAGTGCTCTTTATACACACAAGGAGCAAATATCTATAGCACCATTTAATAACAATGAACTGACACTTATGAAACTTTATGCACAAAAATTATATATGCTAAATGATGTTGTAATGGACTTAGGAATATAACATACCAGATGCGAGCTGACAGATCCCCATCAAAATATGAATTCCATAGGCCAGGGTCCATAGGGGGGCCTCCCCTTGCTTGTGCTTGTCAACACCCTGTGCCACTGTTTCCTACACCATTTAACAAAACCAAAAACATTGACATCGATATGGATATTCATATCCCTAAACACATAGGTTCACTAATCTCATTTATTAACATGAAATGGTAAAAGAGATTAGTATATACCATAAACCAAGAACTCAGATAGAATCTGCTAGGGTTCGCCATTTTATTCTCATAAAAGTTAAGGTACCTGACATAAAAGGAAATAACCTACAACCAAAGGACAAGACAAGTGGTCACAAGCGCCTCAGCATAATCATAAACAATTATATTTGTCTCTATGAAATTGCAAAAAATATTGCTTATCCATTGTCCAAGTACCAAAGTTTCACCATCGTCAAGATGGAGGAAATGTCCATCAATATTGACAATTGGCCTAACAAAAAAAAAATTGTAAACCTCATGTGAAAAATTTGTAAACCAACACAAAAAATATTGTAAACCTCACTTGACAAAGTTGTAAACTAGCAAAAATGTCAACCTCATGTGACAAAGTTGTAACCAGCAAAAATGTCAACCTCAACCAGCAAAAAAAGTTGTAAACCTCATGTGAAAAAGTTGTAAATCTCATGTGAAAAAGTTGAAAACCGGAAAAACAAAGTTGTAAACCGCATGTGAAAAAGTTGGAAACCTCATGTGAAAAAGTTGTAAACCTTATGTGAAACAAGTTGAAAACCAGCATAAAAAGATTGTAAACCTTATGTGAAAAAGTTGTAAACCACCACAAATAAGTTCTAAAACTCATGTTAAAAAGTTATAAACTAGCAAAAAAAAGTTGTAAACCAACTACAAACCATGGAAGTGCATTCTAAACCAACTCCAAACCAATATATATATATTCTACTGCAGAGTTACTCTTCTTTTTTTTTTTTTATGGCTTCTTGCTTTTCTTGCCTGTCTTTCAACTGCTTCGGCTCCCCATGCAGTAAGCAAAGGCCGCATTGGCCACTTCATCTGGGGCCTCGATCTTGCTGGCGCTGAGTGTTTGGGAAGCTAAAGCTGAAGCTTGTCCACTTTATCCATGGATATTGGGCTGATAATCAACGCAAACATCTCTTAAACAAACACACAATATATCATTAACAAATGGGTGTACAAATCATGTGATACATAGGCCACACAAAATGTTAACAAACCAACCCTAAAAAACTTTGTAAAAATAAATAATTACATCAGAAGGAAGGACTTAGGAAGGGGACAAGGGAACATCCTCAGCTAAGGGATCATCCTAGGGCATCACCATCAACTGCATTTCAGAATGACTTCCTTCCACATTTCCAATGTGGATTTGAGTGTTCCTCCTATTTAATTTCATTGCAAAACATGAAAATATGATAAACTCCAACCCATGACAATGCTATCATATTCCATAGAATTAAATTAACATAAACAAAAAAGTAACAATGTACACTTACTGTGGAAGGACCCTCAAGGTAGAACTGCTCCTTCGCAGAAAGTGTGCCCTCACTCAAACTACCTCCAATCTCCTGAGATACATCAGTGGACTGCATTGGAGGAGTAGTACTAGCCTCACTAGAACCTTCATCAGTGGAAGCTCCCAATTCGGCATTCTTTGGTGGAGGAAGTGACTGAACTGGTGCAACATGCATATTCATTGCAAAAGAAGAAACCTTGCCTACCTTAGAAGAAGCCTTCTGTGCCAAAGAGCTCACTTTCCCCTTCCTCCTCTCTTTTTGTTGCTTCAATGCCGTTCAAATGACCCGATTGACCATTTCCTTCAGGTCCTGCATACACATAATTGAATGTGGTAATTTACATTTAAACCGTTGCTATGCAAGGACTAATTGTCCAAAAAAAAATATATACACAACTATCTCCTTCAAGCAAATCCAAATACCTCATACTCAAAGTGGATTTCAAGAAACTCCTTAACAACACCATCAACATTATACTTATTCTGGTTAAGGAGCCCCTGTAAAAAAAGGGGGTTCAACTCTAGTTCACAAAACTTATCTAGATTTACCTTGTCAATTACCAACAAATGCTAAATACACAAAGGTTAGTAGCATTGTACCTCTTCATGCCACCTTTGATCATCGAATCGAGCTTGGGTAGCCTCTTTAGCCTAGTGTTTGACGAGTGGAGGGTCGTTGTCTCCTGAAGGCAACCCAAATGCAGAGTGGAGGTACTAAACCTATTGAAAAGCAACATAAATTTAATTATTAAAAATGTCCTTGCACAAGTAATTATGGAAATAAACTTGCATCAATATGACATACCATCAGGAAGAAGACACACCCTCCAATATACCTCACTTCCCTTTTGCCTGTTTTGCATCCTTCCACACTGTCAACCAAGGTGTCAACAACGAGTTTACCCTAATTGTATTTTTGCAGAGTCAACAATATCAACCACATGGGCTAGCAACTTTATAGTTGTTGAACCCTTCATAGTGGGGCAAAGGAATGTGCAGAGCACATAAAGGATGAAGGTTCTCTTAAACTTGTCATCAGTTGTGCCTTCCCGAATGATCACCTCTAACTCATTGATAGTTTTCTTCTGGAACTCTTCCACAACTACCATATCCTCATTTGATGCATTTTGCCTAACCTCCTCACCTTTACATACAAAAGAATTTCATGTAATCATAACCTTCCATCTCAACCCTACATTTGAAATAAGATAAATTTTTTTTTAACATTTCTACCAAGTTTAGTTAAGTTACCAGAATAAGGAAGCCCAAGCACTAAACCAATAGATTCGACCGTAACAGGTATTGATCGTTCCTTGAAGCGGATGCACCACTTGACATAATCAAATGTCTTTATGACCTCCACGATGAAGATCCTATTTTTTTTTTGCTTCAAAGGCCTCCAAAGCCCATGGTTTGACCTACCTCCTTTTGAGGGACACTTAAACTGTTATCCCACAAATCAACAATCATTGTTGAGGAGCATCGGCTACTGAATGCAGGTTGCACCTCACAAAAAGCACAATCAAAATATCATATCACAAAATATCACCATTAGTTATGCCAAATGCAACAAACTGACATAAACAACCATTGTATGAAACATCGACAAATCCTCCAATTGCAGTACACTTACAAGTCTTGCCTTTTTTCCCACTATTGCCCTATGCAACTTCAACTCTCTTGCGAGGACCCATGTCTAAGATGTACCTGAAAATCAAAATGATAAATTATTTAACTGTTATATCACTAATTTAAATCCGTGAACAAATTGTCAGCCACTTCCAAAACAAATAAGCAATTACACACAAAAAGTTGTAAACCAATGCATAGAATGTTGTAAACCACTTCACGAGAAGTTGTAAACCAATGAACAGAATATTGCAAACCACTTCAAGAAAAGTTGTAAACCACTTCACGAAAAGTTGTAAACTAATGTATCAAAGTTGTAAACTAGTGCTCAGAAAGTTCAACACGTTTTTTCATAAAGTTGTAAACTAGTGTAGAGAAACCTATACAAAACCTTTTTCATCAAGTTGTAAACCTTATTTATAAATAACTAAACCAATTAGCACAAAATGTTGTAAACCAGTGCATAATATGTTTCAAATCCAATGCACAAAAAGGTGTAAACCAATCCAATAAAAGTTGTAAACCACCACAAAAAGAATTATAAACCAAGGAGAAAAACTTGTAAACCATCACAAAAAAAATTGTAAACCAATGGGGAAAAGTTGTAAACCCACCACAGAAAATATTGTAAACCAGAGGGAAAAAGTTGTAAATCAGGGTGGAAAAAGTTATAAACAACCACAAAACAAGTTGTAAACTAGGGGGAAAGTTGTAAACCGGGGGAAAAAGTTGTAAATCTTGTTCAAAATGTTGTAAACTAGTGCAACAATAGTTGTAAACCTCATTCTCAAATCCAAAACATAAAACATTGAAAACCAATGCAGAAAAGTTGTAAATCAATACAAAAAAAAGTTGTAAACCCTACTCAAGAAATATTTAAACCATTTTCATAACTACTACACAACTAGTAAACCATATTCAAAAACCACCCAATAAACCAGGTCAAAAAATTTCCAACTTCACAAAGAAAAACATTATGTAAACCAATGTACAAAAAGTTATAAACCCTCAACATAAAAGGTGTAAACCTAAATCAAATACAATAACCTTCTTAAAAAAAATAATGTAACCCTTTACTACTTACAATGCAAATGCCATAAGGAAGAACATGAACAATTAGACCAACAACACGAACAATGGGTCAGCGAAATGAATGGCAATGAAAGCTTAAGAGACAGAGTACGAGATGCGATTGTAGGCATATGAAAGCTTTTGTGCCTTATTTCATTACCTGAGACCATGAACAAATAGGGGCTTCAACGTGCAAGAGGTGGGATTATGGTGGTGGGGTTGTGGTAATGGTAGTGGTGGTTTCTATTTTTGGAGAGGGAAAGTGAAAGGGACCGCAAAATGTGTATGTGCGGGTGGGTTTGTGGGTTTGTGGGTTTTTTTTTATTTTCCTTTTCTTGCGTTGGGCTTCATTTTCTCTTCTTGCCAAATTTGCCCTTCCATATATATACACCATCTCCATACATCTCTTTTATCCTTTAAGGAGGTGGATCTAGTTGGTGTAAGTTTTGTGGTGTCCATGTATCATTTCTCTAAATTAGTTATATACTTTATAATCATATGCCTTGTCACAAAAAATATTTTATACCAAAATTTAATAATTTATTTCCACATCATTTAATGTGTTTTGGTAACATATGAGATATTAAACTCATCAAATAAAATGCAAAATATTATCTTTACATTAAATTCTTTTACATTCATAGCGAAAATTAAATTAAAAAATATTATTAAGACATGTTTTATTTAATTTAAAATTTATTACTACTATTATAATTCAATTTTTATGCTTTATTTTATAATTGAAAATTTCAAAAAATTTATTATTGCATTAATCATGATATTTATTTTATATCATATTTATAGCATATCAAAATAAAAGTATTAAAATATTATCATACTTGAATAAAGTTATTTGTAGTAAAAAGCTTAATTCAATTTAGGCACTATTTTTTACGATCAATTATGAGTTGTTATATATTAAAACTAGTTGTTGGACCCATGCGATGCATGGGAGTATAATAAAAAATAGGTTGTTGATCATTATAAAAAATAAATGATAATTTATTTAAATATATCTTATTGAAAATTGTGCATATAAATTTATCTTAAAAGTAAGTTAATATTTAAATAATATAATAAGTGGACAAAATATAAATATATCATTCTATTTTATATCTTATTTTGAATATCATGTTTATAAGGTTGAAAAAATCTCGATAGATGACCTACAACTAACAAAAAAAGCCTAGTTTATGAAAATTTTACACATTTTGAAAGTTGAAATTGTTGAATAAAGAAAGAGAATAAATGAATAATTTTACTATATCATGAGCCACTTATAGGAAGGACAATGAGTATCCATGAGAAAAGGAACATGTTCCATGCCTCCTGTCACTGTTTAGAATTTTACCTCTCATCCCTATCCTCATCTCTTTTATGGGTCCCTATTTCCCATTTCCCATGAGGACTTTGAATCCCTGTGATATTCAAGGGTTTATTAACAAATTTCAAAAAGAGAAAAACTTTAAAAATATTTTATAATTTAAAAATAAATATCCATAACAACAAATACTATTAATGAAACATAATCTAAATTAAAATTAAAATGCATATATATTGCAAATACAATAAAAATAATTAAAAAAATGAAGGTATGTTACCCCCGTCGCTATCCCGTTTAACAAATGGGGACTTAGCACCACCGATTGTCCCTATGAGGACAAAATATGTCTCAACTCCCTTTTCCATTGTGGTAATTCCCGCATGTACCCACTTTTAATTTTAATTTTTTTTATCATCCCTAGCCATTTATATCTTTTCAGTAAATTAAAATATTTAATTTATATGATTTCAATTATACATTTTTTCTATACATCCTTTTGATAAATTAAAATATCAATTTTAAAATATATTTTGGAATTAATAGTATTGAAATATGCAATTTATAAAAAATTTAATAGAATATAGTGATATAGGTAGATAGATAATTTTTTTATTATGATTTTCAAACGTGCTAAATTTGAAGTTAGAAAATTTTTCCCTTATCCCATCCTTATTTAGAATTTTGCCTTTATTCTCATCCACATCCTAGTCATGGATCTTTATTCCTCATTCCAAGTGAAGATTTGAATCCCTATTGATATTTATGAGTTTATTAAACAAATTTAAAAATACTTTGAACTTTAAAATATAAATATTCATAATAACAAATACTACTAATGCAACATAAATATAATAGCTTTATTATCGTTAATACCATAATTTTCTATATAATTTTTATGGTATAATATATTGAATTATAATTTTGTTTATGTTATTTTTTTATATTACTTTTGTTAATGGTTGAGAGATATAAATGTATTATTGGAAAAAAATAATTGATAATTAGAAGGTAAATTAAATTTAAAAACTTACTTTAAGTATTAAGATTATGAAATGATGGGGTACAATTTTTCTATGAATAACGCATGGAAAATTTTTTATGTAATGAGTCTTAATATTAGTGTTATATCAATTGTTATCATATTTGATTAAAAATAAATTATCATGTTTGTATTATAATGAGTCTTAAATATTTGACTAAGAATAAATTTGGTAGAAATTGAATTTTGAATTATTATCATATCAAAATCAATCAATTAGTAATTCGTTAACAAATTGACCTGTCGGTTTTCTTTTAAAAAAAATACTAATTTTAAAACTTATTTATTTTGGAAATATTTTCTTTATAATTTTTTATATTACCTTCATAATGTAATGCTATTAATGGTTCTTAATTTAATTGTAAGTCGTAATTATATTGACATGGGTTCTTTCTTAGTGCAAATTGTAATTTTTAATGATTGTAATATTCAATTCTTTAATGATTGTAATATTTGATTTTATTTCATATAAAAAAATTAATAAGTAAATTGTAAACTAAGTTTAAAAAAATCTTTAGACATAAAGATTAAGAAAGGTGAGGCCTAAATCACTATATAAATGACACGTGAAACTTAAATCACCACATAAATGACACGTGCAATAGTTTCCATGAAATGAGTCCAAAATATTAGTATAGTAGATTTATAATATATAATTATAACAATAATAATAATATAATTTGCAAATAATATATAATATTGTGGATATTTTTCAATTGATATATATTATTCTATAAATAAATGTCTCGCTCAAAAAAGAAAGAAGAAGTAAAAGACTGGGTTTGTTATTTTTATAGATATGTAAGTAACAGAGGACACCTTGTATTTTTAGAGGTGGCTATTTACTTTGTTTAATTTTAGAAATGACATGTGCTTTCTTTCATTTCAATCTGAAATAGATTGATAGAAAAAAATGCTCCTCTGTAAAATTATAAGACAAATTCATCTCTTTTCTATGAACAGCCTAATGAAATCCTTCATTAAATATTAGGCAAATTAGAATAGATAATCACGAATTAGTCACTTCCTTTTATTTTAGCCAAATGAATCTGTTTGTCAGTTTGTTAGACTTGTTAATTATTAGTAGTGTGATCCAAATACAATTTACAAATTTTTACTTTATACCTAAATCAGTGATTAAATATATATAGGGATTCAGTGAGCAATAATAGTGGTCATGTCTTATTTTATCTGATATTATAGTTACATGACAGATCAAGGAATCTTATGGATATAACAAAATTAAATCTAATAACAATGGATAAAAAATAAAGCGAAAATATTTGCCCCTGAAAGATCCTGCACGCCAGAATCACACAGCAAATTAAATAGGAGACCATTTTGTTGATCTGATCAAGGCATTCCCCCTTTTTTTATATCACACGATTTTTTGTTGTAATGGAGAATTTTTTATTGATCTGATTAAGACATTCCCCTTTTTTATTTTTTTTCATATCACACATTTTTTTATTGTAATGCTCCCATTAATATTTTAATCATCCCAATACATTTATATCTAATCCATTTTTCAATAATTCTTAATTCTATATTTGTTTTCTATTCTTAATGATTCTTAATTTTAATTGTAAATCATAGTTTTAATGATTTGTAATCCTATGAATATATCTTAATGATTCTAATTTTATTGATTCATGTAATCTTTAATGATAGTATATTTGATTTTATTAATAGTTAATAGTTTAAATGTAAATTAAGTAAAAAAATCTGTAGACATAAATGTTTAAAAAAGTGGGTCTTAAATCATTATATGAATAACACATGTACCCTAAAGCTCTGTATGAAAAACACTTATAACACTTTCCATGAAATGACTTTCAAATATTATAATAGTAGATACCAATAATAATTTCATTAAAATCATATAAAATTATTATAAGAACTTTTGCACTAAATTTAATACAAAATTTATATTAAAACAATATTTATTTAGCAATATTAATAACAATGTTTTGAATAATATTAAAGTAATAATAAATTATTTAGCTCAAATCTTTTAGAAAAGACATTTTAGGGCAATTAATCAAAAGTACATTGAATAAGATGTGGCAATAGATAATAAAGTGTGGCAATAGTCACTCTCATTGATTTGATTTGATTATAAAATTAAATTCGTATCAATTCAAATGTATTCATAATTTTAATAATATCAAATATTACTTATATGAATTTTATTAATAATATTTTTTTTAAAACAAATGTATTATTACTAGGATTTTTTCTAGAGGTTATAGAGGGAGGTAGGAGTCAAACATATGATCACTCACTCAAAGGTGTAGAAGACAACCACAACCATTAAGCTGTAAACTCAATCGCTTTTATAATAATAATTGATTTTAAAATCAATTCGAATTTCATTTTGAATAATTGTTTCACATATGGGATTAATCTTAGTATATTGTTTGTGAAAATTTTGTTATATTGTCAACTAATCAAACACTCTTATGGAATCATATATATATGTGTGTGTGTGTGTGTGTGTGTGTGTGTGTGATTCTTGAGATATTTATTATAAGAATCAATTTATTTTTCAAAAATGTGATAAAATACAATCAAATTATATGAAATTTGTAGACATTAACAAGATAAACAAATATTATATCCTTTAATTATTTTATCTACCAAGTTGATATCATTTTAAAATAAGTTTTTTTTTTTTGTTCACTGACTTAGGGTATCCACCGTTGATCACAGTGGCTCATCACCACGCTAGCTTATAGGCTGGAGATTTAAGGTTTCTCCATACCTAAAGTCAAGAATCTAACTCTTTGACATTTGCTTATAGGTGAATAAGTCTCTTCTACTCAACCATACCCCAGGTTATTTTAAAATAAGTTAATGACATAAAAGTGATACTAATGTACTTTTTATATATTTACGGATAATAATAATATACGTAATGTTAAACATTATATTAGAGAAATTCAAAGAAATATTCTATCCTGCCACTTAGCCCCATACCGCCATTTTTCCATTTGAAAAATATTTTAAGTTTAATTTAGTTATCCTGAGTTGAACCTTCTGGATGTTTCGAGAAATATTGAAACCTCTCATCTATACCTACATCAAGATTTTGAAGATTGAACTCATCATCTTGGAACCGGACATAATATTGACTCAAAGGTTTATTGCTTCAATTAGTTTATTTAAATGTATTCAACGGGATATTCAGATATATATATATATAAATGCATATGATTTATTATATTATAAAATAGATAAAAATATTAAAAGTATAAAAATAGAGTTGAAATACGAAGCACTTAAGTCCTATACATTGTATAACTTATACGCTTTAACTCTTAAAACTATCATAAATAACTAAACTCTCATATGGTTTTCTGAATATTCATGAATCACGTCACTTCATATGTTTATATCTAGAGAATTCTTAGGAGATTTAATTTAAAGGTCTAATAATCCTTGACTTGACTGATCAAGGTGTATTTTTTCAATTTCTATTATTATAAAAGGGTTGTTAAATTTGAAAAATTAAAATTTTCATTTAAAAAAAAAATTGACCCGTTCATACCTGTTTTTAATCGATTTACCAGTTCTTAACTGATTTGTATTGGTTTTGACGGGATTTTGAAAATCCAAATTTTTTACTCCGATCTGACTGACCATGGGACTGGCTCCTGATCCATACGATCAGTTTGGCCGATCCAGTTCGGTTTGCAGAACATCAAGGAAACCTACACTGGTATGCACCCCATTTCTGCACGTATGATAATGAGTTTTCCCATTTGTTAAGGAAGATATGGCTTAGGTTTTAGGCTACTTAGAAGAACAAATAAAAGTCTTCGCAACAGTCAACAGGTCACGGACAGCAGCGATATTCTACGCGTTTTGATTTGACAGGAACATAAAGAGAAGCTAACGGAGATATTAATTATAGAAGATCGTACATAAATGAGAGATTATTAGATTTTATTAATGAACACTTCTTCTATATTGCTATTTGAACTGCTTCGTTCGACTGGGAGATTACAATGATTATGAGATTTTATTGAGTCATATAGAACGCATGTTATCAAATTCAATATGTTAACCCTTTTTTTCTTCGTAATAATAAAATCTTATGCTACACGTAAAAACAAAATCTTAACTTAATTGCAAAAATTCAGTAACAGAATCACATAGAACCTTTTTTCAAACACCAGTAACGTGTATAGCCTTAATTACCACTCGTGAGGATTCTAGGGTTTATATGGGACATCCTCGTTATTAGTTTGCCGCAATTCGCTGTAAATTATCTTAACTAAACACGGTAATTATGATTAAAAATTAAATTGTTATAATTGAATAGTTAAATTCAAAATTAAATTTGATTAACACATTGATACCTATCTGACAATCTGAGTCTCAATCGAGTAAATGCAAAATAATATTTATTTACCTACTTCATCATAAATAGGATTTAATTTCATTTTAATTGTATGAAATTTTCTTACGCACCATTCAATTATATATTATATTAACAAAATACTAATTCTTATAATTTTTATTTTGAAAATTCACACATATAATAATATATAAATAATAATAATAATATAGATTTTTCACTAATGCTCTCTCTGTTTTAAAATAAATATTTTTTTTCACTTTTTTAGTTCATTCTTAAATCAATGTATTTGGATATACATTTATTTAAAAATGAATAAAAAATAAAAGATAATTTATTTTAAAAAGGGTGAAGTAATATATAAAATTAATCTCGCAATAATCAAGGGACTGTACGGTGCACTAATAAATTTTTTACAGATAACATTTCACAATAATACACCAATCAAACTAGGATAAAAATTGAATCTATATCCACACCAATTAAATCTCTCTCTCCTTTTGTCAATATGTTGACAACGGTAAATACTTTTTCCCATAAAATATACTTCCCTTTCCAAGCGAGTATTTGTGTCACCTCAACCAATCAAAACACGCATAGCCGAATCACCACGTCACGTACGCGTAAACTTAAATAACCCAAACCGGATACACACTTTATCTTTGACCCCGGTTACCTCGGTTTCACTATAAAATCTTATCAACGAAGCAAAGTACGTCTTTTTTTCGTTATGGTAACTCTTCAATGCTCATAAATTAGACCGTCCCCGTGTTCTATATATATACATCAGGTCATTATTTCGTATACAGTTGTTTTTCTTATTTCGACTTGTACAACGCTATAGCACTTCTAATGGGTGTGGATGAAATATTTTGCAACTTAGACATAGGGGAACTTAAAGACCATGTTTTTGATGACATAGAAAAAGGGCCTAATGCGGGTTGCTGGCTAACTAGTGAATTGTGCGTCCCAACTGACCCAATAGAAGGCTTGGAATGGTTCCCAAGTTTCCGTGATGATTTCATATCCTTGAACGATATGGGGTTCATGCAACAACCTCGGGATGAAAACCAATCCTCCCTTGTGCATTATTCTCCCCTCACTCCGGAGCAACGGCAAGAGACGAGCAAGGGAAGACAAGACAGCAGGAGTACGAGAAAGGATGATGAGATTGAAACCTTGTTGGATGATTCTGCTAGGTTCGCAACAAAGAAAGCTAGGAAAAAGAATTACCATAAGCCGAAGCCGAGTGTGGCATGGGTGAAGAAGAGATGCAGCCATTGTGAAGCGGAGGAGACACCACAATGGAGGAATGGGCCTTCGGGGCCCAAAACCCTCTGCAACGCTTGTGGAGTGCGGTACAAGTCCGGGAGGTTGGTGCCGGAGTATCGTCCGGCAACAAGCCCCACCTTTGATGCCGCTAAGCATTCTAATTATCACAAGAAGATACTCAAGAGAAGATCTGCATATTAAAAGTACTATTACTTTTATTATTTTTCTATTATTTTTATTTTCCTTCAATTCATTTGTGATAGGATTTAATTTTCATTGTTTTTAATTTAGTGCATTAGCATTTTTTTTTTTGTATATACATCGGAATAATTCTGCATATTTTTTAATTAATGGGTTAATGCTCTTTGACTCTTAAAATGATTATGTTTGTTGCATTTCCCACACTAGTTTATAAAATAAATCACATTGCAGTTTGCAACTTAAATTAACGAGACCTATCTAAATGCTCTCTGGAAAAAAATAAATTTATTTAGTAATACTTGTTGAAATTTAAAAAAAAACATCATAACAAAAATTTAAATATCCTTTTAGTCCTAGCATTTTGAAACTCGGTATCAATTTTATCATTCTATCAAATCATTAGTAATTTTCATTATGATTTGCCCTTTATTTTTAAGTTGATGAAGTGGAAATTATTTTTCTCCTCTAAAAGACACATGTGCAACATAGTTCAACCAATTATGATGAATCATGACGAAAGTACTAATGATTTGATAAAATAATGAAATTGATGCCAACTTTTAAGATTATAGGACTGAACTAATGTCAAACATTCTTTTTAGAACTAAATTGATATCAGCGTGAAAATATCATGATCCAAAAAGGTATTTACTCCGAATAGGTGTGATTCTTATTTTATTTTCATTTTATTTTGTTGATTCTTATAGGAAGTTATGTCAGTAATGTTTCTTAGAATTTTGTCTTTGTTCAGTGGATTTAATAGCATTCAATTGAACTTCGATAAGTTTCTGTTCGGGCAAATTTAGGGGGGAGTTAAATGCAATTAATTATTAATTGATCAAATTAATATGGAAAAATTTAAATAAAATTAGGTGTTATAGTAAAGCAACAGAAACAAGTAAGTTGCAACAATACTTTATCATCCAACTATGCACGGTATCTAGGATGTATTGTATCCGATACTGATACCTGAAATTCCAAGATGTGTCAAAATTAATATTTTTGGTGGTTTTATGAATTGGTTTGTCATTAAAATGTCATTGATATTTTTTTATGTTTTTTAAAGACAGTAATGATAAGAGTTAAGTAAATTTAATAACATGTTAATAATACCACTTTAGATTTGATAAATTCAATATATATAATTAGTATATATATACTAGTGTACCCACATCTTAAATTCTAGAATCTTACTATATCCTAGTATCAGTGTTGGATTGTATTAGTATCATATTTTATCTTCGTGTTTCATATGAAACAACACTACAAAAAGCCAAAATAAAATGTTAATAAAAACATGGTCACGTCATATATATATAAAGTTTGTAAGGAAAGTGTATACTGCATTGCATAGAATATGATTGATTACAGTGTATAAATACATATTACATGCTATATAAATAGAAAGTGTACAAAATAGGAAACACAATTAGTAGGAGATTTGGAGGGACGGTGTCAAGAGTAAATGCAAGGAGTATGGTTAGTGGAGGAGATGAAGGCATCCAAGGAGGACCTTGCTGAGGATATTCCAATCATAGCTTGATCTGCAACTGTACAGAGGGTGCCAACATACCCCTACAAGATGGTGGAGGGACATAAAGCACCAATCTTGTCCAAGAGGATGGAGTGGCAAATGGATGATAGAGACTTTGTGAGCAAACCAACAAGTAGATGGCTTGTAGGGATGTGAGACACTAGAAGTTCGTTGTTAGCCACCAAGTCACAAATAAAGTGGCAGTCAATAGAGAGATGCTTTATGCGAGTATGGGAGACGGGTTGGCACCAAGGTAAATGGCACTGATGCTATCAAAGAAAAGGGTAGGCGACTTGACCAAAGGGTGCAAAGTTCTTTCAAGAGTTCATGCAACCAAAGGAGTTTGGTGGAGGTGGTGGCAATGGTGCAATACTTTGCCTTCATGGATGGCTTAGCAATAATGGATTGCTTTTTCGAGGACCACGAAAAAGGATTAGGGCCTTTGCAGATTATATACATAACAATGGACTTCCTATCAGCATTGTCATCAGCCCAATCGGATTGACAATAGGCTAAAATGGATAGGTTGGGTGAATGATGGGGGTGAAGGCCATACGCAATTGTCCCTTTGAGACATCAAAGAAGAAGCTTCAAAGCTTGCATAGGACCATTGCAAGCGCTTGCATATACTGGGACAACTTGTTAACAGAAAATGACATATCGGGTCGAGTGAGGGACAAGTACTGAAGGGAACCGTGCCCAAGAGGCATCGAAACTTATGAGCACATGAGGGAAGTCATCAATCCGCGACAAGTCAAGAGAAGTGGACAAAGGTATGGATATAGGCTTGGCATCATGCATAAAGGCAGAGCAAAGCGACTTGCATAAGTAATGATATTGTGAGAAGAACATACCCTGAGAAGTAAGAATGAGCTCCCCGCCAAGGAAATGGTTAGGGCCACCAAATAATTGAAGAAACTTGCATAGGTTCCCATACATCAAAGTAAATGATTTCAAGAGGAGAATTCCTACATAAAATGGACTTAGAAAATGGTTATATTTGACTTTTATTTGTTAAACAATCAAGACACTTGATGAGAGAAGAGGAAAAATGGGATGGCATTATTCTTGAGAGCATGGTGAAAGATGCGAGGAGCGATGACCAAGACGGTTGTGCCATGTGTTTAAGGAGGTTGTGCCATGTGTTTAAGGAGGTATAACAGTGAGCATAGTGGACTTAAGGCTGAGATGGCCGGAAGGAAGTTTGTGCTCGTTGTCCTCATTCTTTCCGTTCAGCATAAGTGCCCTCGTACCTAGATTCTCTACCTGAAAGTGCTATGGGAAAAATTCAACAGAAATCGAGTTAGCATTGCATAGTTTAGCAACAGAGATCAAATTCTAAGATGCTTAAAGAACATATAAAACATCATTAAGACGAAGGGAAGAAGTGCAGGCGGCTAGAAGAGTAGAGCCACTGTGAGTGATAGGAAGCCCCTTACTATTAGCAACCATGAGTTGATCATTATCAGTGTAGTTAGAAGTGAGGGATAAATTGACCAAACCATGGGTGACGTGATTAGACGCCCCAGAATCAACTAACCCATCGGAATTATTAAGGCTAGCATTCGCCTAATGGTGAGGATGATTTGGCAGGTAGCCATGAAGATGAAAACAAGTCTTAGCAGTATGACCACAACGATCACAAAATAGGCAGATAGCGACAAAGGCAGAGGATAAGCCATGAGTACCATAAAGGGAATTACCGAGGATGCTAGCTGCAGTTGTACCGTGAGAAGGTATAGGGTTTCTTTTACACCTGCTAAAGGGATCATGGGAGGCAAAATGAGCTGTGGCTAGAAAGGACTAACATTGGCATTCATCAAGATGAAAAAGCATTTCGTTGGCAATCAATTTGTCACATAGTTCGTCAAATGAGAGAGGATAGTCCTTTGTATGAATTGAGGTGCTAAAGTCATGAAAGTTAGGGCCAAGACTATTGAGAGCGACAATGATAAAGTGAAGGTCATCTACTGGGTGGCCAATAAGTGCAAGGTTGTCCGTAAAAAGGCAAATGGAGCAAAGGTAATCAGCAATAGAGTGGTGATAGAGGCAAGGTGCTCTTTGAGGGAAATGATGCAATGTTAAGATTGATTGGCATAAGCTTTCAACAATCTCGGGAGGGTGTCAACGAAGGACGTTTCAGAGGACATAAGTATTTTAGCCTTTGAGCCACATGAGCTAAGGATAACAAGAAAGACATAATTTTCTTAACATTTCTGGTGAGAGAAAGCAGGGTTGTTAGTGGCAGCGTTACCAGTGCCATGAATTGTAGGGAGACATTTGGTTACACTATCAATGTAGCCAAGAAGCTTGTTGGCTGAAAGGATAAGGATAAGTTGCTTATGCCAAGTATAGTAGTTGGATGAGGTTAGTTTAATGGAATATTGGCAGAGTTGATTTCAAAAAGAGTGACTGAAGGAGTGGGGTGGAGGATAAGATGATGGCCAATGGCAGAATCGAAAAGGTGGTTAAGCAAAAGGGCTAGCGGATACCATATACAGTTTGTATGGAAAGCGTATATTGCATTGCATAGAACATGACTTATTATAATGTATAAATATACATTACAATCACAAATGGTAATAGGAAACATAATTAGTAGGAAATCTGGAAGGATGCTATTAGGAGTAAATACAGGGAGCATGATTGGTGGAGGAGGCAAAGGCATCTATAAGGGACACTGCCAAGGATCTTCCAATCATAGCTTAATCCACGGTTGTACAGAGGGTGCCCACAATATGGTCAAAGAGCGTGAAATTATTCATGGTCTCAATAATTCACTTGCAAATTGATATATGGAGCAATATCCTGAAAATATGTGTATTTAGGAATATCAAGTCTAAGCTAAGAAAGTATTGGATAAAGCTTGAGAGAGATTCAAGTGTCTTATATATATATAAAGTTAACTTAAACAAATAATGTATCCAAAAAGGAGAAAATAAATCATAAATTTATAATGAATTTTGTACACGAATGTTTTAATATGCTAATATTAAGTTATTATTTGAATTTTATATTTATTCTTTTTATAAAATCTAATATTCAATTTGTGATATCAAGTTTGATTTGTTGATTTGTTTAAAACTTTGAAAATATTATCTTATGAAATCTATTAGATCTTTATGAGTACCATTGATATTAATATTTGTATCAACATTATATATTATATATTTTGTTGGAATTAGAAAAGATAAAATATACTATATTTCCCTTTTAAATTATGTTCCTTAGGAATTGATTTTAGTATAATTACTAAAGTTACATTAAGATTTATTTAGATATCTATCATTTATATTTATGATTTAGATATCAATTAGTATTTGAATATATATATATATATATATAATATGAAGTATCAATTTGATGTTGGTTTGTTCATTTTATTAGAAATTGTAATTATTCTATAAAGATTTGATTATTAGTGTATATATATGAAATATTTCACAGATATTACTTTTGTAATAATGATGTTAACATAAAGTATTTCATATTGTTAATAGATATAATTTTTCAAATAGTTACAAAACAGTTAAATAATTCCAATAATATAAATATATAGAATTAAATGAACATATTAGAAAAATATATTTCTTTACATACATATCAATTTCATAAAAATTTGAATATAGATAAATCGATACTTAAAGATTTTGAAAATATTTAACAATAAATGAAAATTATGAATATTATGATTTGAAAAATATTTTCTATTCCTCAATAAATTATAATTATATTTATTTGAAGATATTAGATATTATTTAAGAAGTTATTAATGATTAAAATTATGTATGAAATTTCTTGATCATGTAAATTATTATTATTATTATTGTTACTATTATTGTATGGATAATGTTAATATTGGAACTGTAGATTAGAAAAAATACGAGAATGGGGGTTGAATCGTGCTTATCTTTTCAAAACCTTTTGGAACTGTAACTTTGAAACAAAAACTATCAAGCATGGAGCTTGGAGTGCAGCGGAAATAATGTAAAATTATTCAGAAAGTAACTTTCTGAATTAAGCTATTAGAGCAAATAGACTGAAATGATAGATAACAACAGAGATGTATTGTGTAACGTTAAGCACTGAAGATAAAAAGATTAAGGATAAGAAGACACTGGACAAGGGTTTTATACTAGTTCGGCCAACACTTGCCTATATCCAGTTCTCAATAATCACTGAGTTTAACTAATATTTCTCAACCCGATAAAGCGAAAAACTGGATATTCTTTACAATAGCCTTTCCAAGCTCTCACCAATGGCAACTAGACAACACATACTGTCACACAACAAGTAGTTTGCCATAGCCTCTTCAAGCTATTTCACATCGATCACTACTAGATTGAGGATATAGAGGTTTATTGTTTTGTTTGCAACTCAAACTAACCTATACTTAATCTTCTTTACAAGTGTATATAAGTGATAATTTTGGGATAACTTGAGTGATTTCTTTCTACTGATTTTTCATAAGAACATATGAACAATCTAGGAACTTAGAAAGAAGATTTTAATGAACAAAGGAACTAAAAAACTTAGACTTCACAGAAAAGTTTAGGAAAAGAGTTTTTAGCATTTTGGCTCTTGTATTCCTATCATTCTTGAAAGCTTAATCATCTGTATTTATATATGGTCTACCTTTGTGATTGTTGTCCTTGATCCGTTGTCACATGTTGATCATCAGCTTCTGTTTTGGAAATATAATCTAGAAGAGTAGCTCGTCTGGTGTCAGAGCCCTTTTACAGAAGCCATTTATGAGTTGAGGTTTCTGAAGTTCATCATAAACTACTTTTCTACTTTCTGAGCATGGTGTTTGAACTTCTTCTTCTATAATCTTTGATAGTTGACTGAAAGGGCTGAAGAGATAATGTGCTAGTGTTAAAAACTAGTTTGACTTTTAATTTTGAAATTCAAAATTCAAAATTCAAAATTTTCCCTTCTTTTTAGTGAAGTGAATTTTCTAAAGAGCACTACTAGTTCCTTGTTGATTTGTTGGTCTTCTGATCTTCAATTGTGGCTTTAAGATTATGAATGATCTTCTATTGTGATGATTGAAGATTAAGTAACATGTTGATCTCAATTTTTGTACAATATCTTCATTATCAGCGTTTTTTCTAAAGTCTTATGCTACTTTCTAAAGAACATTTTCTTGGTTTCTTGTTTCTATTTCGATATGCTTCATTTCTTGATGCATGTGAGTGTACTTTGCATGATATAATATTCATTTCATTTAAGCCCATCCTCTTTCCATAAGATAAAACATGTTTGCACATGTAAAGTTAAATTATTCATGCTCAAGTCCGTGTATTGCATTTTGGAAATACCTGTTAAGCTTGGTCAAGAAACTCAAGGAATCCATTAGTCGTTCTTCAAAATATTTTCTTTAAATTGACTTTCTTGTCATCCAAAACAATAAAGCTCAAACTTTCTAAAGGGTTCTGGACCTTACAATCTCACCCTTTTGGATGATGACAAACCAATTTAAAGAAAATATTTTGAAGAGATGTTGAAAGAAATATAATGAAATATATCTAAATAAGCACATGTTCTTTCAAAACATCTTAGACTCTAAATTTTAGTAAGTCCTTTTCTTAAGGCATGATTAGATGTGTGCAAGAAAATTTTGAATCCTTAAGATAACTCAAATCAGAGTTGTTTGGTTTATGATGATATTTTCAGATTTAAATCAAAATACTTCTTGAAATTATATCACAAAGATAATAAAGAAGATGTCATCATTTCAGTTCAATTGCACTAACAGCTTGATTCTTGTGCTATAAAAGAAGACTTTCTAAAATTTAGATGTGCTTGAATAAATGAAAAGCAAGTAATTTCTTTGATTAAAATCCTTATTCAACACATTCTTTTCCTAAGCCCTTTTTAAAACTGATGCTTGAAAATGTATATATGATAACCCTTTTTGAGCATGTCATGAGAAAACCCAAATAATGCTCATGTAGTTTCTGATTCTCAAATAGGAATCAGTTCAAAATGAATTACAGCAACCAGCACAATATGTTTTGAAATGCATCAGTAACAATAAATATATGATATGATATGTAAATGCTTAAAAAGAATTTGAAGAATTTTAAAATTCTTTTGAGTAGCTCCCCCTCAGTTTACTCCCCATGTCTTTCTCAGCACAAGATTTTCGTCTTTTCCCCCCTTTTAACATCAGCAAAAAGGAAGTGTGCTGGAAGTTAGGAACAACATCACTAGCCCTATAATTTCTAAAGACACATAATTAGAAGTGCCTATTGTCTTCATACTTGAGTTTAGGTCATTGAGGCAGATGTTGTTATAGCATTGCGTTTAGCCATAGCCAGACTTTCAAGGAGCTTCAGCTACAAAATAGATGATGGCTGACAGGATGAAGTAGCATTGATGTGTGTAGGAGTTGATTCCTGAGATGATCTAAGTTGTAAGAGAAGTAGTTTCAATTCATGTTTTGTTCCTTGAAGATGCTTCAAATTTTGATATTTCTTCTAAGATCATGGAAAAGTGAGAATGTCTTTTCCCATATTTGAAATTTACTTCACATTTCTCACTGTCTGCAAAATCATCTTCAGCATTTGCGGTTGTAACTTCAAGATATGCATCTACTTATGATAATATTACTTTCTAAGCTTTGATATCTACTTTTTACGTCTCTTTTGGCTTCAACTTCGAGTTGTGAAGGTAGAATACTTAGAGAAGTTTTTGTATATGAATGTTTTATGCAAAATTAAAGGACTTTAAGTTTAAAAGATTTTTCAGAGCACAAAAACGATCTTCAGCTAATGGTTTAGTGAATATGTCAGACACTTGGTCTTTGGTATTTATAAATATTAATTCAATATCTCCTTTTTGAACGTGATCTCTAATGAAATGATGCTTTATATCAATATGCTTGGACATTTGAATTTTCTAACCCTAAATCTCACAAAGAAGAACAAAGGTTCAAAGAAGAATTGTGGGACATTTGAATTTTCTAACCTACAAATTCTTAGTCCTTAATATAAACCACGAAAAAGAAAATTAAAAGATGAAATAAATTAATGTATTTTGAGAGAATTAATAAATAATGAACAAAGAGAAATGAAAAATATGAAAATGTGAGAGAAAGAATGGAAGATAAAAGAAAGTTGTGGAATACAGAGGAGAAATGAAATGAAGTGTTAGCATTTCACACTAAAGCTTTAGGCAATAGAGATATCAATAATAAATTAATATTGTAGATTCTAAAAAACGCTAAGGGTTTTATTTGTGGACATATTTTATAGCAATGAATATGTTACTAATTCTAGAAATAATTTAAGGGGTTTATACTTCGATTATAGCGAACCTTTCTTGGTAGCAATAGTTTTTGTTTCCATTTTTATTTTTGCACTAATTTGATTGGATTCTGGTTTGTTGTGGTGTAGAAATTAAATAGTCTATTGAATCCAAAATTCCAAACATCGAGGTGAATTCAAAATTTAAAATTTTGTAATTAATATGGAAAAACACATTTTTAATTGAAAAAAATAAAAATAAAATAAAGAAAATAGAAAAAGATGTGTATCACATGATATCCAATTTTAGTGTTAAATAATTTAGATTGATATGTTTTGATCAGTTGTATAATTTAAATTAAGAATTATAATGGTTTGAAATCCAATATTTAATATGAAACTTTTATGTTGTATTAATGAAATAGATATGAAAGTAATTTTCATAACAAAATAATTAATAATCAAGGTTATAAAAATTGTGGGCCATAAGTTACTCTATGAGTGACACTTATAAAAATTTCCTTAGAATGAGTCTGGAATATTAGTATTATAGATTATAGATTATAGGTTATAAATGTGGTGTTTATAGAATCTACCACAAGCGAATTCTGTTTGGATTCAGTGTTAATTTTTTTACACTAAATCTGCTTTGACGGATTTAATATTAAATTTGTATTTGGTGGATTCTATACTGAAACACTATATTGTGTAATTTTTTTTCCCAAAACACCATACTAATGGAAACACAACACCCAAATCCCATATGCAAAAAACAAAAGACTCACAAAGGATTTTTTTTTTGGGGGGGGGGGGAGGCGGAGTAAACACCTATTTAATTATTAACAACAACCAATGAGTGCTCAACATTAATATTCTTGCGATTTACACACTAATAAGGAATTATAAAAAAATCTATTGTTGTCTTCGTTAACTGCCTAGACTAATTTGTTGTTTACATTAAGTTTTTTTAAAATAAACTTAATGTAAATTGAGTCATGAAAAGTATAAAAATAAGCTAAATATAATTGTTTTATGGATTTAATTTATGTACACTATCTGTAATCACATAGACATCCAATCATGTTACAATATCAATGAAAAAGTTAGATTTAACCATTCATTACCTTAAAAGTTTTATAAATAGAAATATATAATTAGATAATAATGTAAATTTTTTATACTATCAAAGTATAAAAAATAAAATCATATTTTATTTTTTATTATTGATTTATTATTGATTTATTATTGATTGATCAGACAGATATCAAAAAATTCTTAGTACGCAAAAACTGATTAGAATAGTTTGGATGTGGTGGTGAGATAATAGAAACTTTTTGTATCTAACAAAAACAAAAGAAATGACAACATATATATGATAAGGTGAAATGGCATATACTCATTCTCCTCAAGAAACTATATCATATTCAAGTAGCAGTGTATTTCACCTGCGCAATGCACGGATTTAAATTATAAGAAATATATGTAATATAATTTTATGTAATAATTTATTATTAATATTACTTGATAATTATATAAAACAAAATAATTACATAAATAAAAAGTAGTTGTGAAATTTTTATTGAATAAATTAACTATTTTAAAAATATTTGAACACATTATTTTATTACAATTGCTCACTGCTAAAGTTTTAATTTGTTTTATAAGAAGCCTTTTTTTCCAATTTTTAAATAAGAAGGAAAATATTCCATGTACTACTCTTTTTTACTATTATAAAAAAATTATAGTGTTTTTTAGGTCCGTACAATATTTTTCTAATTGTACATACATGTATAAAGAAATTAATTTGTCCCTCTTTTTTTTTAATTGTGAGTGATCAATATTGGTCTTTTAAAATTTTAAGAGATTAATTTGTCCTCTAGTATATTTTTAAGAGACTATTTTGGATGTTTAGTCAAATTTATATCATCCTTCTCTCCCACATATTAACAATTTATTAGAACCAACTTGAAAATAAAATTTTTTAGTTATAAAACTAAAATTACTATTAATATATGTTCTTGCAAAATTTAACTAAAAATCGTTATACCTTTAATTTTAAGCCAAAAGAGAAATTTTGGGCCCATATGTTTACTTGAATATTTAGTTTGGTTTGTTGCTATTAATTTTTCTCAATTCAATCTTTTATGTTTTAAATTCTTTTATTTTGGTCAGTTTATCTTTATTTTTTTAAAATTGGTTCTTTATATTTTAAATCATTTTCAATTTAATCTTATTGTTACATATCGGATGAAAAATACTAACGTGACACTAATGTTATTAAACATGGCACACATGTGAATTTGACATGAATTATGCCATGTTGGCATTTCCATCAATTATATAACGATGAGACAAGTTTAAAATAATTTGAAGCATAAGGGAAAAAAAATGCAAATGTTTATTGGTTCTTATGTATACCCAATCAATTAGGTGTAGATATTTTATATATATAGCCAATTATAGTTTAAAATTTTAAGATAAAATTTAAGAGGTACATATAATATTATTTTTTGCTCTAAAAATAGTAAAGATTCTGAAGTGTTTTGAAAAAGCTATTGAAAAAATCGCTGTCAATTGATAGAACTTTGCAAGTAATGTTTCTGAAATATTAATAGAATGGATATATCTGAAGTGAGCATTAAAACTATTTTTGTTATCATAATAATAAATATAGATCATATCTGAATTATTTCATTTGACATTTTTATTCCTTAAAAAATTTAATCTAGCGTATATATTTTATAAAAATATGAAATTAATCACTTTTCTTAATTAAATTTAAAAAAAATAAAGGAAAATTTATAGAAATTAGTAAATAAATTTGTTTAGGTGCAGGCTGCAATATATAGACAAGAGAGCGGTGACATCCGCTCTTTTATTTTGTAAATTTTAAGCTTAAATCAACTGTCATATATTAGGCCTGTTAGTAGCAGTATGCAGTAAGATTTATAATGATGGAATAGAAAAGAGATAATTTGGACTGAGGTCTTATATTTATTTCATTTAATAACCAAATTAAAATTTGACATATGAATTTTTTAAGAGGAGAATACACTATTAAGTTTCATTGTACTACAAATTATTATAAGGAATTAGTTTAATTAAACATAAAATGAAGATAACAATAATAGACTTTTAGAATAGTTATATCAGCGAAGAGAAAACTAGACCGGAACTGCCGGTCCGACCGATTCAACCGGGAACCGATCACCTGGTCGGTCCGGTTAACCCCCAAAGACTGGAGGAAGTTAAAACCGGTCAAGAACCAGCCAAAACTGGAAAAAAGCGGCGAACCGGATTAGTCGAACCAGTGCGGAGCCTTTGAAATTTTTTTTTTTTGGTTTCGAAGCTTAAATACTAATATTTTGTGATAGTCACAGAGTAAAAATGAAGAAAATGGAACCAAAGAATGACACTAACAAAGATTGTTGGATTATTCATTTTTTTTTCCCTGTCATTCGCAAGCTGCTTACCAATAAATATTGTTTTTAAATACTTTTATGACCATGTTGTGTGGCTGAGACTAGAGAAATTTTATATGAATTATGTTTATTTTTATAAACCTATGAATATATATATTTTTTGTTGATTATGTTAATGTTAATTATTTAATATATCTTTATATTCTAATTAATCATATGTCTATATTTAACTATATATTTTATTATATTCCGGTTGAACCTCGGTTGAACCAGTCGGACCTCTAAACCTTTGAACCAATACCTTGACCGATTTGATATCCGGTCCGATTTTCTCTTCCTTGGTATATATAATGTGTATATGAAGATATAAAGAAATAATTTATACGTCACAGAATTTAAGACTATAATAAGAATGAGTTTTACATTAGACAATATTAAAAATTAATTTTTAAAGGTCATAAAAAGAACTGACTAAATAAATTTAAGATTATTATAGTGCATTAGAAAACAAAAAATTCTTACGGGTCAACAAAAGTGGACTCCAGAGGACCTGTGTTTATTCTAATTGTAGGATAGGGACTCAGTAATAATTGTTTAGGGGTTTACGTTATTACTTATGTAAATTAACTGTTAATAAAAAAAAATTAGAATCTTAGAATTTAAAGAAAGATTAAAATTATTAAAAATCATTGTTCAAAGGTCATAAATTTTTTTAACTAAATACGATAAGATTACTTTGGTATATGAGATTTTTTTTCAAAAAAAAAAATGCAACGTGTTATTTAACAAAAGTGATATAAACAATACAATCTCTTTCCGAGAAAACTTCTACTATTTGAACCCCCAACTGTGCAAGTAAAGCACATCCAAAACTCAATCCACTTTCATTGAACTAATTCTCATTGGATGCCTTAGTTTGATTTTGATTGGAGGATAAAGATGATAATAATTGTTTAGTGGACTACATTATTATGTATCTAAATTAATTCTTTAATAAAATTTTTCTAAATCTTTCCATTAAAGAAAGATTCTTTAGATAATAATGTAATTAAAAAAGACTAATTGAATGACACTCATAAAACCTTTCCACATGTGCCCTTTGAATTATTTATATTATAGATTGTAGATTATAAATTTGATATGAAATAATTGATACTATTAAGAGAATTATATTTCCTATAAAATCTCAAATGTTCAAACATGAATATATGATTAACTCCAATTAAAAGATACTAAGGGTGTGTTTGGTTAGAGAGTAAAAGTGAGGGTAAAAATTTTTCAAATGAGCACTATGTGTAATTTTACACATGAAACTCATTGAGAAAAATTTTACCCCCACTTTTACTCCCCAACCAAACATACCCGGGTTAAAAAGAGAGACGTAAGAGGAATAAAATTTCTAGGCTTTATTTTCAGGATGGTTCAGCGTAGGAAGGATGAGCTTATTCTAGGAGGAGGTTGTTTAGTTTTATAAGGATCTCTTCTGTCAAGTTGAAGATGTTGATTATTCCTTTCTTTCTGAGATTGCTCTTCTGCGCATTAGTAATAAGGAGACCATGATGTTACGATGGCCAGTTAGTAAGGATGAGGTCTTTGCTGCTTTATAAGGAATGAAGTCTTTTAATGCTCTCAGAGTGGATAGGTTCCATGCTTTCTTTTGAAGAATTATTGGGACTTGGTGGGGGATGAGGTTTGGCTTCTTATTAGGAATGATTTTTGCCATAGAGTTATTGATCCTTGCATGGCTGATACTTTGTTGGTTCTTATTCCTAAAGAGGATCATCTCAAAAGGATGCACGAGTTTTGTCCTATTAGTTTGTGCAATGTTCTGTAGAAATTAGTGACTAAAGTGTTGGTGAAGAGAATGAGACCTTTTATCTCCTCCCTTCTCAGTCCTATACAAAGTGGTTTTGTGCCTGGGAGAGGTACTCAAGATAAATCTGTTGTGGCTCAAGAGGTTGTTCATTTTATGAGGAATTCAATAGATAAAAAAGAATTGGTGGCTTTTAAGATTGATTTAGAAAAAACCTTATGACAGAGTGGTTTAGCATTTTCTTTTATTCATGCTCTCTAAGTTTGGCTTTCAAGATGTTATTATCACTTATAATGTCATGTGTGACCTCTTCCTCCTTTTCCACTTTGTGGAATGGAGTGCGCCTTCCTAGTTTCTCTCCCTCTCGGGGGCTTCGCCAGGGTGATCCGATATCTCCTTTTCTCTTTATTTTGTGCATGGAGGGCCTTAGTGCTATGATTTCTAATGTTGTGAGCTTGGGGAAATGGAATCTAATTCATGTTACTAAAGGGGCTTGGGGTGTCTCATTTGCATTTTGTGGATGATGTGCTTTTATTCACTAAGGCAATAGCAGCTAATGTGAGGCTTCTTTCAGATATTTTGAATCCCTTTTGTCGTACCTTGAGGTTGAGAGTTAACAAAGCTAAATCTAGAGCAATGTCCTCCCCTACTATTTCTTGCCACCGTTAAGAGTTATTTTCTAATATTCGGAGATCCATTCTGCTGCGGAATTAGGGAAGTATCTGGGTTTTGCTCTCCTTAAAAGATATCTGAAGAATAGTGATTTTAATTATATGTTGGACAATATCTAATATAGCTTGGTTGGCTGGAAGAGTAAGCTCTTGAACATAAGTGGGTAGACTTACCTTAGCTAAATCTGTCCTTGCTTTGGTTCCCATTTATTCTATGCAATCCTTTTGGATTCCTAGTTCTATTTATGTCATGACCTGACTTGAGAACGTGACAGACATGTAAGAAATCTCATTCTCACATAAATCTCATGATCTTTGAGTCTCTTTAAATGCTTAATTTATCAATAAATATAACACTTAAAATGTGATCTCTTATAAATCTTTAGCACTTTTCTCTAATTAAAATATAATATTTAATTTCATAAACTGAAAGTATTTAATAATTCAAGCCCTGAAAATATCTTATCCAAATCCATTTATCTAGAAATCATAATTGTTTCAGTACATAGTATTAATCTTAAAGCTTAAAATCTTGACATTTGAAAACTAACTTACAAATATATCTCTAGTTCATCACATAAATCTCTAACCATAGTTTACATTTCAATTACATACTTAATCTCTGAAAATACTATAATATATCAAAATAAAGACGTGACTAAGATCTTGTCTACACATCTACTAGAGCACTCTACTCTAACATAATCCTCTTTTGGGCCTTACTGCAAAGTAAGACTCACACTAGAAATAACTGTGTCTACGGAACAGGAGTTTGAACCACCTCTAAACTTGCAACTATGAGAGGAAACGAGAGAGGTGAGTCAACGGACTCAGTGAATAAGCTCTCATCCATCACACATATGGGACAACCAAGGATATACATGATATAATATACATGCAACAAACATAAACCATTTGATATTTATCGGCATAACTATATAGAAAAGATATCTCTACATTTATAAATTCATAGAAAAGCACCTCTAAATTCTTACTCTAACAAGAAATCATTTCCATACATATACATAATAGCTCTTAGCTCAAATATTCTCTGAAAACATAATTTAACAGTACTTTAATAGAGAAACATAGATCCCTAGTTATGCATTGCATAATGATATATTATCCAGTTATACATGTCAACCATGACATAACGAATTTTTTGATCTCTAGGATCCCTCAAAGATCCGAATCGGACACCTAATAGGTTCCATCTCTAATATATGAGATTGCCTCTAAGGACAACTTGATACCAAGGTTAATGATACTTTTTTCCTAACTGTTAGCTCACTGTTTGTTTCTCTATAGCTACCATCTAGTCTCTAAATCATAAAAACTAATTATTTTTCTAAAACTCTATGTTAGGCTTTGCTTTGGAGTTAAAACTCTATCATATAAGTACTATACTCTTGAAATAACAAAATCTCTCTCTCTCTCTCTCTCTCTCTCTTTCTCTCTCTCTATGTATAAAATCATTTAAATATGAAAACTCTTAAAACTCTGAAAGCTTTGGATTCATATAACTCTAACAATCTGACTTTAGCATAACTGTGACCGTGAAATCATGCCCAAGGAATCACCCACTTGCAGGCATTCCGATTGCAAGCCCACGGAATATGTATCTAGCAGTTGCTACAAATCATACCGAATTCCATACTTCTAAGTATCATAAAAACTGAATTTCTAAAATTTCATTTCCCAAGCTAACATCTTTTCATAACTTTGTAACTCTAATATCATACCTTGAAACGAAAAGGTTCAAAATCATAAAATCTCTGACATTATAATAACATCTTAGTTCATGAAACCAACTCATACTTTGTTTGACATTCTTGCTAAAATATCTTAACTGGTACTCTAAAATTATATTTTGAAATATCAAGTCTTGAAGTATAAAGATATCATAAACTCTTTAAACATGTTTGATAAAATAACAACTAATTATATCATATATTCTTGCAATAAATCATTTAGAGCCGCACATAAAACATTTTCATAGCATACAATCTACCAATCATGATCTCATGGTTTTCTAAATTTTATTTTCATACTAGAGTCAAGATTATAATATCTACTAGCTTTACCATAACTCATAAAAACATAATCCACACATAATATTGTCACAAACTCCATATATATAATGAACATAATGCATAAAACATAGTTATAATGATGAAATTAAGGTCATGAGTTTGAATCCACTCACCGTTTGGAGTCGAGAGTATATGGGTACCACCAACTTGAGCTTGAGAGTTTGGAATGACACCAATAACTGCCATAGAGCAACCACAAACTCTAGATTAACCTCTAATACTCTTTAGCTAGCTCTAGATATACTCTAACAACATTGGGGGAGCACCTTCACTTGACAATAACGAAGAGCAATAACAACTCATACACTAGAACATGAAAGGGAAGAGAGAAAATAAGGATAAACCCATAACCAAACTCACCTTGAAGCTTGGAGGAAGAAAATTTGATGAAGGATGATAATGGAGGGGAGGAAGAATAAGAGGAGATGATGTTTGGGGTGGGGTTTCAGAAATAGGGAGTGAAATCTCGAGCTTGGGGGTATCAATAGGGGTAGGAGATCACTTAGGTGAAATGACGTCGTTTGATAGTGTTTCTGCCCCATTGACACAGCTATAGCGGTCTAGGATATAGTACAACATCATCCTTAAGTCATGATATCATACTCGAGAGTTGTTACTGATTAATTAACGGGTCTTTCTTAAATATCTATCGTAAGATCAATCATATCGTGAAATAACTAAGTAGTGATTCTATTAGAATATATAGCAAAGAAACAAAACATTTATTCAATACACAGTCAAGTGCAAAAGAAAGCTCTCCTGTGAGCTTGAGTATATATATGTTCTCTATTATGTTTGCGGATATATACCTACAAGTAAGTACAACTTAATAAAAGCATCAACTACTAAAATACTGTAATCCGATTCCTTTTGTGTAGTAGCCCCATAATTCTCTGGATCAACCTGGAGATGACACAGAAACACAAGTGTGTATATATATATATATGGGGATGAGAATTATACAATTCTCAGTAGGGCATTTCCCCAAATACACAATCATAATGTAATCGTCATCGTCATCGTCCCATCCACTTCGATTTATTAAGAAAAAGATGATTATGCATTAAATAATAATGATTCATTTTTAAAGTTCCAAGTCATACTTCTGAAGTGGTTGCTTTTAAAGGAAATCAATTACTTAGTATGCATTCACCGTAAGCTCATAATCATAGTAATAATGTTAAACAAAATGATTCGATATGTTATAAATATATATATATGCCCATTATAGTGAAATTATTTGTAATAGCCCTTGATAAATTGAAGAGGATCTCATATATCTTTATATGACTTCGATAAGTTGAAGAGAATCTCATCTCTCTTTATACGCCCTCGACAAGTCGAAGAGGATCTCAGGTTTTTTTATTTCACTTGACAAGTCAAGAGGATCTTATTTTTCTACTTATGGCTATAGAAATTAATTTAGTGTATCATTCACTTTTCTTTTTATAGGCATTCATTCACAATGTGAATTCAATTATGCCTCAAACCAATCTTTAAAGTCCCTAGCATGCTTTCATATACAATAGACTTGAACAAAGTGTCATTATGTTAAGTACAACACATAGACATATTTTACACCTTGGTAGCACACTTTAACTTGCACATCAAACAACGAATTTAGGGGTTATAAAAATTATATAAGACACTTCAATGTGTCCCTAAGGTCTTGTGAAAATTTCAGAGCAAAAAGAATTCTCTGACTATGTTAACAAAATTCTACAAATTTAGTGATCAGAGACCATCTAATCTCAGCTCAGAACCGGAATCTTATAATTTTTAACCCTAGTAAATGATTGAATCAATTCAAGATAAAAATCATGGTGGAACCTTAGGATGTTTTCAATTTCCTATAAAAATTTCAAAGGAAAAATCAATCATTTGCTATAGTAACAAAATTAGACAAATTCGCAGTTTTAGTTCCAACAATTCAGGTAGCACATGTATAATTTCGGTTCATGATTTTTTTTTTTCAAGTAGTATAAGTCCAAAACAGGGCTCATGAAAATTCGTGGAACTAGCTTAAGATGTTAGTTTCAACACAAAAGTTTTCTAACTCATAAAAATACATACAAATATATCATAAAAATTGTGATTATCTGCTACCTGGGACAAAATCGAAATTCCAGCAAACTAGTCCAACATTCTTTTGACAAAATTATTTTCTAACCTCATTCAAATACTCTACCAATTTAAACACATCAATATACATATACATATATATATATATATATATATATATATATATATATATCATCCACCAATATAACCAAAATTTCCAGTTAAACCAATCAAAAAAATTAAAAACAAATTTTGAAAGAGAAGAGAACAAATAAATCCTACTTTGGTGGCTTTAAGGATCTTGGCTTCAAGTTGCTCCAAGATTGATTTCCTTCACTTCAAAGTTCCCAAATCAAACCCAAAGCCTTCCTACATCAATGAGGTATGAGGTAGCAAAGTGAAGATTGATGAGGAATTGAGATTTCAATTGGTTAGATTTGTAGGTATTGATATATGGAACAAGTTTAGTGAAAGAAGTTGATAGTTTTAACAATTCTAGGTTATGGTTTTTGGGATTTGAATGAAAGTTTGAGCTCTTTGAAAAAATGGAGATGGAGCTGTTGCCTTACTCTGGTTGTGGCAGAAGGTTTTAGCTTCTTGGAGAAGCTTGGAGTTGTGTTAATCTTGTAATAAATAGATGAATATTATACATTATAAGTAAATAATCCTTAATCTAAGAAAGAAAAATGGATGACTAAGATTCAATCTTGAAAGCCATTCATTTAATATAAATGGATAAACTCCTTCATTTTGTAAAGATTAAATTAGTTTTCGGTGTTCGAAATTGCAAATCGAAATTTCACCAAACGAGTAAAACATCGTACCTAGTAATCAGATATTACTCAAAAATTAATTATAGGTATAAAATCTTTATTCATACCCATTTTTAGTCTTAATCCTATAATTTCTCAATTTTGGACATCTCCAAGTACTAATTTTAGGGTTTTAATTGTCCTGGTAGGCCCTTCAGGCCCTCTAAGTTACTATTTACTTTTTTTTTTTTTTACAAATTCGTTGAATCGTCCTCATCATTACTACGTTTATTAGATTTTTAAAATTATGATTAATAAATATTAAATTAATTTTTAGAGTGTTACATGTGGGATACTCCATCTCCTAAATTGAAGCTTATTTTGCTAGGGGGATGCTTCTAGGGTAGTTAACATGAGATAAGTTTTTTTTCTTGTGATTTTGCTTTTTATTTTTTAGCTTACTCACCAAAGAGAGAGAGAGAAATTAAACTTGCATGTGAGCCTTATGAGTAATATTATGAAAATAATAAAATTATTTAATAATTACATATCATGTATTTTATTACTATTAGATGTGATGAGTGAAAATCAATTATCAGATCTAATTATAATAAAATATATAATTTATACTTATTATATAATTTTATCACTCCTATAATATTGTTCGAGCTTTACTAAAAACAAGGCGTTGGACGCTGGCTCTGTTTAAAAAAAAAAGGCCTTATTTTTCGTTGTCTTATTTTGCAATCCAAACGCATGGCTGTCAAGAAATTAAACATAGGTGGACCATTCTGATTGTCCTGCATTCCTCAAGCATGTTCTGTTGTTAGATTATCGTCACTGGTAACTGGATAGAGCTATCCCTATTCCCCAGAAAGAAGGAAAAAGGACATGGAACAAGTGACTATATAAAATCTTTCCAGGCCAGATCCCAGTTATTCTCGGACTGACCACTGTCACTCGCTACCCTCAGCAACCAACAACAGACAGTGAGACCAAGAGATCTCATCTCTCATCGTTTCGTTAAACGCTTTCAATTCACCCACTCTCTCTCACACCTTCTTCTTCTCCTTCTGGTGCCATGGCACTTTGTTCCTCACCCTCTTCATCTTCATCATCGTCCTCATCATCATCCTCATCTTCTTCTTCTTCCTCCAACTCCGCAAAGTTCTGGCTGCTCCATGGCATTTTGGCCGGAGTGGCAGTTGCAGCTGCCGTGGGTGCTCGCGCGTACTGGACCCGGTTCAAGAAATTCCGGAGCCGGGTCGTCGGCATCATACCCGCCCGATACGCTTCGACCCGGTTCCAGGGAAAGCCTCTCGTTCAGATCCTTGGCAAACCCATGATCCAGGTGGCTACCCTTTCTACTATTTTCATTTTGATTTGTTGAATTGAATATCTCTCTCTAATGCTCAAAATACAATTATGATGTATTTTTACTTAATCAATCTATGGTTGGATTTCACAGAGGACATGGGAAAGGGCAAAGCTAGCTGCTACATTGGATCATGTTGGTACGTCTATATCTACATGATCTTCCTTTTCAATCTGGCTTGAAAAAGTTTATTATATAAAAGTAAACCTTGTCTTAGACATATAACATTAGTCTGAAATGGAGGGACTCTATGATTCATGTATTGTTTGTTGCTTCTTAGAGTCTTAGACACAGAAAACCTAGATAAGATCAATGAAAATTTTGCTTCCATGGTAAAATCCTGTTTTCATGTGCAAGGGCGGAATAAGACCAGGCATCTATGTTTCAGCTTCTGTTCCTTCGGGGACATGTTAAGACAGAGGCGTTCATTTATCTTTATTTAATAGATTAAGCTTTTGGGAGAGATATGTCATGATACTATCCGAAGGAAAAAACGATAAAAAAACCAAAGCTTTCTGGTAACAGAATGCTCTCTGTACTCCTTTTTCCCTGCTGTCGCTAAGTCAGGCAGTTACAAGATAACTCCTTTTGTCTATCTCCCCCTATCAGTTCATTTGCTGATTCGGGCCATAAGCCGACTACCGTTCTTATTTCTTCTTATTTGAACTTTAGTTTTAGGAGTATTTTTATCAATGTCATTTAAGGTTATTATGTTTCCGGCTTCTGCATTTGTGCTTGATGTAAAGCCTCTGGTTGTACTTTTGACGGCAAGAAATTCTCTACGTTTTCTAGATCTAGCAGGTTTGCATTGCTTTCCTTTTCTGATTGTCTTAGAAAACTGATTCAAAAATGTCTAAATATGGTTTGGGTTGAGGTACAGAAAAATTATAATGCATCATATGCAAGAACAAGATAAACAGTTTAATAGTTAGTTAGATGCTTACATGCACATGTGCACATCTGGTTTGCTGCTTTGATATCTGATTGATAGCTCTCTGTTCTAGTTGTGGCAACTGATGACGAAAAGATTGCTGACTGCTGTAAAAATTTTGGAGCTGATGTCATAATGACATCAGAATCTTGCCGAAATGGTAAACAAGCTTGTTCCATATTGAAGCTGTTCAGTAACAACAATTAGTTTATTGTTAGCTTATTTTTGTTTTGCAATTATGCTTAATAGGTACTGAGCGCTGCAATGAAGCCCTAGAGAAGCTTGGTAGAAAATATGATATCGTTGTCAACATTCAGGGTGACGAGCCTCTAATTGAACCTGAAATAATCAATGGTGTTGTTAAAGCTTTGCAAGTATGATTTTACTTTTTGCTTTGTTCTCTCATACTATGAAAAATTCAAATATTGTTATACGAGCCACAAATAAATGATTGTCTGCTTTAGGCTCTAGTCAGTATGTGCACTTTTTTTCTTAACAAAATGGTGACAATCAATTATACCCAATCATTCCTTTAATACCAGCAGCTCATCTTGAAAATCTTCAGATTGAAATATGATGATATAATGGTCAAAGAGGAAATATTATGATAGCTCATTATTTGATCTATATGTTTTGGATCATACTATAATCTATCATGATGTCTACAGGCGGCTCCGGATGCAGTGTTCAGCACTGCAGTCACATCTTTGAAGGCTGAAGATGCGGATGATCCAAATAGAGTCAAATGTGTGGTAGATAATCAAGGTTATGCCATCTATTTTTCACGGGGATTAATCCCATTCAACAAGTAAGAAATAATTAGAAGTTTTGGTTTTTCATCTTACTTGTTCCTTCATTCACAAAATCTCTTGCTTGTGAATTTTCTGTAATGAATACATTCGGTAAATTTGCTGTACAAATATTCTGTAAGATAAATGCATGCATGCTACAGGTCAGGGAAGGTCAATCAACGGTTTCCTTATTTGCTTCATCTTGGGATACAGGTACTGATGTTAAATTCTTTTTGATTGGCTATAATAACAATGATTTCTCATAATTCATGGGTCTGTTACCATTCTTTGCTTAATTGAATATTAATAGTTGTGTTTCTACATATCTGCCAGAGCTATGATGCAAAGTTTCTAAAGATATATCCAGATCTTCAGCCTACTCCATTGCAGCTCGAGGAGGACTTGGAGCAGCTTAAAGTCCTTGAGAACGGCTATAAGATGAAGGTTCCCTAATACAAGTTCTTATTAACTTTATCTATATCCCACTGACTTGCAAATTATTAACTTTGTTTATTTTAAGTTGGCCTTATATAATCTCGTAGTGGTAGTCTGATGCAACTGGATAGGAAATGAAAGAAAAGTATGGAAAATTATCTGCATTTAGTGAATGAGATTCTTGGTCAGTGTGACTCAAGAACCAGAATGTACATGGGTGAGAGGATATGTTCGAGAGAGCCTCTCCTCCTGTCCTAAACACAAAGTTTCTAAATGACTCTTCTCTTTCCCTTCCCTCCAATTTGTAACAAACATTCCCGCCCAGCCTACGGCCGTAGCCAGCTACTATTTACTGTTACAATTCGCCTGGTTATTATTGACCGGATTTCCCTTGTTCCCGCTCCTTGCGTAAATCTGCTCAATAACAGGTTGACTATTATAGTTAAATAAAATAGCCTTCGAGTCCAAGTATAAGGTTTTGTTGCCATTCTATGTATTTGTTCAAAACCATTGTTAAGATATAAAGTCATTCACTTTCCTCTACCCAATAGCTTAAGCTTTTGAGAGAGATGGCTCATGCCATGATATCATGCCTCTATGACCAAGTGGTCTACAGCTCGTTTCTTGCCACCCCAGAACTTTTTTATTTTTATTTTATTTTTTAAAAAGTTGAATTTCGACATAAGAAATTTGGGCCTGTGTTTTGTCCATGTTTCAAGCCCAAAGAGATCTTGTGTGAGGGGGCACATTAAGATATAAAGCCATTGCAAATGAGGCTCTACCTGGCTCTACGTCAGTGGGTTATCTGCACCTTGTGAATTTGCAGGATTTGTCTTCGATCCTTGCAATAGGATGAATGCACCCCCTCTCCCTCTCTAACCTTGACCAAAGTAAGAAAGATATAAAGCCATTCATTTATCTTTCTCTGTCAGCGTAAGTTCTGAGAGAGATGGTCCATAACAATCATGTTATCTTCTACTAAGTTGCATATTTGAATAAATGCTTTATAGCTTTTAGAGGTCAATGATAACAAACGGGATGGCATTCTAGCTGTTGAGTTGAATGCTTAGTGACAGCTCTTGTTTGTAAGATGTTTCGTTATTACTTTCTCGTGTATCTGCAGTATTCTTGAAATCCTTCTCAACTTGAATAGTGCACCGATTATAACTCAGAAATGGGTTTTGAGGTGTACTTGGATGTATTCTACTCAAATGTAAGAGTTACAGATTCTTTTGAAGTGTGTCATAGGATTTTGCATTAAAATATGAAATTTTTTTTATCCCAGAGTGCCAATTAGTTCACTGTTGCCATGAAACAAAAAATTAAGTATTCATGAAATGATCTTCTAAATTTGAAGACATTCCATTTGATGTGAGGTACTGAGGTAGTGAATAATAATTAATATCGTTGTTGTGCATGTTATCTTGAAAAGGATTTCTCGAGTTAATTTCTATAATCTGTTGCAGGTAATAAAAGTTGACCACGAGGCCCACGGTGTTGACACTCCTGAAGATGTTGAAAAGATAGAATCTCTTATGCGTGAGAGAAACTTGTCTTGAAATCTCAGTTACGGCAATGAAATCATCTGCAAACTAACCACTAGCACAACAACATCACAGACAGATATGGTTTGTATTCATTTTTCGTAGTAACTCATATACTTGTTGCTTTCAACATAGTAAGAGGGTTATGATTTATAACGTAGATTTTTAGCAACCGCTGCTTTTTTCGTGTAGGAGTATTTATATTCATAATTTATAATATGACAGAATCGTGAGAGTGAAAAATTTAGTTACGCAAATAATGGGACGTGCTTATTGATTTTACTTTAGAAAAAGTTGTAATGGGACTTTGGATAATTTTTGGTGACTTGGAGAAGTATGCGCATAAACAATATGTATCATGTACAACTATCATTGCACATTTTAAAACTTGGCTTTATGTGAGTTTTTAAGTTCCTGCAAATGTATCAACTTAATGATTTTGTGGCTGTATGATTAGTGGCTATTAATTGGCAATTGGCTCAAATTTAAATTTTAGCACAAGGGAATACATGGCATGGAATAAGGCTAGAGAGCACTGTAAAGAGAATTTTTTTTATTTTTTTGGGACTTTCAGGTTGTGAGATACTATGCCAATATATTATCGTCTATCATTAGATGATATGTGAGACTTAGATTAAGTGGGATGCACATTTCATCTAATGATATATAATAATGTGTCAGCATAGTCCTCCATAGCTTGTACGTTCAAATGTCACATATCTTCAGGTTAGGTTGGGTTTTGTTTTGTTTTTGGTGTTGCTTTCGCTTGAGTTTCTCAATTATAGATTACATGATTTGTCTATGGGTATCTTTTCGTCAAAGATAATCCTATTTGAGCATTTAATATCTCAAAGGGGTATAAATATTTTGATACCGATTTTTTTGTACCGGGGGCTCAACTCTGACACCAATGTTAAAAAAAATGAGTATACGCTAGTTCAACCGACTAGTGTTAAATTAGTATTCGCGTAGTAAATTTTGTAGATTGGTGGTCTGTATAAAAAATTAGTTGCTAAAGAAGAAACAATAGTTTCAGCAAACAAGGTAAAGTAAATTAAATTGGATAGGAAATGGCAATAAAACTTAACCGGTAATAGATACTATTACAGCATCAATAATTAAAAAAAAAATTGTGATATGGAGGAATAATCTTATTATGGTACACATTTTTATTTTCGGTCTGGGCAATAATCCTATATTATTAACATATCTACTATAAGTTTAGGGTATATCTATGTGTTTAAACTTTCAACTTATATCTTGAAAGATAGATATACATGACATGTATCATTCTCCATACCACTCATTTATATTCACATTATTCAAAAAAAAAAAAGACACCACTAATGGGCTTTTTGGTTACTGTACAGTGTCTTAGAAAGTTATAGTGAAGTAATTAACATTGTTAACAGGAATTATAAAAATAAGTGGATAGAGTTTTGTGGTAAGAGGTAAAACCCAATAAGTTTTATGTCTTAAGGGAATTGGTCATTATTACGATAGTAGCTGGATCTATAAAAATGGAATTATGACAATAATTAAATAGAATATGACAATAAGACACATTTATCTGGTCTAAACTAATTAATCATGTCATATTATTCTAATACTTAATACTATTCTTTAATTAAATTCTTCATGAGAATCTATTTACTAATAGGATAATATATTGTGTAAATATAGTTTAATTTCTATATAGTGATGTTGTAAAACTTTTTTACATTATCATCTAATCAAATAATTTCATTTGTATTATTTTTCAAGTAGTTTGTGTGAAATTTAACCACTTTTATTGATGTGACAATACATAAATAGATGACAATATATAAAAATTTTATACTTGGTGCAAAAAAATTAAACTCTATTAAATAATCATGTATTGAAATTTTTTTTGTCAAACTATTATGACTCTCCGACATTTTTATTTTGGTTATTTAAATTTCAAAAATATTATTTTAAAACATAAAAGTGAATACTTTAATCAGACACCTACTTTATTATTATTTTAGATGTGACGGTGGTCGATGCTAAATCCAGCTAAACTTGTCATGTACCAAAAAAATGATATGATAGTAGTCCTCATTTATCTCATTAAGACATCAAAGTGAGTATCTTATTGTGTTATGATGAGATACCTTGAGTCCCAACAAGACACCCATTATACAACCTTCATCCACTGGTAAGTGTCTCCTAGGGAATGTTTGGATTGATGGAGTTGGATGGGATAGAGCAGAGAGGAGCAGAGTGAGATTCTAAGTTGTTCTATTATTTGGATTTGGAAATTTTGGATGGAATAGAGAGATATGGATGGACTTCATTCCATCAAATTCCATCCATTCTCCTCAAATTTCATTCCCCTAAATTAAGTGGAATAGGATGAAATGGAAAATATCCAAACAATGGAGCAAAGTAATTATTTAGCTATGCTTTACTCCTTTTTGTTCCACCAAACTTCACTCCATCTAACCCCATCAATCCAAACATATCCCTAGGAAAAAAAATGGAAATTTAGTATATCAAAATATCAATGTACCTCAATGTACCTGGACACATAGGTACATTGATATTTTGATATACCAAAATTCTATTGATTTCTCAGGATATACTTATAAGTGTATAGAGGCAGTATCTTATCATGTCTTGATCACATACCACTTTTACGTGTAAAACAACATTAATATTTGAGTAAATAATTCATGTAGTTCCTTAATAAATTTCGTTAAACTATTTAGTCCCTCAAAAATTGAAATTAAACTCACAATCCTTTAAGATTTTAATAATAGGACATATTAGTCCCTTTGTATATATTTGATTTCTTAAACACTAATATAATTGCACATTAACCTGCTAACATGATATTAAGTGATATATATGTTATTTGAAATATAATATAATTTAAAATAATTCATTTTCGTGGTTAAAATTCATAAAATGAGTCATTTAAATATTTATTATAAGTTATCAAGTGATTTATTTTATGTAATTTTAGACACTAAATTATGTTTAATATGTTTCAAAATAGTTTCATTTAACATGCCTCTAACATTTTAATGACACGTAATTATTGTATTGTGTCACATGTATATAAGTCTACTAACAAAAAAACTAATAGAGGACTAATGTGCCAATCATTTTCAATCTTAAGGGATCACGGGATTAATTCTTTTTCGAAGGATGAATTAATCTAATATAAAATCTTATGGGAGCAAATAAGGAATTGGCTCTAAATCTTCATATTTCACGCTCGTAGTCCCTAAACCAGCAGGCTCTGGTCGCTTTACTGACCTCGGTGGCGGGAAATACCCCTTTGGGCTAAGAACTTCCCACCAAAAACTGGCGGGAATCTCATTCACTACTCACTCTATCAGTCTCTCGCACTCTTCTCTCTCTTCTTCCAAAACCCTTCTCCTCCTACTCCGATCACAGCCATGAACAAGGGCAGCCGGAAGCGCCCACCGCCACCGTCGAAGCCCTCTCCAGCGACCGCCCAGCCGAAGACCCAGGCCCTGTCACAGGAAGACGAGTTCGTCGACGAGGACGTGTTCCTCGACGAAACCCTCATTTCCGAGGACGAAGAGTCCCTCATCCTCCGCGACATCGAGCAGCGCCATGCCCTCGCCGCCCGCCTTGCCAAGTGGACCCGCCCTCCTCTCTCCCCCGACTACCTCTCTCAATCTCGCAGCGTCCGTGAGTACCTTCCCCCTCGCAATTTCTGCTCAAAATCTTCCCTAGGGTTTTTTTTTTAAAGTTTTTCTGTTCTCTCGGTGGAATTTGATTTGATTATTTGTTTCGTTTTGGTTTTTAGTTTTTCAGCAGCTGGAGATTGATTATGTGATCGGAGAGAGCCACAAAGAGTTGCTGCCGAATTCGTCTGGACCTGCCGCCATTATCAGAATATTCGGAGTCACGAAGGAAGGTTAGCTCCCTTTTTGCGAATATAGTTCCTTGTATAAGTGAAAATCATCTATGCTTCAATAGAGCTAATGAACTGTTTATTTTAAAAAGTTCCAAGTTATTATAAGATCATCGTCAACCAATTAAAATTTGACACATCAATGAATTGGTGAGAAAAACTAGGAGGAAGTGGTGCAGTTACTTAAATTATAGTGATGTGTCAGGTTTTAATTGATTGACAGTGTAAAATGGGCTTACACTGTGAGTGTATACCAATTAATCTCAGAAGTCATAATATAATATATTATAATGCTTAATTATCATGGCTCTTCACTATGTGTGGCCTTTTATAGGATTGTATAATAAAATACTTTGTTTGTTTGTTAGGGCACAGTGTTTGCTGCAATGTTCATGGGTTTGAACCTTATTTCTACATCAGCTGCCCACCTGGGATGGGTCCAGATGATATCTCTAATTTTCATCGTACTCTTGAGGTAATTGACTTAGTGCTCGAGAATAAAAAATGTTTTCTAGTTTTTAATTAAGACAATGTATAATTTTTTAAGTTATAAATTGCCTTAATTTACTTGCGTTCATGTCTTGCGATACTTCAGGGAAGGATGAGAGAAGCCAATAGAAACAGTAATGTGGGAAAATTGGTTCGTCGTATTGAATTGGTGCAGAGAAGGAGCATTATGTATTATCAGCAGGCCAATTCTCATCCCTTTCTGAAAATTGTAGTTGCACTCCCTACAATGGTTGCTAGCTGCCGTGGTATATTAAATATTATCTGTACCTTTGTAGAATTTCTAAGTCCATTATATTAATCATCTTATACAAGTTCATAGGAGACCAGTATTACCTGATCAATGTTTAAACTCCAAACCATATCGTCAGTTCTCATTTGCTGTATTATTATGCAATATTATGTCATGGTATGACCATGGCCTACACATTGGTATGAATCAAACATTATATCTTAGTTTCTCACATCTTGACACAAATGTGTTGGCATTTTTGTTTTGACACTTCCTTAACAGCACTTAGTGATGAGTTGATTTATTTCTTGCTCCAAAATTTTGGCAGGTATTCTTGATAAAGGTATTCAGCTTGAAGGTCTGGGCATGAAGAGCTTCATGACTTATGAAAGCAATGTACTCTTTGCCCTTCGCTTCATGATTGATTGCAATATAGTTGGTGGCAATTGGATTGAAATTCCTGCTGGAAAATATAAGAAGACAGCAAAGAGCTTGTCTTACTGCCAGTTAGAGTTTGATTGCTTGTATCCTTTTTCATGTGGTACCATCAAACATTCTCCCCATGATGGGTTATTTATTTGCATAAACCTTTATATATTTGTTCCATCTCCCTTAACAATGCTATAGGTATTCAGAATTAATTAGTCATGCTCCAGAAGGTGAATATTCAAAGATGGCTCCATTTCGCATATTGAGTTTTGACATTGAGTGTGCTGGTCGTAAAGGTCATTTTCCTGAGCCTATCCATGATCCCGTTATCCAGGTCAGTGCCTTCTCTTTTCCTTCCTGAACAACTGTGCACGATGTTATTGTTTTTGTAGTGATAATTTTAAGTTTCTCGCAGATTGCTAATCTGGTTACATTACAAGGAGAAGATCAGCCACTTATTCGTAATGTGATGACCCTTAACTCATGTTCTTCTATAGTTGGTGTTGATGTGATGTCGTTTGATACAGAAAGAGAAGTCCTGCTGGCTTGGAGGGTATTCTGCTATATCTACATATTTATTGTTTCTATCACAGTAAATCCTGATTCTTAGTTATTAGGCTTAAGAATTTCAATAAAAACTCGGAATTTGAATTAAATCTTGATTTTTTTTTGCTTTTTGGGGAGGGGGGTGTTGAGATATGCTAATTACATATCTGTTTATCTTGTTTGTTTAGTCATATAGTATGTTCTTTCTTAGTGTCTTAAACTGTATCGGTGGTTAATGCTATTAAGTAACATAATTTGTGTCTTGAACTTGCATATCATGGAGTCTATCTGATATGATACTTCTGTGGAATGAACAATCACCCTTTATATATTATCTCAATCTAGTTTGATGAAGATGATTTTCTTGCAGGATTTTATCCGTGAAGTTGACCCTGATATTATAATTGGATATAACATCTGCAAATTTGACCTGCCATATCTTATTGAGGTGTTGACTTGACTTTGAGATTAAACAGTAGACTCAGTTACTTATTGGAAGGTTCCCTCCAGTTAGTTGTGGCTACTGTTTTAATATATATCTAATTTATGCTTTTCTTGTTTTCAGAGAGCTCAAGCCCTCAAAATAGCAGAATTTCCAATTCTGGGCCGTGTCAGGAACAGTAGGGTTCGAGTAAGGGATACAACTTTCTCATCAAGGTAAGGAAAAGAAATAGTTATCTGTTCTGCAGCTTCACTTTCCCATTATGGTATCATTAACTTTCATGAAAAGTAGGAACTTGGTTCCAAAAGTAAGTATAGCATTTTATGTCATTAACATTTTCTATCAATTTTAGTATCACCTTGTTTACCCTTTTATTTTTTGCCTTTTCAATCGTCTTGGCCATCTTCCTCGGTGATACTTGATGGTGTTGTAGACAGTATGGAACCAGGGAAAGTAAAGAAGTTACAATAGAAGGGAGAGTTCAGTTTGATTTGCTCCAGGTTCTCTTTATATTGTCTTCTCCTTAATTATCTTGGGTATAAACTTTTTCGCCAAATAAGTTTATTGGTACGTGTTTATTCGCAGGTTATGCAAAGAGACTACAAATTAAGTTCTTATTCTTTAAATTCAGTTTCGGCACACTTCCTTTCTGAGCAGGTATGGCCATGCTTTTGATATCATTCCATGCAATTATTTTTTTCATTATTTTCTGATTCTAATACATCTGGAACATAGGGCTTGAGTTATTGGTGGAGGGAACAATTTAGACATGGTGTAGGGAACAATTTAGACATGTTTTTTGCCTTGGCCTTTTGCTATTGTTTAGCAGAAAGAAATTTCCTTTGGTTATATCTTATGTACCGTTTGTATGTTTTTATGTTTTTTTTTCTGCATTTTGGTCTACTCTTATGGATACTTCCAAGTTGCTTTCTTTTGCTGGAATTTATTTATTTTTTCTTTCTTCAGCAAAATTATAAAGTATGTCAATTATTGACAAGTCACTGCATGTTCATATACTGCAGAAAGAGGATGTTCATCATTCAATTATATCTGATCTTCAGAATGGAAATGCAGAAACAAGGAGGCGCCTTGCTGTGTATTGTTTAAAGGTTCATGTTTTGGTTCCTTTCTGTCTTGGGCTGCTCTCTGCTACTACCTTCTGTTTAAATGTTACGGTCCAGTCTTTTCAGTTTTTCCCCATCAAGTTCTCATTGATAAGTGAACTTGTGTGGAGTTAAAACTCAGTTAATTATATCTTGTCCATGATTAAGATGTTAAATCACTTTAGTTTTGAAAGCCTTGATTGATTAGAGTTGTCAATCAAAGATAAATAGTTTTCAATTTCATCTTATGATCTGAATATCTGACTGATAAATGTAACATGTTTCGTTTGCATTGTTAGTTTTATAGATACGTCTTTTAGGATATATAATGTTAGTCTGGTGGCCCTTGGCTTCCGTCAGTAAGTTGCAAATGAGGATCTGTTAAAAGTGTTACTCACTTAAATATTTATTTTCTTTTTCGTTTTGTTTATTTATTCTAAAGAAGATGGAAACATTTTTTATCAGTTAATTTATTTTATTGTACTTTTCTGCTACTTTCTTGAGAACTGAATTATGTAACATCACAAGACAATCTAACAAAATTTGGTTTTAATATTTTCTCAATGCTAATTGATTTCATCAATATTTTTTGTGACCCTGAAGTCTAATTTGGAATCATTTTACTGTCTGCTGATTTTTTGGTGTATCAGATAGGGTCTAACATCACACATTGCAAACTGACGTACTTGGGTGTTCGAAGAAGTTTACATATAAGTCAATGTTCAAAATGTGTTAGGCCTTATGTTGTTCAGTGGAGGAATATAAATAGCTTTACATCTATCATAACTATACATGCAAGAGCTCATAGAGCTTGAAGTGCGAACAATGCAGTGTGTTGGTTCCATGACCATGTATTGAATCATTTCTTGCAGAAGTTTAAGCTGTTAGGTGTGAACATTGGAGTTAGGTATAAAATCCTTAATAATCCAGGTAGATCATTACTCTGAAAGTTGAAATGCTAATGGTTGTTTTACTCATCAAAGTTAGATGAACCAAATGTAGTGAATCTGATGTGGCAACCTTACACATGGTTTTATATATATATATATATATATATTGGGGTTTGAAAATTATTGATGCACTGAAATTTATATGCTGATCTTCTTTGTGCAGGATGCTTATCTCCCTCAACGGCTTCTGGATAAATTGATGTTCATTTACAATTATGTGGAGATGGCTCGAGTAACAGGTGTCCCAATATCTTTTCTGCTTTCCAGGGGACAAAGCATTAAGGTAACCTGTTAGAGACAAATTCTATGATGCAATAAAGGTTTACAAGAGGAGGAATCATAGGGGCAGTTTGGGAAAAGGAATGCTGGCTGACGCAACAAATGGAGAGGATTTAGTGGGCCATATCTGATATGGGGAAATAACAGAATGGAGGGTGAAGGAAGGGCACGTGAGTTTGTTAGAGGGAATTGGTTATAAGACGGGTAAGGGCAGGAGGGTTGAGGTAGGGTTTTAGTTATTTTGGCTGGGCTTGGGAGAGTGGAGCTGCTTCAGTGCTCTATCCCTCTCTCTGTATTTGCTCTATAACAGTCTTTCTATTATTCTCAGTTTATATACAATTTCAGTATATTTCTCTACTCTGTTCTTATTAATTGGTATCAGAGCCTTTCACCATGACGTCCCAGCTGCAAACGAGCGGCGCGGGTGGTGACGCCGGCATTGCAGTGTTCGCCCGGGACTAGTCAAAGTGCTAGTGCACAGCCACCCCGCGTGGGCGCCGGGGCTGCGGAGCGTGGTGGGATGTTAGGATCCAATTGCAAGGTATGGGACTTGGAGTCCCACATTGAAAGTATGGGATTCTAGTGTGGGGTTTATAAGGCCTTGGGCTCTCCAACTACAATAGCTAGCTTTTGTGGTGTGGTATCAGCCTCTCATCCTGGGCGTGTGTGAGCTCCCTTCGCTGACGCTGAACAATGGAGGAACAAGTAGCTGAGCTGGGACGGCGGATGGACCGAGTAGTGCAGTTGCTGGAGAGGAAGGACGATCACCGCCGTCGATCGCGTGGTCGGTCACCACCAACACACTGGAGGGCTTTCCGAGTTGGCTCGGATGACCGCTGGAATGGGGGTTTTAGGGGAGATCAAGGGCGACATCACTCCCCTTCTTCCCCTCGTCGCGAGCACCGAGAGTCAAGGTCGCGAGACCGCGACGATCGGAGCTCCCCTCAATCCCTAGATGGTCATCGCCACTGGGACCGCCAGCCATGGCCGCACCGACCACGACACCGCTATTCCGACAGTCCTTCCCTGCAGCACCAAGAGCGCGATCGGAAACTCGAGCTCCCCATTTTTTTCGGCGACGACGTCATGGGCTGGATGGTGAAGATCGAACGATATTTCCGCATAAATAGAATCGAAGGTGAGGAGAAGTTGGAAGTGGTGATCTTAGCGCTGGAAGGCCGTGCTTTATCGTGGTATCAAATCTGGGAAGCTCAAACCCAGTTTCCGTCTTGGCGATCCTTCAAAGAGGGCATTACCCGTCGATTTCAACCAGGATGGGTGAGGGACCCATATGGGCCTCTGCTGCGCCTTAAACAAATGGGCTCTGTACTGGAGTATATTGATGAATTTGAAAGAATATCAGGCCCAATGAGGGATTTGGACCGTGAAGTCTTGAAGGGCATTTTCCTTAATGGGCTCCGTGGCACCCTGAGAGCAGAACTAAAGAGCTGGGATTTGGGGACATTAGCGGAGATAAAGGATAAGGCCTTATTAATAGAGGAAAGAAATAAGGAGTGGAGAGTGGGGAGTGTTGGGCCAGTTGAAAGGAATATGGGCCAAAATAGAGGCTCATCCACGCAGCGGCCCATTTTTCCCACATTAAGGGCCAGTGGTACTCGTGAGATGGGGGCAGGTGGAGGAATGCATGGCTATGAGGGGACCAGCGCTGGAAAAGGAAAGCGACTTTCACAAGAGGAGTTACAAGACAGAAGTCGCAAGGGACTCTGTTTTAAATGTGGGGAACGATGGGACAAGGGGCACGTGTGCAAGCTGAAACATTACAAGCTAGTCCTTCTCGAAGACTCCGACAATGAAGATGTGGCTGAGGACGACACTGACGCAATACAAGAGGAGGAACCAGAGTTAGTCATGAAGTCGTTACACTTGACGCTCCATAGTCTTAGAGGTTTCACTACCTTGAATAAATCGTTCAAGGTAAGAGGGCTGATTGGGACGACTGAAGTAATAATTCTAGTAGACACTGGCGCTGACGCCGCTTTGTATCTGCCACGTTGGCTCGACCGCCTTGACTTCCAAGGAGCGAAATTCCGTTCTCGGTGGAAGTGGGCACAGGGGAGGTCAGGCAAGGATTGGGTTTATGTGAAGAACTGCAGGTTGAAGTTCAGGGTGCGTATATCACCCAATCGTTCTTTATTCTGGGGTTGGGTAACGTTGATATGGTGCTAGGCTACGAGTGGATAGCGGGGCTGGGAGACATTAGAGCGAACTTCCAGAAGCTATTCATTCAATGGAAGGAAGGTGAAAAATGGAGGCAGATCCAAGGAGATCCTTCATTGAGCACCACGATGGTTTCTTGGCGTTCAACATTGAAGGCACTAAAAGCAAGAGCTGAAGGTTACGTGGTTACTCCATGTGTGAGGCTGGGAGGCGAGTTCTGTGGGGTTACCGAAGGTACTGGAAGAGAGAAGACTCCACCTCAGCTCCAGAAATTATTGCAACAGTATGAGGAGATTTGTCACTTACCTGTGGGACTACCTCCACAACGACCTTATGACCATTCGATCACACTGAAGGAAGGAGCTTCAATTCCCAACGTAAGACCATACAGGTACCCTTACTTTAAAAAAAATGAGATTGAGAAAATTATTACTGAAATGTTGAACTCTGGAATTATCAGACCTAGCACTAGTCCTTACTCCAGCCCTGTGATTTTAGTGAGGAAAAAGGATGGCGGGTGGCGTTTTTGTGTAGATTACAGGGCCCTAAATAAGGTCACGGTTCCAAACAAATTCCCCATACCTGTCATTGACGAACTTCTGGATGAGTTAGGGGGGGCCCAAGTTTTTTCCAAACTGGACCTGAAATCTGGATACCACCAGATAAGGATGAAGGAGCAGGATATAGAGAAAACTGCGTTTAGGACACACGAAGGGCATTATGAGTTTATGGTTATGCCCTTTGGGCTCACTAACGCTCCATCAACTTTTCAAGCCCTTATGAACTCAGTATTAAAGCCCTATCTAAGACGTTTCACATTGGTGTTTTTTGATGATATTCTTATATATAGCAGAACAGAGGAGGAACATTGGCAGCATTTGCAGGAGGTTTTGGAGTTGCTGAAGGTGAACAGCCTCTTTGTCAACATCAAGAAATGTTCTTTTGGACAGAAAGAAATAGAATATTTGGGGCATTTGATCTGGAGAAGGGGTGAAGGCAGACCCGAAGAAGATTGAAGCAATGCAGGACTGGCCAGCACCCACTGATTTAAAAGGATTACGTGGGTTTCTGGGAATTACGGGTTATTATCGTAGGTTTGTGAAGAATTATGGGAGAATTGCGTGGCCTCTAACACAGTTACTCAAGAAGGATAAGTTTCAATGGGGAGTGGAAGCGCAGTTAGCATTTGAAAAGCTAAAAGAAGCGATGACTACCCTTCCGGTACTAGCAGTACCGAATTTTGAGAAACTGTTTGTAATAGAAGCGGATGCTTCAGGTAAAGGAGTGGGGGCTGTCTTGATGCAGGAGGGAAGGCCAGTTGCCTATATGAGTCAGAAGCTATCGGATAGAGCTCAACAAAAATCCGTTTATGAAAGGGAGTTGATGGCCATTGTGCTTGCTGTGCAGAAATGGAAACACTATTTACTAGGCAGAAAATTCCTAGTGTATTCTGATCAGAAAAGTTTAAAACATTTGGTAGATCAACAAATGACAGGAGAAGGGCAGCAAAAATGGATAGCAAAATTGCTGGGTTTTGACTTTGAGATTATTTATAAGGAAGGCAAAACTAACAGGGCGGCTGATGCTCTATCCAGGCACACCAATTTGGGGGCTATATCATCAGTAGCATTTCAGAATTGGAATGGATTGGAGGAAGAAGTGCAGGCAGATGAAAGTCTCAGGAAGGTAATACAAGGACTGATAGAGGGAAAGGCAGGCCAAGAGGGATTTGAACTAAAGCATGGGAGACTTTACTACAAGGGGAGAATTGTAATTCCCAAGAATTCCCCTAGAATTCAAATACTGCTGCAAGAGTTCCATGATTCAGTTTTAGGGGGACATTCGGGGTTTTTCAGGACTTACAAGAGAATGTCTGGAATAGTTTGGTGGGAAGGGATGAAACAAACTATTCAGAAGTATATTCAAGGCTGTGAGATCTGCAGCAGAAATAAGTATATCACTTTGTCTCCAGCTGGCCTCCTCCAACCTTTACCAATACCATCACGGGTATGGGAGGACATTTTGATGGATTTTATAAGCGGATTACCAAAGGCCCAAGGTATGGATACAGTATTGGTGGTAGTAGATAGACTATCTAAATATGTTCATTTTTTGGGTTTGAATCATCCTTACACAGCAAAAACAGTGGCTGAAATCTTTATTAAGGAAATAGTGCGCTTGCATGGGTTCCCCGCATCTATTGTGACTGACAGGGACCGAATCTTTATGAGTAATTTCTGGATGGAGTTATTTAGGCAGGCTGGGACTAAGCTGAGATTCAGTACAGCTTACCATCCTCCAACGGATGGGCAAACGGAGGTAGTAAATAGGTGTTTGGAAACTTACCTTCGCTGTTTTGCTGGTGTAAAACCAAAACAGTGGAATAAGTGGCTGCCTTGGGCTGAGTTATGGTTTAACACTACATACCATTCAGCTGCCAATACTTCCCCATTCAAAGTTCTTTATGGGAGGGACCCTCCTTCCCTGATTAAAGGGGATTCAACAGCCTCAGCAGTGGAAGATGTTAATCAATTGTTAGTTGAAAGGGACTCCATCATTGAGGAGTTAAAGTGGTTCCTGAACAGGGCCCAGGAGAGAATGAAGAATCAAGCAGATAAGAAGAGAAGAGAGGTCGAATTCGAAGTTGGGGACAAGGTATTTTTGAAAATACAGCCTTATAGATTAAAGACCCTTGCAAGCCGAGGTAATCAGAAACTTAGCCCCAAATATTATGGACCCTTCGAAATCATTGAGAGGGTGGGAAAGGTTGCTTACAAGCTACTACTACCTCCGGGGTCATTGGTGCATCCATTTTTTCACGTTTCCTTGCTCAAGAGGTGTTTAGCCCCTGAAGCTAAATGCCAACCGCTGCCTAGTGGACTCACAGAAGAATGGGAATTGAAAGTTAGCCACACGAGTAAATGAACAAGGGGAAAAGGAGGTGCTGATTAGTTGGAAAGACCTTCCTGAGTTTGAGAGCACTTGGGAGGTTGCAGCTGATATCAAGATGAGTTTCCTGGAATTCCACCTTGAGGACAAGGTGGTGGTTCAAGAGGGGGGTATTGTTAGAGACAAATTCTATGATGCAATAAAGGTTTACAAGAGGAGGAATCATAGGGGCAGTTTGGGAAAAGGAATGCTGGCTGACGCAACAAATGGAGAGGATTTAGTGGGCCATATCTGATATGGGTAAATAACAGAATGGAGGGTGAAGGAAGGGCACGTGAGTTTGTTAGAGGGAATTGGTTATAAGACGGGTAAGGGCAGGAGGGTTGAGGTAGGGTTTTAGTTATTTTGGCTGGGCTTGGGAGAGTGGAGCTGCTTCAGTGCTCTATCCCTCTCTCTGTATTTGCTCTATAACAGTCTTTCTATTATTCTCAGTTTATATACAATTTCAGTATATTTCTCTACTCTGTTCTTATTATAACCATTATTTTTTTTCTTTCTTATCAATGGTTGGAAATATGGGAGATATTTGGCACATGAATTTGTAGAAGTAATTGCTTCTTTTTCTTTCTTTCCAGGTACTTTCTCAACTTCTTAGGAAGGCAAAACAGAAAAACCTGGTTATTCCTAATGTCAAACAGGCAGGTTCAGAACAAGGAACATATGAAGGTGCCACTGTAAGTTCATTCATTGCATTTTCAGATCCGTTCTTTTAAATGGTAAATTGGTGATTAATCATGGGTTTAATACATGCTTGCTTTTTTGTGCGTTCTCCTGATGTGGTGTGAAAACATGATGCTAAATTAAGTACCAGGTGATAGAATTATTTGATGACCTGTATTCTCAAAGAGTTCTTTCTATGTACATTTTCATCACCATGGATGAAATTAGAAACTGAATTGATACACATGCATGGAGTTAAGGGAATTAAATGTTTGAAGGCTTATAGCTATCTACTTGCCAAGAAGTAGAGGTTGTTTCATGGTTTTGACCTTGTGACCTAGAGCACAAGGTTGCTATCTCACTGTTTTGCCAATGCATGTAAATTGTAACTAGTTTTTAAAAAATGACCTTAGGTAATATTTGGCTTGGAGGAGTGTCACATTCTAGGGTGGTTAGATATTTCCTTTAAGCAGAGTTGAAAGAAATTCTACTTGGAGTATTGTCATTTTAGTGGGTGACCTAATGCAGAAAGATTGAGTGAGTATGGCATCTGTAGCTTGCACATTAATAGAGACATTGCCCCCTAGCTCATATAACTTTCTTCATTTGTCTCTGTCTTGTGTCAGTTGTATAATACGTTATCGAATATTGAGAGTAGTTTTTTTTTATCTCAGCTCAGCTCAGTTCATCAAGTCTCCAGTGGTTTAGAGACTAAATTATGACAACTAAATCTCCATATTAGTGTGATGCATAACTGCAGATATATTTGAAAAATTGGGTTGACTGGACCTCGACTTGCATTTCAGCCATTTAGCTACTAATAGTGATTTGTGCTGTTGTTAGAGGTTGATAACTTCATATATTATGGACTATTCTTGCAAAGTATTTTATGCTTTTGCAGTTTTGAATTGTTCTTAAATACTTTTCCTTTGTATTGTTCCTCTTTAAACACAAAAATATCAAAAACATTTTCAAATTTTATAAGAATGTCCATGCATGGAAGTGCACACAAGTTTTGGAGAAAATGTTGATATACATTTTCCCTATTTTACTTTGTGGATGTTTTAGTTATACAACTGTTGCTTGTTAACTAGGAGATCATGATTTTTGAACTTTACAACTTGCAGGTATTGGAGGCAAGGGCTGGATTTTATGAAAATCCAATTGCTACTTTAGATTTCGCATCCTTGTATCCATCAATTATGATGGCTTATAATTTATGCTATTGCACTCTGGTAAATCTTCATCACTGTTTCTTCTAATTGCTACCATGAGCTTGAGTTCTCGTTTCATACTTTTTAAATGTTATCCATTACCCACTACTTCATTGAATTCATATAGGGTAACAGCTTTGAGAATTTTATGTTTACTTTTCTTGAAGGTGACCCCTGAAGATGTTCGCAAACTCAACCTCCCTTCAGAGTCTGTGAACAAAACTCCATCTGGAGAAACATTTGTTAAATCAAGTTTACAGAAGGTCTGTTGGTTGTAAACTATTGTTGATTATATATATATATTTTTTCTTTTTTTACGAAGTTCAACACTGATTTCGTTTTATAAGTTTATGCTTAAATGGAGTTGAGGCCCTGATATATAATAAGAATACATGTAGGGAATACTTCCTGAAATTCTTGAAGAGCTATTAGCAGCTCGTAAAAGGGCAAAAGCAGATTTAAAGGTATCCTCTCTGAACTTATTGTGAATGCTGATATGGATTTAGATTGTTTTGCTGTCAGCTTTTCTCTTTGTATAATTTAAATTTTACTATACTGAAATCTATTTATTATCTTCGCTTGTACATGATTTCTTTCTTCCTTATTACTTCTTTAGGAGGCAAAAGATCCCCTTGAGAAGGCTGTGCTCGATGGTCGACAACTGGCCCTGAAGGTAAGCTTTTCCTGCTAATTTTGTCCTTTTTTTCTTGTCGTCTTCTCTTTTGATAGTTGTTCAATTCTCTCCAGTTCATACTAATAACACTACTAGTACTTGGTAACTTCTTATAGTTGCTGTCTTATCTTTTTCTTTTTCTTTTTTTTTTTTCCAGATCAGTGCAAATTCTGTATATGGGTTTACAGGGGCTACTGTGGGTCAGTTACCATGTTTAGAGATTTCGTCAAGTGTAACAAGCTATGGTATTGCTCTAGCCTATTAGTTTGCGGTGCTTTATAGTGAATATCATGCTTCTTTTTCATATGAAAGAACATCTTCATTGACTTCCTATTATTGTATGGAATGGATATTTGAAAAGGTCGACAAATGATCGAGCACACAAAAAAACTTGTGGAAGATAAATTTACAACGCTTAATGGCTACGCGCACAATGCCGAGGTATAATATATAGAAAATTTCTTAGCTTTGATGTCCGTTATACAATATATGGGTTTCATGGGTCAGTTGGTGAAGCTAGGTGTCTTCGTAGATAAGATGATGATCTTCCCTATTTGCTTATCATGTGTGGGCTGCGTTTGCCAATAGGCAGAAAACTGTTGTCTTGGTCTCCGAATAGTACAGTGATATGCTTTTGCTTCAATTTGGTCACTGTATTTTGTCTAGTTTACAGCAACTATAATCCTCTCTAGTTCTCTATTGCTGCATCTTGGCACAGAAACTTTTAACATTGAGCAAAAGAATAAGACTTTTCACTCTTGCAAATAAATTCCATTTTTCTGATTATGCAACTGATTTCTTAAATTTAATCTGTGTCTGAGATTTGCTACCATAAAAGATTAGACAGATTTTAATGGCTGATGTCTTACAAAGAAAAGCAATTCTTGCTACAGGTAATATATGGGGACACGGATTCAGTCATGGTACAATTTGGTGTTTCTGCTGTAGAACAGGCTATGAACTTGGGGAGAGAAGCAGCTGAATATATTAGTGGAACTTTCACGAAAGTAACTGTCCAAATTACACTTCATCTTTTTGCTTTAGTTCCCTGTATGTTTGAGGCGCTAGTATGGTAACCTTTGAAAGTGATGAAATCTTAAGCCTGGGAACTGGTCTTTTATGTGATCTTGTAAATCCCAATTGGATTAATGAAATCTAGCATGGTAGTTGTATAGACCTTTTTACTTTTTTACTTCCCCGAACAACTGGCCCTTAAGTAGCTTCTTCTTTTTTTCCCTACTGGGCACAAGTTTGCAATAAACATGAGCTGCCCTAGGATTGCAAAACCAAACACCATCACTTTGAGTCTTGCAATCACTAACTACTAACAAGTTCTCTGAAAGTCTGAACAAAAAGTTACATTCTTAAAATATTTTACATTAAGCAACTATGATGTGGGTTTTTTATATGGCATTCATATACATGGCAAAAGCTATCATTGATTACCACGTAATAAATTTGCAAGTTACACCTCCTAGGGCTGTTGTGTATAGACATCAGTAACAGCACAGTAATTGATATTGCACCCAGTGCCTCGTAATTTTAGATGTTGCAGTCGCAATGATCTTCGTCTGCTAGATTCTTATATTGCAGCTTGAAAAGCTCTAAACTTAATTCTATTAACCAATTTAAAAAAGAAAGGAAATCCCAATCATAGATTTGCTTTCAGTTTTGTTTAAATGTGTGCGTGATTATTTGATTCATTTATTTGTTATTTCAACTTTGTCCTTATGTTTCTATCATTTTTGTTGTGAAGCCCATCAAATTAGAGTTTGAGAAGGTTTATTATCCATATCTCCTGATTAGCAAGAAGAGATATGCTGGTTTGTTTTGGACAAAGCCAGACAATTTTGACAAAATGGACACTAAAGGTAAACATTAATCTTATCAAATAGTTGCTCCTGTTTCTTTGTTGAAGTGCCTCTTAAACTACACTTTGCATTCAACAGGTATCGAAACAGTTCGTAGAGACAATTGTTTATTGGTCAAAAATCTGGTGAATGATTGCCTCCACAAAATACTTATTGATAGGGACATCCCTGGGGCAGTTCAGTATGTTAAAAATGCAATTTCAGATCTTCTTATGAACCGTATGGATTTGTCACTTTTGGTTATTACAAAGGTGGGAATCTTTTGGTCTGCAGAACCTCTAAAATGTTTTTGCATTGCTAATTGCTTCTTCTGGAGCATTCAGATATTTGATGCGAGTGTACTTTTCATACAGTTGTTATAAACTTGCATTAACATAATTGCTCTGGTAGGGTTTGACGAAGACAGGAGATGATTATGAAGTAAAAGCAGCTCATGTTGAACTTGCTGAACGGATGCGCAAGGTTGGGTGTGATAATTATACACCATGGTTATTTTTTCCCCTTAAATCAAGTTCATTTGGTAAAGAATAAATCAGTGTTGTTACAATATTTGATCACATGGACAATGTGTCATTCACAAATGCATGAAAAAGCATTTAAAAAAGTCATGAATCATAATTCTGGATAGATGCTGGCATTTTGTGTCTTCATTGTTTAATACCATAAAATGATGCTCATAATGTTGGCAACTCTTGGTGAAGCCATGATTTTCATATCTAGAAATTTATATTTATTATTGTTTTTGGAATATTGAGCATGTTTTGTTTCTGTTTTCGGGTCCATAAGTCTGTTCTGTTTGATGCGCAATGTAATTGACAGCGAGATGCTGCCACTGCTCCAAATGTTGGGGATAGAGTACCGTATGTTATTATTAAAGCTGCAAAAGGTGCCAAGGTATTTGCATTGCCCTCTCCTTTTTTGGTAAAATTTTTAAAGCTTTTTTGGATTTTCTCTTGACTAACGTGTAAAAAAATCAGGCTTATGAGAGATCAGAGGATCCAATATTTGTGCTGGAGAACAATATACCTATAGACCCACAGTACTATCTTGAGAATCAAATTAGCAAGGTTCGTTTAACAAATGTTTTAGATTGTCTCCAATATTTACTGTTCTTGATTAGCTTCCTTCATGCTACAGCCAATTCTAAGGATTTTTGAGCCAATTCTGAAGAATGCTAGCAAGGAACTTCTCCATGGAAGCCATACAAGATCTATTTCTATTTCTACTCCCTCAAACAGTGGCATAATGAAATTTGCAAAGAAACAGCTCACTTGCATTGGTTGCAAAGCTTTACTTAGGTATCTAATTTTTGCTCTCTCTTTTTATTGTGTTTTCTTGATGCTCTAATGTTTTCGTGGTTGATTTTGTCTTTATCTTTTCCCATTTAGTGGTTGCTTCTTTTGGTTCTAGAATGCAAAAGCCTCATAGGACCGTTACTCTAAAAGTATGAAGGATATTCTGGACTAGTTATGAACCCTGTAATTTGCCATCATGAGAAGGAACATGCTTCATTTCATGGTAGTGACATAAGCCCCAACCACCACAAATCAGCTTATATATCCTAGATGCAAGAGAGCTTAAGACATCGTTGTGATGAACATTTGAGAGGTTTTGACCCTTGTGCAGAGGAGGTCCCATTGATTTGACAGCTATTATGAAATCTTTGAGTCTCTCTTGTTGCCATTTTCCAGGAGAATTTATTATGTGTTTCATTGTATTTGGCAGTTTTACAAAGGCCTAATAATAATACTATTTTTTGTTGCATCTGGCTCAGCAATGGAAATCATACTCTGTGTTCTCATTGCAAAGGAAGGGAAGCCGAACTGTACTGCAAATCAGTGGCTCAAGGTAGGTGTCTCTTGAGTATCCAGTGATCAATTTTGAATGTGTTGTGATGAATGGTTCAACCCATTTTTTATTGGACAAAATAAAGTGATGGTGTGGCTGCAGTGTCTGAGCTAGAGATGCTTTTTGGGAGGTTGTGGACACAATGTCAGGAGTGCCAAGGTTCACTTCATCAGGATGTTCTCTGCACAAGGTAATGTTTCTGAGATTTTATATTAGTATGGGATCAATATTGGGGCGGGACTTGTACTCAATTTTATGGTTTAAGAGGCACCAGATTACAGTGTCAGTTAAATCATATCCTGGAAAGTGTGCCCCCCTACCCGGTTCCCTTTTGTTTCTAGGCTTGTTTGCTGTCCTGGGCATGACTTTTTGCCTTGGTTTCTTCTTACTCATTTTTCACGTCTTCTGTTTTGGATTTCATTGCAATATAACTGCAGCTACTCATTATTTTCACTAATTTATATTGCACATTGTGTTACAGTCGTGATTGTCCAATTTTTTATCGACGAAAAAAGGCTCAGAAAGATATGGCTGAAGCAAAGCTGCAATTGGACCGATGGAACTTCTAAGATTTTGTCAAGGTCCGTGTTTACTTATATGAAGGCATAACTGGACTGAGTTGTTTAAAGATAGATTCTCTACTTTTATCGATTGAATTACCTCTGCATGCATGCACGCATGCGCATGCACTGATGCACATATCCAAGTCAGGTATTTGGAGTTGACATAAATAAATCTTACAGTGATAGGCATCATTAAATTTGCTGATTGGGGAATTGAAGGAAAACATCTGCGGACATGCAATCCTATGACATGCTCTTCTGACCATATTCTCATTGCTGGAAGGAAAGTAAATGTAGCAAAGGGCCTAATTTTCTACATGGTCTGGTTCAGATCTGAATTTGCTAAAAGTGGATCATGTGAGCTTGCGGTTCTTGGAAGCCCAATACAAAGTAATCTTTGTTACACAATTTTGGCGTGTGTAATATAAAAGAAACCTTAATTTAGCCATCACAAGTTTTTGTAATATAACTCCTATGCTTGTTGCTTTCAACATAGTAAAAGGGTTATGATTTATAATGTAGTTCTTTTAGCAACAATTGCAGGACGTGGGTTCTTTTTTCGTTTAGGAGTATGTATATTTTTAATGTATAATATGATACAATTGTGAGTGAAAAATTTAGTTGCACATATTGGGAGGTGCGTATTGATTTTACTCTAGAAAACATTGTAGTGAAATTTTGGATCATTTTTGGTGGCATGTAGAGAAGTATGCGCATAAACAATATGTATTATGTACGACTATCATTGCACATTTTAAAACTTGGCTTTGTGAGTTGGTTTTAAGTTCTTGTAAATGTATCATAATGTTTTTGTGTCTGTATGATCAGTGGCTATTAATTGGCAATTGGCTCAAATTTAAATTTTAGCACATGCGAATATATGGCATAGAATAAAGCTAGAGAGCGTTGTTTAAAATTGCTTTTTACTTGTCAGGAAGTGATGGATACAAAATTTTCGACTTAGCTAAGGTCATTGAAAGGTTCAGTTTAAGCGCCGTAAACATGGCGAAGCAATTAGTTACGGGTTTGCAGCCTAGGACGACCCACTTCTGAAATAATTTCAACGGCATATTTCCTTTGACAAGGGTGAATTCTTTTGGAAGATCGAACTTTCAAACCAAGGAAAACTTTGAGGGGCCCAATACATATAGTCAAATCAAATAAATTTTAATATCTTTCTATGATTTGATTGCATTAAAAAATGAATTTCGTAGTTAATGTAAATATTGCAATTGAATGCAGCATGCGTAAGAAATTGATTCATAATGTAGCGTTAAATTCATCTAGTTCATTATTATATATATTATTATAGATAAACTATAGACAACAGATAATTAACATAGATATTCAAATCAGATTGTTATAATATCTTTTCATAAATTAATTAGATTAAAAATAATAATTTTATAATCACAATCGCTTAAGTAAAATTAAAATATCAATTGTTTATGTAATCACCCGAGAATCAAATATTATAATACTGCTATAAATCAAATATTATGTGGATTTTCATTAATATATTCAGATGATTGATTAAGATCCCATTTATTATTAATTAATGTGATTCTATAAATCATTTTGATTGTATTGCATTCAAGGGTCTATAAATAGAGACATGAAGTTACATTGTAAAAGACACTAAAAGTAATAGAGCATCTCATCTTCTCCTTTCATCTCTTCTTTCTCTCTGTTCTCAACACGTTATCAGCATGGAGCTCTCTCTTTCCAAAGAATAAGGCTTAAGGTATGTCAAACCTTTCAAACCTTGAATTTGTTGCCTTTGATATTTCCAGGGAAAATTACCTATCTTGGATCCTAGATGCCGAAATTCACCTTAATTCAATAGGCCTTGGAGACACCATCAAATTAGAAAATGCTTCATCCTTGAAGGATCGAGCAAAGACTATGATTTTCCTTTGTTGTTGTGATGACTCAGAAATTTAAATTAGTTCACACCTTAAAAAAGAAAAATAGATTGTATGATAAAAATAAAATAATTGTGAACCTTATCTTAGCATGGGTTAAAATAGATAAGTGTTTGGTGATACAACACTTAAGTGGGTGGAACCTATGCTTACTTTTCTTCTTTTCTTTTTCTCTTTTCCTCTCCTTTTTTTGCCCTCCTCCCATGAACTGTCTCTCTCCCTCTTCTATTCTCCTCCTTCTTCTCCTCTTCTTTCCTTCCTTTTCTTGTTCTCTCTTCTTATGTTCATGCACCACCACCGTTGCCACCACAAAGAGCCACTGACAACCACATCTCACTTCTCCCCTCATTCTCTTCTCATTCTCTCTCTCTCTCTCTCTCTCTCTCTCTCTCTCTCTCTCTCTCTCTGAATGACCGTGGTTTCTCTCTCTAGAGCAAATTCAATGATTGAGGTGGTGCTTTTCATTTTCTTCTTTTTTGGCAATGTGGGGAAGTATATATACCTCAGTATTAATCTAGAGCTAATTTAAGTTAATCGGTAACATTGTTAGCTTATATATGTTATTGTTGGCTTATTCCTAGAGTTATAGATCAAACGGACATCAACTGAAGAATTTGGTGGCTTTGAGGAGTGCTCTCAAGTTCATTGGAAACCACTATTGTGAGTATATTTAGAATCTATAATTAATTTTTAATCTATAAATGATTTATGAATTTTATTAAATCCCTTATGTTTCCTATTTACAAAATCTGAATGATTTAAGTATCTAAAATTTTTTATCGTTGTTGATTGAAAATAAACATGATTTAAGGACCACATGAGACAAATAAGATATTTTACACAATATTTCAAGAAGAATTGTCTAGCTATGATGGATATATGAATTTTAAAACTTGGAAACTAATTTATGGGTTGAATCCTAATTGTCTTGATGAACTGGAAAGTGATTAGAATTGAAATATGCTCATAGCAGGTTTTCGGATGAACATATTCGGAAAAGTTACTAAACTATGAAAATGATTGGTTAATTTATAAGGTATTCAAATAAACATATTTGGAAAAGTTATTAAACTATGAAAATGATTGGTTAATTTATAAATTGTTTTGGGAATGCTAGAGATAGGGATTGCAGCTAATGGCAGGTGACATTAGCCAAGGTGTAACTTGACTGATAAGAGTCTTACATGACCATATGAGAATGGTACATGATAGATGAATGTAGGCCCACATGTTTGTGGTTTCTAATGGAAGGGGGGATCACACGAGGGAATGACCGCTAGAGTGTATGATCCTGATAGAATTTCCTGTTCGATGCCACTTTCCCATTTGTATTTATTTTGATTATGAATATGTTTTTACCATATCATTTATATAGCTTTCTAATATTATTGGTTTGATTTTTATATTGTCTCATGTGAGCTATGGATGCTTTATTTACTTATTGAGTTGTAAAACTCACTCTGTTACTTTCCCTCTTTTTCAGATTCAAGTGTTGGTTCGAGATCCAATCCCCCTCCACCTTAGTAGGTTTCAGACCTTCTCTTTGGTAAGCCCACCTTAATTCATTGGGTATGTTAAGGGAATATTTTCCTATTCTTTTGATAGACGTAGCTCCAATTTGTCACAAACATGATCAAGGATATGTTATGTTTTCAAATTTATTTTAATGGATAGTTAAATGGGATGGCTATGTATTATGTTATGTTTTCCTGCATATGTACTTTGATAGGACAACACAATATCTTTTAAATCCATGGATCTAAACATTATGGATTGATTAATTTTATGGTAATTTATGTGTTGAACTTAAAATGATGTACTTGATGAGAAAAGCCTTATTTTGAGACTTATAAATATATATAATTATAGTACTCTGGCTGTGTTGTGGTATTAGATATTGTGATAATGTAATTTGCAAGTTTGTATTTGGGAAATGTTTGAAAAACAGAGGAAATTCTATCCATTTTTCTGGGAAAATTTTTATGTTTTAAGGCTAGTTAGGGAATGTGCTCACTATGTGCCGATCACGGCTTGGGTTGGGTCATGACAAAGTTGATATCAGAGCTCTTGGTTTTTCATCTATGACTAATTGAAGCAAGTGTCCTTTAGTTGGATCATAAGTGTGCAAATGAAAGCGCGCTCATTTTCCCATATTGTGGTTCTACCAAAGGCCTAATAGGAATGTTTGTCTTGTCCTTTATGTCTCAGTTATCTTTTGCGACTCTTGGTTCTGTGCTCCTCGTGCTTGTCATATTTCAAAAGCCACTACTTCCTTTTTTTTTCTTCATACCTCAATATTGAATTATTCCATTCGCTTTAATTTATCTCTAAAATCTTAATTGTCTCTTGTATTATGCATGAGTCCTATATTGCCTTGTTTATTATGTTTGAGATTGAGATTTTGCATGATATGGGTGTGGTATTTATGTAGGATAGATTGGCTTCTTGTCTTAACGTGCTAGATGTGATTTGAATCTCATTTATGATTGATCAATGATGCATATTGATTGCATTGAATTGTTCTTGTTTACCTCCTATCCTCTTCCTTTAATAGTGAGTTTGATGTGAAAGTGTTGGAAAGTGTAAATGCTTGACTACGATGACAGTTTGGTGATGGAACTTAAGCAATTCCCATAAACATCTCTTTGTTTTGGATTTGGCATTGGTTAGCATGTTTTTCTTGGCTTGTGCCAAATCTTGTTTAGCTTAAAGGATGGATTTTTAGGTGCCCTTTGTATTTTTTTTCCTTTTGTTATGTACGTTAATCATATGCAATGTTATGGTCTTTTCTCATTGATATGGATTATACTCTCCTAATATTGTTCAACAATATTGATTGAAATCTTACAACTTAGACTAGACCCATCTAGACCTAATGACTTTTGTAATCGTGCTACCTTAAGTTGAGGTCTTCCATTACTACTATTATTGCTTCAGTTAATTCATTGCAAGTTTGACATTGTTTGGCCTTTGAAATTTTATTGCCCAAGTTTTAGTATTATTCGTAATTTTTTCTAATGATATGGTTTCTAATCATTGCTATTATCCTTGTGTTGTTTTAAGCACTTTGCATGTCCAATTCTGGATTGGACCCCTAAAATGGTTTAAGCCGGATGTAGTGGTGACTTCTTCATAGTTAAGGATAATGTTGTCTCTATCAAGTATTATCTATGTCAGGTTAATGTTATACTTTGTACATGCAGAAAGTTGCACCTTCAAATCCTTATTATCATATTCATTAATGACATGATTTTAGACCAACATTTATGCAAATAAGCTCATTGCTCAAAAGAACAATGATAAACTTGTACTTGGAAAAAAAATAGAGTTATGTCCTTATGTCCTTCTTGGATTTAAATTTGACATAATAACCTCAAGTTTATCTATTGTTGCTAAGTAATAAAATTGTAATGCTTTATTATTATTATTATTAGCCATAATCTTTTCATTGTTTACTAATCCTAATAATTTCTTAATTTTATTGTTTCAAAGCTTATTGTCTGATTTCACTAATGTGAAGGTTTTAATTCTTCTAGCCCTAGCCAAAGGGCAGTCATATGAGTTTGAATAAAAGGATGATGGTGATTTGTCTACTTTAACTTTATATATGTGAAGATTGAAAAAGGAATGAGAACTTGTGCTTACTTGGGATTTATTTTGATAGTTTCTTTGTTTTATTGTAATGATACTTGTGAATGCTTACGGTTTCATTATTTTTTTTTTTTGTATTTTGGTATGATTTGTTGAAAAAAAAAAGGTTTGGAATTGTGATTTATAATTTTATTTTTTTTATTTTACTTTTTGTATAGCTTCTTTATGCCGTTATTAATGTAATGTTTTAGTCTCCAGACCAATGCATCTATATTGAACTAAGGGCTATTTCATATTTAGGTATTTGAGTAGTTTTGGCTAATCTTTATATATTTCATGTTTGACTAGCTAGCTTTTATTCTATGGTCTTATGGTTTATTATTATTATTAATAATATTTTTTGTTCTTCCTTATCTATTCTTTATTTTTCCTGATTTGGCTTTTTCCCTTTAATTTACATCATGTAGCATACGATTTGTGCTTCTTATTTATTTATTATTTTTCTTCTCACTTTGCTCAAGTCTACTCAATATGTATATATGCTTTTTGAGTTCATTTCAACAGCTAATCTCTTAGTGTGAATTGTACTTCTTTTCATGTATGATTTGTTTTTTCATTGAGTGCATTCTAAATTTGGTCAACACCATTGGCTTTTTACTTTTTAGGAATTAGTTTTAATGGTGAAACTATGAACTGAAACTCTATATGTAGTCCCTATTCTTATCTACTGATAGAAACCAAAAATAGAAGAACAAAATGGATAAAAAAAATAGTGATTGAATTGGCTCAGAACGAAATCCAATACAAGAGAATAAAGAATGGCACTATAGCATCCTTCTCTCCTATCCTAAGCCTTATTCATAAAAGATAAAAGTTCCTTCATATTCAACTTACCCACTAATATTCACTGCTCTCACATAACACATGCACACACCTACACTAGCCTACCAGCTCACCTCATACCCACAGCAGGTGAGGGAATGCAAGTTAGCTAGTAATATTGGGCCCCATAGAATCAATAATTCCTTATTCTTGCCCTATACCCTTTATGCCTCTATATTTCCTTTTGTTGCATACTTGCAACCCTTTAGCGAATAAACGATCCCTAACATCTACATCATTTGTTTCTCTACACTAAGACATTTACAATGAGTTGATAGTCCATGCCTAGAATCTAAATTTTTATTTTAACTTTTCTTTAGATGTTTCTCTATATCTTAAACTGAATTGATTTCCTTACTTTAGCTTTTACGTATGTGAACTTGTGATATATATTTTTTCCTTCTTTCTTTATCTTTTATTTGACTTTCTTGAAGTTTATTTTATATCCATAATATTGTCATGGAGTTATTTTCAATTGTGGGTTTCACTGATTCTTTATCTCTTAGTTCTTTATCATGCAATCTTGGGGTTTTTATCAACTCATTATATCTAGTTTTCATGCTTATCTATTTAGTAGTCAGTCTCTTTATGATCCAATCATATGATTTTTATGTCCTTTGTGCTGAGTGATTATTATTATTATTATTATTATTAAATCCATTTCTTGGTTGTTTACTTTAAAAAAAAAAATTTGGTGTTCAATTAATGCCTATTGACTATATTTAACTCCATTACCTATGTTATTGAATTATGGAATTAGATTTAGTGGACACTCTCCAATTTCAATTTGTATGTACAATATTCATTCTTATCTATTCTCTTCTCACATTGCAATGCGTCATTTGTAATTATTTATTAGTCATTGCTTGGAATTCAGTTTGTATTTTGATGCTTCTGTGGGTGTTATCTTGTGTTAAATACCTAAAGGCTGACCAAGAATTCTCCATTAAGGCAAATATAATTCCATGCCAATAATTTAAAATAGATTCATTTCGATAGTTGAAATGCTATTGAAAAGGTACAATGTTGACAACAAAAGAGCTTTGCTCTAACCCATCTAAACTGGGTTTGTTGATATGAGAAGATAGTTTTTGGTGGTGTGGAAAGTAAAGGAATTAAATAGCATAATCTAAATGTGTAAAATAGGATAGTGGCTATGACCGGCTTAATATATGCAAAATGGTATTATTTTGTCTTGATTCAAATGCTCATGTTTGTATCTTGAAGTTAAATGCAAAAGGGTTGAAATGATTGTGTAACTTCTACAATGTCATATGTGTTTGTTGCCTATTCAAACGATTATAGTACATGACTATCATTTTAAAAGTGTTGGCTTAGTAGAATAAAAAATAAAGGGTAGCATGAATAGCTGAGGTATGTTCTCACTTGCATGATTAGAAGCATAATGGGGTACAAGGAGTTTAGAATGGAAATATAGACTCAAAGGTAGTTGGTGAAATGTTGATGTTTTGAAATTGCATGAATTTGAAGTTGTTTTGTTAAATGTATTTGGAATTTGGGGGCCGAATTCCTTAAAGAAGGAAAAAATGTGATGACTTAGAAATTTAAATTAGTTCACACCTTTAAAAAAAATTGATTGTATGATAAAAATAAAATAATTGTGAACCTTATTTTAGCATGGATTAAGATAGATAAGTGTTTGACAATACAACACTTAAGTGGGTGGGACCTACTCTTTTTTTTCTTCTTTTCTTGTTCCCCTTTCCCTCTTTTTTTTCCTCCTCCCATGAACTTTCTCTTTCCCTCTTCTCTTCACCTTCTTCTTTTGCTTTTCTTTCTTTTTTCTTTCCTTCCTCCCGTTGTTCTCTCTTCTTATGTCAATGCACCACCACCGCCACCACCTTGTCAATTGCTGCTGTCATCGCAAGGACGCTGGCAACCACACCTCTCTTCATTCATATATATATATATATATATATATATCTCTCTTTCTCCCCCCTCTAAATGATCGCAGTTTCTTTCTCTAGAGAAAGTAAACCGATGTAAATTTAAGGATTGAGGTGGTGCTTTTCATTTTCTTCTTTTTTGGCAGTGTGTGTAAGTATTTATACCTCTCTATTAGTCTATTTGAGCTTCCTATGAATTGCTATGGAGGATTTGGGGTTTTTAGAACCTTAGGCTTGGAATAATTCGGGCTTTTGAAATCTAGGGCTAATTTATGTTAATTGGTAACCTTCTTAGCTCATATATGTTATTGTTGGCTTGTTCCTAGGGTTATAGATTAAACAGACGTCAACCGAAGAATTTGGTGGCTTTGAGGAGAGCTCTCCGGTTCCTTGAGAACCACTGTTGTGAGTATATTTAGTATCTATAGTTAATTTCTTAATCTATAAATTATTTATAAATTTTATTGAATCATTGATGTTCCCTGTTTACAAAATCTGTATGATTTAAGTATCTAACAAAATTTATTTATTATTGTTAATTGAAAACAAACATGATTTAAGGACCACGTGAGACAAATAAAATGTTCTACACAATATTTCAAGAAGAATGATGTAGCTATGATGGATATATGAATTTTAAAACTGGGAAACTAATTTATGGGTTGAATCCCAATTGTATTGATGAACTTGAAAGTGATTAGAATTGAAATATACTTAAATCAATGCTTATGTTTAGTATTCGGATGAACATATTTGGAAAAGTTACTAAACTATGAAAATGATTGGTTAATTTATAAATTGTTTTGGGAATGTTAGAGATAGGAACTGTAGCTAACGGCAGGTGGCATTAGCTAGGGTGTACCTTAACTGATGAGAGTGTTACATGACTACATGAGAATGGTACTTGATGGATGAGTGTAGGTCCATGTGTTTATGGTTCCTAATGGGAAGTGGAATCACATGAGGGAATGGTCACCGGAGTGTGTGATCTTGATGAAATTTCCTTTCTGAGGCCATTTCCCCACGTGTATTTATTTTGATTATAAATATTTTTTTTATCATATCATTTATATGGCTTTTGAATATTATTGGTTTGATTTTGATATTGTTTCATGTGGGCTATGGATGCTTTATTTACTTATTGAGTTGTCAAACTCACTCTATTACCTTTCCTTTTTTTTTTCAGATTCAGGTGTAGTAAGTTTCAGGCCCTCTCTTTGGTAAGCCCACCTTGGTTCGTTGGCCATGTTAAGGGAATAGTTTTCTATTCTTTTGATTGACATAGCTCCAATTTGTCACAGATAGAATCAGAGATGTGTTATATTTTAAAACTTATTTTAATGGACATTTAAATGAGATAACTATGTATTATGTTCTGTTTTCCCATATATGTACTCTGATAGCACAACACAATATCTTTTAAATCCATGAATCTACACATTATGGATTGATAAGTTTTATGGTAATTTATGCTTTGAACTTAAAATGATGTAGTTGATGAGAAAAACCTTATTTTGAGACTTATAATTATATATATAGTACTCTGGTTGTGCTATGGTGTTAGATATTGTAAGAGTGTGATTTGCAAGTTTGTATTTGGGAAATGTTTGAAAAACAAAGGAAACTCTGTCTATTTTTCTGGGAAATTTTTGTGTTTTAAGGCTAGTTAGGGAACGTGCTCCCTATGCCCCAGTTGCGGCTTAGGTTGGGTCGTGACAGTCATCACTTCCATGAATGTTTAAAAAAGAATGAATATCTTACTCCAAAAGGCCCTACAGATCTTTAGAGGAGCTTGAAGGAAAAATATGATCACCAAAATACAGTGATACGTCCGTAAGCCAGGTATGAATGGTTGCACTTGCAGTTATAGGACTTTAAGTTTATAAGTGAGTGTAATTCTACAATGTTTAGAATTTCCTTATGATTAAAATTATGTGGGGAAAATATTAGTGATAATGATATGTTGGAAAAAAAATTCTCAACCTTTCATGCCTTGAATGTGCTCTTACAATAACAGTATCAAGAAAAAGGATTTACTAAATATTCTGAATTAATTTCATGCCTTCTTTGTGGTTAAACAAAACAATGAATTGCTCATGAAAAATCATGAGGCTCACCATGTTGGCTCTGCTCCATTCCCTAAAGCGAATACGATGAATTATAATCCTAGGAGTGGTAAAGATTGTGGTTTCAATTAAAAAAAATGGTCAAAAGAAAAGTCACTTTGGTGGTGCTCCTCCCTCTTCTTCTATGAACAAGTCCCACTAGAAGTGGGACAACAAAGATGGGAAGAATAATGGCCAGAGTATGAATTTAGAGAATAAATGCTATTGTTGTGGTGGAAAAGGTCATTGGACACATACTTGTCGTATGCTAAGACACTTAGTTGATATTTATCAAGCATCAATCAAAGAGAAAAAGGTATAGGCAAATTTTGTTTCTAAAGATAATTTAGACGATCAGGCCATGGTGAATACGAGCTAATTGATGTATCTCATTTCTATGAGAATCCTAATAGGAATATTAGTCATTTGATTAATGACGGAAATATTTAGTTTTTGAGGATTTTATTTTTACTCCCTTTAAGAGCTTTTGATTACGTAATCTCATAATGGAATAAAATATTTTTCTTTGTTTTGTTATTAGTTCTCTAGAGCATATATCTTTGATTGTTACAATTCTGCCATGATTTGATTATCATAATAATGAACATTATTTGATTTTATAATCCGATAGTTATAATAAGCATGATTTACAACTCTTTTTATGCTCCAGTATATATGCCAATTATATATGGTATTATTACAATTGATTACAATATATGCCGTGATGAAAAGGAAAGGAAAGAAATTGATTCTTATGCTGCAATATATATTGTTATAATAATCATCTTACGTTAATTCTTTGTGATTGCTATTATATATATTTCCTTTTCATTTCAATAAATAATGATGGTATATTTGTTAGGAACAAGAGTCTTTACTATTGAATGGACATTCTTAACCATGTTCGAGTTTTTCCTTTTTCTTAATCGTTATATTTGTTTGTTCTCATAATTTGGATATTTATTATTCGATATTTACGATTACTTTTTACAATATGAGCATAAATGAGCCACAAAACATCAGTTCATATTGTATAATTAATTTGATTTGGTCAAATCATGTGAATAATTGTATATTTTCATTGATAGAAATTATTATAAATGATTGGATATTTTAATTATAATTATGTTCTCAGCAAGAACTATGTGTGTTTTTTTAAAACTTGTTATTATGTACAAATTCTTGTATTGACACATTTTATCTCCTTTGAAGAAAATGATTAGGATAAATAATGAAGATATTTGTCTTGCAAACAGTGCGACTACTCTCACTATTCTTAAAAACAAGATTTATTTTACTCATTTGGTAATGGATTAAGGAAGAGTAATATCATTATTAGGAGTAACAATATGATTGAAGGCTCTGGAAAGGTTATTATTTTGTTACCTGGAGGAATAAAATTCATCATAAATGATGCATTATTTTCTAGCAAGTCATAAAGAAACTGATTGAGTTTTAAAGATATTCGGTAAAATAGATATCATATTGAGACTGTGAATGAGGGAAATAATGAGTATCTCTATATCACAGCTTGTGACTAAAAATTACCTTTGCTTTCTTCTTTTCTTTATTACACTAAAATTAGTGTAATTGAATCATATGTTATCATAAGCCAGAAGTTTACTAGCCTAAATGATTTTACCATTTGGCATGACAGGTTGGGACATCCCGAAGCAATAATGATGCCATGGATTATAGAAAACTCACAAGGGCATTCATTGAAGAACCATAATATTCTTTAATCCAATGAGTTTTCATATGCTGCGTGTTCTCAAGGAAAATTAATTACATGGCCCTCACCAGGAAAGATTAGATTTGAATCCCTTAAATTTTTAGAAAGAATTTAATATGATATATGTGGATCAAGTCATCCACCTTGTGGACCCTTTAGATATTTCATGGTCTTAATTGACACATCCACGAGATGGTCGCATGTGTACTTATTATCATCTTGCAACCTGGAATTTGTGAGATTACTTGCGCAAATTATTCGATTAAGAGCATAATTTCCAGAAAATCCAATGGAAAAAAATCTGCCTTGATAATGCTGGTGAATTTACTTTTGAAGCTCATACTGCTTATTTATGACCAGTGGTATTAATGTTGAACCTCTAGTTGCTCATATTCATACCCAAAATGGGCTAGCTAAATCATTTATAAAAACACCTCCAAATTATTGCTAGACCATTACCTATGAGAACAAATCTCCAAATCTCTGCTTAGGGGCATGTTGTTTTACATGCTGTAGTACTTATACATTTGAGACCAACTAGTTATCATAAATTTTTTCTCCTATAATTAGCTTTTGGTCAGTGGCCAAGCATATCCCATTTAAGAATTTTTGGATATGCAATATATGTCCCAATTGCCCTATTTATCGCACCAAAATGGGACCCTAAAGAAAATTGGGAAGATATGTTACATATGACTCTCCCTTTATAGTAAATTATCTTGAAATACAAACAGGAGATGTACTTAAAGCTCGATTTGTTTTCTGTCATTTTGATGAAACAATGTTTCCAATATTAGGGGGAGAAAATAAACAGCTGGAAAAAGAAACTAAATTAGAATTCATCATCTTTGATTCATTTAGATCCTCAATTAAGGCAATGTGAACTTGAAGTTCAAAAGATTATTCATTTGCAAAGAATAGCAAATGAATTGCCACATGCATTTTCTAATACAAAAGGATAACTAAGTCCTACATACCAGCTGAAAATGCCCTAATTCGAATTGAAGTCCCTGCTGGACAATTGTAATACCCCTAATTTTAATAAAAGGGTTAGAAAAATTTTTTGAGCCAAAAAAGGGTATCAGTTACCTTTACCTGTCATTTCGAGTCCTGAATTTCACTAAGTTTGGACCTTATACCTTCTTGGAGGGCTATATAATAGAATCATATTCTTTGGATCAAAAGTCCCGGTAATTATTCCTTAAAGAAACATATGTTAAACAGTGATTTTTAATAAATTTTTTGAAACTTTAAATGTCCTGTTTCTAGCATACAAGTTTATAAAATCGTGAAAATTTCCGGATTTAAACTAAAACCCAAAATTTGGATTTTGATTTGTTGGGATTTTGATTTTTTTAATATTTTATTTGAATCTAAATGGGAGTTATTCTCTTATTTACATTTATGTTTAAAAGTTAATTTTAACTTTAAATTAAGAAATGTAAATGAGTTCTAGAGAGTAGGGGACCAGTCTGGGAAGTGAGAGGCCATCCTGAAGAGTGAAAAATCTATTTTGGTGAGCGCTAAGAGTGTTACAGTGCTGCAGTGGTCAAATGAACAATAAGGCGATGCAAGGGACGAATTTTATGCTCCCTAGTGAGCACTACAGAGCTCTTAGAACATTTAAAACTCCCATTTCGGGGTCTAGAACATTCTTACACCCAAAAACACGATTCCATCACCCCCAAACCACCAGAAACTCGCTTCTCCACCTCTTTTCACCCTCCAAACTCCATTTTCTTTCACTTTTCTCAATTTTGACTCCAATCTTTCACTTGTAAGGCTTTAAGGTATGTTGTTATCTTGATTTTGCTTCTTTTCTTCTCAAATCTCTCCTTGTTCTTGGGATGGTATAGTGGTTTCCATGTTTCTCAAAGGAAGTGAAATCCTTCCTTCATACTAGAGACAAATCTAAGTTATTTAAGGATTATTAGAGATTAATCTAGCGTATTATAATTGTTATAGCAGATATCAGTGTCACTCTTATTTCCTAGAGTTTTGTTGGTGTTATTCCTTCATTATGCACCCCTCCAGGTGAGTGGGTTCACATCTATTAGCTTTATGTTCTGCATTAGAGTTATTTTCATGAAATACAATTTACTGCTTGATTTTAGAGAAATACTATATGAGGGTTTAGAAGTTACTATTGGTTTATATTTTTTAGAACTCCTGATTTTAAAGCATGAAATATGCTTTTGATAAAACTCATGGGACTATGTTTGTTGAACTGATTTCAAGTGTATTTGATGATAATTGTGATTATTGAAAGCTTTTATGAAGGTTAAATTAATTATAGATAGGGTTTATGAACATAACATAGTTATATACATATAAATGTTACTTAGAAAAGAGAATGGAATTGTGATTGTGAACTTGGTTGTTTTGAAATATGATATTGAGATTTCTATTTATAAAAGCTTGATAGTTTGAATTATGTTCTAGAGGATTAATCAAAAGGTTTTAGAGCTTGAAACTTCATGAGATTCAAAACAGCTGGCGGATACATATTCTGTGCGTTTATGAAATCACAAATGTCTACAAAGGGTGATCCTTTGGGCATGATTTCATAGCTACAGTTATGCTAAGGTCAGACTGTTAGAGTCAGACAGATTCAGAGCTCTCAGAAAATTAAAAAGGTTTAAAGGTTTTAGCTTTAATGGATATATTTGGTTAGTTTAGAAGGTAGCTATAGAGAAACAGACTGCATGTTAATGGCAGTAAATCCGTTAACCTTGGTACCAAGTAGCCCGAGCCAGAGATATTTAGAGAATTTATATTCATAATTTTGTTACGTCATAGACATTGTGCGTAACTAGAGCAGAGATTATTGTTTCTCAAGGAGCTACTATATTGTGTTGCTTGTATGATTTCAGGTATGAAAATAAATTCAGAAAATTGTTTTTAAGTTATAACATGATGGTTATAAAGGACTTTTAGAAAAATATGTATACTTGATTATGCCGGATTTTTTAGTATTATTGACGTTATTATGATCCATGCACTATTTCTTTGGCGTACCATGAAAGGGGGTTTCAGGTGAAGACTCACTCACTGAGTTTTGGTAACAAAACTCACCCTTCTGCTTTCCTCTCTATTACAGGTATTGTAGCTGTTGTCCTCCTAGCCACCTATGTCCTCGTAGCACTAGAGTATAGTTGGTAAGCTTCACTTGAATGAAGCATTCTCATTTTGTTTAAAGTGCTCCAGTACATTGCAGGCAGGATCTTGGACCTAGAGCATGTTTTATTTTTGCATTTGACACAATATGATTATATTTTGATTTGTATATAATCTGGACATTTGACAAAGTATATTTTGATTTATATGTATCAATGATTCACGATTTTGAGATCTAAAAAGTTATTATCATATTTTAAATATAATGATTTTAATTCTAGAGAACAGATGATTTATATGTAGAAAAAGAGAAATTCTCTATCTTTCATGGATGTTAGAGCAGAGCATCTATACATAATTAGTAAACAGGTCATAAGACTTGCGTGAGAATGAGATTTCTCATGTGCCGGTTACGTGCCTAAATCGGGTTGTGACAACAATTAGTCAATGAAACAATTACACACCAAAAGTGTGGATGATCGGTCGGTTCCAAAGATAAAAATCCTCCGAAAAGAAGAGGAGCAAATGATGTTATGGAGGCAAAAGATTCTCTTTCCATAGAAGAGGAAAGAGACATAGTAAGGATGTCTGAAGTAGTCTAGAATTGTGACATAACTGAAATGCCAGAAGTTGTTCAAGCACCTAAAAATAGTCAGAATATTGAAAATGATGAGATCTCAATACACTTTGTCTCTAGAGGAAAAATATGGAACCGAAAAGAAACCATTGTTGACAACATATTTGTATATAATGTAGCGCTAGATGTTATACATGAGAAATACATGAAAATGAGGATCTTGAATAAAGAAACATTGAAGAATGTTGACATAGAGATGATTGGCCAAAGTGGAAAGTAGTCATGCAAGCTAAATTAGAATCGCTTGCACAACGCGAAGTCTTTGAACCTGTAGTCCAAACACTAGAAGGTGTAAAACATGTGGGATACAAATGGGTATTTGTGAGAAAAATAAATGAGAAAAATGAAATTGTGCATTACAAGGCTCAACTTATAGCACCAGGTTTCTCATAAAGATCTAGTATAGATTATGATGAAACATACTTCCCAGTAATGGATGCAATAGCATTTCGATATTTGATTAGCTTATCCGCACATAATAAGCTAAATATGCATATGATAGATGTTGTCATAGCTTATCTATATGATTCATTAGATAATAATATCTACATGAAAGTCATAAAAGGATTAAAGATATCAACATCATCTAACAAACATCCCTAGGGAATGTACTCAATTAAGTTGTAAATATCTATATATGGTCTAAAATAGTCTAAGCGGATATGGTGTAACTACCTCAAGGAGTAAGAAGGGATTTAAAAATGATGCTATTTGTCCCTGTGTTTATATAAATAAATTTGCATTTAGATTCATTATAATCTCTATGTATGTTGATGGCTTGAATATCATTGGAACTCTTGAAGAGATTCCTATAATCATAAAAGATCTAAAAGAAGAGTTTGAGATGAAAGATCTTGAAAACATGAAATTTTGTCTCAGCTTGCAGATCGAGCATGTAACAAATGGAGTTTTATTCATCAATCAACTTACACAGAGAAAATCCTTAAGAGATTTTATATGGATAAATCACACCCATTAAGTACCCCAATGATTGTGAGGTTAGTACCATAGGAGCACTTATGTATCTTCCTAGTAATACATGACCCGATATAGCATTTCCTGTAAGTGTATTAGCAATATATAGTTCCTTTCCAACCAGAAGACATTGAAATGGAGTAAAACATGTCCTTCAGTACCTCTGTGGAACTAATGATAAAAGGGTTATTTTGTTCATATGAATCCAAGTCACAGTTGGTTGGCTTTGCATATGCAGAATATTTATTAGATCCACATAAAGGTAGATCTCAAACAGGTTATTTATTCACATATGGTGATACAACCATATCGTGGAGATCCACAAAGCAAACTCTAGTCACTACATCTTCAAATCATGCAAAGATAATTGCAATCCATGAAGCAAGTCGTGAATATTTTTGTCTAACGGAGATAAATCAGCATGTTTAGGTGACATGTGGACTATCTAATAAAGAATAAACTCTAACAATTTTATATGAGGACAATGTTGCATGTATAGCTCAACTCAGAGGAGGGTATATCAAAGGAGATAAAACAAAACATATTTCTCCAAATTTCTTCTTTACAGACGATCTTCAAAAGCAAAGAGCAATTGATGTGCAGCAAATTCGTTGAAGCGACAATTTGGCAAATTTGTTCACTAAAGCATTGCCTACATCTACTTTTGAAAAGTTGGTATACAAGATTGGAATGCACATGCTTCAAGATATTCAGTAATGTTGCCATTAGGGGGAGTAATACGCACTGTACTCTTTTTCCTTAACCAAGGTTTTATCCCAAAATGGATTTTCCTAGTAAGCTTTTAATGAGGCAACATAGCATACGTATTACAAGACATGTGTTCTCTTTTTTTCCTTCACTAAGATTTTTTTCCACTGGGTTTTTTCTTAGTAAGGTTTTTAATGAGGCATGTTGTTTATCCCACAAACATCCAAAGGAGAGTGTTATAAATTAGAAATTATGTGAATGTCCATTAACAGATTTAGGTGATTGATTAGGATCTCATTTATTATTAATTAATATGATTCTGTAAATTATTCCAATTGTATTGCACTCAATGGTCTGTAAATAGAGACTTATAGAGTCACATTGCAAAAGACATTGAAAGTAAGAGAGCATCTCATCTTCTCCTTTCATTTCTTCTTTCTCCCTGTTCTCTTTATTTTACAACAAATACAATATAGTATATTAGATATTAGATTAGATTTTAGATTATAGATATTAGATAAGGTAAATAACTCTCAGTTCCCTTGAGATTTTTAAAAACGACACTGAACCCCTATCTTTTTAAAAAGCGACACTCCACCCCTTTGAGCTTTGAAAAACATTGCAATCCACCCACAATGAACAAGAGAGGTAACATTATTGTTACCATAATTAACTATGGTTAGGTAAAATCACCCACTCTCATAATGCTAACCATATATCCCTTGCCTCTAGTTATCAACTTTTCACACACAAATTACTGGATAAAGGGAGGATGAAACAGAGCTTATCATGTATGACTATTATGAAATCAAACATTTACTGATGATTCCATTCTCATATAACCCTAAACTATGGTAAATGTGGAATATTAAAAATAATGGGTGATATTTAGCAACAAAAATCTAGCCTATATACTAGACCGACTTGATCAAGTATTCCATGTTGATTGTTGATGCCATGAAGTTTTACTTTCCTAGACCTCAACCAGGATTTGACAACTTGGAATCATTCTTTGTGAGTGAGTCATTAGAGAAATAGTGATTTAGATCCGGGGCTGTATATACTCATTATGATTGGTACTTTTGAATGGAAACAATTGGTGGATTAAAAATCATTAAATTTGAGACAAACATAATTCCTTTATATATTTCTAAAGATATAGGCGTCCACTATGAGTCTAAGAACTCATTGTTTGTTGCGATTATATAGCTTTACAATAAGGGGGAAGGAGCAACAGGGTAAAGGGTCATGGAGGGAGCTCGTCAATCTTGTCAGTGCCAAACTAGTGCTTGTGTGCCTTGAACTCATTTTGCATCCTCCTTGTATCGGCAATCAATAACTGGGCTTGAGGGAAGAAAGAATGGCACCAGGATGGAGGCTTTAAAGTTTATGAAAGTTTGGGGAGGATATGGAATTAGTGGTTGATGGAGATCAATATGGAGATGGAATGACGATGTTGGAGAGTGTGATTGTAGCGAAAGTGGACTTTGTATGTACAAAGAACAACCCAAGGGAACGTTGCCTCTCTCTAGTAACTTTTGTTTTCTAATGTATTGGTCTCAACAACAGTTAAATATGGATATTCCATTTGAAATATTTTCTTTGAACCGTCAGTGAGATGTAAAATTGGGTGGAGTGGAGTGTCAAGTTTTGATGAGTTTGAGGCTAAGTATCGTTTTAATAAATCTCAAGGGTAGTGAATGTTATTTACCCTATCAAATATATTAGAATTAGAATTGATACTAAAATAAGATTCGAAAGCAGTAAGTCTTGGTATTAAGCATTTTTTTCTGTGATGATTTTTTTTTAAATTTTAAAATCAAAATATGATTTGATATAGTTATTTTATATTTTTATAAAATTACAATATCCTTTTATATTTTTACATCAAATTCGATATTAGAATATACTTTAATAATTAACATAGATATTCAAATCAAATCATTAAATATATTTTCACAAATTAGTTGCATTAAAGAAAATAATTTCATAATCATAGTCGCTTGTGCAATCACTCTAGAGTTAACTAATAGAGTACAATAGATTATATTAGCTAGATAACATTATCTTTTCATTCTTTGATATGGTAATTTGATATATCCTTTCACCACTAATATTCAAATCAAATCAAATTTAATATTTTTCATGATTTGATTGTTACATCAAAAAACAAATTTTGTAATTAACATAGATATTTCAATTGAATACAGAATGCATGAGAAATTGATACATGACATGACATTAAATTCATGTAGCACGTAATTGTATATATTACAGATAGATTACGGATATATTATAGATGCATGAGAAATTGACACATAACATAGTACTAAATTTATCTAGCATGTAATTGTATATATCTCATAGATTATACACTATAGATATGACAATATATTACTAAACATTCATGTATTAAAACTAAATTATTATTATTATTGTCAAACTATCATGACTCTCCAACATTATTATTTTGTGTTTGAAATAATAAAAAAATAAAAGTGATTTCATTTGTAAATCAAATCGTTTTTTTCAAATTGAAAAAAAAAAATGAATTGAGTTGTGATTACATGGGATTTCATTGTTATAATTTTGAAATCCTTTCGTTTTTGTAGGATTTGCATGAAAATTAATTTCCAAATCAATTCAAGTTTATTTTCTACTTAATCATTTCAAACATAAATTCTAACTTACAAGTAAAATCAATTCAAACTAAATCAAATCATTTATTAATTTTAATTATTTCAAACTCTACCATAACATTGGTTATTTAGATTTCAAGATCCTAATCCCTAACCCAACTCCTAATCAGGGTCAGAGTCGACCCAGTTACAAATAATAACATTTCTCATTCACTTACCCACTTGCCCATAGGAATTTTTGTTGTATTTTATTAATAATTCTATTTCAAAGTTGAAGTTTAATTATTATTTGTTTGAGTTTTGGTTTTTTTCCTTTGAGTACTGGTATATATACGAAAAACATCGACGCTTGGTTTTTTCCCTTTGTTTAAGTTTTGGTTTTTTTCCTTTGTTTAATTATTATTTCGTTTGGTCGAAAAGTTTTGGTTTAAACGATGCTTTTTTTTTGTCAAGGCTTAAAATTTTTTTGACGAAGTCTTTGTTTTAGTAACGTTGGGCCATATCTACTTATCCGGACGTAGTTTGTTTGATTAGCATTTGGATTTTATTCATTTGATTGACTAAATCTAATGGATTGAGATTTTGTTGTGTCATTGTCTAATTTTCTTTCCAAATTCTCAATGATCACGGTGATCGATCGAATTTTTAAGTTAATATTTATTTTAGTCCCTCATTTTATACTCATAAGTTATTTTAGTCCCTGACTTTTAATATGAGTCAAATTAATTCATGACATTATAAATGTGAATCACATTAATCCCTCAATTCATTTTTATTTAATATTTCATTAATTAAATGGGGATAAGTAACCTTAAATAATAATTTGATATATCAATTGTCTTTTGAAACACAATTAAATTTAAAATAACTCATTTTAATATATAACATTATCATTTTATGATTTGAAATGGAATCTGAATTACTTATTTTGTGTAATTTTAGACACCAAAATGAGTCATTTTAAATTTCATTATACTTAAAATGACATAAGGTATGTCAAAGATATCATTTAAGATTACTTATAATCATTCAATTAATGAAATGTTGAATGAAAGTGAGTAAAAGAACTAAAATGACTCATATTTTGCAATGTCAATGATTAAATTGACTTATTTTAAAAGTATAAAGTCAGAAATTTAAATGAGTATTAACTTGCATATTTTTCTTATATAAATAGTAGACACGTACGTGACATGGAGATATACTTAAGGGGACACTTTCACAGCCCGAGTATAAATGAGAACAGTTAAACAACTTGTTTTTGCTATATTTCATACAAAAAGATTATTTTCTTCTATTCTTTCTATATTCCCTTAAGCAATTCAAGAGAGTTGTTTTATAATAGTCTCACTAGTTCAAGTGCAAAATCAATGAGAAGTGGCTATTGTATCCTACTATCATCCATGAGCACCATCTTTATCGGCCTTTGAGCTCGTGGTAGCGAAATATTCTTAAATCCAGTATCTAACATGCTTGAGCCATTAATCACGATAAGTCATCTCTTTTATTCTTTATTGTTTATTTATTTTGTGTTCTTGTGTTGAGTTAAGTTATTTTTTGATAATGTATTGAACTGATTTATTATTGATAATTGAATGTTATTTCTGGTATATTTTTGCCATCAATTTCACCCATTTGTGTTATTGGAGGTTACATAGTTAGTAGTTAGTTTCTCACACATGCTATCACCATGTGCCATGTGCAACAATTATTTTTCTATTATTCTATTATATTCTGTTATAACAATAAATACTAGTTGTCAATCCTCCGTATATATAAATAGGCTCATACGCTCCTTAAAGAGCAAGTTTCTATATTCTCTCTTTTGTTAGTTTTCAATACAAGTTTACACCATTGAAGAATTCTCTCTACTTATTCTATAGTCTGTTCTTCTCTGTTTGTGAGTTCATCAAGATGGTATCACAGCTCTCATAGAGAGCTCTGCTGCGCATCAGCCTTGCTTCCTCCATGAAGTTCTATTTCTACAGTTCTTGTTCTTCCTTCCAAATGGCAAATCCCAACAATGATCCTTCTAGTGTGTATTATATTCACCCAAGTGAAAATCCTAGCCTATCTCTGGGTTCAACACCTTTGACAAATATGAATTACCATTCGTGGAGTAGGGCTATGAAGGTTTCTTTCCAAGAATAAGTTGCACTTCTTCGATGGTTCACTACCAATTCCACCTAAGAATGATGCAAACTATACTACTTGGAGAAGATGCAATTCAATTCTAATTTCTTGGATTTTGAGATCAGTTTCCTCTGATATTGCATAATGCATTTTTGTTGATGAGGTTGTGAATGTGATTGATGTCTAGAATGATTTAAAGGGAAGATATGTAGAAGTAGATGTTTTGAGAGTCTTACAAGTTCAAGAAGAAATGGCTTCCATCAAGCAAGGAGACAAAAGTGTAAGAACCTACTTCACTGAATTAAAAATGTAGAGGGATGAATTGGATAGGTTCAGACATTTGCCTCCTTGCAACTATGGAAATGATTGCGTGTGTCACGCTACCATCAAGAGACAAAGGCAAGAGGACAAAATACTCAATTTTTTGAAAGGATTGGGAGGCCAATTTTCCAATATCAAATCCCAAAGTTTCTTGATGGATCCCATTCCTAACATCAACAAAGTCTTCTCTTTAATCACACAACAAGAGAGACAACTATCCTCGAAGATGGATTCTAAGATTGTTGCAAATGTTGCAGACAAAAACCTCACTTTCAACAAAGGTCCAAATAGATCTTTCCTAGATAAGAGAAATTTTTGTCAAAGCGGACAGCCTACTATCTTTGGAAAATTTTGCATTCATTGTGGAAAAAGAGGCTATACAATTAAAACTTGTCACAGGAAAACGTGGCTTCCCACCAAGCTTTCAATTCAAGAATCCTAGGAGATCAACACATTATGTCAATCTTGAAGAATCACAACAGCGTTCTGATGAACCTATAGAGAACATAAGACATGATAATGTGATCATACAGGACCAATACAAAGAACTCATTACTTTACTTCAAAGAACAAAGGATCACTGTTCCAATCATGTCTCCACCTCAACAAATTTACCACTTGGAACTTTTGACACAAGTCTAAATGCATCAAACACTTTTGATCCTCTGAACTCAGGTATCATGATTAATGCTTTGGCAAGCATACACCACTTACATCTATAAACAACATAACACATTTGCATCACTGGATCCTAGAATCAGCGGCCACTGACCATATTTGCTTTCAATTACATACATTTATGTTTATAAGAAGATTGAACCTGTACGTGTTAAATTACCAAATGGAAAACTACTGTCTACCAAATTCTCTGGAACTATACGCTTTTTAAAATCTTTTTATTTGACAAATGTTACCTGAATTTGCTTGCAACTTAATCTCAGTAAGCAAACTAATTAAAGAAATAAATTGCAAGTTAACTTTTTATCCTAATAACCACTGTCTTATACAAGATGCTCATACACAGAAAAGGATTGGATCAACTAAGTTGTGGGCAAGATTATATCTTCTTGCAGAGCCTGATATGCTTACTGAAAGAAAAGTGGTTTGTGGCAACTCTACTCACACTAGTAATTTTGATCTTTGGCACTTTAGACTAGGTCACTTGTCTAATGTTGTACACAAATTGATTCATACTTGTAATCTAGAAATTCCTTTCAATAAAATGGATGGATGTAAACCTTTCCATTTTGTTTAACAAAGGAAATTAGCTTTTCCACTCCGCACATCCAAATATGATTTTCCCTTCCAATTAATACATGTTGATATCTGGAGATCCTTTGGCACCCCTTCTTTACAAGGTTACAAATATTTTCAATCCATTGTAGATGACTTCCCAACAAATACTTGGATTTTGTTTATGAAAAATAAAAGTGAAATACAACAGCACTTGATCAATTTCTATCAATTAGTTTCAACACAATTCAATTACAAGATCAAGACCTTAAGATCTAGTAATGGTGTAGAATTTAAAATGACAAATTTTTATGTAGAAAGAGGAATCATACACCAAACCACATGTGTTGAAACACCACAACAAATTGGTGTTGTGGAAAGAAAACATCAACACTATTTAAATGTTGCTAGAGCTCTAATGCTTCAAGCTAAATTGTCAAAAATTTTCTGATCCTTTGCTGTTGGACATACCGTGTACCTTATTAACAGGTTACCTACACTAGTTCTAGGCAATTGTTCTCTTTTTGAGAAATTGCATAACAAAGAACCTAACTTTAATAATTTGAAAGTCTTCGGGTGCCTATGTTTTGCCTCTATCATCCTAGCTAACAGACATAAATTTGACCCTAATGCTAGAAAGGCTATCTTCTTAGGATATAGTTCAGGGACCAAGGGTTATCAATTGTATGATATTAATAATAGAGAATTATTTCTATCTAGAAATTTCATCTTTCATGAATCTATTTTTCTTTTCCAAATACAACAATCACAATTATCTACCCCTGAAAGCACCATTATTCCCCTTATCTCCAATGATGACATGCATTATACTTACACTAATCCACAAGACAATATTCCTGCCATTAATGATCAAACACACGTAATCCCTAATGTTGAAGAACAGAATGCAGTAAGAATATCCACTAGATAGAGGCAAAGACCACAATACCTTGAAGACTATTACTACAATCTCTCCATGACAACTGATACCCCCTTATCATCTAATGTTAAATATCCTTTATCTAATGTTCTCTGCTGCTCTAACCTATCTGCTTCCCATAGAACATATAGTATTTCTATCTCTTCCCATGTTGAACCAAAAAGCTATAAAGAGGTTGTTAAGCATCAATGCTAGAGAGAAGCTATGAACAATGAATTACAAGCTTTAGCCAACACCAAAACATGGATTGTTACCAATCTTCCCACTGGAAAGACCCCATTGGATGCAAATGGGTCTACAAAATTAAACACAAAGTTGATGGATTCATAGAAAAATATAAAGCAAGGCTTGTAGCAAAAGGCTACAAACAACAAGAAGGTATAGGTTACCTTGATACATTTTCTCCAATGGCCAAAATGACCACTGTGAGAATTCTCATTGCCATTGCAGCTTCTTCCAATTGGCATTTATGTAAACTAGATGTAAATAATGCTTTTCTACATGGGGATCTACATGAAGAAGTGTACATGACATTACCCTTAAGACTTACTACTTCTCATCCAAATCAAGTTTGGAAATTAGAGAAATCCCTATATGGCTTGAAACAAGCCAGCAGACAATGGAATGCAAAATTAACATCATCTCTTCTATCTTATGGATACAGACAATCTCAATGTGATCACTCACTGTTCACAAAGAAAGCTGGAACTTCTTTCACAACACTGCTAGTATATGTTGATGATGTAATTGTAGCAGGAAATGGCATTTCAGAAATCAATAGAATCAAAAGGTTTTTAGATGACAGCTTCAAAATTAAAGACTGTGGATTTCTAACATTTTTTCTTGTTCTAGAAGTTGCCAGAACCTCTAAAGGAATACATCTATGCCAAAGAAAATATGCATTAGAAGTTCTCTCTGATGCTGGCATGCTTGCCTGCAAACCTCATTCCACACCTATGGAGAACAATTGCAAATTACAACAAGACCAAGGAACTCCTTACCATGATGCTGCTGTGTATCAAAGATTAGTACGAAGACTTCTTTATCTCACTACCTCTAGACCTGACATTGCTTACTCTATACAACAACTAGGTCAATTTGTGGCAAAACCTATGGATACTCATTACCAAGCTGCCGTGAGAGTATTGAGATGCCTCAAAGTTGCTCTAGAAAAATGGTTATTTTTCCCAATTCAAAACTCCACTGTTTTATCAGGTTTTTCTGACTCAGATTGGGCTGGTTGCAAGGACTCTCAAAAATCTATCACATGTTATTGCACCTTCCTTGGGTCAACACTAGTATCTTGGAAATGCAAGAAACAAAATACAATAGCAAGGTCATCCTCTGAGGCTGAGTACTGGGCATTGGCATCTCTCACAAATACAATGGCTAATCTACCTACTCAAAGACCTACAAGTTGACTTCCCTACTCCTATTTCTCTATATTATGATAACCTCTCAGCCATACACATAGCCAACAATCCAATGTTCCATGAAAAAACCAAACATATCGAGATTGATTGCCATATTGTTAGAGAAAAGTTCATTCTGGTGTTATCCACCTCCTTCCAGTCACTAGTTCAAACCAAGCCGCAGATATTTTTACCAAGCCCATTCCACTCAACCTCTTCCAACAGAATCATTCCAAGCTGGGAGTGCTTGACATACATTCTTGAGCTTTTTTTTTTTTTTTGGGGGGGGGGGGGGTGGTTATAGGAGGTGACATAGTTAGTAGTTAGTTACTGACGCATGCTGTCACCATGTGCCATGTGAAACAATTATTTTTCTATTATTCTATTATATTCTAGTAGAACAATAAATGCTAGTTGTCGATCCTTATTGTATATAAATAGGCTCATATGCTCCTTAAAGAGCAAGTTTCTATATTCTCTCTTTTGTTAGTTTTCAATGCAAGTTTACACCATTCAAGAATACTCTCTTCTTGTTCTATAGTTTCTTCTTCTCTGATTGTGAGTTCATCAAGAAGTGTATCCAAGAATTGCCATACATAGAATCGGAACATGCGTCAAATATCAAATATTTATTTCGATGTATTTTTTGAAAAATGAAGCTCGAGTTTATGGGTTTTAAAGTTAATCACAATTTTCCCCTAGAAAAAATGTAATACGAAGTCAAAACTGGACTGAATTTTTTCAAGTATTGTAGAACTTCTCTGGGTTTTAAAGTTAATCACAATTTTCCCCTAGAAAAAATGTAATACGAAGTCAAAACTGGACTGAATTTTTTCAAGTATTGTAGAACTTCTCTGTATGATTCTGTACCTTTATAGAATGAACTACCCCTGAAAGCATGCACATATCCAATTCAGGTAATTGTGACATAAATAAATTTTACAATTACAGGTATCATTAAATCTGCTGTTTCATAACATAGTAGCATTTTACATTCATTCACATAAAATTATATCGTTTTCTCCAATTTAGGAGACAAATCTCGATCAACTTGGTAATTTTAATTTGTTTCATAACAAACAAGAGATGATCACGTAAAATATTTCAAAACTTACAACAAAATTAGTCTATTGTTTCAGACTAACATAGACTAATTTACAGGATTCATAGTATAACATTTTTATACACATATTCCTCAATTAGAAGAATTTCGTCTACTAACAAAGATTTACACTTCAACGTCTCTGTACATCTCACCCTTAAACCGAGATGTTAAAAATTTTGGTACAAAGGTTGTTTACTATGTATCCGCCGTTGAAAGGATCATAGCGACAACGCAAAATCGAATAATTCAGCAATTAATGAATCTACCACTTAAGTGTACAATCTCAGGCGAGTTGTAATTTGCTGTCGACACAAAGGGCATGTAGACAATGTCGCGCCACACTCTTTGCAAGTCTACGTCAAAACCAAGGGGCAAATAAATATGGGACATATTTTTACATGCAAAATTATACTTACACATGCAGGCAACACGTGCAGGCAAAAAAAAAAAAAGAGGAAAGAGAGAAGAGAAGAAGAGAAGAGGGGGGGGGGGGGTCCCCATTTTGTGAATGTGTAATAACCAATTTGCTTAAGGGTTCATTTGGATAACATATATGATGGCTTTTTACAATTTTTCATAAGCAAAAGTTATATTTTTATTTTTGTGTGTTGTTTTGCTATATAATTTATTACATTTTAAAAATTTATTTTTAATTATTTTAAAAAAAGTTTAAATATTTAGATTCTTAAAGAATACTTTTTTGAAATATTAAAAAAATCACTTTTATTATTCATCTTATTTAGAGCAGTAGATGACCTTAGTCATTTTCCCATAAAATGTCATTGCTCGTACAAAAGTACAAAATCTATTCGAAAAATGTTTAATTATACTTCAATTTCTATAATTTCATCCAATTTTCAATTAGGTCTCTACAATTTAAAAACTTTTAACCAAGTCCTTATACTGTCTAAAATTTTCAATCAAGTCCCTCAAAGTCATATCTGTTGTAAAAAAACAAAATATTATAATATTCTGTCTCCATCCTCCCATCCCCTCTCCACCTCCGACCACCCAAAGTACCAAATTGTAAACTTGTCATAGACTAATGTTCTATTGTACCTTGTTCTAATTGTAAACCTTCTCAACCTTGTCTCTTTCACTGCCGCAAGATCAACTTCTTCCCTCTCACCATAGCAGCCGCACGGTTAGCCACCATCTTCATTGCCGGTCACCTAGCATGCAAGCACAAATTGAAGCCTCTGTCTAGAAGCCCCTCACTCCACAAAATGCTCAAATAACTCACAAGCCTTGTTCTTAGAAGAGGGTCCCCTAATGAATTTCAACGACAAACCCACAGTTGGAAACGTGGCTCCTCCTTAACACCCCTTCATCCTCATTTGGTTCACTATAGCACCAATCACTCAGGCCCAAAACTTTTGTCTGCTTCCATCTTGCAAATACTATCTCCATCCTAAATCTTGCTATTTTTAGATATGAGTTCCCAATAAAACAACAAAAGTACAGCAATGAGTGGTGAGTCCCCACTCCACGGACCTTGAATGTCAGGCGGCAACCATGAACAGGACATGGTATTTCTCCCCTCCATCATTCTAATATTCTAATGTTCACCCCCGTAACCCCTTACTTTTGGGAAGGAACTAAGGATGGAAGAGGATGATGATGTAAGTGTGTCTAGTATGCACTGCATTAAAAGGGTGTATTGACGTTCTATATTATTTTTAGCAATGTATTTTTAGCATTATATGTTTGTGGTGTGCCTAACTATATCAAGTGCACCTCAATATTGACCAAAGACTTTTTGTAACACTTGTGATTTTCAAGGATTTGATTGAAAAATTTTAGACAGTATAAGGACTTGGTTAAAAGTTTTTAAATTATAGGTTTATAATTAAAAATTGAGTGAAACTATAGGACCTGCAGTATAATTAACCTCTGGAAAAAAAAAAAAACCTTGATCTAAATGGCTTTTGCCAAAAATACCTAGATACCAGAGGATGATGACATTACTTCATGCATGTGGCAACTTCAGCTAATGAGAAATGCTTTCACACAGACACAGCTGAGGATCTCTATGGCACATTGACATAAGCGTTAAACAAGAATAAGTTTATTAATCAGACTTACTAAATGACCGCATCCAAAAGCCATATCCTTAGGGTTGGTTAGGCAAACAGGGCATACCTAAAACAAGAGAAAGATAGTTACCTCATGAACATAGTGTCAACAGGAATCTAAAGCAGGAGGGGAAGGGTGGAGGAGCAAAGAAACATACAGGTTCTGCAGCTGCAGCAGCTGGACCTATTGGCTCAGCTGATTCAACCCTCGTAAAGCGTGGAACTGCCAAGAGTGCATTATCATGATCTATTACTTGCTTAGGTGGAGGGAGAGGCCTTTTATGTTGATGAACTAGTGGTTCTCTACTGCATCAGAAGGATTTGAGACTCAGTTATCTGCAAATATACTTTAGAACTATCGTGATAGTAGTTCTTGGCTTACTTGTTAAGTTGAATAGTTTGGGCTGCTCGGTATTGAAATGGAATTTCCATAAGGGCAGCAAGCGCAAATGCTGCTTCCTTCTTTGATGCTTCTGTGTTCTCCGACATGATCTTTGTGAAGTTCACAAACTGAGGGCATAAAAGGAAACATAGTAGACTATTATCAATTAGGGAAAAGAAAAATCATAAACTCAAGATGCCGTATGTGTTAGGCCGTCGATATAATACCAAAGTTTAAGAGTAGTATTCTAAAATGTTTAACACTGAAGATTTTCCATCCCTTTTTTGAGTTTCAGCAGTCATTTATGCATTTTTTCAAAAGTGATCTACGAAATCACATGCCAATGCAATGTTTGATTCTTGCAGGAAACAGGACCACAGAAAAAGTCCACGTGCAGGTTTAAAGTGTTAAATATGTCATAAAAGGTTTATCTCCACTTTCAACCCAAGAACCTCCTTAATCTGCATTAGACATTGGGTAAACCAACTCGCCGGTCATCTTACATTTATTAATGTTGAGATAGTAGAACTCCAGGTTGCATCTGTCTCAACCAAGAGAACAGCTTCATAAAACATCATGGCATATTAATTCCAAACTCACTTAGCTTTGAAATTGGCTAATGTACTATCACTTTCGTCACTAATATGCCAAACTCCAGGCTTTCTAATCTCCAACTATGAATGGTAGAGGGTACTATAAAAGCAGACAATACTCAAGTATTGAAGAGCTATCAAGTACCTGAAAGTTGTCAAATAAGCGCTCAGTAATGTTATCGTCAAAGTGCTGCATCCCATCCCATGGTCCATCTCCAACACCAACCAAAATTATTGAGAGAGGATAGTGACTGACGGTCATAATAGGTTCGTGTAAAAGACCGATATCATTAAAAATAGCAAAATACTTCAAAAGAAATTGCTTTTACCTTGCAGTGATGATGGAACTAATAGTTGCTCGTTCTTGAGGACTCAGCTTTCTGTCTTGTGTATCTGGATTCGTGGTAACCTACAGAGGAAGAAGAAATTACACTAGAATAAAAGGAGAAGAGAAGAAGGAAAAAATACAATTACATCATGCCAATTGCCACATCAATTACAGTAGAAAGAATTACATCATCAGCAATGATGGGAGAAAACAATTACATCATGAAAAGAAAAGAATGGGAGAAAACAAGTAGAAAGAACCTGTCCATCAGCAATAATGACAAGGACATGATATTGACCATTGCTTCTCTGCACGATGTCAATTGCTGCACCAATTACAGGTGCAAATGATGTTGGGCCTATAAATAAAGAAGGAACTGTTGTGATAAAATCTTCATACCATTGCCAGTATAAGCCCTCACTCATAGAAGATTTTTCCCTTTTGAAATAAAGAATCAATAACAAAAAGGCACAAAATTCAAAAGGATTACTAAAGAAGATTCAGAGGGCAAAAGAGAGAACAAAGAAAATGCACTAGGTTAGAAAGCAAGCTAGTCCCATTTTGTATCAAGCAAGGAAAAACCCTCAATACAACCCAAGGAATGAGCGCTACTAGAAGGCTTAAAAACAAGCCTACCCAACAACAGCTAAGTGGGAAGAGATCTCCTCCTAAGGATTTTGGAACTGCTCTCCAGCCAAATGCATCATGCTTGAGCTGAAAGAGCAATTTCAAACTATGTTACTATCATATCTACTGCCCAAACCTCCATACTGTATAAAAATGAGAATCACAAATCAGCGGCACAGATTCAATGAGTGCCAAATTCCATAAACAACATACTTTACAGATTCAAAGTTACTTCAGAATTCAAAAGAAGGCTATTTACTAAAAATTCTTGAGCATATAACACTAAATATCAGGAGAAAGGGTCTTCTTAAGTCTATCTGTCTATGTACTTTACCATCTTGTTAATGTTGATCCTATTATGTAAGCTGTCAAAACAAAAACCTTAACCTTGAGGAAGATTTGGTGAACCCAAAAAAAGTTCCTTTTAATAAGAGATCCTCCATCTAAAAACATATTATAGCAGAAACAACCCATCCCCCCCTGCCCTTTTGAAAGACCATGTGCCTTACATCAAGTAGAATTCAAATGTCTAATCTTATCCCAAAGAAGCTGTGCATGAAATATCCTATAAGATGCCTAGAATTGCTCTTTAACAAAATGAACCAAAGTGTAGTATAGATTGCACATCATCACCAAAATTTGGCTCCATTACTTTCACCGAAAACCATTAAAGCTGGTCCCACTCAACACTCTCCAAAAATGCCAAACAAAGAAATTCATGAAGGGGCAGGCTACAAAAACAACCTAAGAACTGGGGGACTGATTCTAAGAAATCTGCATCATGTCATTAGTATCAATTCTATTAAGTACTACTGTCTTGATAAAAGGCATAACCTTAAAGGGAGATTTGGACTACCAATAGGTTTATCAAGATGGAATATACTCTATTCAAGGAATGAGTTAGGGATTGAAAGAAAAATATTTGCACAGAAACAGCCCAGATATATCAAGACCAAATCAAATTTCTCTACTTTACAAGGATAAGATGCCAACAGAACCTGGGTTCAGAGGCATTTTGATTTTAAAACACATGGTGTGATTAGCGATATGCACTGAATCATTCTGAAATCCTGTATCTATATCTCTCTAGAATAACTATGGTAAGCTTATTTGCCAAAAAGAGTCAGATATATTTGTGACATATACTGTTAACATTGTTACATCAGGTCAGCAAGGAAGATAATATTGTAAAACAAACCTGAAAGTTTCAAGTGTGGAACAATCTCTCTGTAACGTGCTAGTGCTTCCTCAAAACCATTACAATATTTATCATCAGGGTAAAAACTGAACACATACTGATCATGTGTAGAAGCTACAAAAGTAAATTTGCCGAAATCAATATAGACAAAAACAGATTACATTTCTCTAAAGTCAGAAACAGCTACTCACCATCACCAAATCCAAAACATGGTATCAGATTATCTTCATCAAAAGAAGACAGGGTATGACCAATTATAGATATTGCTTGCTCATATGGATTAGGAGTATTTCCGATATGGTGAAGGCTTTTTCGGTGGAACGAGTGCTTGCCTACAATTATCAAGGTGTGACTTCATTTCATTCACCATACATTTACATTAACATGCATATATAATATTAATTTCATATTTTAAATGAATAACCTGTCCACTCATTGCTTTTCGTGAAGTCGATACCAAGTATTAAGTTTGAAGATTCCAGACCAGATTCCCTTAGAGCAGAAACAACCTGAAATAGAAGTGGCATGTCTTTAATAAGCATGAAGTAATGTCTAACATCATAAGAGCCAAGTAGGTTCAATACACCTGCAAAGATAGCGAATCGAGTTCCCCAATAATGACCATTCTTGTAATGGTAAGAATAAATACTAAGTATCCTCTGTAAGGGTACGTTTGTTTTGGATTTTAAAAAATCTGATTATGAAGCTTAAATTTTATATATAATTACAGAAATACCGAAAGCCGATTTCTTTGATATTCTAATTATTTTTTAAAATTTATGCAATTATATAAAAAGTGATTTTTTGGGTGAAAAAAACAAAAAATTAAGTCCGTATGATCCCATCCAAGCGCCCCCTAAATCACTAAGCGAAAAATAGGAGCCACAACCTCATCCAAAGAGCTGAAATTATCAGCTATACGCGTGGGCTGCTGCTTATGCTGATGGCGAGTATTCACTGAACTCCCAGCATAAGAAGAGGGTTGATGATGTCTAGTATCCACCGAACTCCCAGCATAAGAAGAGGGTCGATGATAACTAGTGTTCACCGAACTTCCATCATATGAAGAACTGGGTTGTTGATAAAAATCATCTTGAGATTCATACACGGACTCAGAATTTCCCATAATTTAATTAGAGGCCTGCCTTCACCTGTCTCAAAAACTAAAATAAATAAATAAAATAGATAATGGAGGTAAAAAGATTTAGGATTAAAGCGAATTAAAAACAAAAACCACATCACCACAAGTGATAACAGCTCATTTTAAAAATAGTAAACTTATTACCGCAGCCAACAAACCGTAACAGACGCCGCCAAAGCACTACTTGTCTGAACAAGCAAAAGCCGTTTCGCGTCCAACGTTAAATTTTTTTTTTTTTGGTGACAATCGAAGCTAAATCGTGTTCCTAAGACGTCGGAGCCAAAGTCACGGTGACTTCAAACACAGACGAAAAACCAAAGAAAGAAAGAAACTAGGATCGAGAATTTCTACAATCGCAATCGCATACAATTCACATTCCACGAATTGTTGATCGGAGATGAGAGTAATCGGGATTCGAAGTCCACCTTGATGATTTCCTTTGGGTTTCTTTTAGCGTCGGCGGTGGACTTCAAAGCTTTGTCGCAGAGTTTCCGTTGACGTTTCAGAGAAGAGGAAAAAAAGGCAATGCAATGGCCAATGGGAAAGAGAGAAAAAGAAAAAAAATAAGATAATAATTTTTTTGTTAGAAAGAGAATCATGATGAATGCTACAGTCAGCGTTGTACTGCCATAACAGATAAAAAGCTACAGTCAGCGACTCGTTCCAAATTTGGATATTTGTGATCGGGACAAAAATGTGGATGAGTTCTGAATGTAGAATTATACGTGGAATTTTATACACAGAATTGAATTATAAAAAGTTTATTTTTATTTTTATCTTTCAACTTAACATATATATTAAAATTATGAAAATCATGTGACTGCTTTATTAACTTTTGAAGAAATTAAAGAGTTACGTTACTTTATTTTATTTAATAAGATTTAATTTTGATATAGTTATCATTTAATAATGTAAAATAGGAAAATATAGTTATTTAAAATATTAAAACAATTTATTGAATAAAAATTAGTGCATCATAATTAAAATTTTAAATATTTTTATTGTTTTCTTAATTTGATATTTTAATTTAAAAGCACTATTAGTATAAAATAATTTTATACAAATAATGTTGGACTTAATCACTTTGTATCTAAAAAGTCTTGAAAATAAAAACATATAATTAAATTATGATGTGAAATTTATTTATACTAATCATACTAAAATTTATTTTACTTCCTTGAACTTTGGTCCTTAGTAGTTTATACTTTAATGTTTCAAAATATGTATTATGACATCCTAAACTTTATAAATAGTGCAAAAACCTCATAATATAATTTTAGCAACTAGTAAATGTATGCTTTATGTGTATTTAATCTTCTGATATTTTTAATTTATAATGCTTGACACTCTGCTATATCCTAAAGTTTTGTAGTATTTAAATGTTAAGGGTTTTTTTATACTTATTAAAAATTCAGAATATTATGATGCATATTTTAAAAAGTCAAAGATAAATGGTACATACCCTAAAATTTGGGGCTAAAATGTATTTAACATTTTGTCTAATTTGTTAGAGTAGCACAGACAAGGTGCCTTCAGATGCGTGCACTCGTTGAAAACTAAATTGGTTTCATTTGTCAATCAGTATCACATGCTAGTTGTGGTTTTGAATAATGGAGGGTGGCGTACGGGTTCTCTTATCCCTCTCAATCAAAGCTTCTTTTTTTCCCTCTTGTTAATTGTTGTTTTCCTCTACTTTTGAATTTTATCCTTCAAAGTATGTTCGGTTTTCCAACTCTTTTTTTTTTTTTTAACTATTTGTTCTGAACCAAAATTTAGTAGGCCATCTTAACACAAACCAAGCTTAGTGATTCAAGAGTACGTAAACTTAGAAGATTTGTGAGATGGCAACATTTAGGAACTATATGTCCGAGGTGGCTTTGATGGTGAACAAGCATGGCCACCACCAGGAGTCCTTGGGAGATGATGGGGCCTAACTTCCTCTCATTGCTTTAGGATGCTGAAGACACTTAAATAGAACAAAGATTTTCTATATACGTCTAAGGGGTGTTTTTGGGATGTTCTTCATTATACCCCTTTCTTCTTGTGGCTCTTTGAGTTTTATAACAAGTTGGGGGTAAGAAAAAAAAATGACAAAAATGATGACTCAGAGAAAGGGGCTTGTCATGGAGCCTTGGTAAGAAAAATAATAGCTATATCAGGAAGTTACTATAAGAAAAACAGCTACTAATGGCTGATTTTACCGAAGAACTTTTTGGATCATCAACAAAAAATTTTATTATCGACGGAATTATCAGCCGACTGTGGCACCCGAAATAATGTCATCGAAAAGTATTGCTAACAAATAAAAAAAAAAACGCCAGTCACTATAACCGTGGGACTTACCAATGGATTTTAGGAAAAAAAAATGTCAATAAAGTGCTACAAAAATTTATCAACAAATTCGTCAGTGAAACATGTTATTGGCAAATTTTGTTCAAGTTACCAACGAAAAATTCTGTCGATAATGAGGAATTTTTTTAATTATTTTTCCTAGCCGATAATTGTTACAAATTTTTTAAAATTTTACTGACGGAAATATCAGTCAGTAATTTTTTTAAAAAAATTATATACTATAATTTTTATGTTACCTGATTATTTAAGAGCTAATTTTTTATTTATTGTTAAAATTTTATTTAATTATAAATATCTTTCAACTCTTTAAATTATAAATATTTTATTTGAAAGTAAAAGTCTTTTAAATTAATAAAATTTCTACAAAATCCCTCTTTAAATTAAGATTCCACTCTTTAAATTAAAAAAAAATTGCAAAACCTCCCATTAAACTAAGACATCCTAAGAAATTGATTTCAATACATACATATATCAATCCAGTCAAATAAAATTTACAATTCAATCAAACAAACATTTAAAGATCTTAAAATAATTATAAAGCATACCCCCTTATAACATCACAACACTACAAGAAATTTGCTTAAAACAACACTTACTTTTAGGAATATTTGAAAAGTGTTACTTTTTGTACATATAGACAACACTTTTTTTAAAAAATGTATTGTCTTTTATATATAAAAAATGTTATCTTTTCTACTCAAAAGTGTTGCTTTAAACAGTTGACCGTATTTGCTGTAAATACGATAAATGTTAAAAAATGTTACCTTTAATAATTGACCACATATGATATAGCAACTCTTCAAACAGTTATGCCTTAACTTAAAAAAATGTAGTCTTTGCTATATCTAAAGCAACACGGTTAAAAATAAATGTTACCTATGTGTGTATAAGCAACACTTTTTATGTGTACCTAAAACCAAGTGTTCTTTTAGGCATAAATTTCTTATAGTGTAACATGCATATCCTGCAATCTTCGCATACACTATCAATCTCCATAGTAGACAATACAAACAAGTTGGGGAAGAAACTTTACGCCCGTTCCCCTAGTCATGCAATCCTAATTTCCTACAACTCTATCTTAAAAATTATAAGTCTCTGTCATAACAAAAAATATAATTAAATACGAAGAAACAGTTACTTAAGTTAAAAGAGACAAAAAAATTATATGCTCCACCAAAGAAATGCTTCAAGTGGATTCAATGCTATCTAACAAAATCAATTATTTAAATTAATAAATCAAATATCAGAAAACCCTCAAATATGACCTATAACTCTCATACATTAAATATAATAATGAATATTTAAACACCTACTATCAAATAATATTTAATAATTAATTAAATTTGATAAAATTTTGGAAGCACTTACATGTGGGAGCAATGGTAGTAGTGATGATGGAAGTAGCGACATCGGTGATCTTAGAAGAGGTGGACAGATCAAAGAAAAAAAAAGTGTGAACAATGAAACAAAAAAACCAACAAAATAATAATAAAAAAACCAATTAAAGTGGAGGAAACCATAAGAGGAGGAGAATGGTGGTCTCCTCACCTTGAACGGCGGTGAGGCAGAGGAGATATTGCCAGAAAAGAGCACGGTGACAAGAGAAAGGGAAGAGAGAGAATGGTGGCAGAGAAAATGAGGAGAAGACAGCGCGATCTGACTTTAGCCTCGATGCTTACTGACGGAATTTTAAAATTATTGGACAAAAATCCGCCGGTAATAAAGTCAAAACGCAATGTTTCATTAAACCGACTTATTAGCGCATTTTTTTGAATTTCTGATGAAATTGCCACCGGTAACACGTGCAATGATCACAGTCAATTTATTGGTGGGTTTTTTTGTCAATAAAATTAAATTTTCTAAAAAATAATTCAAAATTAATTACCGACAAAAAAATTCGCTAGTAATTAGCACTCTATATCTAGTGCTAATTGTGCGAGGTTTTCCGGTGAATTACCAACGGAAAATCCACCGATAATGAAAACAATAAAAAACTTGGTTATTTTCTCACGTCTTTCATTGGTAATGTTGCCGATAATACCGGTAAAAAAAAAATATATTGATAACTCGTATTTTTCTTGGAGTGAGTGTAGGGTTGTCTCAAGCTTGCTAAAGGATTGGAGTATACTTACTACTTCCAAGCTGGCTCTGGGTTCATGCCTGAAGCTTTTACATTATGTAGAATAGGACAAGGTGGTCCAACCAAATGAAAGAGACATGGTTGTCCTTTGGTAAGCAAAGTGACTTTTTCAGACTCTGGAGAATTTGTTGGGATTGGGTTATGACAAGGGAAATGTTGGTTTTATCAAGCTACGAGAGTGTTTCATCCTTTTTTATGTGAATATCGTCATGACTTTTGGGTGAAGAAGGCAACTGAGCTTCTTACATGTTAAGGATTCTGCAAAGAGGCTGCCTTGCCTCACCTCAGATCCTTCTTTTGCAGAACCCATTTTTTAAGGAACATGTCATACCTAAAGCCTGCCAATTCACCCGGTCTCATATAGTTTCCAGTATGACATGCCCCTTTATTCAAGGCTTTACTGATTGAGCATCATCCCACACCCAATCTTCTTCAATAGAGGGACTTGCTCCCATTTGCCATTGTTACCTCTTTATTACCTTTTTAATTACTTTGTTAATTATGTGGATTATTTTCTAGTTATAAACAATATTCATACTAGAAATGTGTCAGTTGTTACGGAGTCGAAGAAATGTTATGCCATTAATCAGTGTCGTGTATCAAATCAAAGTCATGTACAAAAGATTAAAAAAAGAAATACTTCTAACTTGTACTGAGTGAAACTTCGTGCGAATATGCGTGATAAACTTTTCCTTTGGAAAACCGTATTTTACATTTTTCTACCTTATATTTTTCCTCCTTTTCGTGTCGGTAGTATATAGCAAACTAGTAACATGTGTAATGCGTCGAGTGATAATAAAATATAATTTGCTGATTATTATAAAAAAATAAATAATGATTTATTAAAATATATTTGATAGAAAACTGAATATATAAATTTATTTTAAGAATAAATTAATAGTTAAATAATTAAATAAATGAGTAAAGTATAAACGTGTCATCTATTTTATATCATATTTTGAATATCATATTTATAAAGTGGAAAAAATCTCGGTAGATGATCCACAGCTAACAATAAAAAGCTTATTTTATGAAAATATTGAACATTTCAAAAATTGAAATTGTTAAATAATAAAAGAGAATAAGTGAATAATTTTACTATATTATAAGTCATTTATAAAAATGATAATGGATATCCATGAGAGATGGAACATGTCCCACACATCCCATCTCTATTTAAAATTTTTGCCTCTCATCCCTATCCTCATCCATGTCACACGCTCTCATTCGCTATTTCCCACAAAGATTTAAATCTCTATGGTATTCGTGGGTTTATTAAAAGAATTAAAAAAAAGAGAAAAATTATAAAAATATTTTGAAATTTGAAATACAAATATCTATAATAATAAATATCACTAATACAACATAATTTAAATTAAAAATAAAAATGAATACAAAATGTAAATCCAACAAAGATAATTGAAAAAATAAAAGTGTACTATCATTGCCTTTGCCTCATTTAATAAATGGTGACTATATTCTATCGACCGTCCCCATGAAGACAAAATATATCCCTATAGCAAGTAATCCTCATGTGTACCCACTTCAGTTGGTTCTTTTTGTCATCCGTAGCGATTTAAATATTTTTTTGCAAATTAAAATATTTACTTTCTAAAAACATAAATATATTTTCTAATTAATAAAAACAAATAATAAATTTAATTTATACCATTTTAATTACACATTCTTTCCTTCTACATCCTTTTAGTAAATTAAAATATCAATTTTAGAATATATGTTATAATTAATGTGTTATAATTAGTAAAAAAATCATATATAATATTAATTTACGTCATCTCAATTATTGGACTATTATATTAATTATAAAATTATTTTTAATAAAAAAATTAATGTAATTATTTATTTTTAAAATTAGTAAATAATTAGCATAATTATCAAAGAAGTGTGAATTATGAAATTGATTTTAAAATTTTTTGTCAAACAAATTAATATGATACTATTGTGAAATTGATAAGTTAGAATGCTTAAATAAAAAAAAATTAAAAGGGTATAATGAGATAGGTAGATAGATATTTTTTTTGTGATTTTCAAAAGTTTTTTATTTGAAGTTAGAAACTTCACCCCAACCCTATCATTATTTAGAATTTTGTCTCCCATCCATATCCTCATCCTCATCACGGGTCTTCATTCCTCATTCCAGATGAAGATTTGAATTCTTATAGATATTCACAGATTTATTAAAAAAATTCAATAAAGATAAAAAAATTTAAAATACTTTGAAATTTGAAACATAAATATCCATGGTAAAAAATATATGAAACATAATCCAAACTAAAAATAAAAATACATATATAATACAAATACAATAAATATAATTTTAAAAAAGTGCACAAAGGTTTTCTTATTATCATTAATATTATAATAAATTTTTTTTAGTAACATAATTATAATAGTTTTATTTTCCTTAATACTATAATTATATATAATAATTTTAACAATATAATACATTCAATTATCATTTTAGTTGTTTTTAATTTATTAAATAATTTTTATTGAAATATTTTACGAGTACTTTTGTTGTGTTAATGGAAGATAGATATGAAGATATGATTAGAAAAAAAATTAATAATTAGATGATAAATTAAATTTAACACTTACTTTAAATATATATAATATTATGAAAGTCGAGACATAATTTTCTTTATAAATAACACATAAATTTTTTTTCATATAATGAGCCTTAAATATTACTATTATGAATAGATTATAGTTTCGTATTATATATTATAGATATTATTTGTTAAATAACTTTGACCAAAATATTTTGTAGAGCACTTTTGTTGTGTTAATGGAAGAGATATATGAAGGTATGATTAGAAAAATAATTAATAATTAGAAATTAAATTAAATAAAAAATTTAGTTAAATATTAAGATTAAGAAATATGAGGCATAATTTTGTCTATGAATGGCACATGAAAATTTTTTCATATAATAAGTCATAAATATTGGTACTATAGATTATAGATTAAATCAAATCAACATGTATATTACATATCATCTATCATTTATATTATATATCATCTATAACTATATATTTTTAAAATAAAATAAAAAATCAAAGTTAAAACAAAAAAAAATCAAATTTTACTTTACAAAATCAATATTTTATTGTATTATTTCATACCTTTCTAGTATTTTACCATACAAAATCAATATTTTTCATACAATCTAGATTAAATGTATTATCTTATAACAATTTTCTAGTTAAAGTATTCATATATAATTAAAGAAGAATGTTAATATAGACTCAAATTTATGGTGAATAATCTTATATGTGACACGATCTCAATGAGTAACTTTATACTATTTATATATTGTTCATTTTAAATTTTTATTTGAATGGTTGATATATTGTGATTCACCGTGAATCTAAGAATAAACTATCATTACTCATAATTAAATTGATTTGCACATAAATGATTATATACAAAAAAAAGATTATAATAAATCTTATAGTTTTTAAAACAACACACACTAAATTACAAATGTTAAATATTAATATATAGTTAAGATTTAATTTTAACATGATGTTACATATCATCAAATGATATTCAGATTACCTTGTGATTTTAAGAAAATAAAAAGTAGGATATTCTATATATTTTATTACTTTTTAATACTTTTAATATATCATGGAAGAAAACATATATACAAGAAAATACTGCATGTCTTCATCTTTATATTACATCTAATCTAAAAAAATTGCAGTGAATGAAGGATAATAGCACTTTATAAAGTGATAACTCTAAAGAAAAATACAATCATGATTTATAGTATTTGGCATAATTTATTGTTATCTTTATGTTTTCTAACACATTCCTTAGGTTTGAAAATTAAACATTTGTCACATCAAATTGAAAAATTGAAGGTGGTGTATAGACTTTGAATTGCTAGTCTTCCTAGCAATTTCTCACCAAGTATATTTATATATCAATCAAGTGGTGAAACTTTCAACTGATGTTATTTTTAATGGAGTCGATTTTTATAAAATTATATATAGTTTTAAATGTAGAAATATTCTCTTTTTTTCTCTAGAGGTTTAAATGTAGAAGATTATGAGCAGTATTTTTTTTTTATGTTGTTGACATGGCTCCTGTAACACTTTTTCTACCATAAAGCTATGCTTAAACATAACCTTATAGTAAGTAGTTGTTACTTGTTAACTTAGCATAATCTTGGAAGTGTATATATAATATTTACATATGAGCTCGCTATTTTAACAACCATAAAATCTCTTTTCAAAATGTCTCTATATTTGAACATTAATTAAATATAAAAAATACATAATTGTATTAACTAATGACAAGTCAACACTATCCATAATTATGTCAAACCCTTACCCTGGTTCACGCGGGAACTTTCTAGTTTAGGTAGGGTATTACTCAAAATCCACTAAAAAGAAATAAAATACTAACTAAATGCTCTATCATCAGTTTGTCAAAAGATCTGGACCAAGCTGCCAACATTAGTTGGATTCTCAATTGAACAAATCACTGTCATCTCAATCTATGAAAAAAAATGATAATAGCATGAATAAGAATCAAAGATTCCTAGTAGGAAAAACACTAGTCTATTACTCAATGATATTCATGCAAGCTAAGCGATATGCCTTCAGATGTTTATATAGAGGTCTCATCAGTTGTGTAATCTCAAAACTGATAATTAGAATATCTTTTTAATAGTTCTATTCCTCATACTTTTTCTTTGAGATTTCTTCTTGAAATTTCTTCAAATCTTATGAAATATTCTTTCCTGAGTCTCCTGAATTTCTGTGAGACTCTTCTCTTGAAAATCTCTTGGAACTCTTTAAGATTTTCTCTGTTAAGATTTCTGAATTTCTGTGAGACTTCTTCTCTTGAAAATCTCCTGAAACTCTTTGAGATTTTTCTTTGTCTAGTCTCCTAAATTTCTCATGAAATATTCTCTTCAGAAATATCTTAACTTCTCATGACGTTTCTTTGCTGAATTTCTCTTTGAAATCTTTTACGAGATTTAGTAGAAAGTTTAGGTTTGATAGTAAAACCCATAGGATTCTTCTGATATACTTCTCTCTGGATCGTACTGGCAACTTGTGTAATGCCGTCGCGACTACACTCTGATATAGTTCACTAGATAGAGTACGTTTACTACATTTTATTCTAGATAGTCTTGCTATCCTTAGTACATCCCTTTTCTCATAAACGATGTAACGTCGTCGCGTTCACACCCTGATATAGTTCTAAGGGCGTAGCACATCTACTACTACCTATGAAACCATGAGCTTACCACTAAGCAATTGATTATTACGTAAAGCATATTTTCTTGAATTCCCTCTCTTTGTGTGAGACTTATTTTCTTATGTTCCCTCTCTTCTTAAAGTTCGATTTTCTTGTACTCTTCTTTGAGATCTCCTTGAAATCTTCTTAACTCTTATGAGATATTCTATTCAAAATCTCTTAAAGTTTTATGAGATATTCTGTTAAAAATCTCCTGAAATCTAGTGAAGTTTTATGAGATATTTCTTGTAACATTTGGCATATTGGTATAATGTTTTTCCGCAAAGTCTACTAGGTTTTTAATAGATTTTTATACCATCCGAAAATTATATTACAATCCCTAGTTAGTAATAATTCTTGTAAATTTTCCAGCAATTGAACCAAGTTCATGTGATGGATTTTCAAGCTATTTCTACTATGAATTAACATTTCTTATATCAATTAAATCTCTTTAATTCTTGCATGATAACTTTTGTAAGGTTCTCTAGACTTTTACTAGCTTTTATACCATCAACATTTTGGCCACATCCCTTGGACAGTACTTGCTCCTAAATTTCGAAAATACAAGCCAAGTCTTACTACCACTTTTCAAGCTTTGATTATGATGTATAGCAAGATCATACTAACTAACGATTAATCCTGTAAAAATTCCAGCACATAAAAATTCTAGCGCGTACCTACTTAGAGCACCTCTTATACCACTAGCAAGATCATACAAACCAAGGACTAATGCTGTAAAAATTCCAGCACATCAAATTTCCAACAACTTGGTCATTTCTTCATAATTCCAAGAAATTTAAACAAAGTCTCTTCTAAATTCTGCAATTAGACTCAAGCTCTAATACACGAGATTTCATAATAACTCCAATCCCAGGTATAAATTTTAGCAAGTTCACAAGACTTGTACTTGATGTATTCTTTCATATCTATCAAATCCAATACATGTAATTTCTGAAATAAAAATTCTGGTTCCAATATACATGATTTCAACACAACTCAAGCCATCATAAATCCTAAATTTTGGTTTCAAATTTCAGCAACATAACCTCAACAAATATCAAGCACTTTTCTTAGCAAAATAGCTAAACATCATGAAGTAAAAGACTAGAATAATTTTCCTACCTTTCTTCCAAGCTTTAGCTAAATTTCTCTAGCTTTGTCTTCTCTAAATCCAAGGCTTAAACTCACTTTCCAAAACTTGTATGAGTTGCTCTTTGGACAGTTTTGAGGATGAAAAATATGGTTTTGGATTAAGTTTGTTGTAAAGGAAGTGTTCTTGAAGTAGTTTATGGGTTTATTTATGTGTATCCTTCAAAACTTTGAAGGTTTCATGGAGCTTCAAAGAGAAAGAAATGAAAATGGTGAAGGAATAAGAAGAACCGTGAAAGCTATCCGGAGAAGCCAAGGAAAATGGGTTTTTTTTCAATTTTTCGTTTATATAGAAAAGCATTGCTTGGAGACAAAGTAATGGGTGTAACTATTTTCATATCAACTTTTCTTATATCTATATTGAAAATGTCTATATTTATTTGATTATCCTAAGTAATAATTATCTAGGATGTGATAGTATCCATTATTTGGACCAATTTCAGTGTTTCGATGCACTGGTTATTACCACTTCGGTGTACCAATTATTACCCTTTTGATACCCGCTTGCTACCTAAATAATTTTACCAAGTTAAAAACATTTATTCAATCTTATCATTATTTTTTCTATGTCTTTATACTAATTATAAGGTCTCATTCTATATCTCCGATTAAAATATTATTATATTAAATTTTTAATAATAAAAAATGTAATTTTCTTTCTTTCTTTCTTTCTTTTACAGAATTTTTATGTTAATCTGATCATATCTGTGTTTATAAGATTTTTCAAAATCTCTATAGATTATTTACAATTAATTATTTTATCACAATAATATTAAAAATACGAGTCGTTACAGCTCTTAAGTGTAGAAAAAGAAATTTAAAATCATGGACACTTTTATTTGACGTAAATATTGATCGTTCTCTTTTACGTATTCTAACACATTTCTTAAGTTAGAAAATTAAGTAAATTAGTCACATCGAATAGGAAAATTAGTGTTGGATTAGTGTTTATAGTAATTTATCATCGATGATTATCAATCAAGTGGTGATCCCCCAACTTAATCCATGGAAAAAGTATCATCAAACAAAATGGTTTCTCAAGAATAAAAATATATATTTTGTATTATATTATAATTAAAAATATAGGATAAATTAGCACGTCTTCAATATTTTTGAAGAATTTTAGGATAAATTGATCCTTATCAATTTATAAAATAGTTATAATTATATTACTCAATAATAAAAATAAGTGTATCGAAATAATGAGGAGGAACAAAATCTATAATATATATCTATCTATAATATTAATATTTAAGACTCATTACTTGGAAAAATTTTCATGTGTCATTCATAAAGAAAATTATACCGTACGTACCATTTTCATAATCTTAATAATTAAAGTAAGTTTTAAATTAAATTTATCTTATAATTATTCATTATTTTTTCAATTATACCTTCATATCTCTCTTCTATTAACACAATAAAAATATCCTACAAAATATCTCATTCAAAATTATTCAATATGAAAATAATAACAAATAATATAAACAAAATGATAATTGAACATATTATTTCATCATTAAAATTTTATATGTATACTTATTATAGTATTAATTGATGATAATAAAACTAGTATAATTACATTACCAAAAAAAAAGACCGTTATAATTAACAATAATTTTATTGACCATGTGTAACTATTATCTAATTATATAAAAAGCTATTATAATATATTTTCTAAGTTGATAATGAACTAAAACTATAACCCATATGTGATGTTAAAAAACTACATAAACCTATTATCACTTAGAAAACATATTAGAATAGCTTTTTATATAATTATAGAGTAGTTATACATGGTCAATAAAATTATCGTTAATTATAATGGTTTTCTTTTTGTGGTAACACAATTATAATAATTTTTTTTTATCATTAATCAATACTATAAGAATTATACATATAAAATTTTAATGATATAAATCGATTATCATTTTTTATATTATTTGTTATTATTCTCATATTAAATAATTTTGGTTGAGATATTTTGTAAGATATTTTTATTATGTTAATGGAAGAGAGATATATGAAGTATGACTGAAAAAAATTAATTAATAATTTTAAGGTAAATTAAATTTAAAAACTTACTTTAATTATTAAGATTATGAAAATGGTGGGGCACAATTTTCTATATGAATGATAAATAAAAAACATTTCATGTAATGAGTCTTAAATATTTGTACTATAGATTCATATGAAATTGTAACACTATATGGATTTAATATATGCAAGTATAATTTTTTCTTACATACTCATTTAGTTATGTAATATCACATCAATTAATTTTTATGCCTACTACTTGAAAATTCATGTAAATATTTTTGTATGGTGATGTAAAGATTTTAAGTAGATGACATTATAAAAACATAATATTTTACACGATTAATGTATGGAAATTAAATTCATACTTTATTTGCAAATTTTTGTTATCGCTTGATAAGTTTGAAGGTATGCCCTAACCTTATGTATGAGTGAGTTTTTCTCCTCAATCTAAATTTTATTGTTAAAAAAAAAAGCTCTATAAATGGTACAACAGTTCAGATACTTTAATAATCTACCTTTAAGTTAAAAGTACTACAATCTTTTAATCAATATTTGACAATACATTCTTGCATTCTATGCATAGTTGTAACTAGTAGCTACATAGTTTAATATAATCGTCATGATCATTAGGTGCTTTTGCATGCATTGCGTCTCAGAAGCCATCCATGATGCTTGATTATGCTTAAATTCTAATAATTTCGAAAGTGGGAGCGAATTTTTGGAGAACATAATAATTCTTGCCAATTTGCGTTTTACTTTTCACTCGAAGGGGATGTTGAATTTCATGGTGATAAGAAAAAAGAGAAAAGAGAGTATTAATTGAAAAAACTGAATAGTGAATGATAATGAATTTTACTAAATGACTGGAGATAATTCCTGTGTGATTGCACGGGTTTGCTTCTATTTTTTTAATGTAACTATTTTTAATAAGAACACTTTTAAAAATGTTATAATAATTAAAAGCTATTGATAGCTAAATATGATAAGGTTAAAAATTAGTTTTAATCTAATTTTAATTAAAATGTAAAACATTAACATTTTTGAATTAAATAATGTTCACCCTGTTCTCGTGGCACAGTGGTTGTTTGCGCATCCTAGAACGTCAATGACATTGGTTCAAATCCTGACCTTTGCTATGCTTCAATAAATGTCAACAAAAAAAAATTAAATAATATTGTCAAGTAATTACTGTAAATTTTAATTAAAAAATAGAATGAATAATATATAATTGTAAATGAAAGTAAATTTAATTATAAAATATAATTTTCTAAACAAATCAAAAAGTATAGGGACCAATTTGCATATTTTTTAAGTACTAGAACTAAAATGCAAATCGAGTATAGTTGAAGGGAGATTTTTGAACTTTTCCCTAATAATTACATTGAGCGAGTATTGTATAATTCATTGGGCAAATATAAACTCGTATGATTCAATTATTGATCTTGACTTTTGCTCATTGTCATTGCATAATAAACTTTTATCGGGAATTGTCTTCTTATTATGATGAAAGGTCACGTAGCTTTGACTCCTCTATCTTTAAAAATATTACTTTCAATTATAATTTTCACTTCTACGAACCAATCTCCTAAGTGCATGATATGTAGTGTTGTCCGCTGCACATTCATAATAAGTTGGTAGCCCAAACATTGTTAGCAAGTGATTGGAAACATACATAAGATTTTACTAAATTCCAGTTTTAAAATTAATAACTTGTTTTAAATTTAAAATTGTAGGTATTCAATGACATTATAATAATTTGATTTATTTATAGTTCATAAATTAATTTTAATATACATAGATAATTGAAATAATACTATCATAATAAATTACTCTCTCCATCCTTGAATAATTGTCTAGTTATAAATGCTCACTAAAATTAAAGATATGATTGATAAAAGTCAATGTTAGTAAAACTTAGGATTTGCTTACTAAATTGCCCTTACTTCTTTTTAATACTTTAATTTCATTTCTCTTCCTTCACTAATGAGTAAATAGTAATTAATATGTGTATTACTCATAAAAAATAATTAATACTATCTATTGTTTTGAAATAGATAATTATTTCTTGATATTTAAATTTTTAAAATGGACAATTATTTAAGGATGGACGGAATAATATTATTCACTTTTTTCTTGTTGAATTCATTCGATGGGACACATGTAGTAGTTTGGACACAATTACCTTATTTTTTTATAATTTCAATTAATTATAAAATGTTTATTTACTGTTAATTATGACTCAATCATCGTTATTATATAATTATATTTAGTAATTTTTATTATGATGTCATGCTTATATTTTATTTTTCTACCTCATCAATTATATTTTCTTGAATAAGAAATAAAATAAGATCATTTAATTAAAAAATATTTATAAAATGAAAGCTTAAAAACTATATAATCTTGTTAATATTTATTATAAGTTACATTTATTAAAATAATATTTTTTATAAGCCCAGGCAATTTTTTTCCAACCACAGCATCTTTAAAATACACATTATCAGGATTAACATGTGAAAATACTTAAAAATTATTAGTGCCTTCAATGGTATTAAACTGCCACCCAAGACACATTTTATATTTTTTCAATATTAATAAAACTATATATGTTTATACGATGTCATTTTTTTTTCTAATTTCATTATTCTTTGTGAATAGCTTAATATAAGGAATATTTTTCCCTCCAAAATAAGGAGTTTGGGGAAAGTAGAAGATATGACATGTAGAAAATATTTTTTCCTACATGCTGCATCCAAAAGATCAAAGACAACCCATGCAAAAAAGAACATGAACATGACAATACCTTATATCAAAAGTGCTGATCATGCAATCCATATTGACATTCATGCAATATTTCTACTTTGAACAACTTCTAAAGGATATTTTGCAAGTTCACATAATCGGCATCCATGCAATTCATATTATTAAATATAATAATATATTTTCTTTTTGTTTCTTGAATTCACAATTTTATGCATTGCGAACTTGATGAAACATTCCTAATTATTGACACATTATACCAACTTCATGCCAACTACAACAGCTGCATCATCTTCAACAATTAGGTTCGTTGGTTCTTCTAATTACCTTTTAACGTAGCAATTTCATCCTCTAATTATATATAAACATTTGATTGTCAATCCTGAAATTTATCAATTTTTTAACATGCAGTCAAATTACTACCAAGAAATATATATCTCGAACCTCTATGGTCATTCATTTGGTAACACGAGACTTGTCAATACAAATCAACAATCAACAACAAATTTAGCAACAACAACAATTGCATCAATCACCTGTTTCTTACCATGAAAACATTCATCATTTAGAAGAGTACGAAGGTTCATCTCTAAAATTACGTCCAAATGACAGATATGTTGCAAATTAATTCACTTTGTGGATAGTAGGTGTTATGTACATATAGGCATGCATGACAAATTGTTTTATATGTAGAGGTCAATGGGGTTTGATGATAGTTGCATAGAAATTAATGATAAGGAAATCATTAGCACTTTTATTAATGAAATTTTAGGTCAGCACAAAAACTACAATATATGCACAGTAAACTTCTTTTACCTATAAAATTAACTATTCTTATTATAATGTTTCTAAACAATAAACCTACAGATGTAATGTTGGAGCCTCAAATTACTTTTGAACAAGGTATAACTCATTTTTGCAATTATTTTGGGTATATTAGTTAGAACTATTCATAATTGAACAAAATACTTTTTATTTTTGTTTTATAGACACATGGGACATTGGAGATCCAGTTTATGAATGTCAATTTTGCAAAGGTTTAGTGTAGTCTTTAGAGAGGTTGGCAAAAAGCAAGAGGAGTAGTAGGCCAAAATTTTCATTATGTTGTATGGAAGGAAAGGTTCAACTGCCTATATTGCAACCACCTCACCAAGTGCTTAGCAATTTACATAAAAATGATGACGAAAAAGATAAACACTTTCGAAAGAATATAAGAGCTTTCAATGGTATGTTTTCCTTTACTTCCATGGCTGGACAAGTTGATCGCAACATTAATAATGGTCGTGGTCCCCTAATGTTCTTACTTGGTGGATAAAATCATCACTTTATTGGTAGCCTTCTCCCTTATGACAATGATAAACCAAAGTTTGGACAACTATATATATATATATATATATATATGAAATTGATAATGAAGTCGATAACAGAATCAATGCATTGAGGTACTATTTCCATACATGATTTCGCATAAGTTTATATATGGTTGTTGTTATAGTCAGTGTATCCTAATTTACTTTGCATATTTTCTTTTAGGAGAGGAAACAGTATAGATCCAATTAATTGATAAATAGTTTCTGATTTAAAGTCAATGCCGAATCAATTTAATGTATTGGCAAAGTCCTTCCGTTATGCTAGAATAGATACAAGGGGGTAACTTTTCTCAAGTTAAGCTTAAGTCAATAAGGAAAAAAAATATTGATGCAAGATGATATAATTTGCCAATTGTGTCTGAAGTTACTATTTTAGTAATAGGTGATGTCAACCAATTAATGAGTGATAGGGGTTTGGTGATTGAAACATAGTGTAGGATAGTTAAAAGAATTGATATATTCCATCCAATATATCTTGACCTACAATATCCATTATTGTTTCCTTTCGAAGAAGATAGTTATAGGCTAGACATATCAATAGCAAAAACACCTGGATGTCCGGTGGGTAATAAAAGGTTGACAATAAGCATGAGTAAGTTCTTTGCTTATCGAATAAAAGACAAACACAATGAGTCATCCCTAATCCTTAAATTCAGGCGACTGTTTCAACAATTTTTGGTTGATAGCTACACAATGATTGAATCTGAGCAATTAACATATTTAAGATATAACCACAAAAAAATAAGAGTTGAACAATACAATGGTTTATATGATTACTTGGTTTGAGGAGAGACAGATGCAACTGCAACTAGTCAAAGAATAATTTTACCTAGCTCTTTTACTAGAGGTCCAAGATTTATGTTCAACAGTTGTAAGGATGCATTTGCTATATACAAATATGCAGGTTATCTAAGTTATTTTATCACAGTTACTTGAAACCTTGAATGGCCAGAAGTCAAGGGCTTTGTTGTAAAGAAAGGTCTAAATGCTGAGGACAGACCTGGTATATTGTGCCAAGTGTTCAAAACAAAACTTGATGAACTGATTTGTAACTTAGAGAAAGTTGATGTATTAGGGACAATAATAGCATGTAAGTTTTTGTTCAATCGTAACATATTCAAAATCATATTATAGAATTCCTATTGTTTATACATCTAATTAACTTATATTGTATTGACCAATTATTCACTGTGCAGATGTTTGTACAATTGAGTTCCAAAAGAGAGGTCTTCCTCATGCCCACATACTTTTGTTCATCGACAATTCAAACCTTAATTAGCTGATAATATTAACAATTACATCCTTACTGAAATCCCAAATAAAGAAGCAAATCCAAAGCTGTATGCAGCCATCCAAAAGTTCATGACCCATGGTCCATGTGGCTTAATAACATCAATAGTCCTTGCATGGTAAATAAAAGGTGCTCAAATTTTTTTCCAAAAGCTTTTAGATTAAGAACAATCATTGACAAAGCTGGGTTCCCCAAATATAAAAGAAGAGATAATGGAAATGTCATCCACAAAAAAAAGTGCTCTAGACAATAGTTACATAGCTTTATACAACCCAACACTTCTTTTAAAGTATGGATGCAACATCAATATTGAATACGCATGTCAAACAGCTACTGTTAAATATTTATTCAAATATGTGCACAAGGATAATAATAGGGTGAATTCTACTTTGTTCCAAGCTGATGCCTCAAGTTCATCAATAGTTGATGAATAAAAAACTATTATGATTGCAGGTATATTTCAGTATGTGAAGCTGCTTGGAGACTATTTAGTTTTGACATGCAATTAAAAGAACCTGTAGTTATTCGATTACCATTTCATTTGCTAGATTAACAACCTATAGTATTTAAAGACCATGAAAGTATTACAGAGGTCTTAGAAAAGGTGAATGATAAGGCAATAATGTTTCTTGCTTGGATGAATGCAAAAAACAAAAAAAAAAGTATTTAGAAGGAAGGAATTTAACATATAATAAATTTCTAACAAAATTTGTCTAGAACGGAAAATGTTCCCAATGGATGCCTAGGAAACAAGGGTTTTCTATAGGTAGGATATCTCATGTTCTAGCAAGACATGGAGAAGATTATTATCTTTGGTTGCTTTTGAATATTCAGAAAGGCTGCATGGATTTCAATGATTTAAGAACTGTTAGTGGTGTTATACATCACAAATTTAAAGATGCATATTATGCCTTAGGATTACTTCAACTTGATAGGGAATTTGTTGAAGCTATATTTAAAGCAGCTACATAGGCGCCATCTAATTATTTTATAAGGTTATTTGTTATTTTAATGATATCCAATAACATTAATAGACCTAATGCTGTGTCGGATCAGTGCTGGGAGCATTTTTCTGATGATGTCATATATACCCAACGAAGATTGCATCAGTTTCAAGGTAAATATGCTAACATTTATAAGTACAATTGTCTACATTTGAAATTATTTCTATAAGCATGTATAAATCTTGCCTCTATTCTTCTAATTCATAGGTTTTTTTCCCATACAGACATCTCATTAACATAAGATCAGATAAAAAATATCACATTAATTAATATAGAGAAACTTCTACAATCAAATGGTAAATCATTGAAAAATTTTCCAGAAATGTCTTTTCCTTCAGAACAAGATACTTCCATTTTTTATGACAGGTTGATGATGGATGAATTAATATAGAAGCACTTGCAACAGAACTAACAGTCTATTTGCAAACAATTATTGATGAGCAAAGAATGATATACAATGAGATAATAAATGCCATTTACATTTGTCAGACTGGCTTCTTCTTTGTATATGGATATGCAAATACAGGGAAAACATTTCTTTGGAAGACATTGTATGCATGTATAAGATCAAAGGGAGACATTGTTGTAAATGTTGCATCAAATGGCATTACTTCATTATTACTACCTAATGGCTGAACTGCTTACTCAAGGTTTAAGATTCCTTTGAATATCAACGAGGACTCTACATGCAGTATTACACAAGGTACTCCTCATGCTCGATTATTAGTATATGCAAAATTAATAATATGGGATGAAGCACCAATGCTGAGCAAGTACTGTTTTGAAGTGTTAGATAAATGCTTGAGATATGTGCTACAATTTTCAACTCAATTAGGCAAATTCTTCATGCCATCCCAATAGGAGAGAGAGCATACATTGTTCAAGCAACTGTAAACTCTTCATATATATGACCTTTTTGCAAGGTTTTACAGCTGACAAAGAACATGCAACTATCTTTGGGATCGAATGGTATTGATAATGAAGACATACAAGAATTTAGTGAATAGATGCTACAGATAAGGGATGGTGTCATAAGAGATTCATGTGATGGAGAATCTGAGGTTTAAATCCCACCTGATATTCTTATGCAAAATTCCAAGACTGCTTTTGATGAGTTGATTGATTTTGTGTACTTATTTATTCTTACAAATATAACAGATGCATCGTACTACATGGAAAGGTTAATACTTGCACCAACATTAGACAATGTTACATGTGTTAACAATAGCATCATGGCTAGGATCCTTAGGACAGAAAAAGTTTATTGCAACACAGACTCAATTTGCATAGAAGAAAGGAATGTGAATAATGAATTTGGTACTTTCACTCCGAAGATATTAAACGAATTAAATTGTTCAGGCCTCCAACCACATATGTTGATATTGAAAGAAGAAGTTTCAATCATGCTACTAAGAAATATAGATCAGTTAAATGGTCTATGTAATGGAACTAAACTTCAAATTAGAAGATTGGAAAACCATGTTATTGAATGTGCTACCTTGATAGACAATTTCCTGTAATAGTTTCATTTGCGATGACAATGAATAAGTGTAAGGGACAAACTTTTTCTATAGTTGAATTGAACTTACCTAGACCAATGTTTACACATGGCCAACTTTATATTGCTCTTTCCAGAGTAAAAGTAAGAGAGGATTAAGAGTTTTACTAAAAAATCATGATAATATAGTTAAAGAATGTACAATCAATGTAGTTTATAGAGAAATATTCCAAAATATAATGTAATCGATCATCTATTTACATATGTTTTTTTCTCTATGCATTTTATTCAACGTATATGTTGATCATGATTTAAACTTCCCAAGTTCTTTTTATTAGATTGTAATTTGACTACATATTTTTATGCTGCAATATAACACCTACTAATTTCTTGACTTAAAACTTTTACTTTATTTATGTTAATTAAATATATACCATACTAAATAGTCATTTTTTTATATGAACTTATATTTTTTAATAAGGTAAAAAAGGACAAAGTTAAAAAGAAAAATTTGATACAATCAGGTAGTAAGATCACTGATATGAAAAAAACTTAAAAACTAGATTCATTTAAAATTTTCCTTTACCATCAAATTCAATCTGATTGGTGGTAAAATGTAAATAATTTAAAATTAAAATTTTTTTGGCCAATAAAATTATTTAGTGTGATTCAATGCATTGTTGAATAGTTTAAATTATAATATCAAAGTCTCATTTCTACTTTTAAGCTGCAAATATGTTTTCAACAAAAGGAAAACTAATTACTTCCGTTTTATGTACGCAAAGTATGTTTTCATATTATGCAAATTATAAATGTTTAACATTTATACTGGAATAAACCACTTATGTTCATTTAAAAAATAAATAAAATAAAGCATAAGTGACATTGTTTAGCAAAAAAAAAAAATATTTCAAGCAATAACTCAATATCCTTCAAATCAAAATACCACATGATTTTTTTTAATACATCTATCTTTATTTGCTACATTGCTTATAAATAATATGCCAACTTATATCTACACGAGATTTAACAACAATCATGTGATATGGGAATACTTTTTTTATATACATAAACTAACATTTTTTAAAAAAGTACCAAAAGGCCATATTTTAAAAAAACTATATACACAAAGATTATAAGATTTGCAGAAAGAAAAAAAATTTAAAAACCTAACTAACATCAATTATTTGTTTATCATAAATTTGATAAACATAACTGGTGAAATCTAATTCGTTTCTAATTAGAAATTTTTAGCTCAATCAAACATTTTACTATTTAATGTTTTTGCATACTATACTAGTCACAAAAATTTATAACGGATTTGTCCTTTCTATCATTTTTCCTTTCAATTTTTGATCACAAGATTCTTAAACCCCAGTGTAACGCTAATAAAAAACAAAAACATTTGCAACATTTAAGATTCGTACAAAAAATACATATATATATTTTTCCTGACGTAAAAAATGGATATCAATATCACATAATTCCTTCATGCACTTCAATAGATCATGAAAAACTCATAACATGTTAACGGACCATACTAAAACCCCCATACTAAGTATATGGGCCAACTTCCTAATCCATGCAACAAAAACAAAAATTCATTCACTTTATTAAATTGCAAAAAAAAAATAAATAAAACAAACTAAAAGTCAACACAATCATAATTTGTCCAGCACGGATTGCAATAGACCAATACCATTCATTCCTTATCTACAAAATCTTACCATTTATAGGATGCATATCTCTTTTATCTTTTTCATCCTCTTTTAGTTTCTTTTCTTTTTCTATATTTTGAAACCGCCAACAAGAAAGTAATGAAACAGAGAAAAGCCTTGATTTCAATTTCTATCATTGTCGACTCTAACTGCAACTTAACCCACAAATAGCGCATTAAACGTCAATTCCATTCCTCTCATATATATTTTCTTTTCCTTCTCTATTTGCAAGTTATACAATCGTTTTCAAGTACATGACTTCCAATTTTTTCTGTCTTCAAAGAGGGTAAAAAAAAAAAACCAAATTTTGACTTTTCTATGGAGTTCAATTAATAGTTCTTTTTTTACTTTTTTGTACGGTACAATTTATGCAATATAATTTTTTTCTTCCTTTTTGTACTATTGTTTATGTTACTTTATAATGAATCCAATGATTTAGGAATTTATGCTTTCGTTTTTCGTTTTTTCCTTTTTTAAATTATAGCATTGGTATTTTCAAATACATATTCCATATTCCTCAATAGGTTCGTTTGATTTATTTGTATTGGAAGTTTTTATATCTGATATTTTTACATCAATCATCTTCAATCTCCACTAATAGCATTTCTGGACACACCTAATATTAAAACAGCTAACTTTTCTTAAGAAAATACTATGTATTGATTCTATCCCACGATAAAATCAATTGCAAATTTTACAATATTATTAATTACAATTATGGTTGTAAGCTATAATCTTTTAAACATATATTTATCAACTTTTTTTCCCTGAGTACATGTATATAAAATGCATTACATGCTTTCCAAAACAATTCTTACGATCACATTGTGTTTAAATTGATAGTTACAACGTTCTTCAATATATTAAAACATTAAAAAAGCAATTTCAATTTTGCACATTTTCAGAAAATTACAATGTTTAGTTTACTACAACACACTTGGAAACGAAAAGCTGATAGGTCTCACTTTGTTGTCATTAATTTTTAATAAGTATGCAATATTAAAACTCACTGCTCCTAAAATTTCTGCATTACAAATATTCAAAAATTTTACATGCTTTAACTACCGATTACACTTTCATATTAAAAATTTCTCTTCCACATAGATTATAATACCTTCTTTATTGGAAAATGTTTTATAATGTAGTAAACCCCCACCCCCCCCCCCCATTAAGCTTTATTCGCTTTCATGGCAATGATATTGAGGACAATGTTTACACAATTGAAAAAAAAAGACAATTGTTTCTCTATTAATTTGAGGATTGGGGCTACCAGAGCTTACTTAGCGGAAGATTTTTCTAAACTAACAAGTTTTATGACGTTAAAGATAACAATGGTCTCAAGTTGCAATATGTTGATTATGAGATCTTTTATGTTGATGTCACTAATGAAATGCAATATCACTTAGATTTTCATGTTGACCCTGCTAGGTATATGAGACAAATACTTCCAACAAATTTGTCTACTTTGGTGAGAAGTAATTATTTGCAACTTATGAATCAAATTGAAGGCCCTATAGATCATGATTATGAACTATTCTTGCAACCTAGTACACCAAATCTTAGTGATTCTTCATCTGACAGGTAAATTACACCTTCTCACGTTAATATATCCATTACAATTAACATTATACTTATCAACATTAATATAGAACCCAATTTTTTTTAATAAACCATCACTTAATAGGCCTGACAATCTACAAACTGCAGCATCTAATACACAATCAACTCCAACATACAAGTGATGACTTACAAAATCTATTCTTATAATTTCATTACTCTTAATTGATATCATACTCAATTGCTTCAATTTTATGCAGCAACATGGAATTCAAAAAAATGTTTGACAAATTATGAAGCTACTAAGAGCCAACTAGTATATTCTATTTTTCTAACAATCACTCATATCTAATCACCACTTATTTTAAAACTTAAATCACATCATATCTCATGTCTTCTTCATATGCTACATGTTAATAATAAATACTATATGCCTTTTTATGTAGACATTCCTTGCACACTTTTCAGCAAAGCTATTTAAATATGGAATAGAGGATTGATGAAATATAACTATTCACAACGGTCAATATATCCAAGAATTCTCTTGCAAGTTTCTAAACTTAATAGAGAATCAACCCAAATTCGGACAAAAATGGAAAGATTTGTGTAATGCCAACTCCCTCAAAATGAATGATGACGGCACAATCAGGATTATTAATAGTCCAAATCACTTGATGCATATGTTCATAAACCTAGTGTCATCATTTCCTAATTATTTGCTAATTATTTGATATTACTTATTGCAACTAGTTTATTACTTAAAAATTATTAATACTTCTAATTATGTGGTGGATAATAATGAATGCTTATAATTAGCCACCATATGTTTACACAATATATGCTATTTACATTTCCCTTGCATACATTATATTGCAGAGATCTATTGTAAGTATTCAACCTTCAATTTCTATTTCTTCAATCTCTTTTTCTTCAATTTCTTTACGACTAGTCTGAACTACACGACTTCCACGAAAATTTGATTCAAGTTGGAATTAACATCAAATTTTGTGAATCTCATACTTGCCTAGGATATTACAAAAAAATTAATTAGTTATTCTAAACTTTGCTTCAACTGATCATTCTATTATGAATGTTCATTGTACTTTTTGATTGCAACCATTATTGTTGAGATTTGAGTAATTTGTTGTTGGTTTCACTACTTATCCTCAAAAATTATTCTCTTCCATTTGAAATCTTATTTCCAATTTAGTTTATTGTGCAAATTTAGATCGTGATAATGCATTTTTTTTTTGTTGATAATGAACATGTTTGTTTATATGACGTCTTCCTAACCTAACTATATATCATTCACGATGGAATTTGCTCCTAATATGGTACTTTTATATCTTTTTGTTCTGTTTCATTTTTTTGACAATAAAGTTTATATTATTGTATGATTTTTTTCCTTTGTTCTCATATTGCTTATATACATTTTGGAGGGTATATAAAAAACACCCCAATGATACCTGTTAATTGTCTAGTTATGGATAGTGGCCAATCATTCACCTTTTACTAACAAATAATTTAAAGAATTTTTTGAGTATTCATGTGAAATTACTTATTTAAGGTAATTTTTAATTTCTCTATTTTATATTAAATGCAATCACTCTTAACACATTAAGGAATGCCACTATATCAGTACAAATATGTGGTCTTATATGAGTACCAAAAGCAACATATATATATATATATATATATATATATATATGTTTTGATAAGTTAATCTTATAAGGAAACAACATTCAGTCCATGATGCATGCTAGACATAATTATAAAGATTAGCCCAATCTCCTCTTAAAGCAAAATAGGGCCAATTTTCCCCTTTTTTTTTTTTGTAGTCTTCGCTTCCTACATTACTAGCAAAAAAAGCCCAATGAAAGACACATGATATAAGATGCAAACTTCTTACTTTATCACATATCAAAACCATCAGCTGATAGAGTAATCTCAATTACCAATAGTTTCCATTATCTCTCATGAAATCTTATCTTTTCTTCAACAAAAGTCACAACTTCCCACTCTATGATCTTGGCAACAAATTTCCACGCCTTCAAACCTTTGTTTTCAAGTCAATAACACAAGCATCCAACAATTCCCAAAACACAAAATTACTATAAATGATCTGTTTTCAAATTTCATACACATTTGAAATTCTTTCCATACCATACACTCCAATCAAATCATTACAAGCCTTTTTGTTACAAATCATTTCTCCAACCACAATCATATAGATTACTTTTTGCTAACCCACATCCATCAAAAGTTATTTTCTTCACAAGGTACAGACAAGAAAACCTTATCTAAGTTTACTTCTTCTATCTACAGCATTGTTATTTGTAGTCCTGGGCTCATTGAATATTCACCTTTTTGGATTAACTAACCATACTTTCTATTGTAGTTAATAGAACATTGCTCATCACACTTTCATATTGCTCATCTCTCTCGTTATTTTTACACTTCTTAATTTCTTATTTTTGCTTCATCTATTTACTTTGGTTGCATGATTTTAATTCCCTCTTATATTGTGCATTTATATACTTTGTTATTCGATGCTCTTCGAGCTTGCAAAACCATGGAATATTAATGGAGACAGAAAGCATTATGTGCTTCTATACTTTGATGAGGTTTTAATCTTTACTCTTGCTAGATTATGTTATGCACTATATCGTATGAATTTTCCATTTACAACGAAAATAAAATACTACCAAAGTTTTGTTCTGTTCAATACTTGGAATTAACCATATCAACAACACGCAGAATCCAGTAATTGACTTTATTTTGTTCAATTCAGAAATTGCATTATTCACAACTATTTCATAAAAGATAACTAATTTATGTTTGTACTCGTTTAGAATATTGCAGACCTCCCATTGGGCTTTATACAAGCCCATGGTCATGAATTTGATGATATGATCTACATAATTGATGGTAAAAACAATTGCTTTGAGTTGAAAATTAGTGAAGGACGAACAAAAGCACATATAAGCAAAGGCTTAGCTAAATTGAAAATTTTTTACAATCTCTATCATCAATATGGTCTAAAATTATATTATGTGTATCATGATATATTTATTTGGATATTGTTGATCACATGTAATATCCTTTATATTTTAGAGTTGATCCTTCTAGACACATCGAAAAGTACTACAAAAAAAAAAACTATATGATATCATAAAACAAGATTACAGGAATACCGTTGTAGGCCAACTTCCCAATTCTGATTCATCATCTTCAAGGGAGGATATTGATCCTCATTGTAATTAGTATATGATCCCTGCCGAAAGGTACACACTATTTTTCATTTTTTATTTTTATTGTAATGAAATGCAAATAATAATACCTTCTCTTTTGTTGACATGGTTCTCTCCCAAATGCACCTAATTTTTACCATGGTGAAAGCTCTACTAAGTCAGATCATATTGTGAAAGTTTATACATTATTTAACTAAGATAATGTATTCATCAATAACTCTTATTTATTTTCATATATCATCATTTGTCAAACTGACAATAATTATACTCTCAATAATGATTACACACAAAATTCATCTAACACTTTTATTGAATACCAATAATTTTATAAATTATGCAAAACTTTCTTTTACTTTTCATTTATTCTTCAGGCTTCCAACTCCTCAAACTCAAAGTGTCAACCAAGGACCTAAATCAAGCATCAGGTAAATCCATTTTATGATTATGTTTTACCATTTTATTTAACATTTTTTTTAGAGTTCACCAGATTCATAACATCATATATCTAAACAGGGAATTTAAAATCAAGTAGTAATTTTAATTGATAACAATAATTTCATATTGTTCTGCATACAAAATCTACTCATTGACAACATCCTTTCATTAATTGATATAGTAACATTTATTTCATTATTTTCCTTTTAGACTTTAGGTGTAGATTTGTTGAGAGAGTTATTCAAATTTGAGACAATGGGAAGTTTGAATTGCATTTCACAATGACCAGTATAGTCAACAATTTGCTTACAAACTATTGAATTCAAAAAACAATCAAGCCAAATTTGGAAGAGGATGGAAGGAATTATGCAGAGTAAACAATCTAAAAAGAGATGATGAATTAACTATTAAGATTGTTGACGGTGTAAATCGATTGGTTGATATTTATTTTAAAAACATTTAAAATGTTGGTGTTTATTATTGTATGTTCTCATGATTATGGATACAATAAATATGTTTGTTAACGTAATACTTTATTTGAGATAGATAGTGATGCATTCATCATATGATGCATTCATCTTCAGCATTTAACCTTAACCGCCTTTAATATTTCTATATTATTGTTATTTTGACTACTTATAGTTGTCTTGAACACATCATTCCATCTTGAGTTCTTCAATGAGATTTTCATATTTTCTATTTACTCTTTTATTTGTTTTGGTACAACTAGATATGGAAATTTTTTTCCAAATTAGCTTAAATAAAAATTATATTAATTGCTTTATAAACAATAAATACTTCAATTTTCAAACAATTTATTTTTTCATAATGTCGTGTGTAGCACGGGTATAACACTAGTAAAATATAAAAGTAAAGAATATTCAATATTACCATGTTAGTAATCAATCCCGAATGCAACTTCATACCATAAACTTCAATAGTATAGGGACATTGTTAATTCAAGGAATTTCTCAGTGATTTATATAATTTTATTTATAATACAACATAAATTAACACAGACATATCTACATTTTCCTTTTCAAGACAATAACAAAAAGGATAAAACACAATAACAATTAAATTTTTTAAAAAAAGTGACAGAATGCAATAACAAAGTGTTTACAGGTGCTATTTTTCCACACAAAAATACAAATTAATGACTCAACAGCTAGCATCAACCCCTTCTAAAGAAACATCAAAGTGTTTATTAATACTACATCTCAAATGGAATTAATAACCACAAATGACTCTAAATTGAAAATCAATATCAAACTAGGCAATACAAATATTTCTTTAAATTGTACGTGTACAATCACACCCCAAATCAATCATCATTGCTTTTTTTTTCCTCACCACTTGCATTGTACTTCCTGCATCCTAATTTGTTCCCATCTTTATTGTTTTCTCTTCTCTTGCAGCGCCTTTGCATCTCTACCCATAAAAGAATGATGAAACAAAAAGAAAGAGAGAAAAAAAAACTCAAAACCCAAATTTAAAACTACTACTCTCTAAGAAACAAATTGAAAAAAAAGTTAAGTTTCAATTGTCATGTGTACCTTACATATGCAATTTCTTTAATCATGCATCACCCACCCATTGCAGTAGAATTGGAGAAGAACCAAAGATGTATTGTCAGACAATACACAATTTATCAACGTGAATGATTAACCCCATTTTGAGCTTTCCAAGTATATATAGATGAAGAGGTCAATTTGATCACCATGAAAATGCTTGTTTAGTGCATCCGTTTCAAAACTAATAAATCACTCTAATAATCTTGCTTCTTCATATTTCACATCAAAAGAATTAGATGATTGTTAACACATTTAACTCCACAATTAATATAATAAATTTGATAAAATGAAGGGTTTGAACAATTTAGAGTGCTAGATATTTTCTATATAGATTTCTTCTTATTTTAAATTTAAAAATGATCATAAAATATCACAAAAAGAAATAGTTTGAAAGAAAAAGTAACCAACATTTTAGATTTTAAAAATGATATGTATACAAAACAATGATGGTTTAAAAGTGACCAATATATAAAAAAATATTATTAAAAAGAAAAAACCTTATCAAAGTAAAAATAAATAATCAAAGTAAATAATTAACAAAATATTTTGTAAGAAAAATTTATTAAAAAACAATTGTTAGTATATGTGACTATTATTTTTAATTTGATTAATTCATGATGATATATAGATAATTCATTTTTTCTTTCAAGAGAATTAATATAAAATAATTAGCTCCATATTTGAAAAATAATAAATTCACACTGCATTAAATGCTAAATGCAGTAAAGTTTTTATATATATATTGATATTGATTGATAGTGTTACCACAAAAAAGGGCTAATTAGCATATTTAGACCTAATTAGAATAAGGCAATTAAAGGTGACGAGGTCTATAAACAAACGTCATGGTTCACTCAAGTACATGAGTGCTCACGGGACATGCTACAAATAGTAGCGAAAATGAGCGGGAGCAGTTACCATGGCTCAAGGGTTGTCGTTTTAGTCTCAAGCCATGGTTAAGTTAAGCAAAAACAGTTATATCAATTTAGAATAATCCACGTCAGTTATAATCCACGATTAAGGCTAAGCGAGAACGGTTACAATGGCTGGGAGCATATTGTTTAGAGAGAAAGGAAGGAGCCATGGTAACTATCTGGGGCAAATGTAATTATGGATTTCACAGAGACGGTTACAACAAATAGTTTCCCAGTTCAAGACAATTTTGAAATCAATATAAAAGGACCAAGGAGCAATGGGATCAAACACACAACAAGCTAGATGCACAACTTTTATCATTTTTATTTTAGTTTACATCTTCTTTCCTTTTAGGCGTAGTGTGGTGTAGTTTATCAAACTTTAAATCCTTGTTTCCATGTTCATTGGCTTTGATGTTGATGTTGTGCAATCTCTATCTATTATCAATCAATATTCCTTCTTCAATCCTAGTCTAGAAATTATTGTAATTTAATATTTAGAGAACCTATAATCAAGAGGTAGATTCCCCTTCTTGGTGCAATCACCTGCACTTTGGGATTAAGGGTGATTTTGTGTTCTTGTTGGGCGGTTTTATTTCTCTTAACTTAATCAAACCAAATCTTACCACAATAGATAGAAATGCTGAGTAATATAAGAGGATAAAACCTCATATAGGCAATGAGTGTAACTAACTAATAACAAATCTCTACCATTATAACTAACATATCAATATTCCTAATAGCCCCATGCAAGTTAGAGCATGTGTACTTTAGCATCTCCAACTTGGGATGAAGATACAACACAACTAAAAATAAGAAAAAATACAATATGATCAAAGAAAACAATGTAGGAATCCAAAACATGAATGCAATGGTGGTGGTGCCTAGTTCTATCTAAATGTTTCAACGACACTTGTTGTAAAACAAATTCTAAATATATCAAGCAAATGGCAATGGTGTCTTTCTTCGAAGTTTTCACGGGCTCGTTGTAGAAGAAATCATCAAGAATCCCAAAACGAGGACATCATCAAAAGCTTAATCACTAAGCAAAAAGTTAACCAATCTTAAAACTTAATTACCTAACAAAAGCAAATATTAAAGCCATAAGGCTAAACCAATGTTTAACCACCTCTTAAAGGTAGAATCTAAATCAATGCTTAGTCGCATCTCAAATTAGAAGGTAGAAGCTAATAACAAAGCCATACAAGCCTAACAAAATCAGAAACAATTCTTGGCACAATATGATCTGAATCAAAGGTAGAAAATATCAAAAGACTAAAATCTGAGCAAGAACTAAACTCTAAGAACTGCTCAGTAATACTAAATTTGAGGTTCCAAAACAAAGCATGTGCAACAATAACCAATTCTTCAAATATCTTGAGCCAAATATCCATAAACTAAACCAAAACAGATATCTCCAAGTACCAGGGAATCCATAGCATTAGCTAAAAATCGAGATAAGAACCAGAACATAACCAAAGATTAAAATCTAGTGTTTGACAATTCCCATAAGGCAAGATGAACCAACTTTGATATTCAAATTCTTGAATCTTGAAACACAAAATTCAACAATAATATTGAAGAACCAATATGTCTCAAAATACCCAAGAATTTCACCTTTTTTTAAAACAAAATGCAGCATCAAAACATAAAAAACCAAAATAAAGGCAGCATATCGAATTAAAATCAAAGAAATGTGAACCCTGGCTTCCAAATCAAATGCCAGAAATTATCAAATCTTGAAGATCATATGAGCACTATAGGTAGCAACATGAACCAACGCTTTCAAAACCATCAACAAATGTTTGAAATCAAACATGATAAAAAATGAAAAAGGAATACCAAATCCATGCCGGAACATCTTGCAGGAAACCACACTAGTAAAACTAGAAGACAACGATTGGTGAAGCTACCAAAAAGAAGCCTAAAGCAAGAGCCAACACCAAAGATGGAATCGGAGGCAAAAAAAAAAAAGGTTGGAAAATGGAAGAGAAAAAAGAAAAGAAAAGAAATCGAGTTCAAGAACTCAGAATCGGGGCAGAGGAAAGATCACTCATGGTGGATGGAATAACTCTGATATTATGTTGAATTTCATGGTGATCAAAGAAAATATAGTAATAATTAAGAGGAGATTGTGATGCGGAACCTGTGGATATCAAAACCTAGAAACCCCAACACATAATTGATATGGAAAATAGGATTGAAAACTAAATAAAATATCACAGGAGATTCACTCTACATTGTAATCTTCTATTCAGCTTCTTGATGCAATAAGGGAATCACTCAATCTCACTTGTACACACAAAGTTTCTTAAAAGAAACCAGAGAAATTTCATTCAGCAAAAACTGAGCTAAGTGGCTGCCAAGTTTCAAGGTATTTATACCTCTTATTTAAGTTAAACTTATTTCCTAACCTTACCAAACTAGGCCCAAATCACTATACTACCAATTAGGCTTAACAAACATAAAAATAAAACAAGTCTTGAAATATTTAAAAATAAAAACTAAAAAAATAAATAAATAAGATTTGGCCCAACATGATCGGAACATATGCTTGATGCAAATTAAGCCAATAATTCAAGTTTTGAAATGTTCATTTTGCCCTCCTAAACTCGTATAAGATTGAATTGAAGATTTTACTATTGATAGAAAAAGTTAGGCAATACAACTAGAATACATCCTTATATAGACTAAGAAGTATAATAAACTACTAACTAATATCTAATAAACAAAACCAACTCTAACTAATCTCTAATGTGAAGTATATCCTCCAACAAAAAGAAAGAATAAAAAATAATAACTCATTTAATAATTATGTGCCTCATGCAAATGAATCAGTTACTCTGTTCAACTTTAGATATGTAGCTGAAATCTTTTAACTATAAAAAGAAATGTCATAGGAGCTCAAGTTGGAGGAACAGACATCATGATCTTAATCTAAGAACCCTAATAAAAAAAAATTTAAAAATTAAGGGATGTGTGCGTGCATGTGACAATTGTTAATAAACTATTTTTGATCACGAAAACTATTTTTAACTGAGTTGCTAACTCATCTGCAAGCAAGAATTTTTTTTTATGGCTGACCAAGGAAAGTTCTTTTTTTTGTTTTTGTTTTTGTCATGACAAAGGAAAGTTCAAATAATGCACTTAGGAAATTCAATTGTATAAAACTTTATCTTGATGTAATGAGCCCAACTGGCAAGCCCAGTTGCTAGGGAAAGATGATTGAAAATTAAAAAGAGGGCCAATCACAAGACATAACACATTTGGTAGCTATATAGGTTCTTTAAATATAGGGAGCTCCTTTCTACAATGAAGACCTACCACTGCCCCCTTTTCCTTTCTTTCGCAAGCAGCCTCTTCTTGTTCTTAGCTTAGTAAAGGGGAAGTCGACCCCATCCCCTCCATTGTGGTGGTTCGATTTCCTTTCCTCCCTTTCCTCTCATTTTATTTTTTAAAAGCAATACTCATATTATAAGACCAAAAAGGCTAGGTATCATGAAAGGTAAAATTGACCATCTATATTATTAGTGGTGGTATATTGAGACTTTAGTTTTCCTTTTTTGTTTTATCTACGTGTTCATCACATTTATCTGCATGTTTATTAGGCTTTTTAAGTTTGCTGTTTCAGCAGGCTTTGAACAAAAAATGTTTCATCCAAAAAATAAAGTGATAGAAAGTCTTAATCAAATGAAGAAATCATAGAGTTCATGCATAGCAACTTAATTGTGCAAACTTTCTCTTTAAATTGATCATTGAAGGGAAAAATCTTGCACTAGTATGCTTGTTTCTACACAACTAGCGTAAATATTGCTTTATGGTGTTTCAAATATATTTGAGATTTGACATACTTATCTTTATATATATATATATAGTGTATTGTGATAGCGTCCTTATTGGGAGCATTGTATTATAGATATGTAGTTATCATTGATTAATTTTCTAGAGCTAAGATTTTGATGTTAATATAATTTGCTATATTATACCTAGGTTTTTTCTTAATGATTTGAACTCAGATTTTTATGTTTATTTATATATTAATTGATAAAGTTTTGGCGATCCAAATTTATCCTTTTGTTGATCCAAATTTGTCGACCTTACCATAGTAAGTTGAATAAGCTTTTGTAAATCTCCTCTGCAAATACTTTTTGCCTTCATACACCACAAATGCAAACACATCATTAACCCAATAACTATGCAATGTGTGAAGAGTCCACTCCAAACACAACGAATAAGACGATGAGACAATAGGGTCAGAAGTAAACATCGCCATTATCAATTATGAACTTTAATTAAAACAAATCCCAATAATTACATCTTTGTTGGTACATCTCTATGACAATCAATCACCCACCGCTGTCAGCGTGGACAAGTAGCACAATAGGTAGCTTCATTTCCAATAGTTGGAGGTTGAAAGGATATATTCAGAAATCCAGTTTTTCAATGGTTGTAGAAATATGAAAAAAGATTGTATCCTAGTTGTTCACTGAAAGGACATAAAGTTGGTATTTTCTTTGCTAGTAGCACATAAGCCAGCATTAGCAACAGGCCAACAAGTGAATATTCAGTTAGGTTGGGTGATTAAAAGTGAGTTTTAAATTATTAATTAAAAATAAAGAAGCATTAATATTGAGTTATGATAAATTATAATGTGGACCTCTAATGCTTTAATCGATCATGGATTCCCTATTGCTGATTATTAGAATTAACTCAATTCTGTTATTCAGTTATGTTACTTCAGTACGTAATTAGTTAGTTACTTCATAAATAATACCTACTCTAAGTTAGTTACAGGCAGTTAATTATAAATGATTAGTTGTTATCATTTTAGTTCATTTTTCACTTCCCACATGTATATGTTCACTTTCCAGTATCAATGAAAGACATATGAAGATTATTCAGTTACATTGTTAATATGGTATCAGTTTGAAACCAGTTCTTCTGCACCTCTGTCTTCTTCATCTTTCTTGCTTAGTTCACATTATTCTTACTCAGTTCTTGCTCAGTCTAGTTCTTGCTCAGTCTTGTTTATTTCAATGGCACAAGAACTAGGCTATCGTGATCCCTTCTTCCTTCATGCTTCAGACCATCCTAGTCTCATTTTAGTGTCTCAACATGTCACTGAAACAAACTACAATGCATGGTCTCGATCCATGAGGATGGCTCTTAATGCCAAAAGGAAACTTTGCTACATTGATGGCTCATTCCCCAAACCTATTGATGATCCAGAAAAGATCTCTTATTGGGAGTGCAACAACGATGTTGTTTCATCATGGATTTTGAATTCACTATCCAAGGAAAATTGCTGAGAGTGTTCTCTATGCTGATTCAGCAACTGCTTTATGGCAAGATCTCAAGGACCGATATGGTCAATCTAATGGCCCTCGCCTCTTTCAGTTGAAGAAGGCTTTGGCGAGTCAAACTGAAGGCTCCCTTTCTGACAATTAGTATTTTACCAAAATTAAAGTAATTTGGGAAGAGTTGTTTTCTCTTAGACCAAATTCTACATGCACATGAGGAAGAATCAAGCCTCTACAAGATTTTTTACAAACCAAATATGTCCTCACATTCTTGATGGGTTTAAATGAGTTTTACTCCACAATTCGTGGGCAAATCCTTGCAATGGAACCCATTCCTCCCATAAGCAAAGTATTCTCTCTTGTCTTGCAAGAAGAGAAACAAAAGGAAGTTTCTGCACTTTCACCTGTCACCCAAGTTGCTTTTGCTATCAAGAATAGCAATGGAACAAAACCTTATGATCCAAAGAATAGGAACACAAACAAGAACCGCCCTTTGTGTTCACACTGCAACCTTCTTGGTCATACACGAGACAAATGTTGGGAAATCATAGGATATCCCCTTGGTTATGACAACAGCAAAAATAAACCTTAAGTTCATCATGTTGCTGCACTAGAAATCAATAATGTTGTCACTGAAAATTCATCTACATCACTCACTAGTGCTCAAGTGCAACAACTTTTGAGTCTTCTACAAATTCACCAAAATCAGAATCGGACAAACACACCTAACAATTCATCAAACATAGCAGGTATAATCCTTTCTACTACATTTTCTAACACCAATTTAGACACATCCTCTTGGATCCTAGACTCTGGAGCAACCTCACATATTACATCCTCTCCAGCATTTTATCCTCAATTTCATGAACTTAAGAACTTCCATGTTACATTACCAAATAATTTGCATGTAGTTGCTAAATATATTGGTATTGTCAACATTTCATCCAATTTAACTCTGCACAATGTCTTATACATTCCTACATTCAAAGTAAATTTGATATCTATATCTGCCTTACTTAAAGATGCATTACATGGTGTATATTTTTTTGCTAAATCTTTCATTATACAGGACATACACTCTTTGAGGGTGATTGGACAGGGTAATATCTCACATGGTCTATACACCTTACACCCAAGTAAACTCAATAGTACAGAAAATAATTCTATTTTGGATCCTTGTACTGATACTGTTGTTGCTGCTTTGAACTCTTATACTGATTATGCTATTGTAAATAGTGTTTCATCTCACACTTGGCACCATCGATTAGGACACATATCAAATGATACTTTATAAAAACTAAGTAGTAACCTTCTTTTGAATAAGTCTTTACATGACATGCCATATTGTAATGTTTGTCCTTTAGCAAAAATGAGAAGACTATCTTTTGTGTCAAATAACAATTTTTCAAAAGAAACCTTTGACCTCATTCGTTGTGATGTGTGGGGACCATATCATAATGCCACTTATGATGGAATGCTTTACTTTTTAACCATTGTAGATGATCATAGTAGATTTACATGGACTTACTTGTTAAAACAAAAATCTGATGCTTCCACCACTTTAATTAACTTCATCAAACTCATCAAAACTCACTTTAGAAAAACCAACAAACAAGTAAGATTCGATAATGCTAAGGAACTTGCTATAAGTAAATTTTGCATAGACAATGGCATTTTACATCAATTCTCCTGTGTCCAAAAACCTAAACAAAACTCAATTGTGGAGAGAAAACACCAACACCTCCTCAATGTTCCAAGGTCATTACTCTTTCAGTCAAAAATTCCCATTAGTTTTTGGGGAGAATGCATTAATACTGCAACTTTTCTCATTAACAGAGTTCCAGTAGCTGTCCTAAAATTTCAGTCACCATATCAAATTCTTTTTGGCAAATTACCTTAATACAGTAGCTTAAGAGTCTTTGGATGCCTATGTTATGCTTCCTCTTTACTTATTGGAAGAACAAAATTTGAACCAAGAGTCATACCAGCTATTTTTCTAGGATATCCTATTGGATACAAAGGGTATAAGCTACTAGATATGCAAACACATAAAATTTTTATTTCTAGAGATGTCAAATTTTTTGAAGAAATCTTTCCTTTTGCAATAGCAAATAATCACACACCTCAAACAAATCCAAGCAACTCCATAGTATTACCTTTACCTGCCGATGACCCTTTCATTCAACCTCCTATTGAACCTACTGCCATTCCATTAAACCCACAATAGAATAAGAATTGTGATCCTGATACTATGATAGCAACAAACATACCAACACAAAATATTCTGCCAACATCAAATTCTACCAATAACTCATCCAACAGTAATCATAATCTTAGAAGATCCACAAGACCTTCCAATCCTCCATCTCACCTTAGCCAATATCACTGTTATCACACCACCACACCACAACCAACATATCCAATGTCTGATCACATTTCATACAATAAACTAAATCATTCCTACAAAGAATTAATCTTCCAAATATCATCTATACCTGAACCTCAGTTTTATCATCAAGCTGTTAAAGACCCTGCTTGGAGACAAGCTATGATTGAAGAACTAAAAGCTCTAGAGGCAAATAATACTTGGACTATTGTTAATTTACCAAAAGGAAAACATACAATAGGTTGTCGATGGATATACAAAGTTAAATACAAAGCTAATGGTGAATTAGATATATTTAAAGCTAGACTAGTGGCAAAAGGCTACACTCAACAAGCTGGGATTTATTTCATTGATACATTCTCACCAGTAGCCAAGATCACAACTGTCAGGATTCTGCTGTCCATTGCAGCAGTAAAAAAGTGGAGTTTTCTCCAACTAGACATCAACAATGCCTTCTTAAATGGAGATTTATTTGAAGAAGTATATATGGAGTTACCTCTCGGTTATACCAAACAATTCAAAAACGAAGTATGCAAGCTAAATAAATCATTATATGGTCTAAGACAAGCATCAAGGCAATGGTTCCAAAATTTTCTTTAGCCTTACTTGAACAAGGATTTTTACAATCAAAATTGGATTATCCTCTATTTCACATTGGTTCTGGAAATTTCATTGTTTTTCTCTTAGTTTATGTTGATGGCATCATAATTTCAGGACCAAATCCTACAAAAATCACAGCTGTTCAAAAGAAATTGGAGTCTCTTTTTAAACTGAAAATTCTTGGAGACCTGAAATACTTTTTGGGATTAGAAATTGCAAAATCTGATGCAGGAATTTGCTTGTCACAAAGAAAATATGCTTTATCTCTTCTTGAAGATACAGGTTTTATGAGTGCAAAACCTACCTCAACCCCCATGGATCCAAGTCAGAAACTACAAGCAAACATAGGAGAACTTGTGGCAGATCCATCACTCTATAGAAGAATGATTGGAAGATTAATGTAGTTGACAATTTCAAGACCAGACATTAATTTTGTTGTCATAAAATTGAGTCAATTCATGTCTGATCCTTGCATTCCTCATGAACAGGCCCTTTAGCACTTGCTAACATACATAAAATCAAAACCAGGTCAAGGTATTTTATTTTTAGCTCAATCTTAACATACGTGCCTTTGCTTATACAGATTGGGGTAGTTGCTTAGATACAAGAAGATCCACCACTGGTTTCCTAGTATATCTTGGAAAATCTCTCATCTCTTGGAAAACTAAGAAACAACCAACTGTCAGCAAATCATCTGCAGAGGCTGAATACAGGTCATTATCAACAGTATCAAGTGAAATAACATGGACTTCTTCCATCCTCAAAGAATTTGAAATTGATCCTGGTCCAGCAATTGTGTTCTACAACAATCAATTAGCAATTTATCTATCCACCAACCTAACATTCTATGAAAGATCGAAACACATTGAAATTGATTGTCACTTCATTAGAGAGAAAGTCAACCAAGGCATTCTAAAGCTCACCCACCTCAAAACTGAACACCAGTTGGCTGATCTTTTGGCAAAACCTTTGCCAACAAGTAGATTTCACTATCTTAGATCCAAGTTAGGCGTCATAGATATATACCACCCAACTTAAGATGAGGTATTAGAATTAACTCAATTTTGTTATTCAGTTATGTTACTTCAGTATGTAATTAGTTAGTTACTTCATAAATAATACCTACTCTAAGTTAGTTACAGGCAGTTAATTATAAATGATTAGTTGTTATCATTTTAGTTCGTTTTTCACTTCCCACATGCATATCTTCACTTTCTAGTATCAATGAAAGACATCTAAAGATTATTCAGTTACATTGTTAATACTGATCATTTGGTTATTACTATTTTTTTAACAGCTTGATCCAATGACTAATAATAGTGTATTAATGATAAATGCTAAACATAAAAAAATCCATCATAAAACTCACCTTGAGGTATAGCTTTCCAAGAAGTTTGCAATTTTTATAATTTTCATTAAAAAATATTTAATATCCTTTTATACGTGTTTGATGCCCTTTATTTTTTAAATTTATTTATATCTTTCAAAATTGAATTGAAATTCCGATATCATAAAAACCTATTTGTCTTTTTTTTTTTTTTTTGGTGGTGGCTGGGGTGGGGTTTGACCTTTTATTTTGGAGATCTTTCTTGTATCCACTAGGAGGAAACCTCCTCATGCATTTTACACCATCCAAATAAGTGTGAAAAGTGTACAAGAAGGGTCCCAGTACAATTAATGGTGAGAATAGTATCTCTAGAGGAAGAATGTTCTTCCTTCTTTAGGAGGAAAGAAGTTCTCTTATGTCACGTGGATTATCACCATCTTCACATAAAACCATAGTATTCAAAATGGGACCAAATCGACTTGTATGAGTACCCATAACATGCGCCATTGGAAGGAGTACCTATACCATTGGACTAGCAGCTTTTCTTGTTAATATAAGTTATTAACCCACATGGTTGTGGATCTGTAAAGGAAGGATGAATGCCAATAGCCAAACTACTAGGCTAGCTAATTGATTTGTCAACAAGCTTCATTATTTATATGTACAATATATGCTTATTTGTATTAATTTTATCTTTGTATATTATTTAATGATATCCGGTTTAACCAACTGTACTAGTAATCCGGGACCTCCATCAAGTCAATTGTTGAGCCGAGCCTGAAAACTATGCATAAAATAGCTCCACCCTCAATGTTTTCTATTAAGAAAAAAAGAAGCACTTAATTTAGTACATTTTTGCTGTATCTCACACAACAGTTTGGGCAACGATTGTGTCTTTCAAAGTTTCTGAATAAATCCAAAAAAAACTCTGGAGTGCTTTCCTTTTTAAGTGATGATAGTGAGTTGTACCACATGAAAATGCCTATAGTTCACACTATAAATGGCAAAATCCAAACAGCATGTTTCGTCCGTTCTTCAATTCAAAAGTCAAGAGAAAAGAAGGGAGAAGAAAAAAAGTGGAGGGTTGTCTCCAATTTAGAGAAGAGGGGAAAAAAATGAGATTAATAAAAAATTCATCGTAGGACCTATATATAAAAAGTTTCTTTACTCCCATTAGAAGAAAAGCGATAATGCTGATGAAGTGATTGAGCCCAGAGCCGTATTATCCGGAAGACAGTGAAAAATATTTTCGGCTCATTGTCTAAAATTGTTTATTGATGTATATTTTTTTCAATATATATTTTTTTTCATATATAAGAGATGATAATCGTGTTGTTCATAAGCTTGGTATATATTTAAAGTTTTTTTTTCAGAAAAATTAATAATCAGTCTAGTTAAGGTTTTTAAACATCTACCCAAAAAAAAAAAATGGTTCTCAGACAAGACACTAAATTTTAAGTTACTATTTCCGTCCACTTACAACTCACTCATTGGAAGGGAGTAATAATTAAAAGGGTGACATACTGACACTCCATCTTATCGGGTCCATGGGAGACGGACAAGGCCCATGGCCTCAGACACCAAGAAATAGACAAAAGTAGTGAAAAATCAAGCGAGACGGACAAGGCCCCTGGCCTCAAACAACAAATCAATTTGTCTGCCAAAAGGGACTGTACTCGCCTTGTTGGAGGGGACTTCAGTTCGTCCAGAATGATCATGATTTAATGGAATTGAATGGAAGCCCTTTCTAACTGATTGGTTGGCTCCACGTAACACGTGTAATATTATGCTCTATTATTGCATTTGTCAACTGCTCACACCTTCACATTTAATTTATTATTCTAAATTTTATAAATTCTTATTTAAAAATATAATTTTTTATTTTTTATTTTTAAATTTAATTGAGTATCCATTAACATCCATTTTTTAAATGTTGAAGTAGCACCACCCTCGGTACCCGACTACTCTTTTTGACCTATCTGTAAGTGTAAGAAAACATAGTTACTACTCGCTCCGCTCGTTTTTGAATATTGATGAAAGCTTAACTCGTGAGTATCATCACTTACAGTATCAGCTTAATGGCCTCCCCGGGGTCCAAAACTGAACCAGTCAAAAGCAATCAGTGTCCAAGCAAGCTTCAAAACCATCCGCTTGTAACTATTTAATATATATATATATAAACGACTTTTATGATATTTGTCTTTTAATTGTGAAAGAAAAAGTTACAGAGGTGAGATTATAAATTCTCATAAGACTAATTAATACTATGCTGCACGAATCACTTTTCCTCAGTCACTCACAAATGCTCTTATAACCAATCACCAATGCTAAAAAAATGAGTGAAAAGAGAGAGCCAACAAGAGAGACCAATATGTGCAGTACGAAAGTAATTTATATTGAGGGTTAAATGCATTTTATCCCTCTGGACTTTATGCTCTGTGTAATTTAGACCCTAACTTTTTAAAATATGCAACACGACCTCCTATAGTTTCTAAACTGTGCAAAATAACCCTTCTATTAAACAGACATCCATTTGATCTATTAAGTGTCCATGTGCTAGTCATGTGATATCATTTATAGACAAAATTGCCCTTGCCAAATTCCCTACGCCCATTCCCAGTCAGAACGCAAAACCCAAGCCCCTCATTCATGACCCCATTCCCATTCACATCAGAGCTACACCAGCCATCACAAGCAGAGGAGGACTTTGTTTGTTGACAGAGTAAGGGACCCAGCCACGTGCTTGAGAGCTACTGCCATGCGAAGCGCGACCAACATCACACTAGGACCTGGCGCGGTTGCCGCCACTGCAAGGAGTTCCATCATGGTCACCTCATCCTCTGTGCAAGGGAGCTGCGCGATCGCCATCTCCATCGCTTGTGGAGCTTGAACTGTCGTCCACCTCAGGTCTCCGTCGTGGCGATGTCATCACCATCCTTCTCCTTCTCTCTTGTGCCACCACTGGTTGGTGTGCAGGTTGGGGTTCTGGCTCGGAGACATTCAGATCTCCATCGCGGCTTCTCAGATCTGGTGGCCATGACTCAGATCTGGTGGTGTTTTGTGTTAGAGTCACCACACAAGCCGTTGACCACCATTGCTTGAAATGCCATCCACCACTTTTGACTCCTCCTCTCCTTATGTATCTGATGGTTCTAGTGAATTTGGATCTGCTTCACTAAAGCATGGATCTTGTTGTTTGATTTGTTGTTGATTCTTGTTAAATCTGGTTTTGTGAATTTTTTGTTGTTTCAAATGTTTGATTTGTTGTTGATTCTTGTTGAATCTGAATCAGGAGTTTTTTTGAATGGGGAATGATGGGATTAGAGGATTTGGCAAGGACAATTTTGTTTAGAAATGAAATCACATGACTGACACATGGGCACTTAATAGATCAAATGGATATCTGATTAACAGAAGGGTTATTTTGCACAGTTTAGGAACTATAGGGGGTCGCATTGCACATTTTAAAAAGTCAGGGTCTAAATTGCACAAAGCATAAAGTCTAGGGGGTAAAATGCATTTAACCCTTATATTGATGTCACAAGTCCTTTTAAACCAATTAGAGGAGGAGTTACAATGAAGAAAAAGGAGAGAGAAAAGTCCGTTTTCACCGAAATACAAACTCACCGAAATCCTTTCTATTTTGTATCATCTTGCTTTTTCCAATCAAAACACGCATGACTTAATTTGTTTTAGAAAATTCAAATATCATTTTTTTTTAATAAAGGCATTATAGCCAGAAATTCTTCTTAATGGGTTGGTGAGATTCAAAGACGAAACCTCTCACTCAAAGAATATAGGAGACAACCACTAGGCTATAAGTTTAACCACAACTTCAAACATCATTTACAAATTTAAGCTCCTAACATTTGTATTAATCTTCCAATAATTATCTCTACAAATCCTCTATTAGAAGAGGGAGGTTTCATATGGGCCTCAAGACATACTCTCTTCTTTTCTCACTTTTTTCTTGATTTGAACAAGAAAAAATTTACCGATTCCCTCATTTTCTTTCCTTCTTTATTTGTTTTGTTTTTTTTGTCCTATTTCTCTTAATCCAAACGATTCAAGTGAACTTAATATTTACCCTTTTTGTACAAAATCTTAGATTCAAGTATTATAAATTAAAAATTAATGTTAGAAAAGTTTCATTCTTATTGTGGATTGACTTAAGTCAGATCGATTAAACTTCAAATATTGGTAATGTAAACAAAAGAAACCTTTTTTTCAAGTATTGCTGCTACACAAATAACGAAATATAGTCAAATTCCATTACAAAAATTACAGATAATTATTATATGAAAAAGGTATTAGGATTCACGTATTTTATCAACGAGTTAATAAACATACAAGATCATTATAAAAACAAAAAGTTTCATAGAATTTTAGTATAAGGGCAATATCATTTTATGTTATATTTTTATTTGACACCTAAGTTATTTTATTATTAGAAATATAGAAAATTCAAAAAATAATAATAATTCGTAAAACTATAATATATTTAACACAACTTTTTTATTACATTAATTGTGACTGTGACCACTTAAAAATTTCGGATGTCAGCAAAGTTCTGGCTCTTTAACATTTTTTTATTATTTTTATTTTTTACGATGCATATATATATTCAACAATATTATTTGAAACTTACAAAATTCAAAACATTCAATACTCAGAATATAATAATAAAAAAAACTTATCACTTAAATTTTTTTCCCTTTAACTTCTCTTTTCAACTCTCATTTTTCTTAAAAAAATTTTGGGTGTCCAAGGCATCCAAAAACTGGCAGTTGAAATGCTTTATTGTTATTGTTATATATCTGGCCGTCAATCACAAATTAAATCAATTGGCTTCAAACGAGACCAGAGGGGGAGAGTAAGCGAGAGAAACAGTAAACGGGCATCCACATTTCTTCTAGAGCCTTCAAGGTTCTACGCATTGGCCTTTCACCTGTCATGCTCCGTACCCTCTACAACTATTTGTTTAGTTACACAGCACGAGCCCATCTTTGGATCATTAGACATTACGCGACAAAGTTGATGCAACGTGCGCATACATTATCTTATTTTGCGGAGAGATATAATGTGTGAATATCTACGGGGAGTATATCACATGAGATCTGATAGTTTATGATAAGATTGAGAGAAATTAATTGATAATTGTATTTTATATAAATAATTAAGATTAAAATATAAAATCATATGATTATTTTAAATAAGTATAAATTATTATTAATTAATTTTTAATTTTAACTATTCATAAATGTTTATCTGGTTTAAATTTATTCTTTTTACTTTTATAATAAATTATTCGTCCCATATGATACATGATAGCTCCATATCCATAAAATTTTACACTTCACCTTTAATTTATCCATACCAAACACACTTCCAGTATAAATTTTTCACACATATATCTAATAATACTTTGTTATATACATTTAAAAGTTTTTAATTCCTATGATAACTGAAGAAAAGCCATTTGTAAGGTGTTACAATTATAAAGTGTTATATGATTAGTTGATATTATCAAAATAATCTGTTGTACATTTCTCTTTATATAGCCTCCTTATGCAGCCAAATTTAGTAGCCTCCAATATTCCTTGTGCTAATTATGTCTTCCCTAAATGAATCAAGCACTTCCACTACTCCTGAACTAAACCCTCCATCATCACTAAAATCCATAGATGATAATGGGGTTTTTGTTTCTAACTCAAACTTGCTCGAAAAACAAGGGTGCATCATGCCCAAAGAGTTCGTTTGGCCATCAGAGTACTTGGTCAGCACTTCTCAAGAGGAGCTCAAGGAACCCCTAATAGACTTGAGTACCATCATGACAAGGAACGATGATGCTGATGAAGCTATTGCGACTGCCGCAGAGCTTGTGAGGACAGCGTGCTCGAAACATGGCATCTTTCAAGTGATCAACCATGGTGTCGACCAAGACCTCATCGATGCTGCACACAGTGAAATTGACTCCATTTTCGGGCTCCCCGTTAGCAAAAAGCTCGGTGCTGTGAGGAAGCCAGGTGAGGTCTCGGGCTACTCGGGTGCTCATGCAGACCGATATTCTTCCAAGCTGCCGTGGAAGGAAACATTCTCTTTCATGTACAATCACCAAAGCAACTCATCCAAATCCAAGCAGATTGTTGAATACTTCGAGTCTGTCTTAGGACAAGACTTTCAACACACGGGGTATGTTGGATGATTACTTGATTTCATGCATCATTATAACGACAATTTCCATTTTGAATATTTTTGCAAGATCTCATATTAAGAGAATATATGCTTGTGTATGTTTTGAATAGTTAATAAATACACTTTTCGGGATTCAAGCTTGCATTCTCATTTTTAAAGGAGACCAAATTAAACCACTTACTAGCCACTATTACTTTTTGAAATATTTTAAAAGAGATAGTATGAGATGTCCTATAAAAATTGAAAAATGATTTGTGTACAATAAAATCTTAAGATAATTCTACACCATCTTCTCTACATAAATTTTCTTTTATTTTTCTCTCTTTGGACCTACATTTTTATTGTCATTTTATGCAATATACATTATGGTGTACAATTATTGTCATATTTGTATTGTACACCAATCAGATCTCTTAAAAATTAGTTGATAGTAAGTTTTAACTTTTCTTTTAACTAATATTTAAGGGACAATTTATGGTGTACCTTAAAAGATATTAAAAAAGTTAGAGATCTTTTAGTATTTCTATAAAATTCAAATGTATTAGTATTTTTTAATTATTTATAGCTAAAAATGAATTATATATCCCATTAATCCTAGTTATTAATATATATATATATAATTAATAATTAAATCACAATTATGTAATATAAAAAGGTATTAGTATCGTATATATCAAAGGAAAATTTTAAATAACATCACTTAATAAATGGAACATCAATCAAGCATTTAGCAACGAGTGATATTATTAGAATTTTCCTTTGATATCCACAAGGTACTAATACCATTTTATATTAAATGATTGTGATTTAATCACTATATATATATATATATATATATAAAAAGAGATCTATCCAATCCCCTTACCTGTCATTAGCTAGTCTAATTCTAGTGGCTTATCCCACTTATATTTTAAGAGAGCATTTATTTCAAGGTTTGAAATTAGGTTCCTTAAAATACGATTTCTGATAATGATATTTCTGAGAATATTATTCTCGGGTATCTTTAAAAAATTATTTTTTTTAGCATTAAATATTCTTGGGATTATTTGTTAAGATTCCCGGGAATAAATTTAAAACTTGTTTATTTTATAATCTACATTCCTGAGAATATATGTCATAATTTCTAAAATGCCCTTAATACAATAATAAAGAGAAAGAAGTCAAATAATTGAGAGATTATTTAGTAATTGTGCTTAATAATTATGATTTTCAAGTCATGGAAAAAAAAATTTATCCACCATTCAACTTAGGAATAAGATTTCACTAAATCATAAAAAAATATTTTTCCATAAAATAATTAATACCTAGGAAAAATTTTATAAAACTTATAACAAACGTAGAAACACATTATTTCCAATTACCTATTTTTGAGAATAATTAAATATGCCTTGAAACAAATGCCCCATAATAAAACCTAAATATTATTTCTTCCATTTTGTCATATCAGTTGCTTTGAAATAAAGTTACTAATACTCAGAATTTATTAAAAACTAACTAATCTAATTCAAACTAATTTGACTCCCAAAGGAAGTAGACTTTTTCTTTTTGTTAATTTTTTTTTTCATTTGCAAAATTTAAACTCCATATCTTATTTAAAGATAATAAATATGCGCCACTAGTTACTTAAACAAATTTGGGAAGATAACACTTTACTCTCTAAAAAGTAGGGAAGATAATATATTACTCTTTTGAATCACAAGTAATGTGCATTTCACCTCTAAAATTTTGAAAACACTCAAATGGACCCATAATGTTTTCTAATCCTACAAATCCACACTTCTATTAATTTTTTCATATATTGTTAATAAAAATAATTTATATTCAAGAAATTTTAGGATATCAAATTTGCTATTATTTTTTAGTTTAAGATATTATATTACATATAACTTAAAATTTAAGAAATATAATGCACTTGTTATCTATTAACAATAGTTAAAGTTTAAAAAAATAAATACATATTCTAAAAAATTTGGAGATAAAATACATGTGACTTATAACAAGAGGATAAAGCATATCTTTGCCGACAATTTAAAGTAATCAAAAGTTTGTGACAAGTCAGCTTTTTTCTTAGCCCGCAATGTTTTCAAACCTGCCAGCTCTTTTTTTTAAATGGTTTAATTTGTCACACGCAAAAATCTAAAATTGTTAATACGATCTCCCAGCTCGGTCGTGATCGAAACCGCTTGTTTTTGGTTAATTAAAAAGTTTCTACTCATCCCACCCATTTCAACCCATAATTACCTGTACACAGGAACGCGAACAAGGACAAGAAGCTTCCCTCTTTGTTTCATTTCATCACTATTGCAAGTTGAATACATTACAATTAATTTAATTAACCAAGAGACCTAGTATTCAACCTGCAATAGTCACGCTGATGTATGAAAATAGGGAAGCTTATTGTAACTTAAACTATATTTGTGAATTTAAATTTTAAAGAAAAATGAAGAAGAATGAATAATTTGTAATATAAAATTATATTATAAGTTTTTTCTTCTCTTTCTTTTTCCTTTAAAACTCAAACTCACAAATATCCTCTTAATTAACCAAGAGACCCAGCATTCAACAATTTCCACGGAAAAAGTTTTTTACGCTTAATTATATTATTTTAATCGGAGAAGGCAGGTGTATCAAAAGTACTGTGAAGCAATGATGGAATTATCTTTGGCAATTATGGAGCTCTTGGCCATTAGCTTGGGCGTAGATCGCTTGCATTATCGAAGATTTTTCCAAGATGGTGACTCAATAATGAGGTGCAACTATTATCCACCATGCAACGCTCCCAGCCTTACCTTCGGCACTGGCCCTCACTCTGATCCAACCTCGCTAACCATTCTTCATCAAGACCAAGTTGGAGGTCTAGAAGTTTTTTCTGATAACAAATGGTTGGCTGTTCACCCTCGACCTGAAGCCCTAGTCATAAACATTGGAGACACTTTCACGGTATATATATTTGCACTGCACATTTTTTTTTTCCCTCTCTTACTATCATCATCGCATCTAGTTGCGTATCTGAAATGATCATATAGGCTGGTACAAGGTAAAGGACTCACAATTAGTACCAACAGCATGCAATAAAAACTTTATATTATTTCACTATCTACACCCCCATTGTATTGTTTTATTTCATAACCGACACATTTATTTGGAAATACAGGTTCAATTTAATTTCAAATATTAATTAGTCTTTTTTGGTGCGTTTAATTAGGCGTTGTCAAATGGGAAATTCAAGAGTTGTTTGCATAGGGCATTGGTTAACGCCGACAGGGAGAGGAAGTCGCTGGCTTTCTTTTTGTGTCCGAGAAAAGACAAGACACTGAGACCCCCAGGCAATCTGTTAAGCACAAAAGAGGCACGGAAGTTCCCTGATTTCACGTGGTCCAATTTATTGGAGTTCACACAAAGGCATTATAGGGCTGATGCTTCTACGCTCCAAAGCTTCATCATGTCCAAGTGGCACTGCTAGCTACAGTTCGTCCCACTTCTAATTAATTAAATAAATTGGCTGCTTATGACGGCTTTCGGTCAATGTCATCCCCTTTTATTTTATTCTCTGTCATTTCGCACATTAATGTTGTTTTAATATTTAAATAAAATATATATTTTATTATTATTGAATATGTGAAATGAGTAAAAAAAATTATATCTAATAATAATAAAATGAGTATTAGGATAATATTGTGATATGTCAAAGTTGATACTAGCAGCTTCTACATGCAAAAACTATCTTTTTTTAAAAAAAAAATAAAGAAAAAAAAATTGGAGGTGTATAATAATTTTGTGTATACCTACGGGAAGTATTGTGTGGTGTTTTTTGTTGAATTTCAAGGTATCAGCAGAGAAAAGTGATAATTATGTATTTTAAAAATTACTTTTATTTAAAAATAATTAATTATTTTAAAAATTTTAATAGTGTTAAGGGTTTCAATTTTTTTTAATTCTTGAAAAATTAGTAAGTTTTAGTTTGGGTCCTTGGATTTTTTTTTTGTTTGGTTGTATATAGGCCAAACACTTCTAAAATTATTTGCTTTTAGTTTCTTAAATTAGTTTAATGTTGAGTTGGATAAGAAAGAGACATTATTCAATCCTATATATTTATCAATAGTTGTATGTGTTATGCCATGATCTTATTTGTCAAAACTTTCACTCTATACTTCATTATATCTAACTTATTAATGAATCTCATCGAACCTAATACTTCATTTTACAATAGAGTTTTGACACATATAATTATGATATGTAATGTGCAACTAGTGGTTGCCACACGCACAGAAGGGCTAGATAACATGATTTTTTTCTTATCCAACTAAACATTTAATAGATACGGGTTAATTTTAGGGGCTAAAATCAAACTGTTTTGGAAATATTTGAACCAAAATCAAATGTTTTTTTTTAGGGACCAAAAAATCAAAACTTTTTTAATATTTCAATACCAAAATGATATTTAAATCTAGTATTAATAATTTTTCAATAATACTTATATTAAATACTATTAATACATTAGTGAAGGAGGAGAGAAATTAGTGAATAAAGGATAATTTAATAAATTATTATTAACTTTATTTTTTTACTAACTTTTATATTTTTTCAATTATTTTCTCAATTCAAGCGTCTATTTAAAATTAGATAGTTATTTAAAGATGGAGAACTGCACAGAAGATGAAAATTTTCAGAGTAGTGTGATGGAACTGGAAAAAATGTATATGTACAATATAGAATACACCTACAATAGGACTTACATAGAAGGGGTGATGTAGCAGCTTCCTAACTAATTGTAATCAATTTGTAACTAATCCTAATCAAGTTGTAAGAAACTAACAAAACGCAATATACTCTAACACCCCCTATAAGATGGAAGAAGGAGTTGAGTCTGTTGCAGCAATTGACTTTCATGTGTGTGCGTAGTTGATAGTAGCGAGTCTGTTGCACAATTTTTATATACACAATTGATAGTAGCGGTTAGCGGACTAGCGGCAAAAGACAAATCCGCAATAGGGTAATAGATCGACCACGAGCCAGATGACTTTCGTGTGATGCCATTAAACAAGTAATTAAACATAAGAAACACTATGCTTTCTCTTTGTAAAATTAATCGAAACTATATTATATTATATATCTGCATAATAAACGTTGCATTATTTTCATACATACACGCATGGCTATATACAGTGGCGGAGCTAAACATCAAAATCTTTTTTGATTGAGAGGAGGACCATGTTCTAGAATAGAAGATAATTAAATAATATCTATTAAAAAAAAAAAGGGGATAAAGTCGAAGGAAAATGAGGGTGTCCCATTATGCCAATCCTCAGACACACGAGGCACAATCCTAACTATACATAAAATTACCATATGGTGTGGAAAATGATGAAAAGTTTGGCCCCCAACATGGTACCATGTGTTAATTAAATCTTACCATTGCCCCACTGAATCGATCTGATCTTGCGGGTGTAACTGTTTCTGAATTGAATTTGGGGAGAATGGTAAGGAAAATAGCTGATCCGTGGCCACATAGGGAGGCTGATAATGAGAAATGAGATTTGTTGAGGGATATACGCTACTCAAAGGTATATTATTATTTTGGTCATTGAGGTGATGTTGCTGTTGTTGTTGTTGATGTAGTAGCCTTTGTTCAGAACGTTGTTGCTTTGGAATGTTAAGCTTCTCTCCTTCTATCTCTCTATATTTCTGGAGATAGGATTTTAAAGGGTCAACATAGTCCTCAAAACCTAAGGTTGTGATGGCCCATATGATGTCATCCCCATTGATGGTCTTCCTTTTTTCTCTTTGGCACTTGTCAGAGGCTTCCCCAGTGACAAAGCTAATGAACTCAGACACACATTCTTGAACTGTCTCTTTTGCATCCTTTGAGATTTTCCCATTGGAAGGGATGGCCTTTTTCATGATTCTACCCACATTGGCTATAGGGAGAAAGCGATCTTGTTCTTTGTTGTTGTTGTTGTTGTTGTTGCATGTCTTTAAGCAAGGACTTTCAGGGCTTCCTGTGATGAGCCCATTTGGCAAATTGCTATTGCTCTCATGTTCCATTTGCTCTTAGACGTGGGGCGGGGTATGAGCCTTTTAGGAGAGTAGGGACTGTATGGATGGATGAAATGAAAGAGAGGCACAAAAATAGGCATGTAAGGAGGAAGAGTACAAGTTTAAAAAGAAAAAATTGGGTACCGTTGAACTCGCTCTTGATGCAGTTGATATAACTGCCATGACCCAATCCTATACAAATAAATCTAGAACTTTTTTTCTTGAATTACATCAAGGACAATATGGAGAGCATGCATAGGAGAATTTTCAATTCCTATTAACTACCGATTTCTATTTTATTCATCTTTAGCATCATTTTCAATTTCTTAAGACATTAATGCTTTCACACTTAGGCTCATCTTCTGCACTCTTTGCAGCGATCTCGTAGTGAAACAGCAAATTAGCTGTGTCAAGTATATGAGCCATCGGCAAAACCAAGTAACACAACAAATTTTTCATTCATGCAAACTTGAGAAATAAATAACAATAATCCAAAGAAAATGGAATGTTAAATATCAAAAAGAATATAACACTTTTTTTTTTCCCTACTGTCATATTCTAAGTCCTAACAACATCTCAAAATAGAAATAGAAATAACAAGAAAACAGAACAAGAAAATAAATTCAGCCTACATGGATTATTTGACTGGGCTATGAATTCTTGTCAGGCAAGGTTCCCATCCAAGCCGGAGGCAGCATACCCGTTTGTTCTTCAACTGTCTGAAACAGAGGTGGCAGCATCTTATACACACCAGCAACCTTATCCAAACCCACTGCACCATCAGTTACTTCCCCACCATTACCATTAGTCCAAATGCTGATCTTAGGCTGGAGTCCACGTACAGCCTCTGCATTAATCTTTGCAATCTCCTGGAACATGCCTCCGTTTATCATCAAGTAGTCCCTGAGAGCAGCATAGTTGCCTCCCAATGCGTCAAGGAGGGTCTTCAGATATGCACCTTGGGCTTGTCCAAGTGCCATGATCCCCTCTGCCTCCCTTTTCTTTGCATATAACTCTGCATCAGCTGCTTGCTGCCGAGCGAAGAATGATGCCTCCGCTAAAGCTTTTTGTGCCTCCGCCTCTTTCTCCTTCTCGAACAGAACTGCTTCCGCCGCTTTTTGTTTCTCGTACAGAACCCAGTTGGCCTCTTGCACCTGCATATCACAGAATTGTATGTTATTTGAACGAAAAAGAAATTATTTGCACCTGCATACCATTAGATGGAGTGCAGACTTTATTTGAATGGAGTTTATTCTCCATCCAATGGTAAATTATTTATGAGTCAACACGATATCTCATATACAATGACAATAAATAACACAACTCTATTTGAACATAGGGCTGTGATTGGGAGATTGAAAATGGAGAGAGTGGGAAGACTACCCTTGAATGACCATTATTTGGAATCAATTTTAAAGGAAAGAGTGGCATAGTTAGTTAGGGATATTGTGTCTCTTCCTTACCACTCAAAACCAAACTTTTTGGACCCTTCAAATTGGGGGTCAAGTAGAAAATGAGTGCAATTTTCAAACAAGATTGTGACATAGTTTCTTCTATTCTATTCGTTACCTTTATCTTTTATTCCATTAATAGTCACTCCCTTCCATCATCTAAAGAACTCCCACACATAGCCTAACAAACATTCTTTTGGTTAATAATGATTTGTCAAAAAAGTTAATCAAAGGAGGACTAAGACCAAAAATGTTGGGTTCACAAATTTTTATGAAAATAAATTAAAGACAAGCAAACACGCTAATTAGTCTGATTAGTGAATGCAAACTGACTAATACAATTACTAATTTCCATTTGCTGTAAACTGACAACAGATTTAGGAACTAAGAACTCACCTTGGTTTCGTACTCAACGCTTGCTTTCGTGAGTAAATCAGCCCTAAGCTTCTCCGTCCGTGCCTTAGCATTCATCCTCTCAACCTCTCCCTGCAGCTCCGCCTCCCTTAGCGCCACCGCCTTGGCCGACTCCACCTCCGCCACCTTCGCCGCCTTTGCCCACGTCGCCTTCTTCTTCGCCAGCTCAGCATTCGCCTCTGCCACCTCCGCCTCCCTCTCATTCTCAAACACCTTCACCTCCGTCTTCACCTAAACACGACAATATCCAGGTAACAAACTAGTCATCCAATTAACCAACCAACATAACAGTTTGGAAAAAATGTTATTTATACATATATTGCATTATTAGAGTATATGTGAATTGACACAGAGTGTAATGCAATATACGTACAAAAAATATAACTCAAAAAGTTTTGTGATATTATGGTGTGACACATTCATACCTTTATCTCCTGCTTGTCGCCCTCCCCTCGCCTCTGCGTCGCTATGATCTTGGTCTCCGCATCGATCTTTGCCGCGTTCTGGAGGGTCTGGCCTTCTCTCATCTTGGCGCCAACCGCCCCCTTCATCCTGGCCTCCGCCACCTCCACTTTGGCCTGGTTCTCCGCCTCCACTTGTGTCTTCTTCCCCAAATAAGAGAAATACTCATGGCCGGGCATGTCCACTAGTTGCTTAATGTTGGCGTTGTAAATCAACAGGCCGAACTGGTTAAGCTCCAACTGAACCTTATCAAACACCCCTTGTAAAGCATCGGCCATCACAGTAAGTTAGAATTACTTGGAATTGACTATAGCTTCCCTAATTTCTATTAGTTCATCATTTAACATTATAACAGTAACTTGAGCAGGACTGGATTTTATAAAGTCAAAATTTCACATAAAGCAATCATGTACTTATATCACTCTTTGGATATACTTAAAGAGACACTTCGAGTGCACTTAAACATTGGTTGAGAGAAGCCTTGAGACCCCTGGAGTGCACTTAAATGTTAGTGAAGAGAAAATTTAGGAACATGTCTGATGCTTGCATATGTTACGTGTAGTGAATGGTTGGATGACACATGTATAATGTGGGATCCAGATTTTAACATGTGATTTCATTTACAGCAATCACGCGGTTATTAAGTGGGGCTAGCGGTTAAGTTTAAAATTAAAATTTTAAATCATGACATTTTTAATTATTTTTGTTTTTGATAAAAAAATCTCAGATCTGAGTTTTCTGATGTTCTTCCACCATTTGCACTGGTGAACTAAACATTCCACATATGGGTGAGAATCTCTTCTCATATATCCTTTGTGATCTTCGTCAGCGATGATGAATCATACAGCAGCAAAGTAGTTTTTGTCCTTCAGTTGATTTCTTCTGCGCGACACAATCTCCACCAAACACCACCGCTGCACCAGCACACACCTGTTGCAGTTCGTTCTCCGCAAGTTCTCACTTTTGCCGCAGACCGCCACTGCAACTCTCTTGCGCCATCGCATCACCGCCCCTCTCTCACGCCATTCGTTCTCTGCAACTTTGGGTTCTCGCTTCCGCCGCACAACTCAGATGCACCGCCAATCTCGGACGCTTCCGCCGTGAGTTTCTGCAACTCTGGGTCACAGAAACTCCCCTCCACGCCCTCAACTCCTGCTTCTGACTTTTCTTTTTATTTTTTTGTTTAATTTTAAGTTCTTTTTTTTAATGGGGTTTTTATCTTTTTATTTTTCTTTCTCTGCCTTAAAACCTCCAACCAATAAGATGCTAATTACTTAATAAAAAAAAAAAAGAAACAGATGCTAATTACAGCCATAACATTATGTTGACTTAGAATGGCCTGTTTCACTTGTGTACATATCTAGTTCATTTATTTGTCCATGTCACATATTCAGTGTGCAGATAACATATGCGTCTGCTGCTGAGCATGTACCCTGCAGATCCCACTAATATCTTTTTATTCTATTAAAATTTATTTTTAAATTTATTAATTACAATTATATTTACTCTTAATTTTATCATTTTTTTAATTCTTTTGTTATGTAACCGGCCTCCTTTTTAATAATATAATAAAAGAAATATAAAAATTAAATAAATTTTTAATTTTTATTCAATATAATATCAAATAATTACATATCAAATTATATGTTTTATCGAGTTAATTTATCCTATATTTCTTTTCTTATTTTTATAAACAAACACTAATAAAAAAATAGCGCATATTGAATTGCTAGTATAAATAAATTTAATATATTATTTTATATACGAAAGTAATTCAAATCATTTCATCCCCCACTTTTATCCTTATCCATGTGATCGCAAATTTTCACTGGAAAACAAAAACCCCCAATTCAAACTGATAAGTGTATTTTTCAATGGAAAGTCAGTTTTGATTGATTCAATAATACCTTGCTTGAACTCCTTGGTGCCCTTGAAGATTTCGTCCATGGTCATGGAGGCGGCGAGGACACGTGTCTCGCCTTCGATGATCCCCTGGACGAGATCATTGACGTGGCAGGAGAGCTTGTCGTGAGGGCAGATGAGCTTGGCGTATTTGAGGAGGCTTTCCTCTTCGTCCACCCTGGGGCCTATGGTGAAGACCGTAGGGAGCTTGAAAGGGAGCTTCTCGGCGCTCATGGCTTGCAACTCGAACGTGTAGTTCACCGGCGAGAGGTCGAACACGGTGCACGATTGGCCTGGGAAGATCCATGCCTTCTTTTCAATCTTTATGTCCTTGATCCCTGCACCCGTGATTACCAGGTATTCGGATGCTTTCGCTACCTTGAACATGGTTTTCTAGTGAGTGATGTATGATACGATGTTTTGACTTTTGAAGGATGAAAGACTTCGTCTTGTGAAGGAATGAATGGTTTATCATATGCGTTGTAATGCGTCTGCGAATATATAAGAAGAGGTGAACAAGTCAAATTCAAATTCAAAAAAAAAAAAAAAGAAAAGAAATAACTGTCATCAAACGCCAGTTATCCCCCATATCTTTCGATATTTTTAGTTTTTGAATCAAAACTAACTCTTAGAGATCAGGAAAGGATCTAAAGTTTGGTTTGGTATGGTTGGAGATTCTTAAAAGTCATATTTATGTTGTTTGGTTAAATAATATAAAATTACTTTTAATAAGGAGGTACCGCACCACTAAAATAGTTATAATAGACATAAATATTGTGAAAAGAATAAAAGATTAGAAGTCTTAATTAATAGAATAAAAAAGTTGAATTTTTTATAAAAGTTTAAGCATTGTACCAGTCTTTTAAATTTTTTTAATATTAGATAATAGAAGTCAGCTCTATAAAGTATCTCAATTTTTTAGCTTACTAAAAGAAAAAAAAAAATTAGCTTTGACTTTACCAAATCCATCCTTAATAATACATTCTTAAATATAAAATCATATTATAGAAATGTATAGCATAAACTGTTTAATTATCCGAGAGGTAAAGGGAAAGAGTGTAGGTGAATGTGGCAGAGGAAGGTTAGGGGTGCTTGGAAGCTGCAAAGGCACTCCAAATTAGGGTTTGCACCTAGAGAGTAAAGAGTCTGAGGAGAAAATCTTCTAATTTTGTATCGAATCCTTTATATAAAGAGCAAGTTACTAATTTTGTATCGAATCCCGACTCGTGATTTTCTTCCTATAATTGCTTTGGAGTATTTTATTTAATTGTGAAATTGCTTATTGGTTGTGTTGGTTGGTTCAATGTACTTGCCGCAATTCAGCCAGATTAGGGCAGCAGCCCTCCCACGAAACAAAAAGAAATACTGTAAAAATCAACAATAAATAAGAGTTTGAGAAATAATAAAAGATGCCGAGACTATAAAAGCTAGTGCCAAAGGCTACCCCATTATTACTTTTCATTACAATGTTATCAGGGGAGTAATTCTAATAAAATAACCAAAATTCCATACAGAATGCATTGTGAAGATTAGATTAATGTCGTGATATCATCTACTTTTTTCATTCTTGAATAATTACCTATTTCAAAAATTTATTTTATGTAAAAATAATTATCCATTTCAAAGGTTTAGGTAACATTTATTATTTCTTTCTAATAATATCCATATTAAACATTATTGACTCATTAATGAAAAAAAATGAGTAATTGAAATATTTTAAAAAAAATAATTTAGTAAATTATTTCTGACATTCACTAATATTAATGTTTTAATAAATATTTCCTTAATTCTAGTAATCATTTAAAAGTCAATAATTATTTAAGGAAAAATAAAATATTTATCTATTTAAAAATTATTAATTACACCATATCATTCTGGTACTTATTTTCTAGAAAAATAAATTCGGAATGTTTGGCATTTTCAAGCGAACTGTGCTCTTTTCTGTTATACAATTTTTAAAATTTTTAAAATCCAGCAAAGGAGAAGCCAAAATACCAGCTCAAGTTAAATTAGCATATTGATTCTGTTGAACAAATTAGAAAATGACGCTTGAACTTTGAACTTTAACTCAGGGCCGTTTGTGTCTCCGCAGTTATGAGAAACACCAGTTACACTTTTAATAAAGTTTCCTTTTGGAAAAACACTTAGAAAATTGACTTGAGGAGGGAAAAAAAAGAGAGGAAAAGATAAGAAAACAACTCGTCATTCAATTATCCGACGCTGTTTGGAACAATTTGGGGTTAAAGGAGCTGGAGCATGAAGGAAGTACAAAAAGATTTAGCAATAACAGCTCAACGCAAAAGATCATTCAAAATCTTTTTCTTTGAGAGTAAAGTCAAGGCTGGATGTCACATGACAAAAATTGCTGATTCTAATGTCACAGAAAATCGATGCAGGGCTCACATTCCTGTAAAAGCCTTCTTAACACCACTAGAAGACCCCGCCGGTATCCCTTTCAGCACATTAAACCTCACAGTCTTTGATAAAGGCCTGCTAACGGAAAAATAAATAAAACCAATAGAACTCGTGAATAGTATGTTGACTTTGAAGATACAGATCAGTGAGATTTGTTAGCAGTTAACCACAAAAACTGACACAACATGGAGACACACTAAACTCCTAACATTACAGCACATGACTATATACATATAGTGGGGGAACACGAAGTGTAAACACCCTTCAATAACCTTTTATAGGCTCAACACCCTGCACATGGAGGGAGCAAGTGCAAAGTCAGAACACAAGATAAAAACAACCGAAATAAGGTTTACAACTAAAAGACAAACCCAGTCCAACAGGAGACTTTTAACAATAGCAATCCAAAGATGTTGATCAATATGAGAATAACTCTTCAACTTTAGCTTCAAAATCTAACCATGCTCAGAAAGAATGACTCCTCAAGTGTAGATATCATACAATTTAAAAATGATTTGATACTTCATTGTGTCATTTTTTCTACAAATAATATATTTTTAAAAATAATAATACATATCAATTATTAGAATATATTCATATTATTATCCGATTTTTTTAAAATTTGACATGTTTGATTGTTAATATAATATTATATAATACAATGGTCAGATCAATCAAATTTAATTTTTATAAAGAGTTATTAAAGAGTATAAGTATACAAGACTTACATTTAATATAAGCAAATCCCCTCTCATACATACACACATATATACCTAAAAAGTTAAGATGAAAATTTCACAAATCAAAATATCATATTTATATTTATACATGAAGTTAAGATTATACGTTCAAATATTTATAGATGTCAACCTACCAATTTCCATTAGTTACTAGAACACACCCCCCCAACCCCAAAAAAACAAAAAAAAAAAAAAAGAAAAGGAAAAGACACGAAGAAAAGGAGCTCTCATTTAAGAATTACTGTTCTGTTCTAGTGATTTTGGGCTTAGTTCATGAAGTTGCATTCTAAATTTCTAGTGGAACTCAAGAGCCAGTTACCAACCTGCACTGCCCAATAATAACATGGTCGCCCTCCTTCACACGGAAACAAGGAGATATATGTGCGGCAATATTTGAGTGTCACTTCTCATACCTAAGAGAGAATCAAATAGATGGAGAGCTTTCACAAAAAAAAGAATACAAAAACTAAGGGTACGTTTGCTTTACATTTTTCAGTTTTTGTAAAGGAATAACTAAAAAAACTGAAAACTGGAAAATACAAAGCAAACACACCCTTAAAGCAACTCAAATTATTACAGGAAGAATGAGTCTAACCTTTGGTACTTCCTAATAAAGTGAAGGTAGTTGCACCGAACAATGATTGTCCTCGTCATCTTGGTTGATGGTATCATATCACTTAAGAAAGGGGGGTTTGAATCAAGTGACCTTTAAAATTTTCTGCACACTTAATAAACAATTAACAAGTTCACCTAGATGTCTCCTATAAATTCAGGAAATATTCGTGTAACAGAATGTAATTTTTTTGAATAAGTTTTGAATGCAAGGTTTATATGTTTGTTTTCCTTGTAGATAGTATATGAATGAGGACAAATATATTTCAGCAAAAATAAAAACCTTGTTGGAAATAGAAAATAAAGAGATAGAGTTAAAGAGAGTGTACCAAGAGCTTTTATACTGGTTCAACTTCAATGTAAAGTCTACTCCAGTCCTCAATAGTGTTGGTGAGAATTCCACTCAATTCCAAGTTCAAATACAAAATCAACAATACAAAGTTAGTGACTTCACCAACTCAAACTCTCATAATATACAAACTCAAGATTCCAACAATGACCAAGACAAATATTCAAAGGATAGGCCTATCCTCACTCACGAAACATTCTTATGAAAACATCACTCTAATACTGAACTCACAAATATTGATTTTCTTGATAAGTCTTGGTGGTTTGAATATGATTCTTCTTGAAGCATATATAGGCCCCACCCTTGCCAAGCAACTACGAGAAAGAAAGATGATAGAAGTTTGATAAAAAATGCTTGTTGTAACGTCTCTCATTGCAACTAGAAGAACGAGCTTGAAAACATGGGAAGATGAGCATTTCCATTTGGATGATAGACCATGGGGGTTCTTTCTTTGTTATGCAGAAAATATTTTAGCAAGGGATTGCCAAGTTGAGCTAAAGATTTGACCGTTTGAAACCCTCCTACAATGCCTCTTCTACTGACTTTTTCTTTTGTTGTTTTCTATCATGTGGCAGAAAAGCTTTTGTCCTTTTGTTATTGTCAACACTTGGTCCCGTATGTTGTGTCTTGTTGAACACTTCTCCTTTTTACTTTATTGTACTTAGAGAGATGTAGACTATACTTCTTTGATGGGTCCACAAGCTTCTAGAGAAGCCTTTTTTACTGATGCATTAAAGCTAGTCTTTAGCTTCTGTCAGCCTTCGTGTACAGCACCTTGGTTTAGGTGTTGTTCATGACTTTTTTAAATCAAACCAAGGATGTCTCCTGTGAAGCTAGGAGATATTTGCTGTTTATTGTAATTTTGAAACACTTGGCAAATATATTAGATAGAAATATGATTATGTTTGTCATCATTAAGAGGTTCTCAAGCCAACAATCTCCCCCTTGATGACAAACATGCATAAAAGGAAATGATAAGGAAAAAAAATCAAGAAAGGATACTCCCTTTATGTGAACTCCCCCTTAATGTGAACTTTCTTTAAGTTTAAATTATTTTCTCATGACCTTCTTATATTTCCATTATTGGAAATCAAGATGAGTCTTAGGAATATTTTCTATGAGTTTGAGTCTTAGTCAATTCCAATTGATTTGGAAACCAAGCATAATTTAATATTTGAGATATTGCCCATACTTGTTTTCCTTCTTTAATAATAAAGAACGATTAAGCGCGAGCCTATACACATGCAGTCATGCATTAGAGAGGAGTAAGAGCATGCAGCAGGCAAATAAGATATTTCACAATTCCAGACAATTCAACCAATCATGCAATACGTACAATGACTTGTGATAATCTCCATTCATGTTCAAGCATAGCAATCAGTGAAGAGGGGTTTTGAGAGATTTTGAGATGAACTTTTCAAAAATGTGATTTATCCAATTTTACATATCTAAAACATGTATAAGGTTTTCAACATGTATAGGCTATATGTTTGAGTCACTAATAGCTTATCTATTTACAGAACATGAGTACAACAACTTTGAGAGATAATGCAATAAGAATATTTACACGTGGGAGAGTAAATGGAAAAATTACCAAGCTTTAGCACACTAATCTTGACAACTTTTCCTTTTCTTTTCAATTAGTTCTTATTAAAAAAAATTACATTATGTTACTTGAATATCTCCTGAATTCATAGGAGACATTTGGGGTGAACTTGTTAACTGTTTGTTAAGTGTGCAGAAAATTTTAAAGGATCATTTGATTCAAGACCCCCCTTTCCCAAGTGATTTGATACCATCAATTGGTATCAAAACCTGGTCTCTAGGGGTCAAGCATGGCAAACATTGTCCCATACACTCTCATCGAAGGCCAATCAACCACAAGACCTCCATTTTTCAATGGAGTTAACTATGCCTATTGGAAAGAAAGAATGAGAATCTTATTCAATCTATAGACTATGACCTGTGGAAAATAATCACCAAAGGAACTAAAGTACCCATGACTACAAATGAACAAGATCAAAGCATCATCAAAAGTGATGAGGAATGGATTGCTGAAGAAAAGAAGAAAATTGAAATGCAAGCCAAAGCAATCAATCTTCTACATTGCGCCATAAGTTTTGAAGAATACAGAAAGGTGTCTAAATGTTGAAGTGCAAAGGAAATCTGCGACAAACTTCAAGTAACTCATGAAGGCACAAAGCAGATCAAACGAACCAAAACTGATATGTTCATGAGAGAATATGAGCTTTTCAATATGAAAGAAGAAAACATTGATTAAATGTTTGAATGTTTTGCTGTGACTATCAATAATCTAGACATGATGGGAAGGTGCTTTGAAGATGAAGAATTAGTAAGAAAAATTCGTAGAAGTCTCACTACACCATGGCTGTCCAAAATAACAGCCACTCAAGAAGGAAGAGATATTAGCACACTGTCCTATGATGAGCTAAAGGGTAATCTCATTGCCTTTGAAATGACTCATCTAAAAAATGAGAAGAAGATAAAAGGGTTGGCGCTGAAATCAAAAGCAGAAGACATATACAAATCCAAAACTGAAAAGAAGTTGGAGGAAGACGATGAATTCAGCATGTTTCCTCAAGGAATGATGAGAATGTGGAAGAAAAGAGGGAAATGAAGAAAAGGAAATTTCTCTAGAAAAGAAAACTACAAAGGGGAATTAAGCAAAAAGGACATAACATGTCACTACTGCAAACAACCAAGCCACTTCAAAAATGAGTGTCCTCTGCTGCAAAAGAAAGAGGAAGGAAAGAAGTATAAAAAGAAGGGGTTACTCCAGCAGTGAAAAAGAGGAGGGCATGTTCGTTGATCTATGTCTCATGGAAAATGATAATGAGGAGGTAATTTTTTCTAATGTGAATACATGTGAACTTATTGATATTATTGATGATCTGCTTATAAATTCTAAGAACATGTTATCAAAATATGTTGCAACAAAGATAGAAAAGGAAGTCTTAGTTGCTGAAAATAACTCATTAGCAAATGAGATTGAAGCTCTTAAAAAAATGCTTAAGCAGTTCCTCAACTAACATCCTTAAATCTAAAAATGATTCATTAAAATAGCAAGTTAAAGCACTTACCTATGACCTGTCCAAATTTGTTCAAGGAACAAAAAATTTGGAAAATCTATTAGGACAGCAAATGTGTGCAATTAACAAGGCAGGTTTGGGATATTATGCTCATGAACAAAACAGGTTTTATAAAAGTCTCTTTAAATAAAATTTTGATGCATCAACCAGCAAGCCTTTTTTAAAGCAAAAACCATATATGAAACATTTTATTAGAGCTTCAAAACCTGAAAATAAAATTAAGCAAGTTGAAGAGTACTATAATTGTAAACAAATGGGACATTTATCAAATAAATGTTTCATTCGCTGGGTTGAAAGAGAAAATAGAGTTGTTCCTATGCTTGCAGATAGAAACACTGCAAGTGAATTTAGAACTCCTTATGACAAGGTTCTTAGACAACTTTGGATGCGTAAAAGACAACCTGTTGTTCCTTCAGAAACCTAGCAAATAAAAGAAAGAAAGAGAGGAGCTATGGAACATTGATAGTGGATGCTCAAGGCACATGACTGGAAATGAATCCATGTTCTCTTCTCTCAAACATCAAAATGGTGGGAATGCAATATTTGGAGATAATGGAAAAGGAAGACATATATGAAGAATTTGGAAAAATAGATTCTGCTAGAAATGAAGAAATTCCAGAAATGTCTCCTGAAATCACAAGAGACATTACACATGTAGAACCTGAAACTGATGTTGGACAGTTTGAATCTGAGCAACATCAAACTGAAGCATCTGTTTAGAAGGCCCAAAATGAAATTCCAAGAGAATGGAAAGCTACTAAAAATTATCCAAATGAATGTATCATTGGAAATGCATCTCAAGGCTTGAGAACAAGATCTTCCTCAAAAGAATGCAATGTTGCATTATTATCCCAAATGGAACCAAAGTCAATCAACGAAGCTCTAAATGATGAAGCTTGGGTGAAAGCTATGAAGGGAAGAATTACAACAATTTGACAAAAGCCAAGTATGGTCAATTGTTCCAAAACCAAAAAATACAACCGTTATAAGAACAAGATAGGTTTTTCACAGCAAGCTGGATGAGCAAGGGAACATAGTGAGAAACAAGGCAAGGCTTGTTGCTCAAGGATACAACCAACAAGAAGGTATAGAGTTTGATGAGACAAATGCTCCAGTTGCTAGAATGGAAACCATTCAAATGCTACTAGCATATGCCGCTCATCAAGGTTTTAAATTTTATCAAATAGATGTTAAAAGTGCTTTCCTAAATGGAATTATTAATGAAGAAGTGTATGTCAAACAACCTCCCGGTTTTGAAGAAAAAAAATTTCCAAACTATGTTCTTAAACTCTCTAAAGCCTTGTATGGACTAAAACAAGCTTCTAGAGCTTTGTATGAGAGATTAAGTGCATTTTTTTTAGAAAATCATTTTCAAAGAGGAAAAGTTGACACCATTCTCTTTATTAAAAGGATAAACTAAGATTTTCTTTTAGTACAAATTTATGTTTATAATATAATCTTTGGTTCTACTAATGATATTTTATGTGAAGAATTCTCAAAGTTAATGGCAAATGAGTTCGATATGAGCATGATGGCAGAGTTAACTTTCTTCCTTGGACTTCAAGTGAGACAAGCACCAAGAGGAATTTTTCTCAACCAAGAGAAATACACAAGAGAGTTGCTAAAGAAATATAAGATGGATCAAGCCAAGATAATGGCAACTCCAATGCATCCTTTTGCCAAAATTGACAAAGATAAGGATGGAAAAGACATTGATGAGACGAAATAAAGATGAATGATTGGGTCATTGATGTATTTAACCTCATAAAGACCCGACATATCATTTAGTGTTGGATTGTGTTCAAGATTTCAATCTAATCCAAAAGAATCTCATCTTGCTACAGTAAAGAAAATTTTTAGATACCTACTTGGAACTACATCTTTTGGATTATGGTATCCTAGAACTAACTTCTTTGATCTTAAAGGCTATTGTGATGCAGATTATGTAGGAGATAAAACTGATAGAAGAAGCACTAGTGGCTGTCTCACATTATTGGGAGATTCACTAGTGTCTTGGAGTAGTAAAAAACAAGGAACAGTGGCTCTATTAACAGCAGAGGCTAAATATATATCTGCTTCAAGCTGCTGCTCACAACACCTATAGATGAAACATCAATTAATGGACTACAATCTGACTTATGATCAGGTTCCTCTTTTTTGTGATAATTTGAGTGCCATTAACCTTACAAAAAATCCTATTCTGCACTCTAGGACCAAGCATATAGAGATTAGGCATCATTTTATAAGAGAACATGTGCAAAATCAAAATATTGAAGTTAAATTTGTTTGCTCTAATGATCAACTTGTTGATCTTCTTACTAAACCTTTGCTTGAAGAAAGATTCTATTATTTGAGAAACAACATTGGTATGAAAGTGTCTTCTGAAATTTGTTGATTTGTATGCATGATATTCTGTTACTTAAAGTCATTCACTCTTATCTTTCATTTTTTTTTTTGCTGACTCTTATATATATATATATATATAATGTTCACCAACTTTAATGGCAAAATAAATTTGAGTTGAAAAAGTATAAGCTTCATCCGATACAGCATTTAGCATCTAATGGAATATTGCTTTTGCGTATGACTAATGATAATCCTTGGGCTTGACTTTTCTATGACATTGTCACGACCCGATCTGGGCACGTGACCGGCACGTGGGGAATCCCATCCCTACATAAGCCTCGAGACCTGTGTACAGCTCTACATGCATATTTAAATAATGAAAATCCATGTAAAACAATATTTCAATTTCCATATATAAATTTCCTGTTCTCTGAAATCGAGATCTTGATAACTAAAATATCATCATTAACATCAAAAGTCTGAAATCATCCATTATCCATACTCAAAATACAAATATACATATCAATTACTATTGTCCAGTTTGTCCAGAAACAACCAGTTTCATTAAATACAAACCATAGTATAATCAAGTATACAAAATGCAAAATGAGCTCTATATGAATCAGGACTCCTGCCTGCAATAACACTAGAGCACTCTATAGAACAAAAAGAATACTTCACTCAAGTGAAGCTCACTAGCTAATCATCTATTGTTGCTGGGAAGGAAGAGGTTGGGAAAAATTCGCAACAGCTGTTGTATCTATAAATAGGAGGAAAGGAGAGGGTGAGTTTTTATACAAAAACTCAGTGAGTGAATCCCCACCTGCAACCCCCTTCATGGGACATCAGTAAAACCATGCAGTATATGTATGAAAATCATTTATAGCATGGAGCTTTAAAACATTTAACATAACTATATACACAAAATCAATTAATCATTGGTCTTTAAAATCATTAATAGTATCTAACTACAGAAACAGAAATCTCTGCTCTATGTTTCTTCAAGAATCGAAATACTCTGCTCTATGATCCATTAAGGATCTAATGTGGACACCAACATAGGTTCCATTCTCTGCTCTATGAGATTGTCCTTTAGGACAACTTGGTACCAAGGTTAACGATCATTCAAAGTTAACTCATTGGTCTGTTTCTCTATAGCTACTGTTCAGTATCAACAGAAAACCAAATCCTCTCTCTATGATCCACAAGGGCTTCTACCCTAGGGTTCAAAGCTTTCTCATATAATAGAATCCAGTATATCAGAAATCATCAGATCAACATAATAACTTCAAAATGTTCAAGAGTCATAATCAAATATTCACATTTCAGTAACAATAGTCCCATGGTTTTCATAAGAATCCATAGTTCATGACATTTGAAAATCACATTCGTATAAGTTTGAATAATTAACAAAAACCTCTAATCTCTTTGTAGAACTCTTTAAAACCATCATATAAAGCATATTTTTACGCAAATAAGTCTAATGCAGAACATAGAAGCCACAGATGAAGACCCACTCACCTGGAGTGGTAGAATGAATAGGAGAGACACCAACAGGACCCTGGGAGGTAGAAACAGCACCACTATCAGCCAGTAAAGCAATGAAACTCTAAATCAATCTCAGAAGAACCCTTTTCTCACTCCCATCAATATGGAGGAGTACTATGACCATAGAACAAGAGGAAACCCAAGATTAACTCTAAGAACAAGAGAGGAATAGATGAGATAGGAAGGAAATCTAGTAAAATCTCTTACCTTTAAGCCTTGAAAGTGAAAGATTGATGTTGGATTGATGAAAATGGAAGAGAGAGAGGTTGGGGACGAGAGTTTCGTGTTTCTCAGGGGGGTGGATGGTGTTTTCGCACAATGAAGCTTCTGGACCCCGAGATGGGGTTTTTAAGTCATCTGTCGAGCGTTGCGGCGCTCTTAGCGCTACGGCGCTCACCAGAGAGCATATCGCGCATCGCCTTACTGTTCTGTTGAGCGCTGCAGTGCTTTCACCAGAGAGCACAAAAGATGGTCTTCGCACTTCTGTTGACCGCTGCAGTGCTCACCAGCAAGGGTTGTCACTTTCCAGGATGGTCTCCTATTCTCTAGGATGGTCTTTCTCTTCCCATAACTCACTTATTTACATTTTCTTATTAAAGTTAATTTCCTATTAAATTTAAACATAAATGTAAATAAGGATTACCCCCCATTTGGATTCAAATAAAATATCTAAAAAATCAAAATCCTAAGGAATCAAAATCTAAATTTTGGGTTTTAGTTCAAATCCGGAAATTCTTACGACTTTTAAAAGTTGGGGGCTAACAACGAAGTATTTAAAGCTTTCAAAAAATTCATTAAAAATCCTCCTTCAACTCATTTTCCTTTTAGGAACTATTACCGAGACTTTTGATCCCAAAATTATGGTTCTATCATATAGCCCTCCAATGGCGTGTAGGGTCTCAGACTTAGAAAAAAAATTTCAGGACCCGGTTTTATCTACAGACACGCGTGCCGCTCTACACGTTTCTAGGTAACAGTATATCTAAGGTATTACAGACATAATATCATGTGTCTCAACTCAATTTCTTTTCAGTCAACATGTATTCCATCTTCATGTTTCTGCCACTAAATTCCTACTGGACTAAATGTATTTCTCACTATCACTTGAAATTCCTTTTACCTCATTCATTATATTGCAAACAATAAAAAGAGCCTTGCTTTCCTTCATTTCACATGACATATGGGTCAAAGAGAAATACATTAATTGCATTTGTGTTTAGCTATTAATTTCTTTGGTAAAATAGAGAAATACATTTAAAAAAAAATTTGTTATGAGGCCCAAGTGTAACTACCGCCACCACTTTTACATTTTTTTTTTGTTAACTATTGACACATCCCTTTACCACCTGTTGCTAATCAATAATGCGGACCAGCCCAATCCCTTGGCACATATCTCCAATTCACCTTATCTTGAAAGAAAATCCTCCAAACCCATCAAAAGCGCAACAGTTGTCCATTGTGTCAGCCTTCCTTATCTTCTCTCTGTTTTTTTTTTAAAAAAAATAAAAGGGAGATCTTTTTACTGATGCTCGCATCTCTTTCCAAACTTTTTCACTTCTGTTTCCTTTTTTTCCTGCAAATCGCCTCACGTCTATCTTCCTCAAACTTCTTTGGCTTCCTCACTTGTTCCCATAAAAACCTGAAACCACTTACCAAAAAAAATGCCAAGGATTAAAAGCTGCGCTTCCAAACCAAAGTTCCCTGCATCCGAGAGAAACAACAATGCATTTCTCAAACCACATCCTTCTCCCTCTAAAATGGCGCGAACAAAGAACCCTAAGCAAAGGGGACAACCTAATGGCGGAACTGAATCCGAAAGGGAGGAGCAACCTCCACCATCCTCCGCAATAAGAAAGCAACCAACCAGAACCTCTACCTCTCAGCGTAAGACGGGGCCTCATCTTTCTCAGTTTTGCACCACATACACTTCTCTTCTATCCGAAACTATCACCATTTTTTGAATGAATTTTGTAAACGAAAAATAACTCCCTGTTTTCATGTTGACCTTGAAAGCTTTTGTGAAAATGATCTTGATTTTACAATGAAGTTTCGGTACTAAGGCTGGCTTGACTTCTTTGATTTCAATGAACTTGTTTATCCCAATCTTTTGAGAGTATTTTACAGTAACCTTCAATTTCAAAATGACACTCTCATATCCTTTGTTAATGATCAACTAATTTCCCTAAATCTTGCATCCATTCGTGATGTTCTGAAAATTCCTCTTGATGAGGATCAGATTTATGCATCTGGAAAATGTTCAACTCATAAAAATTTTACTCTTTCATATGAAGATGATGTCTCCACTGTTTGTTAAAATATAAGCCTCCTTCGCGGCATAAAACCCACTCTTGTTGCCCTCAATCACAAACGAACTCAACTCCATCATCTTATTTCACACATTCTCTTACCAAAAAATGGAAGTTTTGATAAAATTTCTTTCAATGACACTCTAATCCTATATGCCTTAGTCACTCGTACTCCTTTATCACTTGGGTACATTATCATGAATGTCATTTCTAATGTTACTCGTAGTACTAAAGACACCTCTCTTCCTTATAGAATGTTCCTAACACTTTTTTTCAAACACTTCAATGTTTCTCTTGAGGATGAGGAGGGTGAGCCTATAAAAAATGCGATGACAGGAAGAAAAAATCTACCTCCTAGAGTGGGTAGAGGCCGAGCAGCTGATAAAGGCAAAGTTGTCTTTGAAGAAAATGAGGAAGATATTGAAGAAAAATCCTCTCCTAAATCCTTCTTTAAAAAATTCGAGACAAACAGCTCTAGAGGATTAAAACGCAAGAATTCTAGTTTAAAATCCATTATGTGAATTGGTGACAGAACTATCCTCTATCACTGAACTTCAAAGAAACCTATTGACCATTCACTCCCGAGAAACTGCTGATGCTGAAAAGTGGTTGAAACATTTCAAGGAAAGATGGGCCACGCTTGAGAAAAGGATTGATGCTGCCGCGTCCATTGATGACGATGATGACCCCACTTTCGCCCTTTAGGATAATTTCTGCTTCCTTTGAAACATTTCAACCATCTTAATTTTTTTTTTTTTTTTTGTGTGCTTTACTTTGGTTCTAGTACTTTGACCCCTGGATGACTGTAATCACTCTAAAACTTTACTATACATCCTTTATCCGCTTCTAATATTGTTGGTTATTCTATTATTTGTTGTTCTTGTTAGATGTTTTGCCTAACCTTCCAGGTTGTTGTCCCCCCTATGATGACAAAAAAGGGGAGAAACTAATTGAAAAGAAAAGGAAATCCTGTCAAGATTAGTGTGCTAAAGCTTGGTAATTTTTTCATGTACTCTTCCATATGTACATATTCTTATTGCATTATCTCTCAAAGTTGTTGTACTCATGTTCTGTAAGTTGATAAGCTATTAGTGACTCAAACATATAGACTATACATGTTTTAGATATGTAAAATTGGATAAATCACATTTTTGAAAAGTTCATCTCAAAATCTCTCAAAACCCTTATTCACTGATTGCTACGCTTGAACATGAATGGAGATTATCACAAGTCATTGTATGTATTGCATGATTGGTTGAATTGTCTGGACTTGTGAAAAATCTTATTTGCCTGTTGCATGCTCTTACTCTTCTCTAATCCATGACTACATGTGTATAGGCCCGCACTTAATCATTCTTTATTATTAAAGAAGGAAAACAAGTATGGGCAATATCTCAAATATTAAATTATGCTTGGTTTCCAAATCAATTAGAATTGACTAAGACTCAAACTCACAGAAAATATTCCTAAGACTCATCTTGATTTCCAAAATAATGGAAATATAAGAAGGTCATGAGAAAATAATTTAAACTTAAAGATAGTTCACATTAAGGGGGAGTTCACATAAAGGGGAAGTTCAAATAAAGGGGGAGTATCCTTTCTTGATTTTTTTTCTGATCATTTCCTTTTATACATGTTTGTCATCAAAGGGGAGATTGTTGGCTTGAGAACTTCTTAATTATGACAAACATAATTATATTTCTCTCTAATATATTTGCTAAGTGTTTTAGAAAAAACAGTAAATAGAAAATATCTCCTAGCTTCACAGGAGACATCCTTGGTCTGATTTAAAAAAGTCATGAACAACACCTAAACCAAGGTGTTGTATGCGAAGGCTGACAGAAGTTGAAGACTAGCTGTAATGCATCAGTAAAAAAGGCTTCTCTAGAAGCTTGTGGACCCATCAAAGAAGTATAGCCTACATCTCTCAAGTACAATAAAGTAAAAAGGAGAAGTGTTCAACAAGACACAACACATGGGACCAAGTGTTGACAATAACAAAAGGACAAAAGCTTTTCTGCCACATGACAGAAAACAGCAAAAGAAAAAGTCAGCAAAAGAGGCATTGTAGAGGGGTTTAAAGCGGTCAAATCTTTAGCTCAACTTGACAATCTCTTACTGAAATATTTTCTACATAACAAAGAAAGAACCCCATGGTCTATCATCCAAATGGAAATGCTCATCTTCCTATATCTTCAAGCTCGTTCTTCTAGCTGCAATGAGAGGCGTTACAGTAAGCTTTTTTTTTTTTTTGACTTTTGTAATCTCTGTTTCTCGTAGTTGCTTGGCAAGGGTGGCGCCTATATATGGTTCAAGAAGAATCACATTCAAACCACCAAGACTTATCAAGAAAATCAATATTTGTGAGTTCAGTATTAAAGTGATATTTTTAGAAGAATATTCCGTGAGTGAGGATAAGCCTATCCTTTGAATATTTGTCTTGGTCATTGTTGGAATCTTGAGTTTGTATATTGTGAGAATTTGAGTTGGTGAAGTCATTAACTTTGTCTTGTTGATTCTGTATTTGAACTTAGAATTGAGTGGAACTTTCACCAACACTAGTGAGGACTGGAGTAGACTTCATATTCAAGTTGAACCAGTATAAAAGCTCTTAGTGCATTCTCTTTAACTCTATCTCATTATTTTCTATTTACAACAACGTTTTATTTTTGCTGAAATATATTTGCCCTCATTCATATGCTATCTAAAAGGAAAACAAACATATAAACCTTGCATTCAAAACTTATTCAAAAAAAAAATTACATTCTATTACACAAATATCTCATGTATAAGGTTTTTAACATGTATAGGCTATATGTTTGAGTCACTAATAGCTTATCAATTTACAAAACATGAGTACAACAACTTTGAAAGATAATGCAATAAGAATATTTACATGTGGAAGAGTAAATGAAAAAATTACCAAGCTTTAGCACACTAATCTTGACAACATTTCCTTTTCTTTTCAATTAGTTTCTCCCCCTTTTGTAATCATAGGGGGGACAGCAACCTGGAAGGTTAGCCAGAACATCTAACAAGAACAACAAATAATAGAATAGCCAACAATATTAGAAGCAGATAAAGGATGCATAGTAAAGTTTTAGAGTGATTACAGTCATCTAGGAGTCAAAGTAATAGAATTAAAGTAAAGCACACCAAAAAAAAATTAAGAGGGTCGAAATGTTTTAAAGGAACCATAAATTATCCTAAGGGGTGAAGGTGGGGTCATCATTGTCATCAGTGGACGCGGTAGCATCAATCCTTTTCTCAAGCATGGTCCATATTTCCTTGAAGTGTTGCAGCTGGTTTTCAGCATCAGCACTTTCTCGGGAGTGAATGGTCAGTAGGCTTCTTTGATGTTTAGTGAAAAAGGATAGTTCTGTATCCAACTCACGCATATGGAATTTAAACTAGAATCCTTTAGAAAAGGATTCTTCTTCAATATCTTCCTCATTTTCTTCCAAGACACCTTTACCTCTATCAGCTGCTCGGCCTCTACCTACTCTAGGAGGTGGATTTTTTCTTCTTGTCATCACATTTTTGACAGGCTCACCCTCCTCATCCTTAAGAGAAACATTGAAGTGTTTGAAAAAAAAGTATTAGGAACATCACATAAGAAAGAGATATGCCTTTAGTACTATAAGCAGCATAAAAAATGGCATTTATGATTATGTACCCAAGTGATAAAGGAGTATGAGTGTCTAAGGCATATAGGATTAGAGTGTCATTGAACGAAATTTTATCAAAACACCCAGTTTTTGGTAAGAGAATGTTTGAAATAAAACGGTGGAGCTGAGTTCATTTGTGATCGAGGGTGGCAAGAGTGGGTTTTATACCACGAAGGAGGCTTATATTTTCGCAAACAGTGGAGACAACATCTTCATATGAGAGAGTAAAATTTTTATGTGTTGGCCATGTTCCAGATGCATAAATCCGATCCCCATCAAGAGAAATTTTCAGAACATCAAGAATGCATGCAAGATTTATGGCAATTAGTTGATCCTTAACAAAGGATATGACAGTGTCATTTTGAAATTGAAGGTTACTGTAAAATACTCTCAGACGGTTGGGATAAACAAGTTCATTGAAATCAAAGAGATCAAGCCAACCTTGGTACCGAAACATCATTGTAAAATCAAGATCATTTTCACAAAAGCTTTCAAGGTCAACACGAAAACAGGGAGTTATTTCTCGTTAATAAAAATCTGTAAAATAATGGTGATAGTTTCGAATAGAAGAGAAGTGTGTGTGGTGCAAAACTGAGAAAGAGGAGAGAGGATGGTCTGTCTTATGCTAAAAGGCAGAGGTACCACTTGGTTGCTTTCCTCTTGCAGAGGATGGAGGAGGTTGCTCCTCCTTTTCGGATTTAGTTCTGCCACTGGGTTGTCCCCTTCGCTCAGGGTTCTTTGTCCGTGCCATTTCAGAAGGAAAAGGGTGTGGTTTGAGAAATGCGTTGGTTCTTTCTCTCGAATGCAGGGAACTTTGGTTTGGAAGCAAAGTTTTTAATCCTTAGCATTTTTTTTTTGGTAAGTGGTTTTAGGTTTTTATGGGAACAAGTGAAGGAAGCCAAAGAGGTTTGAGGAAGATAGAGGTGAGGCGGTTTGCAAAAAAAATAAGGAAATAGAAGTGAAAAAGTTTGGAAGGAGATGAGAGCATCAGTAAAAAGATCTCCGTTTTATTTATTTATTTTTTAAATAACAGCAGTGAGAAGATAAGAAAGGTTGACACAATGGATAGCTGTTGCACTTTTGATGGGTTTGGAGGATTTTCTTTCAGGATAAGGTGAATTGGAGATATGTGCCAAGGGATTGGGCTGGTCCGAAATATTGATTAGCAACAGGTGGTAAAGGGATGTGTCAATAGTTAACAAAAAAAAAATGTAAAAGTGGTGGCGGAAGTTACACTTGGGCCTCATAACAAATTTTTTTTTTAAATGTGTTTCTCTTTTTGACCAAAGAAATTAATAGCTAAGCACAAATACAATTACTGTATTTCTCTTTGACCCATATGTCATGTGAAATGAAGGAAAGCAAGGTTCTTTTTATTGTTTACAATATAATGAATGGGGTAAAAGGAATTTCAAGTGATAGCGAGAAATACATTTAGTCCAGTAGGAATTTAGTGGCAGAAACATGAAGATGGAATACATGTTGACTGAAAAGAAATTGAGTTGAGACACATGATATTATGTCATAGAAAGGTCAAGCCCAAGGATTATCATTAGTCATAGGCAAAAGTAATATTCCATTAGATTCTAAATGCTGTATCGGATTAAGCTTATATTTTTTCAACTCAAATTTATTTTGCCATTAAAGTTGGTGAACATTATATATATAAGAGTCAGCAAAAGAAAAATGAAAGATAAAAGTGAATGACTTTAAGTAACAGAATATCATGCATACAAATCAACAAATTTCAGAAGACACTTTCATACCAATGTTGTTTCTCAAATAACAGAATATTTCTTCAAGCAAAGGTTTAGTAAGAAGACCAGCAAGTTGATCATTAGAGCAAACAAATTTAACTTCAATATTTTTATTTTGCACATGTTCTCTTATAAAATGATGCCTAATCTCTATATGCTTAGTCTTGGAGTGCAGAATAGGATTTTTTGTAAGGTTAATGGCACTCAAATTATCACAAAAAAGAGGAACCTGATCATAAGTCAGATTGTAGTCCATTAATTGATGTTTCATCCATAGGTGTTTTGAGCAGCAGCTTGAAGCATAAATATATTTAGCCTCTGCTGTTGATAGAGCCATTATTCCTTGTTTTTTACTGCTCTAAGACACTAGTGAATCTCCCAATAATGTGAGATAGCCACTAGTGCTTCTTCTATCAATTTTATCTCCTGCATAATTTGCATTACAATAGCCTTTAAGATCAAAGAAGTTAGTTCTAGGATACCATAATCCAAGAGATGTAGTTCCAAGTAGGTATCTAAAAATTTTCTTTACTGTAGCAAGATGAGATTCTTTTGGATTAGATTGAAATCTTGAACACAATCCAACACTAAATGATATGTCGGGTCTTTATGAGGCTAAATACATCAATAACCCAATCATTCATCTATATTTCGTCTCATCAATGTTTTTTCCATCCTCATCTTTGTCAATTTTGGCGGAAGGATGCATTGGAGTTGCCATTATCTTGGCTTGATCCATCTTATATTTCTTTAGCAACTCTCTTGTGTATTTCTCTTAGTTGAGAAAAATTGCTCTTGGTGTTTGTCTCACTTGAAGTCCAAGGAAGAAAGTTAACTCTCCCATCATGCTCATATCGAAGTCATTTGCTATTAACTTTGAGAATTCTTCACAAAAAATATCATTAGTAGAACAAAAAATTATATCAACATAAATTTGTACTAAAAGAAAATCTTGGTTTGTGCTTTTAATAAAGAGAGTGGTGTCAACTTTTCCTCTTTGAAAATAATTTTCTAAAAGAAATGTACTTAATCTCTCATACCAAGCTCTTGGAGCTTATTTTAGTCCATCCAAGGCTTTAGAGAATTTAAGAACATAGTTTGGAAATTTTTTGTCTCCAAAGCCGGGAGGTTGTTTGACATACACTTCTTCATTAATAATTCCATTTAGGAAACCACTTTTAACATCCATTTGATAAAATTTAAAACCTCGATGAGCGGCATATGTTAGTAGCATTCGAATGGCTTCCATTCTAGCAACTGGAGCATATGTTGTTGGTAAAAGAGTGTATGAGAAGGGGGTTGAATCGTGCTTCAATCTTCTTTGAAATTCTTTTCACTTTCTGAACCTGTTGAAATAGAGTTCTATCAAGTTGAAGCTTGAAGTGCAGCGGAGAAGTTATTAGTTAGTTCAGAAAGTAAATTTTTAAAGCATAACAACACGGATATTAATTTAATGAGTGCTTGATCAGTACGAAACATAGAATGATAACTTAAAAATAAAAGTTCAGGGAAGAGAGAATTAAACACAAGGATTTTTATATTGGTTCGGTCAACCTGCCCACATTCAGTACTCAACACATGCTAAGATTTCATTAACAACAATTTTCTCAACCAGAGAAAGTAAAATGGATAATATTTACAATAGCTTTCCTAAGCTCTAACTTGCACAATGGCCAACCCCAACTGTGACTTAACCGAGTAGTTTTGAACCAGTTTTTCCATGTTGAACTTTCATAGTGGACAACCCCAATTGCGACTTAACCAAGTAGTCTTGAACCAATCTCTTGAAGCTGAACTGTGACCTGCAACACCTTCTACTGGGACGTTGTAAGTAGTCTTTCACACAACCTCTCCAAGCTGAACTGTGATAAGCAAATACCTTTGCTACCACGTTACAAATAGTTTTACTTTAGCCTCTCCAAGCTATGTCTAACACTAATCACTAACGGATCAAGGTTACAAAGGTTATGTATTTGGGTTGCCACTCAAACTAACCTACACTCAAGTTTCCTTAAATATGCTAGCTAATACAAACCTGGGAAACTTATAGCGACTTCTTTTTCTTATCTCTTCACATGAAGAGGATACAAATACAAATACATTTTAAAACCAAGAAAGCATATTTTTACATTTTGTGATTGATTACATAAATTGATGAACAACACAAGAAGTGTGAAAAGATTTTTCTAGAGATTTGACACTAATACTTTCAATTCTCTTATTTGGTTTCAAGTTTTGCGCCTCCATTTACACAGATCTATCTTTATGACCGTTGCCTGTTTGATCTGATCTCCAAGTGACATGTGTATTTCGTTAGATGTGCCTTGGAACGTTAGTCTAGAGAGGTAGGCTGACAACTTGTCCCATCGTTGCATAAGCCGTTGTAATGTGGAGGTTTCTGAAGTCCTTATTTTTCCTTTTACTTTTAGCCCGTGGTTTCTGAACTCCACCTCTTAGGATCTTGAATCATTTAGGTAGGAGATATGACGTACCAGCTATAACACTGCATTTGATTTGCAATTTGAAATTTGAATTTTGAAACTCCCTCCATTTTTCCTCAGCATTCTTTGCTCCACCTTTTAGTGAGCTTTCGGACGTTGTAACCAATCACATTTATTTTTCTCTGATCTTCCAGTCTTCAATCTTGATTGCTTAATGATGATTTCTCTGCGATTGTAGTGATTGATGACTGAGTAATACGTTGCTCTTGGACATAAATTGATTTCTTCATCATGAGTGTTCTTTCTAATGTCTTGTGCTACTTTCTAAAGATCCTTTTCTTGGTTTCTTGATTTCTGACTTAATCAGCTTCAGTCCTCCATCATTTATGTTTTCTATCCTCGAGATAATATTCACCTTTTAAGCTTGATCTCTTCTCTTAAGATAAACATGATTTCTCATGTGTTGTGAACTTATTCCCGATTCAAGTTTGCTTCAATGTCTTTGGTCCGTCAACATGAATACATTCTTTGCTTGAAATAACATTCACTTTCTAATTATTTTAATATTTTCCCTTAAGATATATATCATGCTTACATATGCATAGTGAAATATTATTCTTGCATTGAGTCTGTATCATGTCTTAAACTGTATACACTTACTTCGCTCGACTTCATATTCACTTTTCTGATTAATTCAATCTCTTTCCACAGGATATAACATGCTTATGCATGCAGAGTGAAATATTAATCTTGCTTAGGTTCGTGTAATATAGACCAAATCTACCTATTTAAACTTAGTCAAGAAACTCAAGGTAGCCATTAGTCGTTCTTCAAAACATTTTCTCTAAATTGGCTTTGTTGTCATTCAAAACCTTTTAAGCTTCGTACTTTCTGAGTACTTTCTGAAGAGTTATGGAATTTACATATGTCTCATCAAAGTCTATACCTTCTTGTTGGTTGTATCCTTGAGCAACAAAGCAACAAGTTTTGCCTTGTTTCTCACTATGTTCCCTTGCTCATCCAGCTTGTTTCAAAAAACCCATCTTGTTCCTATAACAGTTGTATTTTCTGGTTTTGGAACAATTGACCATACTTGGCTTTTGTTAAATTGTTGTAATTCTTCCTTCATAGCTTTCACCCAAACTTCATCATTTAGAGCTTCATTAATTGACTTTGGTTCCACTTCGGATAAGAATGCAACATTGCATTCTTTTGAGGAAGATCTTGTTCTCGAGCCTTGAGATGCATTTCCAATAATAAATTCATTTGGATAATTTTTAGTAGCTTTTTATTCTCTTGGAATTTTATTTTTGGCCTTTTGAACAGATGCTTCAATTTGATGTTGCTCAGATTCAGACTGTCCAGCATCCGTTTCAAGTTCTGCAGGTGTAATGTCTCCTGTGATTTTAGGAGACATTTCTGGAATTTCTTTATTTCTAGTATAATCTATTTTTCCAAATTCTTCATATATGCCTTCCTTTTCCATTGTCTCCAAATGTCACATTCCCACTATTTTGATGTTTGAGAGAAGAGAACATGGCTTCATTTCCAGTCATGTGCCTTAAGCATCCACTATCAATGTACCACAACTCCTCTCTTTATTTCTTTGATTTGCTAGGTTTCTGAAGGAACAACAAGTTGTCTTTTACGCATCCAAAGTTGTCTAGGAACCTTGTCATAAGGAGTTCTAAATTCACCTACAGTTTTTCTATCTACAAGGATAGGAACAACTCCATTTTCTCTTTTAGCCCAGCGAATGAAACATTTATTTGATAAATGTCCCCTTTGTTTACAGTTATAGCACTCTTCAACTTGCTGTATTTTATTTCCAGGTTTTGAAGCTCTAATAAAATGTTTCATAAATGGTTTTTGATTTAAAAAAGGCTTGTTGGTTGATGCATCATAATTTTGTTTAAAGAGACTTTTATAAAACCTATTTTGTTCATGAGCATAATATCCCAAACCTACCTTGTTAATTGCACACCTTTGCTGTCCTAAGAGATTTTCCAAATTTTTTGTTCCTTGAACAAATTTGGACAGGTCAGAGGTAAGTGCTTTAACTTGCTGTTTTAATGAATCATTTTTAAATTTAAGGATGTTAGCTGAGGAACTGCTTAAGCATTTTTTTAGAGCTTCAATCTCATTTGCTAATGAGTTGTTTTCAGCAACTAAGACTTCCTTTTCTTTCTTTATTGCAACATATTTTGATAACATGTTCTTAGAATTTATAACCAGATCATCAATAATATCAATAACTTCGCATGCATTCATATCATAAAAATTTATCTCCTCATTATCATTTGTCATGAGACATAGATCAGTGAACATGCCCTCCTCCTCTTCACTGCTAGAGGAGTCATTTTCAAGTTCTTCCCATGTGGACAGCAACCCCTTCTTTTTATACTTCTTTCCTTCCTTCTTCTTTTGTAGCAGAGGACACTCATTTTTTAAGTGGCCTGGTTGTTTGCATTAGTGACAGGTTATGTCCTTTTTGCTTGATTCCCCTTTGTAGGTTTCTTTTCTAGAGAATTTCCTTTTCTTCATTTCCCTCTTTTCTTCCACATTTTCATCATTCTTTGAGCAAACATGCTAAATCCATCATTTTCCTCCAACTCCTCTTTAGTTTCGGATTTGTATATATCTTCTGCATTAGATTTTAGCACCAACCCTTTGATCTTCTTCTCATTTTTTAGATGAGTTGTTTCAAAGGCAGTGAGATTACCCCTTAGCTCATCACAAGACAGTGTGCTAATATCTCTTTCTTCTTGAATGGCTGTTATTTTGGACAGCCATAGTATAGTGAGACTTCTAAGAATTTTTCTTACTAATTCTTCATCTTCAAAGCACTTTCCCATCATGTCCAGATTATTGATAATCACAGCAAAGCGTTCAAACATTTGATCAATGTTTTCTTCTTCTTTCATACTAAAAAGCTCATATTCTCTCATGAGCATATCAGTTTTGGTTTGTTTGATATGCTTTGTGCTTTCATGAGTTACTTGAAGTTTGTCCCAGATTTTGTTTGCACTTCTATATCTGGACACCTTTCTGTTTTCTTCAAAACTTATGACACAATGTAGAAGATTGATTGCTTTGGCTTGCATTTCAATTTTCTTCTTTTCTTCAGCATTCCATTCCTCATCACTTTTGATGATACTTTGACCTTGTTCATTTGTAGTCATGGGTACTTAAGCTCCTTTGGTGATTATTTTCCACAAGTCATAGTCTATAGATTGAATGAAGATTCTCATTCTTTCTTTCCAGTAAGCATAGTTAACTCCATTGAAAAATGGAGGTCTTGTGGTTGATTGGCCTTCAATGAGAATGTATGGGACAATGTTTGCCATACTTGTCCTGTGGATCTTTTTGCTCCAAGCGGTTAAGCTTGACCTCTAGAGACCAGGCTCTGATACCAATTGATGGTATCAGATCACTTGAAAAAGGAGGGGTGTGAATCAAGTGATCGTTTAAAATTTTCTGCACACTTAACAAACAGTTAACAAGTTCACCCTTGATGTCTCTTGTAAATTTAGGAGATATTCGTGTAACAGAATGTAATTTTTTTGAATAAGTTTTGAATGCAACGTTTATATGTTTGTTTTCCTTTTAGATAGTATATGAATGAGGACAAATACATTTCAGCAAAAATAAAACCTTATTGGAAATAGAAAATAAAGAGATAGAGTTAAAGAAAGTGCACCAAGAACTTTTATACTAGTTTAACATCAATGTGAAGTCTGCTCTAGTCCTCACCAGTGTTGGTGAGAGTTCCACTCAATTCCAAGTTCAAATACAGAATCAACAACACAAAGTTAGTGACTTTACCAACTCAAACTTTCACAGTATACAAACTCAAGATTCCAACAATTATCAAGACAAATATTCAAAGGATAGACTTATCCTCACTCATGAAATATTCTTCTGAAAATATCACTCTAATACTGAACTCACAAATATTGATTTTCTTGATAAGTCTTGGTGGTTTGAATGTGATTCTTCTTGAAGCATATATATAGGCCCCACCCTTGTCAAGCAACTACGAGAAAAAGAGATGATAAAAGTAAAAAAAAAATGCTTGTTGTAATGTCTCTCATTGCAACTAGAAGAACGAGCTTGAAGATATGGGAAGGTGAGCATTTCCATTTGGAAAATAGACCATGGGGTTCTTTCTTTATTATGCAGAAAATATTACAGCAAGGGATTGCCAAGTTGAGCTAAAGATTTGACCGTTTGAAACCCTCCTACAATGCCTTTTTTGCTGACTTTTTCTTTTGTTGTTTTTTGTCATGTGGTAGAAAAGCTGTTGTCCTTTTGTTATTGTCAACACTTGGTCTCATGTGCTGTGTCTTGTTGAACACTTCTTCTTTTTACTTTATTGTACTTGAGAGATAGAGTCTATACTTCTTTGATGGGTCCACAAGCTTCTAGGGAAGCCTTTTTTACTTATGCATTATAGCTGGTCTTCAGCTTTTGTCAACCTTCATATACAGCACCTTGGTTTAGGTGTTGTTCATGATTTTTTTAACTCAAACCAAGGATGTCTTCTGTGAAGCTAGGAGATATTTGCTGTTTACTGTAATTCTGAAACACTTAGCAAATATATTAGAGAGAAATATAATTATGTTTGTTATCATTAAGAGGTTCTCAAGCCAACATTGGCACTATGACAAGTATCAGCAAGAATGCGACCTTGGATGAACACATTGCTAGTAAAGGGGTATTTCTTATCTATGTAGGTCCCTGAAAAGGGAGAAAATCCATGCTTTTCAGTGTCAACAAAACAAAATCATACAAATCAGTACTAATATATCTTAAAGTTTGTTGCAACTAATGAAAGCTTAAGTATGATTATCCTTAAGAGGTAAGGCCAAGGACTGAAGTATTTCCTACCCATCTCCTAATGGTTTCTCCTAATCCTATACAGGGTATTTGGAAAGCCCTAAAATTCAATTCTATCAACAAATTGGATTGAATTCCATGCTTTGGAAGCAATTTAAGTGAAGAAATTGAAATCTCATGAGAATTGAAATCTAACAAAAGTAAGAAATTAAAATTCAACAAAACTAATAAATTGAAATTTAACAAAATTAAGTAATTAAAATCAAATTCAAATGGATGTCATTTAGTTCAGAGAATTGAATTATAACCAATAAAAATATCAAAATAACCCTACTTAAATATAATATTTTATTCCTAACTTATTAATAAAGGATAAAATAGCAAAAATAATTAAATTAATTCATTTTTATACTCATTCCAAATCAAGGAATTGAATTGAATTCTTTAATTTACTAACTCATTTCAAATACAAGAATTCAATTCAACTCAATTCCATCTCATCAAAGGTTTTCAAAATTCCAACCCTAATTCAAATCATTTTTGTCTATGATTTCATTTCAAGTCGTAACCAATTCAGTCTAGAACTTCACTACAATATTTTAATATACACTGATAAATAAAAATTCCTTTGGTTAAACAGTATCATTGACAGGAAACCACTAGAACTTCCAAAACCATGCTTGCACTATAATTCCACCTTCGTGACAACACTCCCATTCTCCAAGAGAGAGAACATGACAATAACACAACTTTTCAGATCCAAAACGACGGCTAAAGAAATAAGTTTGTGAAACAATAACAAATGCAGAAGCCCTACAGTTTAAGTGAAGCCACAAGATTTAAAAAAGAAAACATTTTTGAAATAAGATAACACGACACCTGGGATTTGATTAGGTTGATAATACATGCTACCGAACAACACTCCCCAAAATTCACCCATATAAGCCAGCTAGAGTGTATCAAACTATCAATAAACATACAAATCAGAGCACAGCATGGATAAAACAGAACATATAACAAACATGAAATTTTCAATTAAGATGAACCTTCAATGGCATCTCTGGGAGTGTTGAAACCCAAGCCAATGCTCTTCCAGAACCTGTTCCCTCCCTTCCCAGGCCTTTTCCCTTTCCCGGACTTCTTCGAGCTGAGAAATTTTCAATTCACGCCCATTAGTAACAGAGAGTTACATCAACAACGTGCGAAAGTGGAAAAAGAAGACCTAGTACTAGCAATCACATGCGAATGGATCGAAAGGAAATTAATTATGCATACCAGAGAAACACCTTGGGTTGCTTCAAGAAGGCCCTCTCAGTCTGCAAGAACGAAACACGAAAATGAAAGACAACAATATGAGTGAAACAACGAGAATTTGCTGAAGTAAATGTTTTGTTGAAGGGAGGACCCGAACCTGTTCCGCCATTGTTGCTTTCAGCTCCCAATCCTCAAGGTCAGTGGCGACAACCTACAAACGGAAAAGCCCCAGAACTAGGATATAGTATGACCAATTTACCCTTCTCTCGACCTTTTTCTCTTATTTTTTGACGGGAACCTTTATCTTTTATTTATTAGGTAGTGTTTTTTTTTTTTTTAAATAAACTTTATTATTAGGCGGTGTTTGAAACAGAATAAAACAATACGTCGTTTTGCAAATTATATATTGCATATTGTATTTAGATAAAATAAAAAATTAAGAAATAATTTTACTTGTTGACTTTTATGTGGTTTGATATATTCGATTTTAAAATCATATCAAATTTTATAAATTTATGTAAATTGATTTAAATTTAAAGTTTAAATACAAATCAAGCTAATTATTATTTTTAATTACAAAGTTAATTTTAATATATTAATAGTATAAATTTTTTTGCATTATCATTTAATTAAATTTTTTATATGGATTACCTTTTAAATAGTGTGATGAAAATTAAATATATTTTACTGATGAGGCAATATATAATTAAGTAATATTATAAAAAATTATATTATCAATGTATCAAAATTAAAATTTTAAATGATTTAAACCCAATTTAATATATTATAAAAATTGATTTTTTAAATCTATCTGAATCTGTATTGAATATTCTAAACACAATATTTAATTTATAAATCAAATACATTAAGGGTTTAATTTTGACACATTAATAGCGTTAGTTTTATACACTATCATCTAATCAAACATATTCTTTTATATGATTTTTTAAGTAATGTGGTGTAAAAATAACTATATTTATTTATATGTTATTACATGATTGAATAAATATATAAAATTTATTCACACTGTTATTATATTCCAATTAAATCCATACATTAATTCCTGAATTGCAATTATTCCAAAGTCCAAGCAGTACATCATCATAAAATTGTGATTTTTTTTGTTTTTGGTCTGAAATGAATACTTGAATGGGTGGGGTGTATATCTGGTACATGCGCTGCCACCCAGTTTCCTTTTTTCTTTCTACCACCCGCTTTGGACCTTGTTATGCTGTAACTGGCTTGGCCACTTGGACTAAACAATCGGCCTAATTGGACTTGACAATTGCCTGTATTTTTGGGAGTCCAGATAACTGGTACCCTAAGTCGAAAACTGATAGCGTTATGTCCCCTCAGGCCCAAAAAGAAGATTAAGGCAGTATTTAGTTAAAGAATAAAAATAAGGATAAAATTTATATTATTACTATAAAGTAATCATCTAATAATTTAATTGAACAGTATAATTATCATAAAATTTAAATATAGCTTACTAGTCATTTAAATATTTAAGATTAAAATAGAAAACATCAATTACATTGAATTAATCACCAATCAAGATGAATTTATGGTGGCAAGTCAAAACCATAATTGAAATTATAATAATGCAAAAGAATGGTATAGAAATACATTCACCGAAATCAAATGTATTTTCTTGCGTTTAAGCATGAAAAGAAAAGGAAAAAAAAAAAAAGGAATGCCAGGGGAACCGGCTGAGATGGTGGTCCAGAGTTGCATTAAAGTCAAAAGTGAAACAGTAAGTGTTGGGAAACTACGTCGGGGAACGAGCCCAATCGATTAACTTTTCACGCTTTTTCTGGGCCCTACCCGCTCGTTTTGGTTTACATCTCACTCCTTACCCATCATCCACTTTTGACTATTGTCACTCCACAAATGGGGAATCAGCAATGACTGCAAAACTGCACGCCAATAAAAAAAAAATGGCGAATCAGCTACAGCCCAGCTCCCAATATACACTAGTATATGAACTAAAAGTGCTAGATGTTCTTAATGATTTATATAGTTTTCCTTATAAAAAAATTATTTATATTGTTTTTAAGTTAATTATCCATAATGATTTATATCGTTCTCTAAAGTACAAATCAAATTATCAGAAAATAAACATTTTCTTTCATGCAGCTGTACGAAAAATACATTGGGTATTAATAAACACATGAATCATGTTTTCGTGATTAATAAATGCCAGTTTAATCCCTTGCTAAGATGATATCTTTGTAAGTTTTGAAAGTCCTAAAAATTTATTATCTAACTTTTCTTTTCTTGATATATACCCTTATTATCTAAGCATGATGGAAAAGTTTTGGATTGGTTATTTAATCTCCCATTTATCCTTCTTTTTTAGGGTTTTTTTTTTATTAATTTGATTCTTGATTATAGATCAACATTTACCTCCTTAAATAGTTGTTATCTTGTTGGACTCGATGAGCTGTTGGTGAGCGTAACGAACTATTTTGAGTATGAGTTAATTTTGATAGACCGTAAGTTTGAAGAGTTTTATATTGCTGTTTATATACACATATTACTATATAATATATTTTTTATACATAATATTGGTAAAAGTATTTTTTTATTAATGTGATAATATAATTACATTAAAATTTATATTATTTGATTATTTTGTGTCCCATTAACCAAAAGCATTACACAGCCAGCATGTATTCATTAAATCCTAAATTGAAATGTTAATCTCAACATAATACTCCTACTATGATTGTTACTTCCCGGCATAAAGTGTTGGGGGGTGGGGTATGCCGTCACAGTAACGAGGTTAATGTCCAACTCGCTCCGCCGGTCTCCCAAATCGATTGTATTTTCCAAGAATTATGTTATTTGCGATCACTCAATACAGAAAATCGCGTCGACCCATTTTTTATTTATTAATACTTAGATAGAGTGCGTATCCCATTTAAATAGAATCTATATATTATTTATTTAATGACAGATAAAGAGCTAATCTACATGTGTGACATATCAAATGAGTATTGGTGCCATTCTTCATTTTCAAACCGTCATACTCTTTCTTGAATTTCTCTTCTACTCTCTGTCCCACACATTGCCCTTTTGCCAATGGCACTGTGGCAGTGAGCTAGTGAAGCATTAACAGTTCACACTGGCCATACCAGCTCTTCTTCTTTTTCTTCTCTCCAACTCTAAACCACTTCTTGTGTCTTCGTTGCTCTCGCATGATGTCAAGTTACAGCCAACTGCATTGTTGCGTTTTGGTCACATTTTTCCTTTTTCACTCTTCCACTTCCATTTTGCTCTCACACGAAGGCCCTTACTTGCAGCATGTCCGCACACAACTCACTTCAGGTATGTTATTTCACTCACACTTCTCTCTCTTTTGCTTTTTCATGCTCTTATTTCAAAACTAGTCTTTGGTTTGAAAATTGTTTTCACTTAGTTTAGTGGGGAAAAAAAAATTAAAAAAGAACTACTATGACAATGCAGGGTGATACTTGATATGCTTGTGCCCACCTTCACTATTAACCCCTTTTTTTTCCTCAAAATTTTCTTGCTAAAAATGAACAAGGTGAGTAAGTTATACTCACTGCTTGAAGGTGGTGGTTCAGTGGAAAGCATTAAAACTTAGATTCTTGTGTTTCTGCAGGGCCAGGAAATGAGGGAAAGGGTGTTACCCTCTCTTGGAGGACCAGACCTCAGAGGTATCTCTTTGATGAAATAGCTGCAGAACCATTTGAGAGCTCACCCTTTCCTTTGGCTGCAGAGCGAACACGAAGAAAAGACCCTACTGACGGCTTCAAAACTTACACAAATGGGTGGAATATCAGTGACCACCATTATTGGGCTGTAAGCTCATCATACCCTTTTAGTTGTTTCTGCTTAATTAGTTTATTGTAGTCTGCTAATTAAATACTGTATTTCTTCAAGGTTTATGATTATGCGCTTAGATTCTAGTTCTGGGACTTGCATTGCATCACTGAGTTTTCAGTTTTGGATTATTTGCCAAAGGATGGAACTTTTTTGCAAAAGTGAGTAAGAAAGGATCATTCTTGCCTTTGAAAGTATGTGGAATAATGACAGTGTTTACAGTGTCGCCTTTGTAGCCTCTGGTTGCTTTATGCAAAACGTAAGTGTCCAGATGGGCTTTATGAAAAATACATTTGAATATCCCTGTACAAAAAATTACTTTCATGGTGTCTTTGGGAGTTAGGAAGGAAACAAATGGCAAGTTATCAAGGGAAAAGGAATGGTAAGGGAAGGAGGGGAAATAGAGTGTCTAACTTTACCCTTGTTTGGGAGTTAAAAACTTAAAATAGATTATGAAAAGGAAACAGAGGGTTTATGATGTACTTCTTATAATGTCACCTTCAGTCAAATACCTAAATATAATTATAAATGAGATGTAAAATTTTCATTTGGTTATTTTAATAAGGATAGAACTGGAATTTTCATATGTGATCCCTTAAAACCCATCTCTCTTGGGAGAATTTTAAAATCTAACTATAGGAGGGTTTATGAAAAGTCATCCTTTCCTTCTCTTCTTTATACAAAACTCCCAACCAAGGGAAGATATATACCAAATTTTACCCTTCCCTCTTTCCTCCTCCTAATTCCTGATCACAAACACACTCAGTGACTTCTAATGTACTGCTGTACTTGATGTAATCTTAAGTAACATTAATAGTTGTCTGTGACTTCGTGGTCATATTATGCTCTATCAATTGGCATATACTTTATATAATTTTGTGTTATTTATTAAAAGACAAAAAAAAAAAAAGAGAGGTGAAGTTGCTGTTGTTTAGAAGAGCAAGCTGATTTTGGATGATAATAGGTCTCTAGTTCTATTCTTTTTCTTTATTAGCTCAAGAAGCTGAAGTAGATAAGAGTTGGTAGTGCACCATCCCGTGTCGTTAGACACTCCAGGAGATTCCTGCAACAATAGTGACAGAATGCTTCATGAAAAAATATAAAATAAATAAGTTGAAGATAAAGAAAGAAATGCATGGGCCTAAAATTTGGTTTTAAATTTTGGGTGAGTGACAATCAATCCGTGCATATATTGCTCTGCACGTAACTTTAAACATACGTAGATTACATTAATAAGTAAGATGACCATACAAGTCACTGAACTTCTACATGAAAGGAAGACACAAGTCAATGAGTTACTGAACAAGCCTTGTTGTCACATTTTTTCTTTAATAGGTCCTGTAATATGCTATGCTGCAACTTTAATTGTTTGATTTTGAGTTGGCCTGATTAAATGATTTTTTTAGTGATAATTGCTCAATGCTCACTTTTGACTGGTTGGTTTCTGCTGTGTATGTTTTAGTCATTCTAGTGTTGTTTCTTTCTGTTTTTAGTACCTCACGGTTTACACCAATGTACAACCTTAATAAGCATTTTTGGTTAGCTTTGCACTATTGTATTTCAAAAACCAAAGTCCACTCACTAATTTTCTTCTTGTAATTTTTTTTTTTCCAATTAATGCAGTCTGCAGCATATACTGCGGTTCCTGTGTTCAGTGTTGCAGCAGTCTGGTTCTTGGGCTTTGGCTTATGCTTATTGCTCTTCATTTCTTCTTACTTATGTCGAAAAAGAGAGCCTTCTGGTTATTCTCGAAAATGCTATGTTCTTTCCCTCATTCTCCTGATATTATTCACATTTGCAGCAATGTAATCTCTCTCTCTCTCTATATCTTCCTTTGATTTGCTGGTATCAGGTTTAGTTGGATGTGTATTACAAATTACGTGTTTTTAACAGGATTGGAAGTGCAGTTCTCTATATTGGGCAAGGAAGTTTTCATCATAGCACTACAACAACATTGCAGTATGTTGTAGATCAGGCCAATTCTGTTGTGGATAAGCTTAAGAGTGTGTCAGATTATCTTGCTCAAGCTAAGCAGGTCGGAATTGATCGAATTTTTCTCCCTACTAATGTTCAAACGGATATCGATGAGGCAGAAACTAAGATCAATGCCTCAGCTGGCACACTTGCTGATCAAACAAAGGAGAACTCAGACAACATACAAGATCTTTTAGATTCTGTGTAATGATTGTTTATTAGGTTTTGCTCCAGATATTTGGTCTTCTGTTGCAATTTTTTGCTCTATAACCTGAATACGGTGACATTGATACAGGAGGATGGCACTTATCATTATAGCTGCTGTTATGCTAGTCTTGACATTTCTTGGATTTTGTGAGTCCCTTCTATCTCCCAATTTAGACGCCGAATTTCTGACTTATTATGGTAATAAATTATGTTCTGATTTTTTATTTCAGTGTTCTCAATTTTTGGCGTACAGCTCCTTGTGCACATGTGAGTGAGATATAAACCTACCACCTGCTGCTATATCAGTCTCGTGTTTCTTTGCTAGCAAATATGACTCATCACAATATTTTCTCATGAAATGCCTTTACATAAATAATTGCAGCTTGGTAATCGCAGGATGGATCCTTGTCACTGGCACCTTTATATTATGTGGCTTGTTCCTTGCTCTCCATAAGTAAGTTTCCCTCTCTCTTCCCTAAAAACCCAAAAATGAGTTCAATGCTTTTGCCATGTATTTTAGTATATGCCTTGCTGATTACTCTTAGATATAAAATTATTCACGTGTCTCTACCCATCAGCTTAAGCTTTTGAGAAAGATGATTCATGACAATCATATCAATTTGGTAATAAGGATTTATGTTTTTCATTTTTAAGCTATCACGTCATTATTATCATTATTCATTTGCTCATGCCATAGCATGTCTAATTTTTCTTCGACCTTCAATTCTAAGTGTGCTTTCAGAGATCTCTCGAAGAAATTGGTCTAAACTTGCCCTTTGAGTGTGGACCTAATCTTATCTTTGTTTTTTGTTAGTGTGACGACAGACACTTGTGTAGCTATAAATGAGTGGATCCAGTTTCCCACTGCAAACACGGCTCTAGATGAGATTCTAGCTTGTGTGGACAAAGCCACTGCACAAGAAACATCGTTACGAAGCAAAGAAGTAACTTCTGAACTAGTCAATTTGGTCAACCAGGTCATTACCAATGTCTCCAACATAAATTTCGCCCCCAACTTCACGCCACTGTATTATAACCAATCTGGTCCCTTGATGCCACTCCTTTGCAATCCATTCCATCCTGACATGACAGATAGACAATGTGCCCCTGGTGAAGTTGGCCTAAGCAATGCAACACAGGTAGATTAATTGAACCCTCATAAAGCATGAAAACACTACTTGTTGCTCAGGTTGGGCTCATTAGGACCCATTTGGTTTATGTTTTTCATTTCATGCTTTCAGTCTAAGGATGCGTTTATTTCTGAAAAAGTGATTATAAAACTAACCTTTTAAATATTACTAAAAAAGTTGAAACTGATATTTTCAAAAGCTACTCTTTTTAACTTTTACAAAAAAAAATAAAATTGAAAACTGAAATTTTTGAGATTCTAGTTGTTTTTAAAAAATATCCAAATATACGAATGATGATGTTGGGTTGAGAAAAAGTGATTTTTACCCCAAAAAAGCAAATTCAAATGCTCCATAAGTTTTTATTTTTTAGATTTTGTGAAGAAAATGATTATATAAGGGGAGAAAACTAAATAGGCCCTATTTTCTTGTTTTCATTGATTTTTTTTTCACAGAACAGTGAAAATTCGAAAATAGACTGCAAATGTAAGATGAAAATGGAAATCAAACAGATCCTTAGTTTATGTATACTTCCTCACCCACACAGCAGCATTGAGAAGGGCCTAACCTCATAAGATACTCATTTCTTTGAAACATGCTTCTTTGTTATTAACACTAATGGTAACGAGTAATGAATAAAGAGCATCTGAGAGTTATTGAGTTGAAGTTGGTCTTAATATAGGTTTGTATGTGATGATCCAGGTGTATGGCAACTTTGTGTGCCAGGTTTCACCATCTGAGATATGCACGACACAGGGGCGCTTGACCCCTACCTTCTATAACCAAATCTCAGCCGGAATAAACGTGGGAAACGCCTTGTACAACTATGCACCATCCCTGGTTGAGCTGCAAGACTGCACCTTTGTTCGGGAAACTTTCAGTGATATAGCAAGTAACCATTGCGCTGATCTAAGCCGTTACAGCAAGTGGATCTACATTGGATTGGTGTTGGTCTCATTTTCTGTGATGTTCTCCTTGATCTTCTGGGTTGTGTATGGGAGAGAGAGGAGACATCGTTTGTATGCCAAAGAGCACAAAGGCTCAACTCCTGCACCATCACCATCACCGGCACCACCACAACGTGCACCGGCACCGGTAGCACCACCAAGAAGACGAGCACCACCACTACCAGCACCACCAGCAAGAGCATCACTACCGGCACCACCAGCACGAGCATCATTACCAGCACCAGCACCATCAGAGCATGCACTTGCACTAGCCCACATCCCTGAATGGGGACAAGGGTGATTAAAATTAAACAAACTCCTTCATGTTACTTAACATGTCCTAAGAGTAATTAGTGGATGAAATTGTGTGAACCCCCTAGTTTCGCTTTTCCTAGTGTTGGGTGTGTAACGTCGTAGCATCTTTGTATGATACTAGTGCGAGTTTCTAATGAAATGTCATCATTTTTCATGCCTGCAACGGTAGATGCTGCCCCCCCCCCCCCCCCCCTCCCCCATGTCTCGTGTGACAAAATTAAAATGTACATGTGTGAAGAAATAATATCCCATTGCAATTATGTAGAAGGTAAAAGTTTATGGATATAGATGTGTGTATAACGTTGTTGGCAATGTGGCCTATAAAAGAAAAGGCGGCGGATGGGGAGTTAGAAATTTTCACATGTTCATGAGATATCTTGGGAGTATCAAGATGAATTATGTCTTTCTTAATAATGAAGTAACATTTTAGAGTGGGGATCAATTTACTTCGGCAGTAAATCTTGTACATTTCATTTTATAACTCTTTATCTATATTGAATTTAATCAGTTCAATCATTAATTTATGTTATATTATATTGATAATTACGCATGTCAAATTTTAAAAAAATTGAATAGCAATAGTCATGTAATCTATTAATCGATATTTACTTATATTTATAAAAACATATTATTGGTCAAGATAAAATGAATCGATAAACTATCAAATTATTTTCAAATTATATGAAACTTTATATAATTGATCTACTCAGCAGAAACTTAAAATTTAACAGTTAAATTGATAAAATTTTATGTCCAAAAGGAGTTATTATTAGGAGTAAGTAGACCAAAGAGTAAACGGATCCTCGCTCAACATTTTACTTATATTACGCATACTTTTTTAGTTACAGTATTACTCTGTTGCTGGATATAAAAGTAGTAGTCCAAGAACTTATGTGGAATCAAACGGTGGAGAAGTCAGAAAGACAGGAAGGAGTGACCGAGGGGATTATTTGGACAGCATTTTGGGTTTTGGCGGCATGTGGAGCCAAAATGTGAGTAAGGTAGCCGGTCTTTGCTTACATTTTGGAGAGTTTTGTTAAGACCCAGCCCATAAGTAGCATCTCACGTTGGTTACTATACAGTTTTAATAGAATGCTCAAAATATTGATGCTATCATAGCATATCACATATACTCATAACCACAAAGTTGAAGGCGTCAGATCTCAAAACTATAGAAATAAACATATGTGCCAGGTTTCTTGTGTGCCCAACTTGACTAGGTTTTCCTTTCATTATGAAGGCCATCTAAATGCTAAGCTAAGAAATGCTTATTGATTATGTATCTGGGGAGAGGGTAGCCAAGTCCCCACCCTTTGGGCCCATGGCAAGCCCACAGGAAAATGAAGAATCAAAACAATAGCATAGGTTGAAAGCGGATGGAGACCAGATCCATTGGTACATTTACTGCCTCAAAGAAGGCCCCACCTTTTCGAACGAGAAAGAAGGCCCCACCCAGCTAAGAAAAAAGTAACTACTAACTAGCTATTCCTTTTCTATCGTCACATCTTTGTTTTCTTTGTCTTTTCATGAAGAGCTTAAGCTCTAAAAAAGGCTAATTCTTACATGGGACGGTCGAGTTTTGGAACTCATGGTCCTTGCATCTCAACCCTTCATCTTATAATAAGAATAATTTTACAGTTATACCCCTTTCTCTTCTTCTCTCTCTGTCCCGGCCCCTTTCCTTCTCAATTTTTCCCTTTCGTTCATTACCAAAGCCACTCTGCTTCTTCATGATGAATAGGGTGGGTTTTTGTCTTGGTTCTGTTTTGTCCCTTTTCTCGTGGCATTTGCTTTGGTCAATACGGAGAGAGTGAGAAAGGGAAGATAGGAGAGCCAGCCAGCTGCAATGGTGAAGTGTGGTGGCAGAACTGCGTGAGGGCGAGAGTTAAGGAATAATAGATAAAAAGAACTAGGGCAAAAGCCTAATTTTCTTACTTTAAAAACATTTTATATCATTTTATAACATCAAGCACCGTGATGGTCCAAAACTCGACCTGCCCTATGTGAGAAGGCTCCACTAAAAAAAGGCACTTTATATGTGTTTAATTTTTGTTTTTATTTCTAAAATTTTGTGAAGAAGTAATGAAAATTATAACAAAAATAAGAAACAAGATTTTATTTCATTGATTTTTTCCCCATAAAATCTTAAAAATATGAAATACAAGAAATACAAACAAATACCAAAGAGGGTCACAGGTTTCCAAACTTAATCATGCCATGTGATTGCATATTTTCTTGTAAACCTCCTGCTTTAGTTAAAGGAAGTTGCCAATATTATGGTTGGATTCACGGTTGCTTTTATATATACATATATAGTTGCTGATTCTGGGCTCCTTTGGCTGAAGGCAACGAGTGGTAAAGTGACTCGGGCTATGGCTCAAAAGGAAAGAGAATAAAGGAAAAAACGGAATCCCTTTTACGACCATCAAACAAAACACAGAGAAAGTTGTTAGATTTAACCGTCTATTTGATTTAAGTTTTAAATTTTTATTTTAGGATTTAGGATTTTGAGTTTCAATTTTCAATTTAAGTTTTTCTGTTTTTCAATTTTTGTTAAAGAAATACTAAAAATTCTAAAAATTACAAATTCTAATTTTTAGTTTTTCTTTTACAAATTTATTGAAAATTAAAAAACTGAAAATGAAAACTGGAAACTGAAACCAAATAGACTTTACAAATTCCAGGTTTCAGTTTTCATTACAGCTTTCATTATTTCCTTTCCAAATTTTGAAAATTGAAAATTGGAAATTCAAACCAAACAGGCCTTAAGTATGAGAGGTAAAGTCTCACATTGATTGAGATTGGATTAAATTAATAATATATAATATAGAAAAAGTTATAACTCATTATTTTAATATTTTGGGTCAAGATGTGATATCCAACCTGTTCTCAGGAAAGGCACATCCCTTTAACTTCGAATCGCATGCCTATTATTAAAGCTTTAGTAACAGAAAAGTAAAAGTTTAGCTTCAAATCAAAGATGGCTGCTGAGTTCTTAAATCTTATAGCCATTTGTCTATGTTTAACCCCTTTGATTAACATTTAATTAATGAATAATATCGCGGTTTACCATAGTTAGGTGATGACGAATTCATGAAGACAATTGCCGTTATCTTCTATTGGAATAATTAAGGAACGTATTCTCACAATGTGATGATTCGGAGTAATGTTTAAGTCTAAGAATTTCCTAGACACAAAGGAGTCACGGCGACGCACAATTATGATTATTAAGTATATGTTTCAGCTACAATTTTTCTTCATAAAAGGAAAAGCATAAAAAGCCCTAATTAATCACGAACTCAAGAGCGTTGAAATTGAATCCAATTCATCAAAATTGAGAGAATTAAAACCAAGAAGTAACATTCGTATGTTTAAATTCTGATTATATATATTAGTTGCAAGAAGTTAGGTTATAAAAGATGTCCTTGTGAATTTCATCTTTTCAATGTGAATAACCTACCTTTAAATTAGGTCAAGAAAATGGATTAATTGAAATACACTTAAGCAGTTTACTTTATTTAGTTGGTATATGAAACAAAAGAAAACGACCGAAAAATGGGCAAGACAGTTTATCTGTTTTCTTCTAATTTTTACTGCGTACTAAGAAACAGAACTATATAATTATTTTATTTTATGATTTCACTAAAAAGTTCTTTTTTATTTTAGCACTGCAGTGACGGTCCATGGACTTCACTTTGGAGTCTGTTTCAACCTACAATTAATATATTGGTTTTTCAAAATTGAATATCACTTTATCATACATTTATTCTAAAAGTTATTTGACTATATACATGGTGTACATCTCTAGTACCCTACTTGCTATTTTATTTCTCCCATATGGCCCTATAGGAAAGATGTCCCTAAAATGTGTATACCTATATCATATACTATATTCACATTCATTCACGCATTGGCAGACACGGAAGTCCATCGTATATGTTCTTTCTCTCCCTATGGTGATTAAAATAATGGAGGATACGTAGCAATAATAATAATAATAATAATCTTATTTAATTCTATAGAATCGCAATAAAATACTATATCGAACGTTTGATCTCCTTTATATATGCCGCATGAGTGACTTGCCTACATGCTAGCTTTGCACCCAAAACTTGGGTCATTCCCACGAGCTACTACATGTTTCCCCTTCAACCAACCGTTCGAGTTTCCCAGCTGTCACCCACATAGGGTGTTCCACAATCGTTTAACCATTGGCCCTCTCCCTTGCCAGCTTTGATCCATTAGGACCCGTTTGCTTTGCATTTTTCAGTTTTTAGTTTTCAGTTATCAATTTTTAATTTTCAGTTTTTAATTTTTGTGAAAGAAAAGCTGAAAAAACTAAAAACTGAAATTTGTGGTTTTCAGTTTTTCCTTCACAAAAACTGAAAATTGAAAACTGGAAACTGAAAACTGAAAACTAGAAAATGCAAAGCAAACAAGCCCTTACTCTCTCTGATTTTCTCGATCCTTTCAGGCAGTTACTCCCTTCATTTCATATTAATTATTGCTATTGAAAAATCATAAAATTTTAATACATTGAAAAATAAAAATATCTAACTACAATTTATAGCCAGATATAAGTTACATTCCTTTTTCAATGTACCATGTATTCATTTTTTCAATGTACTAAAATTATACAGTTTTCCAAGAACATAGGTTAATATGAAATAAATGGAGTAATATTTACTTATAAGCTGTACTAGTTATTCTTCTGACGTGTTGATTTTTTTTTTTTTTTTGGTACCATGGTTTTGGCCGGAGTATCCCCTGACTTTGTCAGAAACTAATCTCCGTCGGGTCCCTGCCTGCTTTAAGGTTCGCCCTCCCAGCGTCGTATATTTTATCAAACCCAAAGATCGAACTCGATACCTCAGGAGTAAGAGGTCTCAACCGCAGTTTAACCAGTTGAGCCAACGGACGTTGGTTCTGACATGTTGATTGAAAATATGCTTTTGAAATAAAAAATTAAAAAATTAATATATTGAAAGCTTAACAATTTTTCTTTATTATAAAAAAGAAACTTTCACTTTGAAGTTGTTAAACAATGGCCTTAAAACACTCATTATAGAACTCTTAAAAATTTAATACTTTATTTGTATCACCCCATCTTTAGAAAAACAAAAATCATATATATATATATAGAAAATAATAAATGAATATACATAATAGTATAAATGTGTGTGCCAATAAGCTGTTGGACGAGTAATAATCAATTTAATTCCTCGAACGATGAGGATAACACAAGTTTGAATTTTGGGAAAGCGCACTTGTGGGGAAGGGAAATATGTAACCATCATCTGGAATTACAAGAGCAATGTCTTCCACAATGTGTGTAAGTGAACAAGATTGTCCTTATTAGAAAATAGGTTCAATTAATCCGCCAGTCCCTATAGTTTAACCAAATTTTCAATTGGGTCCTTATATTTTAAAAGTTTTCAATTAGGTCCCTACATTTGATCAAATTTGTCAATCAAGTCACTGCCGTTAACAACCATTATAAAAAAATATAATATTCCAAGCATATTCCATCTCCTTCTACCCCATCCATCTTCCCTCCCCCCCACCGTTCTACCCCAGCCATCAACACCATCATCCCCTAACTACCACCATCATTATCACCTAATCCAAACACAACAAACCAATCTCAGCCAAAACCAAATAAAATGAAATCAAAAATTGATATATTCTAAACCAAATCACAATCCAAATCAGAACCAATATAAATTGACATATTTATGGACATACATGGAGAGAGAAAGAGGGTAAGAGAGAGAAAGTGGTTTTGCATGTGAGGGAGAGGGAGCCGCGGCGGAAATAGCACAACAACGATGCCATTCGCGAGGTGGGGGTGAGTTCCGCAGCAGTGGAGTTCGAGGAAGAGAGGCGTGGGCGCGGCGAGCTGGGCGGTGGCGCTCACATCTTGGTGTGGTTGCACTGGCTGAAGCTAGCTAAGGAATAGCAGTGAGTGCGCTGCCATGGTGGGTGCCTGTGAGGAGAAAGATTGGCAGAGGAATAGGAAGGGGAACACGCGGCGGAGCCGCAGTGGTGTAGTGTGGGGAAGGAAGAAGTGTTCACAAGCTTGTTGACTGAATGGAGGAGGCGGCGTGTGCGACGACTGGGAGGAGGCGTTCGCGAGGCGAATCGCCGGTGGTGAGGTGCTAGGTTCACGATGGAAGAGTTGTGCGGCTGGTGTTAGGCTCGCGGTGGAGTGGATTTGGGAAGCAAATGTCACTATGTGGTGGCGGCGATGAAGCCATGCCTTCTTTCTCTACTGTTTCTGCTTCAATTTTCCTTTTTTATTTTTTTGAAACAAAATGAAATTTATATTGGTTCTGATTTGGATTGTAATTTGGTTTAGAATATATCAATTTTTGGTTTCATTTTGTTTGGCTTTGGCTGAGATTGGTTTGTTGTGTTTGGTTTAGGTGATGATGATGGTGGTAGTTAGGGGATGATGGTGTTGATGGCTGGGCTAGAACGGTGGTGGAGAGGGAAGATGGATGGGGTAGAAGGAGATGGAATATGCTTGGAATATTCTATTTTTTTGTCACGGTTGTTAACGACAGGAACTTGATTGACAAATTTGATCCAATGTAGGGACCTAATTAAAAACTTTTAAAATGTAGGGATCCAATTGAAAATTCGGTCAAACTATAGGGACTGGCAGATTAATTAAACCTAGAAAATAAAAGTAAGTAAATATAACTAATTAAAACAAGTGAATACAATTAATTATATTAAGAATAGTGTTGATAAAAAAATTATGCTGCATTTATATTTAAAAAAAAAACTCAAAAAATTGATGGACAGAGTGAAATAGAAAAAATAGTACTCTTTTTTTGTGAAAATAATAATACTCTCTCCATTCTAAAATAATACTAGTCATATTTTGATAATCTCAATGTATTGTGTTGAACATATTAATTGAAATCATAGATTCATTGTCAGGTAAGAATTTCCAAATAAGAGTTTCAATTTTACCAACTAAACACAATTAGGAAATAGTCACTAAATTGGCCTTTTTGTATCTGCTCAAGGTATACAATACTTAGAGGAAGACAAACACTTGTGAAGAGAGAGAGAGAGCTATAGTGTAGAGAGAGAGAAAGCGAAATCGCGCAAGAGAAAGCACCGGGCATCAAACGCGTCGACCACTCTGCTCTGCCATGACCAAGGCCTCACCTCCACTATTGTACTGATGCAGTTTTGCGGGCTGCATGACCAAGGATAGCGTGAGTGAGTGTGAGAGAGAGTAAGAGAAAACGCAACATAGAGAGAAAGAGAGAAAGAGATCACGCACCCCTGCTAATGTCACGAATAGAGAGGCCGGACAACGCTCAGACAACCACTGGCAGCAATACCACTGTGCAGCAACATCCGCATAGCCCCCAACCAACCGCCAATAGCACAAGTACTACATGTAGCGACCTCTACATCGGATTGGGAACATCAGTACACACCAGACTAGGAAGATTGTCACATGTAGTGCCTCCCCCAGTTGGAGAAGATCTCCTTAGCATCGCCAGTCATCCACCTCCCATCTACCAACTACACCGGAGAAGTGGCCTAAGGCACGGCGTCTGCATTTTCTGGGCCTAAGACTTGAACCTGAAACACCAAAAGCATCAATAATTGAAGTGATCTACCTCAGTACTAGTGGGTTTGCTCCGATCTAGCCGCCAATTTCAATCTGATTCCGATATGTTCTACAGACCTAATAATGGTGCACTCCTTTTAGTCCACGGACTCAATTCACAGCTTCCTTTTATTAGAATGTGTTGCTACCAGAATTGTTAGTGCCCATCTGCGAGCTTATCACGGTGTTACTACAGTCTCTCCAAGTCAAGGTTCTTGATTTTCTTGTCTGTTCGAAGTTTACTCTTCTTTGGATCTCTATTGTTAGATTTTGAGATTGGTATCTATTGGATGATTTAGCCATTTATAGTTTGTTACTAGAAAGGTGAAGGAGCAAAGATGAGTGAAAAAGGAAAATATGATGAGAAAAATTTCATTTAGGGATATGGTGTTAGGCACACAGACACCAAAACCTTTTCTTCTGGATGACGATCTGGATAGCGATAAGTTGGCGGTAGCGGAGGGGAAACGGGAGGATGTAGCACCACCTATAGTGAAATTCACGGATACAAGGAGAAGTGCACTTTCATCACCATGTCATGATGCTTTGGTGGTTAAAGTCTTGGGGAAAAATTTGGGTTATGCTATGATGGCAAGTCGATTGAGGAATGTTTTGCGGCCACAAAAGGGTTATGAAGTCTTGACTGTAGGCTTTGGATACTACATGGTGAAATTTGATCTGATTGAGGATCGAGAAAAGGTAATCATGGGAGAACCATGGATGATTGTTAGGAGCTACCTGGCAATCAAACAGTGGACACTAGAATTTAAGCCAAGAGAGAAGTCTTTTGGGTCAACCTTGGGTTGGGTATGGTTTACAAGGTTTAAAATTTGGTATTATCAAGAAAAGGCAATCAGGAGGATTGCTTTGGTGGTGGGTAAACCAATTTGGGTGGATGTAGTGACTCAATCGGCAAAGAGAGGTAAGTTTGCAATGGCTTATATGGAAGTGGATCTCACTTTGCCAATGGTGAAACAGATTATGATTTATAGTTTATGTTATGAGGTTATTTATGAGAGTCTACATTTAATATGTAACCAGCGCCACTGTTATGGGCATATGGGAAGAGACTGCAAATGAGGGAATCTGCAAGTAGAAAAGGTGGTTTCGGAGGGGAATTCATCAGGAGGGACATCACCTGAAGTGTAGCTAGAGGGGAACATTCCAAATTCAAAAGAGAAAGACAATATGCTGGATCATATGCAAATAAATCAAGGAATCATTACTGATTAAACTAATAAATGTGCATATTAAAGAAAAATTTGAATGATTGGCAAGTGGTGAGCCCAAGGAAGAAGTCCAACCATAGACAACAGAGAAAGAATGCTTCTGCACAAGATTCCAAATACTTTGATAAAGGCAAGGGAGTTGTTAGTGTGTGGTTGCAGGGAAGGAGTAAACATATGCAACGTGGGGAATCTTTTGGAAAGTCATTAACTATGAACATCCCCTAGTTCCGTCCAGATTAAATGGGCCCTTGATCATTTGTGAGCCAAAGCAACCAAAGGAACCCATTGTCTTTCGAGCAACGCGCTATAAGGAGGCCAAGAAGATAGCTTACCAAGCCCCCTGAAGTACAGTGAAACAGTCTAATGCAGGTGGGACCACAACTAGCCTGCCAAAGGTTCTGACCAAGAGGCAGCGTGTAGGGTCATCACCCATCAAAAAGACTATTTTGGATAATGTGGCTCTTCAGCTTAGGGGTGAAAAAGTTGACAGGTAGTGATAAGAGGGTAAGGTGGAAATCTGTACCAGTCAATGACTGTGGATTATGCTTATGGGTAATCGATCTTCCCATCTAGCTTTCTTTTCCTTTATTAATTTTATGGATTATTCAGATTGGAAGATAGTGTCTTGAAACTTAAGGGGGGCAGTGAATGTCAAGGGGAAACATCATGTGAAAGAGTTAGTAAAAAAGTTTAACTCAGAAGTTTTTATTGCATTGGAAACCCATACTCGATACAATAATGTAAAATCCTTCTAGGAGAAACTTGGCTACACAGCGACAGCTATTTCAGAGATTAGAGGCCAGTCTGGTGGTATCTAGTTGATGGTTTCTTTGTCTATTAAGAGCTGGAGAGTTGTTGATATTCATTCCTAATGTGTAACGCTTGAGTTTGCTCCTTCTCGTGTTAGGTAGTGTTCTAGTGTTGTTTATAGTAGTCCTATTCCCGTAAATCGGGTGATGCTTTGGGCTTATGTGAATTGGCTCAGACTATTCAGGGACCATGGTTGCTTTTGGGAGACTACAATGAGGTAATTCATACTTCTAAAGTTAGGGGAGGGATTTCCTAACGACTAGAGCTAATATGTTCCTTGCTACTATAGATGATTGTGGGCTAATGGACTTAAGTACTATTGGTCAACTCTTTACTTGGTTTTGGCATACGACTGGAGCTTGATTTGTGGCCAAAAGGCTAGATCGTGTCTTGGCCAACCCTAGCTGGAGAACTATCTTTGGGGAAGCTTATGTAGAGAATCTCACTTGTCTTTATTCCAATCAAACTCCTCTTTTACTGCGTATGAAGGCTGAAGGGGGCCCCTAGAAAGGAATAACCGTTTCGCTTTTTGGCTACTTGGGCAATGCATAGGGACTATTAGCAGGTTGTGTGTGAGTCCTGGATGGCCGGAGGAGGGAATATAGGGTGTTGCTTGCTAAAAACTCAAGCAGCTTCTAAGTTATTCAATAAAGAGGTTTTTGGCCACATCGATAAAAGGAAACGTATTTTGAAGACTAGAATTTTAGGAGTATAGAAGGAGTTAGAGGTTTGTGTTTTTTGTCTCTCAAACATCTTGAATTCTCCTTACACAAGGACTATAATAATGTTCTTTATCAAGAAGAGATATTGTGGCTCCAAAAGTCTAGAGAAGATAGAGTTAAGTTTAGGGATAAGAACTCTAAGTTCTTTAATGCTCAGACAATAACCAAAAGGAAGCGTAATAAAATTCATGGCCTCCATGTAGGCGGGGAATTTGGTGCACTAATCAGCAGACTCTTCAGGTTAAGGTAAACCGCTTTTATAGTAATCTTTTTACTTCTGAAGGGGACCATGATATTTCTACTTGCAAACAGGTGAAGGTGCCAGTTATCAGTCAAGCTGATATTGCTATTCTTATGGCCCCTGTAACCATGGATGAGGTGACGAAAGCTGTAATGGCTATGCATTCTTATAAGGCTCCAGGGCCTGATGGCTTTTAGGCTATCTTCTTCAAGCAATACTGGCATGTAGTGCATTATGAGATGTTTCAACTAGTTCAAAAGGCCTTTGTTATAGGGTGGTTTGACCCGAACCTAGTTGAGACTCTCATTGTATTGATTCCTAAGGTAGAGCACCTACCCACTTTAAAGACTTCCATCCAATAAGCTTTTGCATTGTGATATTCAAAATAATCACTAAGGCATTAGTAAATCAGATTAGGCCTCTCCTTGAGTACCTTGTTGATCCTCTTCAGGCTACTTTTATTCTAGGTAGAGGGATAACGAACAATATTATTTTGGCCCAGGATGTTTTACATTGGATGCAGTCCTCTAAAAACAAGAAAGGGGTAGTGGCCTTTAAAATTGATCTAGAGAAGGCCTATGATAGGGTGGAGTGGAACTTCCTGGAAGTGACATTGGAGGATTTTGGTTTTCCTCAGGTTATTATTCGATTAATTATGCATTGTGTCTTTTCATCTAAATTATCTATATAATGGAATAGGGGAAGACTTAACCCTTTTACCCCTTCGAAGAGCTTGCAACAGAGGGATCCCTTGTCCCCTTATTTATTTGTCTTATGTATGGAAAAATTATCGGCCATGATTCAGGAGGCGGTGGATAGTGGCACTTGGAAGCCTGTTCATGTTTCTCAGGGTGGACCAGGCATTTCCCATTTATTCTTTACTGATGATGTGCTTCTTTTTAGTAGTGGGAAAAAGTCTCAAATTCGAGTTGTTATGGATATTATGCATAAATTTTGCAGTATGTTAGGATTAAAAGTGAATCTCAGTAAATTGAGAGCTATGGCTTCATGGCTAATGCCCAACAGGACAAAAGACGCTATGTCTCAACTCACTTCGATTAGATTTACAAGCAATTTAGGAAGCTACTTGGGTGTTTCTATTCTTCAGGGGCGTGTAACTAAAGCTACTTTCCATACTCTTCTGAAGAAAATGGAGAAACGGTTAGCTTCTTGGTACAAATGTTTACTTAATAAACCAAGGCAACTTTGTCTAGCTAAGTCTGTGTTGACATCTCTTCCAATCTACACTATGCAGTCATTGTGGCTACCAAAAGGGGTATGTGATTGTATTGATAAAATTGTAAGGGATTTTGTTTGGGCTAATTAGCCAAACCGCCGTAGTTTCCATCCTATTGCTTGAGAAGTTCTAACTCGACAAAAGAATTGCAGGGGCCTTGGAATTAAGGGAGCTCGTAACATGAACATGGCCTTACTTGGGAAGTTGGTATGGCTCATTGAAAATAATTCACCAAATAGTTGGGTTCAAGTCTTACGAGCAAAATATCTCAATCACGGCTTGGTTTTTCACTACATATCATTAAGGTCGTGTTTTTATATTTGGAGGGGGATTCACAAAGCTGGGGTGAGATTGAAAGATGAATTTCACTTCTCCCTTGATTCGAGAAATGTCTCCTTATGGTATGATAGTTGGCTGGATGGAGAACAGGTGGCTACTATGATAGATTATGTCCATATTTCATATTCAAAGCTCTGTATCCATTATCTTTGATGGGACTGCTAATGGCACGTTAATATTTTGAATACTCCTCTACCTAAAGAAATTTATCGCTTTCTGGCTGATTGCTCTTTACCAGGTTAGGGTGAGTGTGATATGGCTTAGACAGGAAAGTAGTGAATATTCTTCTACAAGTGGCTATCGATTATTACTCCAGGATTATGCTTCTGAGAAGGGTGGAGGGTCTTGGTTGTGGATTTGGAAACTGCTGGTTCCTAAGAAGTTCAAATTTTTTATCTGGCAGAAATATCACTTTGCTCTCCCTACTATCAAATTTAGGTTTAACAGGCATATTGCTCCTTCACCAATTTGTGTGCGATGTGGACTTGGGGAGGAAGATCTATTGCATTGCCTCCGTGATTGTTGTCATTCCCGGCTTGTTTGGCTTGAAATGGGCTTTGTCTCGATCCACACTTCTTCACTTTTCCTTTGCTAGATTAAGTACAAATTTGAAATTTTCCTTTAATTTGTCCTTTGCTTTAATGTTATGGTAGGTTTGGTGTTAGCGTAATAAACAAATTTTTGAGCCATCCTTGTAGAGGGTGGATAAGGTGTTAGCCTTGCTAGTTGTAGACATTCATTCCATCTGTATGCACTTGCCCTCTACTCAGTGTCACACTATGATTCCGCGTATGGTACACTGGGCTAGGCCACAAGAGGAGGAAGTAAAGTTGAACGCTGATGGTAGCCATTGTTGGGTTGCTGATGCGGTGCATACAGGGATTGGCGAGGTCTTGCGAGACTCTAATAAGACATGGATTTAGGGATTTTCTAGTTTTATTGGGGATCATTCTATGTTATTTGCAGAGCTTATGGCAATCAGAGTTGGTCATACCAGAGTTTGGGAAAAAGGTTATCGTTTAGTGTGTTGTAAAAGTGACTCATTACATGGAGTCACTTTAATTACATCTAACTCTTAGACCAAGCACCATTCTGGGTTGTTCGTCTATCTCATGGGGTTCGCAAAATCAATTCCTGTATTGATGGAATGGCTAAGTTAGGTAGTACCAATTATGATCAACTTATGTTTTAGCAAACTCCCTCTCCCATCTTATTGCCTCACCTTCGTGATGATGCTTTAGGGAATGGGTATTTATGTGGCTAGCACCTATTAGTGTTTTTGTTTCTTTATCTTTCATTTGTAACCAACAAAAAAAAAAAAAAAGAGGAAGACAAACTCAATTCCAAAGTTTTGGTTGTACTATTTAGACACCAATTGCTGTTTGTTTTACTTTTCATGCCTTTCAATTCATGCCTGTTTCTCATAATTACTGCTTTGATTAATTTTAGCCTTGCACTAATTTTGGAGATAAATGAAGTCCAAATTGAACATATTATCAGAACTGATTTTAGATTTGATGTTGATGAATTGCTAATTAATAGTTATAGATGTTTGGGGGTGTAAATTGAGATTTTTATATATTTTGCATTGAGACTTTTCTTTATTAATGTATAATATAATATAATATGATACGGGGAGTGGCTATTGCCACTCCTACTGTCATTAATTTTTATTTAATTTTACTAAAACACCCTTCTTCTGATAAATTCTCAAAATCTCAAGCATTCTTCAACATGTAGTTGGCTATCAATTACTTATCACAATCACAAGCCAAAAATGCCTTTGTGACATAGGCTCTATCAAATTTCATAGCCTCAACCCTTATTCCATTGTAAGTTTAACTAATTGATAATATTTGATATTTACCTTATTTTTAATTTTGACACAGTTACTAGTTTTGGCTTATGTGATGGCAAGCTGTGTATGGTGTTACTCTTGTTTTGGTTTTATTGCTATGCGTTGAGTCCCGTATTGCATAAAAAAAATGTAGGTACTATTATTATAAGTATTGAATCAATTTATTAAACATAATTTATTTAAATTCAAATATTAAATTATTTTAATAATACAATGTTGAGTGCTTTTTATAAATATATAATAAATAAAATGAATAACAACAAAAGTGAAATAATAACTTGTGTATACAAGCTAATTATTTTACAACACAATATTTTTTTATATTATAAAACTAATAAATAAATAAATGATACCATGGATTACTACTATTGACCATTTATTTTTATTACAATTTTTTCTTGGTACATATTGTTGAAAATTAAGCTAATTGATACATTAATAATGAAGATATTGAATAGAGAAACAACACAATAAAAATTGATTCATTGTAAAAAAAATTATAATATCATCATATATTCACTTAATACATTTTAAAATTATAACGATATTGGAAGATAAAATTAGCGGTATGTCTATTTTTTATATAATTATAATTATAACAACTCGTCCCCCAAATGAATACGAAAAAAAGTTTAGCCACAGGCTTAATGCAACCATTAGGAACTAATGGACTAAATACGAAATAAAGTGACAAAACAACTCATCTTTGTCAACTCACAAAGGCCTAGTACCTCCGGTATGTAATGCATTGTTTATTTAAATATTTTTAAAGAATTAAATAAATTTTCAATTAAACTAGCAAGTAACAAGAAGAACTCTTAATATTATTATCATGAGCGATAAATAAGTAGTGTTAAGTATATATTCTTTTAATTATAATAGAAGAATGATATTTTAGTAAACATAAATAAAAATTAATGAAAATGGGAATGGCAATAACCATAAAAGATTGACAATAGCTGCTCCCTATAATATACAAAATAAATAAAGAATCAAACTTCAATAGCTTGCATGTTCTAAACAACATAGTTAAGTGATTGAGTCAACAATCAATCACTCTTAATTATTAGCCCTTTTTTGTTTATTAGTCTCAATTATTATCCCTACAATTAAAAACAACCGACTTATATGAAATCCTCACATCACAGCTGTTGCTTTTCATTATTACACTCTTTTAATTTGATTCAACATATTTCCCTTTTTCCATTTTTCTGGAAATGTGTAAATGACTGAAGACACATCAAGTGCAATATAAAACACCTAATGTTTTTTAGCGCCTGTGGTTTACTATCAAAATTTAATTTTAGAGCACTGCTCATTCGCTCGAACTTATTTTCGTCATAAGGATATTTACTACTTAGGGTAAAATATACTTATTTTCTTTGAGATATCAAGAAATGATATTATATTTTATTTGTTTGAAAAATTTATATTTTATTCCATTTTACGAAGGATATGTTTGGTTCACTCTCTTTTATGATTTAATTTTTATAAATTATATACTAAATCATAAAAATAATTACAAAATAAATAATAAATTTAATCTCTATATACTAGTAGTATAAAATAAAACATTGGTCATAACTTTTTACTGAATTCGACAATTTTCTGAAATTTTTATTGTTCACATTTAAAATTGTTTTATACTCTATTAGTTCATAGAAACTAAATTAATAAAATATATTAAAAATTAAAAATATTTATTTTTATTTAAAAATTAATAATAATCCTATTAAATAATAAAAATATAAAATTAAATAAATGTTTAGAATAATATTTAAGTATATAAATGAATATTAATTATTTTTAAAATAAATTATATTAGTAATAAATAATACTAATATAAAATATAATTATATGAATGAGATTCAAAATATTTAAATAATTTTTATAAATCAATAATTTAATTATCATAGTTAATAGTTAGTTATCTAGTATAATTTGACACCATTTGGAATTTTTATTAGTTTACAGTGTAAAATTAATTTTACAGTATTAACTAATAAAAATTTAAGAAATTGTCAAACCCTAATGAATACTTATCATAGTGAAAAGTTACCTAGCATGATTTGATACCTTTTTAAATTTCTATTGATTGAATTATTTTATGATTGTTATTTTATGAATTTAATGTTTAAGTACTAACAATATATATGAGTTTTATAATATATTCAAGTATATATTGTTACGTAGTCAAAGTGATTACTCTTATATCCACTACTTAAAAAGTCATTTAAATAGAATAATTAATTGAACAATAATGTAAAAACTTTTATATTGTCAATGTATCAAAAGTAAATTCTTTTTTTTTCTTATTTTATTTTACGCACAATGAATATAGAAAAATACCAAAATAATATTATTTATGAATCATTTATAGATGAATTTAAAAAAATGATAATTATAATATTAGTTTGTAATAATTATTAAAAAATTTTATTATATATAATAATATTTTATATGAAATGTTGTATTAATTATCATGTATTATAAATTTATAAATTAATTTTATTATTTTATGAATTTTAAAATTATTTTAAATATTTATTTAACTATCATTACTTTGGTAAAAATTAAATAACAAAAAACCAGTGTATAGAAATTAAATTTATTATTTATTTTGTAATTATTTTTATTATTTAATATATAATTTATAAAACTCAAATCATGAAAAGGAATACACGAAACATACTAGTAATGAAATGGGATGGAGTGTAAGTTCTTTAAACAAGTTAAAATTCACTTTAGTCTTTGAAATTATAAACGTGCTTCACTTTAATCCCTAAAAGTTCATTCCGTAGATCATTTTAGTTTATAGTCAAGCAAACGCTAGTCAATCATTACTTTTTACTGACATAGCATGTTAAGTGACATGTGATATGCTACGTGTTAATGACATATCATGTTAATCCTATAGGTTGAAAATAGCAAGAAAGGGGGTTGAATCGTGCTGTGTTCTTCTTTTCGATTGCTAAAATCCTATACAAAGTCAATCAAGCTTTCATTTGAAACTAGCAAAAATCTTTGTTAATAAGATTCAAAAAGTTACTTTCTAAATGTAAACCACAAATGCTGAATATAAAAGAGATAAGAAGAGATAGACAGATATTACATAGTGATTTTTATACTAGTTCGACCAACCCTACCTACATCTAGTTCTCAATAACTTGTTGAGTTCCACTAACAACCCTTTCTCAACCCAAAGAAAGTAAGATAATCTTTGGATAGCCTTCTCAAGCTATATCCAGTCAGTAGTAGTTTCAATTTACTCTCACTTTAAATATTTTTTTACTAGCCTCTTCAAGCTATTCTCACAATGATCACTACCAGATAAAAAATACACTCAAGTTTTTCATGAAACAAACAGTATATGAGCTAAAAAGCTTAAATAACTTCTTGCTAAAAAATTTTCTAAGGAAGAAGATATTATCTAATGAAAGCTAGAAAAAAAGATTTTTGCAGAAACTGATTACAAGATATGATAAAACTTTCAGATAAAGAGAAGGATTAGCACGAGGCTTTTCAATTCTGGGCAAAAGTTTTTTAGTCAAAAGTTATTCTCTTGTACCAAGGTCGTCTCCTTTTATACTTGATCTTCAAATCTAAGTATTGTCCCTTGACTTCATTTCCTCTTTACACGTATGGATATTCTTTTTGTGTCCTTAGAAGCTATCCTCTAGAGGACTAGCGTGACTATGTAGAGCTACTTTTGCACCTGCTGAATCTGTTGTGAAATGTGGTTTCTGAGTGAAGCTTCAAAAATTATATTTTACTTTCTAGATGTGGTTTCTAAATTCTTTCTTCTAGAAGATGGGACAGTTAACCAAGTATAAAAGTAGTATGTTACTAATAGCCCTTTTTGAGAGTTGACTTAATTTGAATTTTCAATTTCCTTTTTTGTAAAGTGAGCACTGTTTTTGAATACGCATACTTTTTGATATACTTCCTTAGTTTATGATCTTCTCGTTGATCTTCATTGCTTCAATTTAAGCTTCACAAGAATCTTCTTAGTCAAGATTGAAGACTATAATCACAACTTGCTTCAGGAAAAAGTGTCTTCTTCATTGATGTAGTACTTTTTGAATGCGTGAACTTCTTTATGAAGATCCGAACTTGATTTCTAATGCTTGAATTCCTTTCTCGTGTTCTTAACATATTGAACTTCATTTTTAGAACTATTTTTCACATAATTAAAGTTTTGAATCTCTTTAAATGAGATTATAATAATGTTAAAACATATCATTGTGAAAAATATCTCGTTAATTGAACTTGTATATTTACGAGATGATCTTGTTAAATGCTATAGAAACTTAATTGAAACATTAGTTCATTCTTCAAAATATTTTAATAAAATTTACTTTGTTGTCACTCAAAACTCAAGTTATAAAGCTTTCTAAAATGTTCTAGAGCTAATAAATCCCATGTGGCATGATATATGGCATGCTAACGTAGCACCAAATCAAAATAGGTTCAAATTAGTCCCTAAAATTCCAAATGTGTCAAAACAATCCATTAAATTTTATAAAATGTATTAAAAAAGTCCCAAATCATCAAATTTCTCCTATTTTATTTCATAAAATATAAATCCTCAATATTTCTTAAATCTATTTATTTCTCTTTTATTTTCACACCCTACTTAAACAATAATCTCTCTCACATAAAGTAACAATGAGAAGAAAGTATCACTAACAAGCTATTGTAGTTAGATGAGTATTAAGCAATTTAATCCCACGTAAAGATAAGGACATATTGAAAGAGGAAGTAAACATAAATGCTCTATTCTAAACCGATGTCATTATATTTGCCTTATTTGCATCAACATCCTCAAAATGCTTCCCCATCTTTACTATGACAAACCTTCCATGCCAATCGTGAATAATAGTTCTCAGTCTATATGCATCTTCACTGCGAATTTGGCACCATTGTTATTCACTTGTACACCTTAAGAGGCGATGATTCCCTACGATTCACTATAGTTGAGGTGGAATGAGAGACACGACCTTCTACTTGAGCTCGATTAAATCTCCTCATATTTAAGATTACCTGTGGATACATTTGACATTAGAGTAGAGTTTATTTTCATTGTCATGCTAGATTCCTTTTATATCAAATTCGTTCCCAAATTGCAACTAAAATGTTTCGATATGCCCTTGATGAACTCCGTCCACGCTTGATAATATAATGTTTTCCTTGAATCTTAATGTTCATATTTTAAAACTCAATTTATTCCAAAGAAAAGGTAATGTAATAGCTAATAAATTAATTATGTTAGCTTAGTATGGAAGGTCTCAAATTTGGACTAATCAAGCTCTTAATTGTATCAGGCTATTTAAAAATTTGGACTATTTAAATAGGGTGTGAAAATGAGAGAAAAATAAGTAAGTTTAAGAATTATTGAGGATTTAGATTTTATGAACGAAAAAAGGAGAAATTTGGGATTCGGAGCTTTTTTGACATATTTTAGAAAATTTTAGTGTCTATTTTAAAACATTTGATAATTTCAAGGACTAATTTGAACTTATTTTTATTTGGTGGCATATCAGCATGCCACGTGACCTATCAGTATGCCACGTGACATATCCCGTTAGATCAACATGACAAGTTATCGACACATGGTATGCCACGTGTCATTTAATATGCTACAATGGTTGACTAACATTTGTTAGACCAGAGACTAAAGTAGCATAAGGAATAAAATTTCAGGAACTAAAGAGTTAATTAGTTTTGAAATTTTAAAGATTAAAATGAAACACGCATACAATTTTAGGTATCAAAGTGAACTGACGTCTTTTTTTAAACTAACAGGATGAATTATCATTTCTTGATATTTCAAGGGAGATAAGTATATTTTACCCTAATATTTACAACCATTAGATGGATGGTTTGGACTTTAGAATGTAGATTGTACAGAGAGAAAATATCCAAACTTCTAAAATAAAAAATGTATCAATATCTTTTATGTATTTGCATACCATTTCATAAAAATGGTTTTGCACTAAAAAGAAATTTAGTTAATTTTAACATATTGTTAATTGCTAGTTTTTTTTTTTTTTTTTTGGTGTCAACTCTTCTCACTAAGGAGGAGGGATGGGTCTCAAATCTTAGGAGTTGAACTCTAGACTTCTTACCTATGCATACTCTTCAAAGATTTGCCTCAACCATTATGCTAAGGGTCTCCCATTCCTTAATCAATGTCGAGGGTTTGGTTCTCATATTGAGAATGAAATAATTTTTAAATATGTGGACAACTTTTATTTCTTAAATGGACCAATAGTAAGCGAATGGATTAGTCACTATATCTAGTGATTGATATCTTAGTAAAAAAAAAAAAGAATTGCCAACTAATTAATAAATGTAATGTAAAAAATATTATTTTATAAGCAAGGGATGGTGAAAGATTGTTTACAACTTCGGTTGTCACTTATGGTTGACACGAAATAATAATGAAATCGATGGTGTAACTATTTTATTTTTCATCAATAAATGAAGAGTTTAATTTTTATGTACTGTTGATATAAAAAATTTTCACACAATCATTCAATCATGTATTGTCATATAAACTAAAGTGATTTAGTTTTGCATCCACTACTTAAAAAGTTATGCAAATAAAATAATTTAATTGGATGAATCATAAATGAAAGATATTAGTTTTTATTTCCTAATAGGGCGTTTGGAAACTTTTAATGATATGGAATTGAATTCTTATGTTTGGAATGAGTTAGTAAATTAAAGAATTAAATTACATTTAACTAAGGGTATTTTGGTATTTTTATTTGTTGAAATTCAATTCCCACACCAAATCACATCTATTTGGGTCTGATTTCAATTTTTTAATTTTGTTAGATTTCAATTCCCATGGGATTTCAATTCCTTCACTTAAGTTGCTTCCAAACCATGGAATTCAATTCAATTTCTTGGTAGAATTAAATTCCAGGGATTTTCAAATGCCCTGTAAGACTTTTTGTATCTGAGCAAATTATCTAAGAGAAAAGGTAAATTAAAAAGTATTGATAGATACTCCCTCCCCTTTAAAATATTTATCAATTTATAACAAATACAGATATTAAGAAAGATAATGAATAATATTGATAATTGAGAAAAATATAGTGAATGAAGTAATATATTCCTAAGTTAACATTAAATGGAATGCTTTGAAAATATGAAATTAATTTTTACTCAAATACAAAATTAATGGATATTTGTGATATGGAGTTGTTTAAAGGTAAAAAGCTAGTCTGAAAAGACGAAACAGTTATAAAAGGGACAACTGTTTTCAGGATTCCTAGTGATTGACTAATTATTATAATTATAATTATTATTATTATTATTTACATTTTGGATACATTTTATCATTGGACATATTGTCGGACGGCTTAAGCAAGATAAATAATAAAAAAAAAAAAAAGTGATAGGTGCAAAGTAAAGCATACGGTACTGGACCTAAAACGCATATTTTCCCAAGTTGTTTGTTGTTAACTTGTTTTTTCGCTAAATTTTCAAGCAAACAGAATCCACCGAACTTCCTCGAATTTTCTAGCAAACCAAATAAAATCCAATTTTACTTTCTTTTTCACAGCAGATCGAAGTACCTAAGATTTATACTTTTTTTTTTAAGTAGTTCGTTGATCTTTAGGTCAGATTGCCACACATTTCACTAATCATTACTGAGTCTGCTTATATGGAAAGCGCAATAGCACTGACCTTTGTTTTGGTAGGAGATCGGCCCAAAAAAAAGGATAAAAAAAAATACAAGTAAAACTCTAAATTGTTTTTTCAGGTTTATATTGGGGGATAAATTAGTCCATCAGATTTTAAAAATTTTAAATTTATCCCTCACATTTCAAAAAAAGGAGATAAATTGATTCCTCTATATAGTTCCGTATAATTAAAAAGAGAATAAATTGGTCCCTTCGTATACTATATGAAATTATACAGAGAACCAATTTGTCCTAATTTTAAAAATTTGATAAACCAATTTAAAATTTTTAAAACATGAAAGATTAGCTTGTCCTCTAATACAAATATGAGAAACCTATTTAGCTATATAGTAAAAAAAAAAAAACAATGTGAAGTGGGAGGTGTAACCTGTAGATTTGTTTCAATAATTAAAACATGCTCAAACCCGTAAAAAAGGAGATGAGCTAAATATAAAAGGAACAATTACATTGACGGTTCAAAAAAAAAAAAAACACTAAATATAACCCGATTCAAAGACAACAAGACAAAACATCTCTCCCAAATTTTGCATCCTCTTCAAAAACCTGCCGTGTAGATTGGGATAAGGACCAAGGACTAAGGAGGCTCCTACACTATCGTATCATAATTATGAGCAAGGGGGACCAAAAAATAATGATATGAGCAAAGAAAGGGAAAAGAAGAAGAGTCTGGTGAAGAGTATGGACCACCAGATGAAATATAGTATATCACATGTCAGACATTTAACTATACTTATAGAGTATGACTAAACACATTTAAAAGTATAGCACATAAATTTAACCTAAATTTAACCTCACTTTATAAATTTGGCTCGACGTGACCTTCAGCGCACGCGTTTCGCAGCACAGTGCAAGGAAGCTCGCCGTGGCGATCATGCGGAAACAAGGGCTCACTTGAAGGATACATTCGCGCTTCAGCGCATATGCTTTTTGTGCTACAGCGCCCTTCAACGCGTTATGGCGTCTCAAGACACCAGGATTTTTACATAAACATGTCCTGAAACTTATGGGATGCCTTTTGACCTTCAGATTACACGGACCTGAAACATTACAACTTTCCAAGATTTTGAACTAGTGCTTGTTCCTTTGTCTTTACAATATAAGATACTAATATGCTTATCAATTGCCTAATACCTTGTTAGTAAATTATTGGCAAAAATAAATGATTTATTTCTTTGCCTAGTGCCTTATTTTCTGTTTTGCAATTCATCTTTTAAGTAATAAAAACTTCAAATTTTTCATTTGAATAATTTTTTTTAACTTTTAGAAGTCAAACACATTTATTTATTTGCAAATAAATATCCTTTGTTGCATTAAATGGTAGATTTGAATACAAAATTTATCACAAAAGATCTAATATGTGTGTGTGTGTGTGTTATTTTTATCAAGTCATATGCTAGATAGGATTTGTTTCATCAATATAATGACTATATTATCTATGCATATGATAAGTTTATTCATCTTTTAAAAGTTAGAAGACAAATTTAAAAATAAAAAAAATTAAGTTTAGGGATGAATCAATTATTTTTGTCTAAATTACTTCACATTGTTATTGTATAGAAACAAAACTCTTAATAAATATAATGTAACATGTTAAAATGATTAATAAATTAAAAAGGTTAGTATGATTAGATCTGTAGTTGCACTGTCGTGCAGTTCTTTTTACGAAATTATGGGGACTTATTTAACCACCAAGAGTCTAATTGCTAACATTTCCAAATATTACCTCCTTTGTTTCATAATAATTATAAAAAAATCAAATAATATATGAAGAACAAAATAAAATCTTGATAAATATAAAAAATTATATAAATTCATAAAATTATTCTTCTATAATTATTATTATTCATCTTAATAAATATATTAATTACTTAACTAACACATTTATAGTAGGTATGAGTAGAAGAAAAAATTAATATTACTTAGATATTATAAATAGATAGATATTCTGAAAATTAAAAAAAAGGTAAAAAAATTTACATTTATTGTGAATTTTAAATTCTTAAATTTCACAAGAGTTAAATTTCATAAATTTTTGTTAGAGAATTGATTGTGAAGAGAAGTTTGCGTGTCACATTCAGGTCATTGTTCTTACCAAAACTCTGTACGTTTACGTTAAAGCAATTGATGAATTCGTTGGAAAGCTACCATACCAAACCCAATTAAAAAGAAATAATCATAGTATTTGTAATTGAAACTACTAACAGTATATATCTTCATAAACGAATTTTGTATAAACTTTCTAATTAAGTGGAAAAGGAATATTTATTTATCAAATTAATAACTTTTTATTTCAATTATATCAGAAGAAGAATAAGAGCCACATAAAGCATCAAAATGTTGATAATAGAAAGTAAATTTTTAAACTATGGATTTAATTTTCATGCCCTAAAAATGTAAATAAATTTTACATATTCATCCAATTATGTATTATTACATTATTAAGTATAGTTAATTTTCACTATATTACTTGAAAAGTTATACAAATAGAAATATTTGATTGGAGAGCTCTTTTATATTGTTGGTGCATTAAAATTATACTCTTAAAATATATAAAACAATTAATTTAACTGACTTTATGCTTTAAAAGAATACTCTCTCTATTTCATTATATTTGTTGATTTAAGTTTTTTATTTGTGTTTTAATTTGGAATTTAATTTATTCATATACTTTAAATATCAAGATATTATTAATATTTTTAGAGTTTTTATTTTAATTATACTTATTAATGACTAAATGGAATGTGAAAAATAATATTAATTAAATTAATGAAAATTTTTAAAATAATAATAATTTTGTGAAATTAATCTATTGTATATTTTATAGGAGATTTCTCCCGATACTCTATAAAATTTATAGATATCGATACATTTTAAATAACTTTTAACTAAAAATTTATCACATATCATACTAATTAATTTTATTAATATTTTAAATAATTATAATTAAATCATAACTCTTAAATTTAAAAGAGTATCAATATTCCTATGCAAAAACAAAAAACTTATTTTATATTATAGATAAATTTTGATGTGGCTAGCTGAGTTTCACCGCAATACAGCGGGCAGTTTCATTTGACGGGTTTCTGCGGTTGGCCCACAGAAATCTAGAAGCCGCGGTTTTTATTTTGATTTCTTAAATGTAGAATAGCGGACCGAGAAAGACAGTGGTAACTGCATATTAGGAGTTTTTGAAAAATTACATACTACAGTTTGATTTAATCTCTTATCTTTTCTTTGGTACAATGCAAATTGAATGGGCTTTCAGGGATGAAAGTCTTCTTTTTCCCAAATAGTATCTATTTTCCTGTTCTCCATTAAGATATATATATATATATATATATATATATATTTGATAACTTATGATGGCTAAATAGAACATATCATTACATTACATGATTTTATTGATCTTTTATTTATATCAATGCCCAGTCAATAGTTAGTCAGCAAATTTGGAATATTGGAAACTATAACTTTTTATTTCTAATTTATTCCAAATGATCATTTAACAAATATACAAACTTAATAAAATTTTTGAATCTTCCATCTCTACCCTTACCTCAAGTTCTCAATTTGATTTCAAACCTCTCTTCAATGCCCTACAACCCGACTTCCCTGATACCCTCCAAACTCACCCTGCAGCCTTTCTTTTTCGTCGAGATTTACCTAGCCAAGTGAATTTGGAGAGCAATGGAGTAGTCACCTATGTTGTATAGATATGAGTACGAAATATAAAAATTTTACAAAAAATGAAGTGCAGGTACATTTATACAAAAAAAAATAAAAAATAGAAAATTCACAGTGTTCGAAAGATAAAAGCTAAAATTTCAACATATAACAAGTATAAAATTTAAATTGTTCAACATTACATACTAAAACTAAAAAAGTACTTAAAACATCATCAACAAAAGACAGAAGCACATAACAATCAACAATATGAGAGTTATTTTTTTTTTCATGAACCAATTGTCATAGAAGGAGATATCTTTTTCCTTTTAACACAGGGCATAGAGTAGTGGGGGACATGATATTGACACAAGTGTGTATGAAATATGATATGATATGATAGGTGGAAGAGGTAAGATAATCGGGACAAATAAATTCAAAACGAGAAAGAACAATATTTTATGTTACAAGTCTCCCTCTTTGTCTTGGAGCAAAGGAGAGGAGAGGAGTGGACGCTACTCCACCACACTTGCTGTGTCCGACCACACCACACAGAAAACACACACACTTGAACAACTCACTCTAATTTGAGGAGCTCATCTGAACTAGGTCTGTCCCTTTCTTTTCTTCGTTCTTTGCTTGTGTCTTCTTCTTCTTATTATTATTGATTTGTCCAATGATGAATGGGTATTGTGAAGTTTGAGTCTTTTGTGGCTGTTGTAACTTCTTTGGTGTTGGGTTCAATTAAGGGCTGGAAAATAAGAGTGAAGTTTTTTTGAAAAAGGGAATCAAATTCGATGTAGTTTTGACTAAGCGCATATGCGTTCCCAACTTATATCTAAGTGTACTCAATTTTTTTTTTCCAAAAAAAGGAAGATATTGGGTACGTACCTAATACAGTATTTTCAGGGTACTTTTTGAAAAATCATGTCTCCATACTTCAGAGCTAGTCACAGACGCATAAACCTTGTCATATCCCAATTTCCATGTAATCCCAAAAGATAAAATCTTATAATGCCTAACGTATTCAAGCTTGCAGGCTTAGGTAACAGGGCATCGTTCCTCCTTTTAGTCTAATCCACCAAAACCCACTATTGTAATCATCTCACCCCCGTGACACGTTCTCTCCCTAAAAAAAATAGTGTTTCCTCGTATTTTTATCATGTGGTTAGTAAATGGAGAAAACAATGAGTATTTTAAATTTGATTTAGAAAACAAATTTTAATTCATTTATAAAATGATTTTGGTGACTCCAAGCCATTTACAGCTAGCACAAGAATAATGATTTAACATTCTCAGTCCGATACATTAAAGGGCTTGACAAGGACTCACAATGTGGGACAAAGAGTTTGGTTGGTGGTGGAGGTGTGTGAGTGTGCTGAGGCAATGGAGTGCCTTTGTACAGAATTAAGAATCAAATCAAATTGGGGAATCAGAAGTTGGGATGGAAGAATTGGAGATTTTATTAAGTTTGTGTATTTATTGAATGATCATTTGAACAAATTAGAAATAAAAACAATTATAGGTTCCAATGTTTAAATTTTGTGACTAAATGTTGATCAGGCGCTGATGACATAAATAAAAAGACTAATAGAATCTTGCCATATAATGATATATTTGGATACTATTCAATTATTGTTAATATTGAAGTATTCATCATTTTAAATTTGTTTTTATTTTTATTTTTATATGATAATAAATAACTAAAGGAATAATGAATGAAATCATTTGAGAACAGAAGATTTGCATGTGACTTAGCAGGCACATTAAGGGGAAATAATTTGAATGCATGTAAAATAAGTTTGTGTTTAATTTGAATGCATGTATAATAATATATAGTCACGTGAATAAAAATATTTGATTCAATCATCAATAATTTTAAAACATAATAAATAAAAATATATAATTAATTAATAGTATAATTTTTTTTCACATTGTCAGTGTTAAAATTAAACTATGCAATTTTTTATATTAATAATATACTATTTTATAGAATAAAATCTGGCAGTAGTATGCAGTTGCCCATGAGAAATATGCGTCGTTTTTTTTTTTTTTGGTTACATATGGAAGTAAGGTAACAAAGAAAGTCAATATGCTCTAATCACGCAAATACCCTCTCTTTAAAAGTTACATAAAATGGATAAAATGAATGGGTCAGAAAGATCACAACCTCACAAGCTGGTGCGGATTTCGCTGTGGGGCCACTTAAGTGCCAGAACACCACCTAATATATTAAACCAAGAAGGAACTATTAATAATGAAATATATAACCTTTGCTTGTAAACTATAAGTATTGTATAATTTTACGATTTTGTGCTGTTTGATGAAAAACAAAGAACAGATGTTGAATCAATTAAGCTAACTAAGAAATGACATAAAATTTTATTTTTAAATTTTTATAAATAATATAGATTAAAACATATAAATTTTACAAATAATTATATAGATTTAATTGGAATGTACTGATAGTGTAAAATTTTTTTTATATATTTATCAAAATATATAATGATACATAAGTAAATATGATTACTTTCAACTCTCATTACTTGAAAAGTCATGTAAAATGAGATATTTGATTAGATAACAGTGTATAACTCTTTTATGCTATGAGTATATTAAAATTAATTAACCTCTAATTATATAGCATCAACTAATTTATAATATTGATTAATTATTTATGAATAATAACTATGGATGTTTGCAAGCGAGTCTAGAGTTCAGTAGTAGACTTTTGTAGATATCAATGAGTTAATAAAGTTATAAATTTGACTCTCATTCTTAACCAAACATCTTAATATCTTAGTTAAAAAAAAAAAAAAAGATAACTATGAATGTTTACTTCGTTGACCACTTACTATATGCCACCCCCCTTAACTACAGATGTGTAGCGTTACGTCTTTTGAATAAATTTTCTTAATTATTTTCAAATCTTATTGATGTGTAATTTTGAATAATATGCTAAAATTTAACGTACATTTAACATAAGATTTACGAATATTTAAGAGTTAAGAACTGTATACTTTTTTTTTTATCTAATTATAACTAATATGATTTGATTTAGCATCATTTATCACTTTCAAAACACTAAAAGTGCGATTTTTTCAAAACATTAAATATTTTTTGTTCCTGAAAATATTAAATGATTTGAATATTGACTAAATGTTTTGAATTTTAATTCATGAAAAAATTATGTGACTTACATAACTTTTCATAGAATAATATTTGATATACAACTGAATTGTACAACAAATACATATCACATACCTTACTACCATTGGATGTGATATGTGATCCCCACTCATCTCATTCATTCATCAAATCTAATGATGATAAGGTGTGTGATGTGTATTTATTGTACAATTTAATTATACATCTAATATTACTTCTTTTAATATTAGCTGGTTATCAATAATTTTGAAGATTAACATTTGATTCTCTTGGTATATGTATGAAAATTGTTATCCCTAAATTTTTAAGGGCCCATTTAGTTTAGATTTTAGTATAATTACTTTTAAAATAATTACTGTTGAAAAAAATTAATTTTTGAGAGAATTGATTTATATTTGAAAATAATGTCAAAAAAGTGAATTTATAAGAATTAATGTGAGATTAAAAAAAAGGAAAAACTAATATAATTTTACTTTCACTAAAATCATATTTACTAAAAGTTAAGAAGCACGGACACACTGACATAATAGTGTGTTCACATGTCGGACTCGTTTCAAACACCGACACACACACAACACCCATACAACACATGTTGGACATGCATCCGTAAGTATCCAATTTAAAAAAATAATTTTTTTGAGCTCGGACACTGCTCTAATTCATTGTGGACATGGCTTGGAGATATTGCGGACACACCTGAGTTGGTTTCTTTGTTTATTTTTATTTTTAATATCAATATAGGCCCAAAATCAACCCTAATTATTTAGTTGGATTTGTGTTATCGGGTCATTTTATTTTAAAAAATTTTTAGTTGTTCATAAAAAAAAGAAGAATTAATTAGATAAAAATTATACAAACACAACCAAAAAAATTCAGACCAAAAAAAATTATACAACAATATATATATATGTCGTGTTTGTGTTCTATAATTTTTTGAGTTTGTTGTGTCTATGTCAGTTTCAGTGTCTATGCTTCATAGACTAAAAGTGATACTTTTCTCGAAATAAAAAAACCAAAACAAACTATTTGATTTTTTTACACATCACTTTTTCTGACCGCAACATAAAAAAAGTGGGTATTCAAACAAGTTGTAACTAGTTCAATATTTTATGAATGTAAAATTTTGGAGAACAGGTTAAATAATTAATATGAAATTAGAAAATTCTTTGATGCAATACAAGGATTATAAATAAAAATAATAAATTTAGAATATTTATTTAAAATTTCAGAAAATTTAAAAGTATTCAATAATTTATTCTTGAATAATGTTTTATGTACAATAAAATTATACAACAAATTTATAACACACTTACAATGTTGTTATATAACTTTCTTGTACACCTAACATTACTCCTTATTCTTTAGGTCATTATGATATTTGATCTTATTAATAAAAATATTTTTGTGAATCTTTTATGATATTTTGCAAACATTCCAGAAAAAACTTTTAAACAGTGACTTTGCTCATGTACTTTTTAAATTATTACATAAGTTTCATTTCAACTAAATATTATGAATTTTAGTTTATTGATTAATGATTTTGTATTTAATTTCAATGTTTTTCAGTCTATATAAACATAGGTAATTTAAATTTTAATCTTTCAATTTTTTCCTTAGCTTTTGATTCCTTTTTTCCTCTCAACATTTTGCTGTGGGTAAATTCCACTCACCTCTCTTAAGGTTATTAAAATTTAACTTATATTTTCTCTAATTGTTCAACCTACAGCAGCATGCTCTAATTTATCCTTTTTAAAAGTGAATACCAAAAATATCCTCACCTCGCACTCAAACCCTCATTTTCTCTCTGGTCTCTCCCTTTACTATGTTCACAGAACCAAATAAAAAAAAAAAGAGGGAATCATTCATGTGTTCATGCGTGTCATCGTTTAGCCACCAAGCTTTGCCTACATTGACCGCTGCCAATCATCATCACACAAAGAGCCAAAGACAAACTCAGAGATGACAAGTGTAGGAGCCATATCGCCAACATTGAAGCACAGGTACGTGGAAATGGGAGAAGTACCCGTACCGAGTATGCGCAAGGTACAGATACGCGTGGATATACTTAGGTACGTACCCATCACCCTTTTTGGGAAAAAAAATTTGGGTATGTCTGGGTATGCATACCTTGACTTGGGTACGCCATCTTTATCAAAACACAGTTGTTTTGATGTTTTTTTCCCCTCCTTTTCTTAAATGTACCTGAAGCAAAAAGAAACCCAACATGGACACCCTATTACAGCCAACCCTAGCTCATGCTTGATCACCTCTCCCTTGTCCACTTCTTGATCGCCGGCGACGCCCCACCACTAAGCGGTGGAGCAGCGACCTTTGCATTGATGCGGAGCAGCGACCTTGCAGCGACGTCCATGCTCGGAGCGGCAGAGCACCCCACCAAGCCACCACCTTGCAATGACCTCGTAGCGATCTCTGACGGTAGCGTCGTGCAAGTGACCTTGGGGCTTGTAGCGACGGAGCGGTGACAGCAACCTTGGGGCTTACAGCGACGGAGTGGCAGCAGCGACCTCCGACAGCAGAAATGCACAAGGCTTCGTCTCTGATGCACAAGGCTTGGTGTTCGGCGCGCAAGGCTTGGCAACGACGGACAAGGCTTGGAAAGGTTCGTTTTTCTTACTTTCGAAATGCTTTTCTTATCTTTGTTATTGTGTTATTATTATTATTATTATTATTTTAATTTTTTTAAATTATCTGCTGAGTGAATAACTTTATTAAAATTATTTTATGTTAAAATTTCAGGTTTTATCATACTAAATTTATGATTTTTTTTTACTATTAACATACTCGTACCCCATTTTTTATAAAATTGTCGTATCTCGTACCCCTCCCCATATCGGTACCCTTTTCCGGGCAACATAGATCACCAACAAACCTTGGAAAAACCTAACCGATGTTTTGGTCTCAAATTTTGATTTTGGATCTAGCTTTAAAGTTTTCAGGGTGTGAGCTAAATTGGGCATTGATTAATTTTGCTTTTTGCTTGTAATTTCCATCAAGGTCTATTTCTTTTCCTCCAATTTTTTGGGGTCTAAGTTTCGATTTTGATAATTGTTTTCATGTTTTGAGGATAAAACTTGATTTGGGTCTTGGTCAATTTTACATTTTGTTTATTGTTTTCATCAAGTTCTTTTTGTTAAGAATTTTTTTATGTTCTAAATTTTGATGTTTTCAGTGTAAAATCTGAATAGGGTTCTCTCTTTTTTTTTTTTTTTGATATTGTGAATACCGTGGGGTGGGCGGAGAGAGAGTAGAGTGAAAAGGAGAATGTCAGTTGGAGAGGATAATAGCGAGAGTATTTTTGATAATCCGTTCTATAAATGAGTAAATTAGGAGAAGTGAGTATAAGTTAGACAATTAAAAGGGGGTGTGTTGAATTTTAATAAACCTCAAGAGAGTTGAGTATAATTTACTCTTTTATTTTTTGTATTTGTTTTATTTTAGTTTCTACAAGTATTTAAGAGTATTTATTTTAGCTCGCATAGTTTAAGAATTAGGGTGCAAAGGTGTGAATCGAAATTCTTCCTAATTATATTTTGACTCAGGCAATTACCGTCGAATAAATTAGGAATTTTCATTTTGAAAAAAAGTATGGCTGAATAAATATGGTACAAAATCTGATCGGTTTTAGCAGTGTAATCAATTTGGGTTGATGCGGTGATAGGTGACCTAGGCTTCGTTTGGACGAAATTTTTAGTCCCAAAACAGTAATTTTCTCACTAAAAATAATATTTTTTTTATATATTTAGATAATTTTAAAACATAATTAAAGTCTAAAAATTAATTTTCAAATTTTTTAAGTATATATAAATTTTAAGTTCCATAATTTTGTTTTTCAAAATTTGAAATGATCCTTAGCCTTTTGACTAACGAAAAAGAATAGGAAAGAAAAATCTGTTGAGAGACCCTACTTATTTTAGAAATCTCAACATAATCAAACTAATTAGGTTAGGTTCTTGATAATAAATCTAGATACCAATATTTCCATCTGCAATTCAAAAACAATGGCAGTGTAGATTCATACTTTTATCACATTCGAAAAATAGCACATTTTGATTATACAATCTTAGGTACTCTTCCTTTTTAAAATATCTATTAACTTTTAAATAATTTTATATTTTAAAATATCTATTAATTTAATATTTTAATAAAATATTAATTATATTTTTTTAATATTATCATAATTAATTTTATATTTTTTTAAAATTTTATCTAATATTAATTTTAAACATTATACTGTATTAATTATTATGTGAAAATATATTAATTTATTTTATTATTAATATTATATTTTATTTTTTATAATATCTATTTGTTTAAAATTTATAGATATTTTAAAAAAGGAGAAAGTAATAAACTAATTAAATCGTCATCACTGATCCAATTTTAGTGCCTCGTTGAAAATTATTATATTGCATAATTAGGGAAAACATTAATGGGGGAAGCAAGGAAGCACTTGAGGTTGAAGCTACTAGCGCAGGCGAGGAAAGTTAACACGTATTTATTTCAGTGCAGGGACACGATGGTCATTTAAAAAAACTTGGGGGACAACAGAAGCAAAAGAAAAATAAAACTCGAGACTGGTAATGGGCTTGAATGGGCATTTTTCCATTGTTCATACCGACAAAAGGAAGTGGCATTGTCGTACATTCGCATACGACCGATTCCCAAAAAATCATATACGTGGCAGCGTTTGCGGTTTCCCACGAAAGCTGTTAGACGAACGGCCCAACCTTTTCATCGTTATTGCATCAGCCGTCGGATCCGAATCCTAACATAACCCACATTCAACCATGGTCAGGTTAAACTAACCCTAAATCCCACTAGGTCAAGAAACACCCCCTTCCTTCATCACCCCCTCTCCCCCCTCCCACCTATAAAACCAGCCTCCGAGAGTCGCTAGGTTTGCCAAACCAATTACCCAAAGGGGTTCTTGTAGGAGAGATAAAAAAAAAATCCTTTTCTTTTCTCTCCTTCTCTCTCATTCTCAATTGTTGTCTTCTACGCCCAAAATCGAAGGAAATGGCTCACTCATCTTCAAGAACCAAATCGAGTGGACCGGTTCTCCGGTCACTCTCACCTTCTTCTAGCAGGTTCTGTTCCTACACGACTTCCAAAACCACTTTCTCTTCTCGCTCTTCGGCTTTCGCTTCGTCCACGAGCTCTAGCTTTTCATCTCCCTCATCCACGTTACACCACCAGTACCACAGTCATCATCGTTCTGCTTCACCTACACGTGTCAATCTTTGCGGTGCCGGTCCACTTTCTTCGGGCGTTCGTTTCTCCATCGATTCCCGGTCGATCTCTCCGAATCGGTCGATATCGAACCAGATCATAACGAAAAACAACCGTCCGATCTCGATCCAGAAGAAGACGTGTATGTGCTCACCTACGTCGCATCCAGGCTCGTTCCGGTGCAGCCTTCACAAGAACGCCGCCGCGAACGGCGGAGGTAACCACCACGCTGATTCGTACCCGTCGAACAGGCTCAACATGCGCAGATCCGCTATGAAGAACTCGTTGGTTCGGATCGGAGGCGTGGAGGGCGGCGAGTGGGTGAAACGCGCCCTCACGGCGCTGATTCGTCCGTCGTCGCACCAGCAGCGGAGGAGAGCGGCGTTTGAACCGAGACCGAGTCGGCTCTCCGTCATGTCGAAGGCCGAAGATCTCTGATTTTCTCTTTATTTTACAGGTTTCGTTGAAAGTTGCTGCGATCTCCGCCGGAGACGGAGGCCGGAGGAGAGGTTGCGGCGAGTGATCTCCGGCGAGTTTTGATTTCTGTCGCCTGGAGCGGTGTTGATGAAGTTGTCAGTTAGTCGCCGGGAACCTTGGAAGATTTCTGGCCTAGATCTGTGAGACGGGGACACAGGGAATTGCTTTTTGTACATAACATTTGTTATGGAAGCAGAGTTTTGGACAATTTTTTCTTTTTTCTGAACTGAAAATCCAAATCTCCCAAGACATGCAAAAATTAAAAGTTTAATCCACGTTTAAGGCTTAATCTGGACCCTAATTTTCATCTAATTATAATCAACTTAAAAATAAGATTGATATTATAAGAACGGGTCATTTGGTATCAGTGACCTCCAATGATGAATTGCTTGACTCGTCCTTTGTTCTCTTCGCAGCGTTCTGTTATGCTTTCCGTCGTTGGCTTCGTTTCCGCGTTGGTGGTTCCTACGTTGGGGACCGTCCCGTTACTCGTGCTGCCGTTGAATCGCCGTTACGTGCGTTCAGTTGCTTTGCGTTTGGTTTCAGGTATCATTAATTCATTTTTTAATAACTTTTTATTTTATTGACATTTTTTATGTGGTTTATATTTTGTTTAATTGCAGGTTGGTTGGGCAGCTGGTTGTGCGGAGGCGAAGTCCATTTGTCTGACTTAAATTCTAATTTTCGAGTTGTACATTATTGTCACTTGCAGGAGGGTGTTATTGACATTTTCGGACACCCCGAGCGGGGGAAGGAGTCGTCTGTTTGACGATATTGTAGAGGACAAAAATGTGACAAACTGACTATTAAGAACAGAACCAATTTAACATTCACATTAGGGGAAAGTTGATTAAAGACAATCTAAATTGTAATGGGTACTGAAAAAATAAATAATTCTAAATTGTAAGGGTATAAGGGTTGGAAGAAGCTTATTGAATGGAAAATTTGGAAAGGATATGTGGGGTAATTTTGAAGATTTACAAGTCTGAATGGGCTGGAGTCTTTGTTTGGACTAGATTTGTAGAGGACATATAAGGAGGGAAAAAAAAAATAAAAGGGGCAAACAAAAAAAAAAGGTGAAGAGAGCAAATCACATCCCCACATTTAAAATCCTCAATCGCCCAATCATGGAGGAAAGAAAATTCAAAGTTGGAAGCTAATTAAATTTAAATTTGGTAAGGATTGGTTGAATACGATTAGAAACTTGATCTTGGGACATCGTCGTCTAGGTGGCCATGTGCTTTTATTACTCAATTATTCCTTCAGACCAATAATACATTAATAATTTTAGTAAAATACATGTAAACCAGTACCATAGAAGTATCTGAAAATACAATATATTGTGAATATTAAATTTATGTCATTGAAAACATTTGTTTAAAGCGCTCTTATTGGCGAGCATTATCTTCAAGAGTCACAATACAACAACTGATTTATTAATTTCACAATTTAATTTATTACCAAAAAATTTCACAATTTGATTGAAATTATTGATTTCCAGTGACGATATAATGAGGTCATTTAGCTGTACTCTATGGATGCCCACAAATTTGAAAAGAAAAATCCCCCAAAAAAAATGAAACAGAAAATTGAAGATAGCAGCAAGGAAGGGGTCGTACTCTAGGAAAAAATTGAATTTCCATGGCGGGTGAATCGACATTACTCAATTTAATAGGGAGAGAGAGACTCAAGACACAATTCAGAACTGGGTTGCTTAAACCCAACGCATGTGGGATCACACGACACGTTCATTTCCGCCAAAGTGGACATGTAACGAACGCGCCTCAAAACTGGACCCAGACCCACCCAGGTGCCAGCTGGTTAGGAATTTAACCTGATTCCATAACGTGTGTCGTCAGTATTGGTGCAGCATCTTAATCCTTTGGGGGTGTCGTTGAGATGTCAGAAGCTTTATTTTCAACTAGTCTTGTGGGGCACTGTGTAACCGTTTTAACTTATGAACCAGTTTTATCTGGTTTCCTGACTCCTACCCTACATAAATCCAAAACAATTGTGGCCTTCGTCTTTTGTTTTAACCACATTTTTGGGGTGCTGGTGGATATGGATATGGGTTGCCATAAATATCTAGTTGCATGTTTGGATTTGCTTTTGGACGGTTTAAAAGTGATTTTGGAGGAATCAAATTAATTTTGGAGGACTTCAGCTATATTCTTATGTGGTATTATCGATTTTTTTGATATCACATGATTTTAAAATATTAGTCACAAAAAAATTTGTCCAATGATTAAGATTGGAAGCATTTCATGGTTTGTAAAATGACGTATATTTCCCAATATTTTTGGGTATTTAAAATCTGAAAATTTAACTTAAATCCACATTTTCTATTTGTTTGGTTAGGTGTCCCAAGAATATTTGAACCAAGTAAGTGCATGCATTAAAATTTTTGACCGAATTTGTTAAGCCTTGGGAACAACACATTTTGTCCACATCAACTTCATATATAAGTTTTTAAAAAATAAAATAAATGCCCAAATAAATGCCCAAGAGTTTACAAATAGCCATTTTACAATAATTATAACAAGGGTGGATATTAGAGAAAACATAGAGACAACGACGCCACCATCATCCTCCAACCCTCGCTTAATCTCACGACCATCGTCCTCTTCACAGCTTATACTAACTACAACCCATAATTGCCCTCAAACTTCACATAACCTAACATCATCTATCCCTCACCAAACAAACACATACCTCCATTTTCATAGTTTTCATTCATCACCATCTCTACTACTATTACCATCAACCCCATCCTCTGTGAAGACTTGGCAATTCCACCCAAAAGGTAATGAGTTACCCCTATAGCATGTCCCTGTACAATACTCAAGGCTCTAGGTTGAGTAGCAGGAGATTTATTATGAGCCAAAACGATGAATTCAATAAGTTCTTGCTAATAACCACGCTCGCTGAATAGAAACATTAGACTAAAAGCCCATACAAAATGGGCACCCAAGAAAAAAGAAAGACCATATGCAGATAATAAAGAACCATAAGATTGAATTACCTAGGAGGCTTGCGTCCATAAGAAATCGCGAAGCCACCCATTAATGGTAATGGAACTTTGCACAAAGTTTCCTCCTGTAATATGAGTTACTACCCCTTGATCGCTTATAGTGGCCCAAACATCATACTGCATTTTTCAACTAGAATGGAATATGACTATCAAAATTGCATTGAACATCCAGAATAGCCCCAAGAAGACATGATCCCAAGCAGATACTTGGCATGTTCCCCCGTTCTAGTCCATCGCAGGGGAAACGAAAACCAAGATTTGCTTTATCCAGTATCAATCGTGAGCTATGGGCAAATAGAACACACTTTAAGAGTATCAATACTGTCACATGAATTGTAAATGCATGAATGTGATGGGCCAAAAAATCCGCAGTTCCTAATCAAATAGGTAACAAAGCGACCTTGCTTCCCATTGCCACTAAATCACCATCGCCCCAAGTCAAATTGTTGCTTGTTGCACCAAAGGTTGTTGTGTTCGATGCTAAAACGTGTGTATTTTTTATCCATTGAGTAAAGATGGGTTGTAATTGTATAGTAGTGTCTGAAAACATATCTTGGGGGTGCCCTAAAGCGCTTGGGGTATCATTATGAATATACAAACCAAAACTGTGAAAAACCTAAAAGTATATGTACCTAGTTGAGATGTGATATGATTGCATCGCGATGCCTAAGGACACGATCTAATAGATTGTTGTATTGAGTAGTTGGATCATAGTCTCTTACCATAAAAATTGCTGCATGGGCAGCAACACCAACTATGAGAAATCCACCAATCCACATGTGATGTGAACAATGACAGTTCTGTCCCATAGTCGGTAGCTAGGAATGGATAAGGAGGCATAGAATACATACGGTGAGCTACAACAATGGTTAAAGCGCCTAATATAGCTAAGTTAATAAATAATTGAGCCAGTGCTACTACACCAACCTTTGTCGTCTGTCAGTAGCCTTGCCATCGAGAAGCCCAATAAACCTCCTCGTGGAGTCGTTCTCATGCAACCAACCATCCTTTGCTGTGATCAACATCCTTGCATAGAGCCATCTCCAACCGCACCTCTGCCCAACCACCTTCATTGTAAACCCACCGGAGCTCCACCGCGAAGCGCAGCCTTGGAACTCACAGACTCCACTATTTGCATACCAACCTTCATGAAGCACAGCAGCAACCACCACGAAACTAGTCATGTGTTGCACTGTGAACTGCTACAGCTCACCCTAGTAGCGGACTCACATCACCTCTTCCCCCTGGTGCATTGCCGCCTAGTCCCTTGCCTCCTCTTTTGTGTGTCATGGTCAAGTAGGTTTCGAAGAGTTAGTGTTTGGTTTTTTCATGAAGGTGGAGGAGGGTTTGTTGGTGGTGGAGGTGGAGGAGCATTGCTTAATTCTGATTCTGTGTAAATGATGTTACTACCTCAATACTGGGTTATGTTTTTAATGCTAATGAATCTCTTTATGTGTTAACCAATTTGTTGGGTGTGTGTTTTTGTGAGGTTTGATATTTATGATTTTAACCAACTTTTACTTCTTTTTAAATTATAAAGAAGCCCAATTTAAGAGAGTATTTGCAGTTACCACAGGTACCAAACATGTGGGGTACCACATTAAAACTCACCAAGGACTTTATGTTTGTTTGATTTTCAGTTTGGTTTTTGTTCAAAAATAATTGTCGATTCTATAATTGAATTTCACTAGAAGCAATATTTCTGACTTTTGCTTTTAACTCACAATTAACACTATCAATTTTACTAAAATTAATTTTCAGATCAAACTAATAAATATGAATCATTTTATTTTAAAATCACTTTTAACTAAAATTAACTCTAAAAGAATCAATTTTATTCAAAATTAATTCTATAAGTGCAGAAAGAAACATATATTATAATTTATTGAAATTAGTGCAAGATTATAAAATTTTCCTGCCATCTATTTGATTACGTAGACTTTGTAAATTGTTATGTTTGTCGCTTAACAAGCGAGAAAACTGCTACAGGCCGAAGTTGTTGAACGATTCGCTTCAAACATGTAAACTACTCAACTTTGGCTTTGTTTTCTTTAAGAAATTACCTGCTGGAAGCATTGAGAAGCTCATCAACGGTCTTCTTCTATCGATGTAGCATTTGGCATTAATGAACCGAAAGGCACTAATAAAATGATTGTTATTTAATTGGTACGCTTGCTCTGAGATATTTTATCTTCTAATACATTTTAGCAGAGGGGAATTTGTAGTAGGTTGATAGTGACAGAGACTGACCACAGAACATTTTCACACTTTTACTAATGGAAAAATAATGACCCAGAATATGTAATTACCGGATGTTGAAAGAATAATGTTTTATGTAAAACTTTATTGTACAATAACATTACAATAATACTCACAATATTGTAGCGTTGTTATATATTTGTTGTATAAGTTTATGTAACACTACTCATGTTGAAATGGCTCTATCCTAGCGAAATGGATTGACAATGACACAAATGAAGCCAGTTTTATCTTCAAAGTTACTCAAGATATATGATAAATGATGTGCCAGTTCATCTTGCCTTATGGGGAAGACGCATCTTAAGAAAAATATACGGTTGGTATATTTAGAATCGCATCTCCAAGACTCCAATAATGCATTACTAGTATCAATTGTCATAAAATCTTAAAAAATAATATTTATCATGAAATTATGAAATTTCAATGAGAAAATATTGTTTTCAAAGCATTTCAACTACAGGTTTCTCTGAAAGCTTGGAGTGCACATTATTTTGAGAGTAAAATATAGTCAAACTTAAAACTTCTCTGTTGGCATAACACCCAATATTGGATCAAGGAGAGGTGAAAGACCACATAAAATAAAATAAAAATATATAATCTCTGAAATGCTTTTATGTTTTTGGTCGGATAAAGTAGGAACGTTAAGCATCTAGTCATACTCAGTATTAAACAACAAAATTTAGCAGCAAAATGTTCCGTTTCACATGGTTGAGCGTCCTCACTCATACCAGATTCATTGTAAGGCATAATCGTGGTTCAACCCTTACCCAGATGTACCTGAAACTAAAAATTGCTTTAAAATTCTAATCATGCCCAAATAATTGTTTCAGTTTTTCGTAAATATATACTTTATGTGTAGCTGATATCGGATATGCATTGAATATGTGCAAAACAACCATATAAGTTCCCGTGTGCATTCAAGTTCACCACACATTCGCATAAAAAATATATAGTGCAATAATGTAATAAAATTTTCGCATAGCCTCACCTTGGGCTTGGATATGTTTCCGGATTCCCCTTGAGGTGGACATCTGGTCGGCCCATTTTTTATATGGTTTGCCTTTTACATATCAAAATTAATTCTTATCTTCAGAAAAGATTTAGAATTGGTACTGAGAAAAGTGAAAGATCTGTCAAAATTATTATAGTGAAATTATCAAATATAAATAATTTTACGTAGAAATTGATTCAAACTAAACCAATTCTTATTTTCTTATAGAATTAATTCTATCTAAAATTAAGTTTACAAGTACAAAATTAAATACACACTAGGTACGAATTTATGAGTAATCAAAATATTAACAAGTTGTTAAAACTGTAATGAACAATGCAATGAGAAAAATACTATCACGAAGAGCGCTACTAATTTAAGTTTCTCTTTCACTTATTAGAAGGAAAATTAAGCTTCTGTTTAAAACTTGTTAACTATTATACGAAATATTTTATAGAATTTGACAAAAGGGTGACATAAAAGATTTTTAACATAGAATCATCAGCGTAGATATCATTGCTAATAGAAATTCGTAATTAGATAAAGAGAGGAACATAAAAGCACATTAGAACTTCCTTATTATTGTTAGAGAGCTTAGCTTGTTACATATGTAATTAGGCCTGTTTGGCACATTTGATAGGATAAGGGTTGACAGTATAAGACTTGATAGGTTTAAGGCACATAGTATAAGGCCCGATAAATTTTTAATATTATACAATGTTTACTGTTGCACTGTATAAGATATTCTATTTTATATTATGTAATATCATAATTTATTTATAAATAATTCTAATATCTTAAGTAAATATAAAATAAAATAATAAAATAATAGAATTTTTACTAAATATTAAAATATAATTTTTAAATATTATATTTATATGAATATTTATTAATTAATATTTAATTTACATTAAATGCTATTATTTATTTGAATATTTTAAAATTATTTGTTATTTCAATAAATTATATAAATAAAAATACTATTCATATATTTGAATATTTATATTTTTAATCATAATTAATTAAATTTAAATTATTAATCCTTACTTTTATATATTGCATATTACATATTATTTATTATTTATATATATATATTTAATAATTTATAATTTTTATATTATATATTATTTATTAATTATTCAAAATATGTATTTGTTATTAAATATTTATTAGTTTATTTTATTTTTTATTTATTAATTATCTTTATTTTTATTATATATAACTTAACCGATATCTTATATTATTTTTCTTTATTTATTATAAAATAAGTTTATTAAAAATAATTTTATTTTTTATTATTTATTTAAAAATTATTTTATCTTAATAAAATAATAAAAAATAAAAATTACCTTATACACCAAAAGTTAATAAGACTTAATCCAGTCTTTTTGTACTATACTAAGTTATATAATATTTTAACATATAAGATAGTTATAATTTATAATTTTATACAACACATTGACTGCACCAAATAACGAATAAAGGTATAACATATAGCATTAGCTTACACTTTCATGCCTCACACATCATGTCAAACACACCCTTATTATTTGAAAAGATATTAGTGCATCTTAATAAGAAGCCGTTTGGTTTTACATTTTTTTTCTTGTTTTATTTTTATAGTTTCATATTTAGATTTTCAAGTGTTTAGAGCATATTTTTGTTTTGATTTTGTGTTTTGTTTTTCCCAACAACAAAAACATTTGAGGTTCTCCATTTTTTTTTGGTCTAAAGGTTTTACATATTTAAAAAAAAAATTTGGTAAAAGAGGTTTTCCTCTTTGAAGTATTATTCAATTTGCAAGTTAGTGGCCTAGGCTAAAAGGATACTTAATCACATGAGCTAGGTTTTAACACCTAAACCAGTTAAGAAACCAACTCAGCCCGATATCAACCCACATATTTTAATAAGTTACACTATTTTTTTAGGGTTTTCTATAAGATGCCAATAGATTTCAGCTTTGAAAATATAAAAATTATTTTTCAATATAAGATTTTCTTTTTTAACTCCTTAACTAGTATTTCAAGGGCACGAATTACATTTAAAGCCACATCATACATCATATTACACCTAAACTAATCAAACTCAAGAGTTTAAACTCCAAATTTAACATCAAATTACATTTTTTCTGACAATTCAATATACTTGCCCAAAGTACCTTTCATTAGAAAGGGAGCAAAACAACAACAAAGAGACCCTGCAAAAATACATGCAAAACATCACAAATTAGCCTTCTATTCCTAAGATATTGTGAATAGGAAAAATCTTAACATTGCGAAATAAAATTAATAATTTTTGTTTGAACAAGTTAAAGGGTGTTGTTGCATGTAACATTTTACTTTGAATAAGTGGTATTGAATTCGTAATTGATTGAATGTTTTATATTCGCACTGTGTGGCAAAGCTCCTGCAAATATAAGAAAAACACTTCGATTCTGACAGGACCACATTTTTTTTTCGACTGATAGAAAAAAACTCTTAAATCCCAAAAAGCATAGGAAGAGCCAATAGACGAGGCCCAGCCAATAACAAGAGTACAACAAATGCCCCGTTGATAAATGACATATACTCTCCTATAAGCAAGAATAGCAAAAACTACAAATAATAGATAAATACTCTCATAGGACCACATCTTATCACGACTAGGTGATAAGTTTCGAGTCCTTTGTATTTGCTCAATCAATCATTACAAATTCACAATTACCCTAAACACAGTTGGCAGGTTGGAACATTTGCAATATCATGAGAACAAGCCTCCAAATAATTCACAAAAACAGCATAGACATTCTTCCTTCTCATTAGTAAGTCACCACCTACTGCACGTTTCTTCAACCCAATTGGCTTTTAGACTTTAGGATATGTATTCATACAACAAAACCACTTTACTGAGAGCCTTGCGTCTTCAAGATGCAAAACTGATACATCTTCAATTATCATAGAAAGCACCAGGAAGATCCTTATCAATTTAGGTGTGAGTCCAAAACTCCTTAAGCTATTACATGTAGTCAATGATTTCAACTTCCAGACTTGCATAATGAGCCTAAAAGAAATGTGATCTGTTGAAATGTTTTTTTTGGCATAACTGAGATGTGATAAACGTTCAACATCTTCTCCTTTTCCCATCTACCTTATCACCTTTTTATTTTTATTTATTTTACATTTTTTTCCTTTTCCGTTTTTATGCGTGCTTAAGAACTCGAAATATCACATCTCCATTGAAGCATTTGTAAACATAGAGATATTAACAATAAAAATGTGTTTAGAAAATATGACAAAGGCAATAGTCTCAAAATTATCTCCTTCTCATGATAATTTTTGAGCTATTGCTCCAAATATGGAGGGTATTAGAGACATTACCAGGGCACATTTATTTTTTTTCAAAAATATTTTTTTAAATATTTTATATTTTATTTTGTCCTTTTTGACTATTCAATTTTTCATCAAATTATAACATAATATTAATCTTTTCATCACAATATCCTATACACTATACTACCAAACACACTTTCTTCTCCATCTATAGTTTCATGGCCATCTTCTCTATTGTCTCTATTATTTTATCCTAGGACAAGTACCAAAACCTATGAGACTTCTACAATCCCCAACAGAGTTTTAACCTACTGTGAGGCCCAGGACATGAAAGAAAACAACCAATTACATGTTCAACCCAAAATAACACAGCACCGGAGAAAGCACCATTCAGGAATATCTCAACTGTGGGGCCAAGCCACATGTTAATTGTTCAATTATATATGTGGACATTCCAGTTATCTCAATCACCCCATTCATAGGCTCTGTCTAACTTCTTGTGACCCTCAATTAATTGGAAAAAATATCAACAAAGTCACTTCACATATAGGAGTCCTTTCTTAATTTAATTTGGTTATCTAAGAAGTGGTTATTGCCACTTTCTTTTGACTATTATCACCAATGTTCAGAAAACTGGACTGAACTGCATCGGCCGATCAGATCGGTTGAATCGGGAACCAGGAACTATTCTGCTATCCAGTTTGAGTTGGCCCTCAAAACCGTAGGGAACCGTAAACCAGAACAAAGCTGACTCTAGGGTCAAAGCGGTTTTTCTTAATGAAAAAAATACAAAATGATATCATTTTGGGTATTTTCTTTTTTTTAAAAAAAAAAGCCTAAAATCTCATTTTTCTTAATTCTTTTCCTTTTCTAGTATGAGAATTAGTAACTTGAGAGATTTGATCTATATGGACAATATTTATTTTGATTAAAAGATGAATTATGTTATATTCTATGGGTTTTCTTGATGCCTAATTTAATTTTTAGTTATTTATGATATATGTTTTATTTTTGTATTTTTATATATTTATATAAATACATATTTTATTATATACCGGTTATATTCCGGTTGGACCTCCAGTTGAACCGGTTGAACCTCTGAACCTCTAAACCCTTACCCTAATTGGTTCGATGTCTGGTCCAATTTTCAGAACCTTGATTATCACTTCCACTATCATTAATGTTTATGATAGGTTGGACATTGGTGTGGACTTCCAATTAAGTCATTTCAGCCAAAATCGCCAAAGCATTCGCAAATTGATTCTTGTCTCGAATTAAGTGAGACAAGTAGTTTTGATAAGGTATCAATTTTGAATCCTTTATTCGCCATTGTGCATTAACTTGATAAATTATGAGTGCAAAATCTCCAAAGATTTTTAATTCTTTGATTCCCAAGTCAATTGCAACTTGCAAGCCATTTGCACATGCTTCATATTCTGCGATATTGTTGGTACACTCAAAATTTGATTTGATGGAAATTGGGTATTGCTTTCCAACCAGTGACACCATTACAGCTCCTACTCCACACCTATTTATGTTGGTTTCCCCATCAAAGTACATCTTCCATACATTCTGCTCTTCCATTTCTTCTCTTTCTACTGCCAGTACCTTATCATTAAAGAATTCTGATGTGGTTAGTTGACTACTCTTCAAAGGGTTTCCAGCTAGATGATCAGTAATTGCATTTCCTTTAATGGACTTTTGAGTACCATAATTGATATCAAATTCAGATAGTATTACTTGCCACTTTGACATTCTTATTGACACATAAAGACTATCAAATATGTATTTTAATGGATCCATTCGAGAAATCAATCAAGTGGTATAGTTTAATATATATTGCCTCAGCCTCTTGGAAGTCCACACTAATGCATAACAGATCTTTTCAATTTCCATATAGCAGGATTCACAGCCATTAAACTTCTTGCTCAGATAATAATTTGCTTGCTCTTTCCTTCTGGACTCATCATACTATCCTAACATTGCTCCCATTGATGTCGGTAACAATAAGGTGCAATATTAAAGGACAACCAGGTGTAGGTGCGGTCGAAATTAGAGGTTTTATTAAATAAATTTTTATTTTTATCAAAGGCTTTTTGGCATTCCCCGTTCCAGGTGGATGTTTTCATAGCAGCTTGAATATAGACTAGAAAATAATAGTCAAATTAGCGAAGAATCTAGTAGTGTAGTTAAGCCTCCTTAGAAAAATTATAACCTTCCATTCAGTTTTGGGGGGCAAGCATATCTTATATCACCTTTACCTTATCTGGGCCCACCTTTATTCCTTCTTTGCTGACAATGAAGCCAAGTAATTTCCCTGTAGAAGCTCCAAAGATGCACTTATTTGGGTTAAGCCACAACTTATATTTTCTGAGCCTTTCAAACAGCTTTCGCAGGACTACCATGTGACTTTCTCCCTCTTTAGACTTAGCGACCATGTCATCTACATACACTTCAATCTCCTTATACATCATATCATGGAATAGTGCAACCATAGCACGCTGGTACGTAGCACCGGTATTTTACAATCCAAATGGCATGACTGTGTGGCAAAATGTTCCCCCACAAAGTTATGAAAGTAGTTTTCCTTTATCATTAACATCCATGGGAATCTGGTTATACCCTGAGTATCCATCCATAAATGAAAATTGGTGATTTTCAGTATTGTCAACAAGAACATCAATGTGAGGGAGAGGAAAACCATCCTTTGGCTTAGGTTTATTTAAATGCCAATAATCCATGCACATTTTGACTTTTCCATTCTTTTTAGGTACAGGCACAATGTTAGCCACCTAGTCAGAGTGTCTTGATACCTCTAAAATTCCAACCACTAGTTATTTAGCTACCTCTTCTTTTATTTTTAATGACATGTTAGGCTGCATCCCTATCAATTTTTGCTTTTTTGGGTTCAATTCCTGGATGTAGAGGGATATTATTTGAGTAGATCTCTAGGTCCAATACCTGGCATATCATGATAGGACCATGCAAACACATCAAGGAATTCTTAACAACGCAATCATTTCTATGTGTTCTAGATTTTCCACTATTTTCAGCTCATTTTTCTTTTCTTTAGTGCCCATGTTAACTAGCTTGATCACCTCATTGTCTAGGCTAATTTCTGTTTTAGAATATTCCAATAAGTTTGAAAATTGCCTAACAATTTCTTCATTCTCATCAAATTCATGGTTTCCACAATCAACTGCAACAAGATAATCAATTGATTAGTTTCTAAGATCTCTTTCATGTGACAAAACTTTTAAATCCCTAGAAAGTAATTATGCTGGATTGGAAAATGAAAATAAATGGTTGATAAAATGCAAACAACATGGAAGAAACACAAATTAACAAGCAAAAATAGCAGCGAAAAGAAAAGAAAATAAGATAGAAGAAAACGAAAACAAAGAAAATCGATGATATAAAGAAGTGTGGATGAGTAAGAAATGAGTGAAACAACAAAGAAAGATTGATGAATAATCATGCAAGTTTATTTAAATGATATCTTCAAGTAGCATAAACAGAAGCATAAACAATATTTATTAATACAACTCGAACAATTACTTTGAAGCAACAACATCAATCATTGGTTCAAATTTCCAATTCATCAGCATCTTATCATTGTTGGCAGTATGAGTATTGTTGCATCCTTTGAAGTCCTCAGCATCCACCATATTGATGGTAGGACAATAGCAAGGGGAGCGAATTTCTTTGATTATAATCACTTTAGCCAGAAAAGGAAATGTTTACTTTAAGTGAGGGATCTACTTCATTTTCCCCCTTTGTTTCTTTTGCTTAAGGACCATGGTCCTCATCTGTTCTTCCAATGGCACTTCATATCCTAAATCGAATCGGCTAGGTTTCTCTAAGACTGGTATATGTGTTTTGATACTCTACAACCGCGATCCCAGTCCTTTACCTAGTAGATATCCCTTCTTAGCCATAATATGAGCCACCACCTGATTGACATTTTGCATTGGGAACTCATTCTGTTCATGTTTTGGTTTTAGTACTTCTAGATTGTGTGATAAATTGCTCTCCACTAGGTCCACATTTTCCACATATGGTAGAGTAACTGGCTTGCATACTATGATATCCTTCTCTCCATGGATCGTAATAATTGATTCATTCTCAATGTATTTAACCTTTTGATGCAAGGTTGAAGGGACAGCACAAACATCATTAATCCATGGCCTTCCTAGCAGCATATTGTAATCTGATTCGATCTCCATTACTGCGAATAACACCATAAATTTACTTGGCCCAATCTCCAGCGACAATACTACTTCCCCAAGGATGCTTTTCTTAGACCCATCAAAAGCTTTCACAACCATCACCTGTGGCGATACATCATCTTTACTCATTGATATGTGAGTTAAAGTCGACACCGGTAAGACATTTAACCCCGACCCTCCATCAACAAGGACATTGGGTACTATATGGTCTTTACGTTTGATGGTTATGTATAGTGCTTGTGGGTTAGGTTGTGACATAATTTCCTCATTTGAGAATGTGATCATGTTGACTTGCATAACTGGATCCACCATATTCACCATGTTCTCTAATGAGACATCAAGTTTGATGTAGGCTTCCTTCAAAACTTTTAATACTACTTTTTCATGAGGCTTAAATGACAAGATTAATGACAAAAGGGATATCCTAGCAGGAGGTTTCTTCAATTGCTCCAAAATATTATATTCACTTTGTTTCATGATTTTCAGGAACTCCTCCTCCTCATCTTTTTCTTCTTTTTCCTTCCTTACAAGGTGTAGGTCCTTTATGATGTTCCCTTCATTGGCAAGCTCTCCTTTTTCCAATTTTCTAGGGTCATAACACCTTCCACTCCTTGTTATCCCTCTTACTTACATTATGCCATTCACCACTTCACTTGCTTGGACTTTTGAGGTTTCCCTACATATCTTTTCATCATTACCGTAGTCTCATAGTTCCAAGGCACAACACGGGCATCCTAATCAACAAAGGGCTTTGGGTTTTTTGTGTTGATCACTACTTTTTTGGCTTTGGGGCTTGTTTAAGAGGAGGCACTCGAAGCACAAAACGTTTAACCACATTCACTTTTTCAAGGGAATTCTATCTCTTTTTTGATTGTATCACACCTAAAGTGAGTAGTTCCTATACACGAACTTTAAAATCCAAACAATTCTCGATATTGTGTCCAAGACCCCCTAAGTGGTATGCACAACTTGATTCTGTATCATATTTCTTTTCTTCCTTTATCGTTGAAGCAGGTGCTATGATGTTATAACCACCCTCTTTCAAGGCATTAAACATTTTCTCCACTGGTGTTTGGAGACTTAAAACCTTCTTGGCCAATGGTTCCTCAATTTCCAAGGCATTCACACGACTTCCTCCTTTGTGATTTGGGATTAGATTATTAACAATATATAGCTTTAGATCTTCTTGAACATCCAATTTTCCACAAGCAATTAGTCTTCTTATTGCCATCTTGAAACATTCACAATCCTCAATTGAATGTACCACAACTTTCATGCGATATTTGCAAGTTAGATTCGGGTTGTACCATGCTGGGAATGATGGTTCTAATAGGTGTATAAGGTACGATGAGATTAGATGAGCACCAAATGATCATTGAAAATGGTCAGCATTTGAAATAGATAACTTTGGAAAATGTGGCAAGTTTGGGAATTTGAAGTAGTTCTGATTTTGGGGATTTGGTCATGGTTGTGCAGTGTTTGAGTAGTTTTAGGGAGATATAGTTGTTGGGGGAACTGGTTAGTATGGCTATATATGAATATTATTGACTTGAGGTTGTGGATATAGGATAATGCTCACAGTTGGTGTAGCTTGGTAAAGTGGGTAAGGAGGAATAGATGGCATTTGGGATCTTGAGTGTGTTGATGTATATATTGGGATGAAAGGTTGCTGAACCTGCACATAATTTATTTATGTCTTTTTTCTGTTACTACTTATTGCAAGCTTGCTAGCCTTAGCTAAATTTTCAATCCTTTCTCTGGCAGTTATCAAATCAGAGAAATCTTTGTACACCGCTCTTGCCATTGCCCCAATATAGGGATGAGTAGTGGTTGAACTTGAGTAGCTAATGCTCTCCGTCTTTGAGCATATTACTTGAATGGTTCATCTTTTTTCTTTTGCATCACACTTAACTGCTCCTTAATAGGCGCTACTCCCAAACAGAGATAGCGTGCCTGTGTCCATCAGCATGAAAATTCTCCAAGGAACGATAACCTTCTCCGATAGGGATCACCAATGGCATTGTGGGTGATGGTTGTCCATGAGGGTTATTTGGAATCTACCCAAGGTTGTAATGCCCCGATTTTTCCTACTGTACAAAAATGACCAAAATGCCCCTAAGGTCATTTTTGCACGAGAATTGAGGGTAGTCGGTCCAGGCCATCCTCAAAAAGGTATTTTAATATTAGGATGGGGTTATATATGGTTTAGATAACAATCTATGCAAGAATTGCAATCCTCGATTTTTTTTTTGCACATAAATAACTAAAATACCCCTGAGGTCACTTTTGCCTGGAAATCGAGGACGTCCAGTTCAGGCTATCCTCAAGGGGTTAGTTTAATGTTTAAAGGGGACTAGATATGTTATGGATGATGATAAAGGTGAAAATCTCAATTCCAGATTTTTCCCATGCATAAAGTTACCAAAATACCCTTGAGGTAATTTGACGCAGGGTTAAGTGACAACTGAGCCCGGTCATCACCTGAGAGTTAGAAATGTTAATTACAAGGAATGTATGATATCTGGAAAAATCTGGACAGTATTGGGGAGTTTTGAGTAAAATCACCATATTGCCCCTAGTTAGTACTAATTAAGTTTAATTAATTAATTAAGAAAATATTGGTAATATTATGCTCTAATTAAAGATAAATTAATTTTATTTATTAATCTTGAGTCAAAATAATTATTTGAGGTTAGTTAAGGCCTAAGATTATTTAGGGAAGTTTAAATCTCATTCTTAATCAAAGATGCTTCAAGTAAAAAGCAAAGACAAAATCACTTTCTCTCTTTTTCTTTTCCTAAAAATTAGAAACTATATTGGTGTTTGAAATTCAAATTAATAAAATTTAACTCAACTAAGTATGTAAGACCACTCCTTAAACATGTCTTGAAAGCCTTAAACACATGGTTACTAACCCAAACACCTAATTACCAATCCCTAACTATTTGCCTAATCAAATCTGTTTCTAATCCAAGTCTTAATACACATGAAACATGAAAATTTTCCCCCCAAAATAGCCTACATGGCAGCAGCCTCCCTCCCCTAGTTCTCTCACATATTTTGATTTTTAGCACTCACAAAGACTCTCATTCTTGCAATTCATTTTTTTGGCCAAAACTTGCCAACCAAATTATGTAAAAAAAAGAGTCTTGTTCTCTCTAACCTCATGTTCTGTTCTTCCTCCTTTCCTCTATCTTCAAGAACCTCCATTCTTATCCTCCATCCCAGCTCTCAACCTCAAACCAAAGCATCTCTACCATCTCAACTCGTAAATACCTAACCTACCTATTCCCAAACACAAGAACACAAGAAAAATTCTCCCTACATTTTATTCTCCCTTGGCTGAAATCATCCTTGGCTTCAAGAGAAGATTTTTCTTCTCTTTTCTTCATAAAAGATCAAGCTTTCGCTTTAGCAAACAAGAAAACACTCTTTGTAGGGATTATTTTATACTCTTTCTTTTGTTCTTCTCTTTTATTTTTTCGATTTTGAGATTTGGATGATGATCAAGACCATAGCTTGATGATGAGGGTTATTTGGATGATAGTCAAGACCATAGCTTGATGATGAGGGTTCTTGATGGTTGTTGTGAAACCATCATGTATTTGACCTCTAAAGCTAAAGGCTTGATTTTTGGTTTCAAAAGAATATAAGAAATAGAATGCTTGTTAGTTTTCTTTGGTTGTTTCTCTTTGAGCTTGATCGTGAATCCAAGAAATGAGGTTCTTAGAACTATGGTATTGAGGGACTCTTAAACTCACGTCCATTTTGTTAAGATTGATTGGGGTTAAGAGTTTCATCCTTTAAAGTCTTGAGTTTTGAGCTTAATACGATATAAAAATGGACTTGCATTCATGTTTATGTTTCAAGTTCTTTCATTTCATGTTTAAATTCCAAGTCTTGCATATCATGTTTAAATTTCAAGTTATCAGCTTAAATCTTAAAGACTTACAAATGGACTTACATTTTCAAGTTTAAATTCCAAGTCTTGCAAATCATGTTTAAATTTCAAGTTATCACCTAAACCTTAAAAACTTAAAAATGAACTTGCATTCTCATATTTATATTTCAAGTCTTGCACATCATATTTATATTTCCAAGTCATCATCTTATAATAATAAGGATTAATATGATTCTAGTTATCACCTAAATCTCTAAAGCTCAAGACTTGTGCCTTATATCTTAAATGGATATTTTGATCATGGACCTATTCATGTATATATTTTGGCCATACAGTGATGTTGGACTTGGAATGAGTTTTATTTTTTTTTAAGGTTTAAATATTGTGTCTTGATTGTACAAAGAAATTTTGAAAGAATTGGAACTCAAAAGGTAGTAGGAATATGATTTTAATATACAACACCTTATTAATGAAGTTTTAATTTTTGCCTCAATTTCAAAGGTTATTATTTAATTTTTTAAAGGGATAAAATGGTTTTAAGCGGTTTCTATGTCTTAGAATAATTTTTGAGAAAAACTAGTAATTAGAAAGGATCACAAATGTGATTTTTCAAAGCTTTTGGAAATTTAAATTATGGCTATTGTTTGACATTATTTAATTCTGTAAGGTGCTGTTTGACATTGTTCATACGTGTAAAAATTACTAATAATTGTTGTAAAAATTATTTTTAGCATTTTAGGAAAAACTAGTAACTAGAAAAGATAAAAAATGTAATTTTCAAAGCTCTTAAGAATTGATATTTATGGCTGCTGTTTGATATTATCTAATGTTGTAAGGTACTTTTTGGCACTGTTCTTGAGTGTAAAAATTATTAATAATTGTTGTAAAAATTATTTTTAGCTTCTTAGGAAAAGTCGGTAATTAGAAAGGGTCAAAAATATAATTTCTAGAGATTGTAAAACTAATCTTTTTAACACTGCGCATCACTATACAGTACTGTTTGGTATTGATTATGAGCTTAAAAATTGGTGAAAATTATTATAAAATTTATTTTTGGTTTCTTAGGTGCCTAAAAGGATAATTACAAGTGTTAGATTGGACCGTTTTGCAAAATGCTAAAAATTGTGCTTTGAACCTATCATTATGGAATTTTGGTTGAATAGGTTTAATTAGATTTAATAATGATTTTGAATATGTATATGTATTCAGAATACCATTTACGGTGTTAAGAACAATGTTTAAAAATATTGGCTCCCGTTGTGTCAAGAATGTGAAACTTTGCACTTTGACCCCTAAAATCTAACAAAATTTGGCCAATGGCCCAAAATGATTTTTATGATGAATTTAAATGATTTCTAAGTGTCATGGGTCTCTTAAAAGTGTAAATTAATTTCTGAGGATCATGTGTTTGAGAAAATGTGTTGAAAAAGGAATTTACACTTTGATCCATAAACTTTTAGAAATTCACAGTTTTAACCTCGTTTGAGGCTAAAGTGTAATTATTAATAACTTGATGATATTAATGTAAATGATATCTTATGAATGCTATGTTCATGTGATTTAGTTGAAAATTATATGACTTGAAATTATTGTGCAAAATTATGAATTGATAACTGTGCATGCTTGATTCTTGAATTATGCAAGTGTTAATCTCTAAAATGTTGTATATATCCTGTTGAGCATAGTATATGCATTAGCTGAATCCGGTCTTTGATTTTCAACATACTAGGTAGGAGCATGTTTTCTTTTCAACAAGATGTTGGTGATAACATGCTTATGGATATATGCAAAGAATGTGATGCATGCTTATGTGATCAATTACATGATGAATTGTTGCATGTTATGATTATAAATGAATGATTGAGATGAATGATTGTTATATTCTATGGCATGAAGCAAATTTGGGGAAGCTCTATTTCCAGCCATTAACCTGTTGGATTTCCGCCAAATTTTTGGACTTAGAGAAATTCCAAAGTTCACGAGCATGAAATTTTAAGTGATAAGTCATGATGATAGCTATGATCATATGCTCATGTTTACATCTCTAAATTTGCATGCTAAGATTAAAGGTTACATAAGACACATGGAAATAAACCTCTAAACTCCAGGAATTAATAGTTATGAGAGGTGATCCAATAAGGGAATCCTTCATACTCCAATAATTAATGGTTATGAGGGGTGACCCAAAGAGGTGATCCTTTAGACTCCAAGGATTAATGGTTATGAAAGATGATCCTATGCCCTTTATCCTGCACTCTGGGAGTCGAGAATTTGCTTATCAAGAGGATAAGTGTAGATTAGTGACGACTAGTTTAGGTATGAGCTCTTAGAAGTTGTTTCGTCTTCATGTATGCCCAACCTCTATAGGTGGGCTGGGTATATTTGTGATTATATTATACTTGTGGAATATTTCTATACTATTATTATAAGACATGATGATTAAAGTCAATGTTATGCTATGATGATGTTCTCAGTTTATATCATGCTCTGCTATGATTTGCATGCATGTTATGTGATGGACGGTTAAGAATACATTGATGAGATGTGCTATTATCACGTATTATATGATGAACACTTATGCATTATACTTTATATATGAATGACTCATAGTTTGATCTTTCAATAAATAAATAAAAAATTGGTCATATTTTCGATAGACTTATTTTCAAAATTTAAAATCAAGCAAAGTTCTAAGGCAAAAGAGTAACAACTAACGATTAACCGTTATGCATCCTAGGCATATTATGTTGAAAGTTAAGGTGTTATACATGTCATTCACACCTTGGATGATGCCTATGGCCTCATTCGATACCACATGTATAGTAGCAGCATTAGATTGTACAGTCACATGTTTATATATTCTATCTTGGTTTTTGTTCCCCTTCCACAGGTCAAACGACTCTTTCATGGCTCACATAATTTCTTTTATTCTTGCTTGGGTATCTAATATTTCATTCAGCTTTCCTTTCATTTCATCAATTTCCATGCTCATATTCCTTCGCGATTCAAAATTAGTTACAACTGAGTGAGCCTTTCCTAATTCAGAATTTCCTTTGGCCATCTTAGTCCGAGCTCTAGTATTATAAACACGAGTTTGATCGGTATCTACTTTCCTCGAGCGCCCAATGGTTATGAAGTTTCGCCTAGAAAAAAATCAATCTTAGTAAAACAAGAGATAAAAACATTGCTATTTGTTAGAGATTGTCAATCATGTATAGCCTTGATGTGAGCATCTTTGATTATAACCATTCCTTAAAACATTTCGTTCAAAGGTACGAGGTGAAGGATATTGCCATAAAACCAACACAATGCATAGAAATAACCATATTTTCATTCACCATGTGTTACAATCGTCATTTTTCTTACAACTATTCCCCAAAGAGAAATACATCATATAGCCATGCATTATTCCCTAAACAACATTGCTACCCAAAACTTTATGTTTTTTCAACGTCTTCTTGCAATTATTCGCTTCATTTTCCCAATCAAGTCTTTGCAATACTCGACAAAGTAACTAATCTCAATCGAGGTCTCAAAAGGGATGATTTCTTACTCAACTATCCTTATGTATCTTGGAACATCTTCTAATTCTGTGTTAGCCAACCCTGCCAAGTTTGAAAAGTGAATCTTCAACTCATAAATGATGTGATTTTGGTGTTGTACCTCAAAATCCCAAGTTGTAACTTTTTTCTTTTCTTCTCTTAGGGTAGCTTGATACTTCATCGTCTCATCCTTCATAAATTGCTCTAATTCCTCAACCTTCTTCTATTATTTCTTGTTCCACACTTCCGTTTGTTGCTTTGCTTGTTCCTTACCTTTCAATGTAGCTTTCTCAGCAATTTTGGTTTTTCAGAATAGCTCTTTTGGTTTGTGATTTTCTATTAATGCCTTATCACGCTCTTTCCTTCGAAGCTTTAGCTCTTTATTGGCATCTTTGAAACATTCTTTGGTCTTTATTATGTGCTCTCATGCCCTATTTTTTGTAAATTCTAGAACCCTTCAGAAAGTACTCAGAAAGTACAAAGCTTAAAAGGTTTTGAATGACAACAAAGCCAATTTAGAGAAAATGTTTTGAAGAACGACTAATGGCTACCTTGAGTTTCTTGACAAAGTTTGACAGGTAGATCTGGTCTGTATTACATGAACCTAAGCAAGATTAATATTTCACTCTGCATGTAACGCCCCGATTTTTCTGTTAGAGTGAAAATGACCAAAATGCCCCTGAGGTCATTTTCAGCCCGGAATTCGAGGAAAGCCGGTTCGGCAATACTCGAAGGGCAAACTCAATGTTGGAAGGGGATTAGATGGCTTGTGTACCTTCCCGGGATCGAAAATCTCGTTTTTCGAGTTTTCGAGTCAAAATGACCAAAACGCCCTTGCGGTGTTTTACCCGTTTGCAAGTGCCGGATGAACCCGAAACTTCTCCAGATGATTTTAAAAGGTGTTTTTATGTAGACTGTGACTTTAGTTTTGGTCCCGGAGGTCCCGGGCGAAATTAGTGCAAAATTACAGTTTTGCCCTAGTTTCGTGTTTTTACGTTTAATCGCGTGATTAAGCAAACCTAAGCAATATTAGGCTCTAATCAAAGGTTAATTAATTTCATTAATTAATCTTGAGTCAAAATAATTTATTAAAGTTGATTAGAACCTAAAAGTGCTTAATTACAACTTAAAATCATATTTTAATTTCAAGACTCCTAGTTATGGAATCTTGAATAGTGTTTCCTCTCTCCAATTCCTTAAATCATGGAATTGTGTCACACATTGTTTATTCATAAATGAGTTTAAAATTCTTTAATGATGTATGAGCACTCCTAATCTTGTCATAAAATCCTTAAATCACATTCTTAGTTACCTAAACTCAAGCTTAATTATTCCTAACCTTGTACCTAAGCTAATACACACTTAAACCTACCATTAGCACCCAATTACATGATCAAACCTCACCTCCTCTCTGCTGCCTAAGGCCTGGCCGAAGCACTCCTCCCCCCATATGCATCACATGTTCAATTTTTCAACACTCCAAGGCCATACCTCAAGTCACATGCACTATACCTTGTCATAACTTTCAATCAAGCTTGATTTTCCAAGTAAATAACTAATTAAAATAGCCCATTTTCTCCATTTATTTGTGGCTGTAAAAGTTCCAGCCATGCATTGTTTCTAGAAGCCTAATTTCATCAAAAATTGATAGGAAATTAACTCACATCAAGCCATACTTTGTAGCATAGCTTCCATACTTCAAACCATGCTTGAATGACCTTGTGTAAGAGATATTTTTCTCTCCCTTTTTCCCTCTCAAAGCTACGGCCAAGGCTTCCTTTGGTAAGCCCCATGGTTTTGTTTTTCTATAAATAGGATGCTTGTGATAGCTTAGTTGCAGTTTGAAGCATTTGCTAAGTTTAGAATTTTAGAGTTGTCTTGCTAGTTCTTTTCTTTTTCTCTCAAGTTTCAAGAGAGTTCTTCCTTTCTTTCCATCTTTATCTTCTTCATCTCTTCATCATCTCTCAACCTTGAAACACCACCCCATAGCCTTGAACCATCATCAAACCTCTCAAACATCACACCTCAAACACAACTTCACTTGAAACACAACTCCAACCTTCTTGCTTCCTCTTGGCCGAAACCATCAAGCCCCAAGGAGGAACTCATCATCTTGTTTTTCTTTTCAAAAGTTCAAGCTTTGTGTCTTCACTCTAGGTAGGGAGTTTCTTTTCAAATTTTGTTTTACTCAAAAAATGTGTTTCCTCTAGTTTTCTCTTGGTTTCTTTTTGAGCTTTCCTTTATATTCCTTTTCTTTTTCCATTTCAGCCTCTTGGCCTTTTCTTCTTAAACATGATAGTTTGATGATGAGAGTTTCTAGATAATGACCTTGTGTTCATCTCAAAGAAACCTCTAAAGCTTGAGTTTTCCTTTCCTTATGACATCATCTATATGATATCTAGCTCACATGGTTTTTCAACTTAAGAAAATTAATCTAAGGATTTCTAAAAGCCCGAGCCTACCCTTGTCAACCTTAAAGTTGGCCGGCACGTTCTAGAGATCTTTCTCTAGATAGGGGTTTTGGGTATTTAATAAAGAACTTGACTTAGTTTCACTTTCTTTTTCTTTTGTAAGGTTTTTGGTTTTGGTATTTTGATCCTTGAAGATTTTGTTTTGTTTTGTCTTGGAAGTTTATTTACTTGAGCTTGATGATGTTGTTCAAGAACCTCATGGTTCCTTTGAGAACTTGGTTCAAGAACTCTAAAGCTCTCTTTGTAATGAGATATGTGTTAGGTTGTTATCTTGTTAAAGTCTTGAATGAGCTCTAGCTAACCATAAAATGAACCTTGCATCATGTTTACTTTTATGCTATGCACATCATGTTTGCTTTCCTTGCTATCACTAAGTATCAAGATAATAAGTGAACCTTGCATTATCATGTTTATGTTTCAAGCTATGCATTATCATTTTTATATTTCAAGTTCTCACGTAATACCAAGATAATAATGAGTTGCATTCATATTTATTTTGTGCTATCACTTTACTTTCTAATGGAACCTAAAATAAGTGCATGAGCATGTTTACTTTTATGTCATCACCTAAATGAACCTAGAGCTCAAAGACTTGCCCATTGTTGTCTCAAACAAAGGTCTAAAAATATTTATTTCCTTTGGTTAATATTTCGACCCTCAGAGGTTTTAAGGTTTCCAAGTATTGAAAATTATGTCTTATAATTTTCCTAAGCTTATATGAGTATAAGAAATATGTAGAACTAAGTTCTATGAATTTAGGACCTCTTGAGACAAAGATGAATTGGTCACTGCCCTCTTAAATATTCTTATGATTTTAGATGTTAAAAATGTTTATAAATGAGTTTTGAAAGTTTTAAAAAGGTTCCAAGAGAAACTAGTATTTTATGTGCTTTAGAAATTGTGTTTTATGCCTTTATGGAGAGTGTTTGTTTCAGTTCTGCCTTGCCATTATTTTGCCACTGTATGTGCTGTTTTATTGATGATAATATGCTTATGTTTGAGTAAAAATAATGTTAAGACTCATATGTGAAAGATAAGATAAGTTAGAGACTAGAAAAGAATTAATTTGAAAGTTCTAGATCCCTTAATTATTGAATTTTCTGGATTCTGTCCAGCAAGCTTTAGATTTGATAATCATGGTTTTAAATTAGTTTCAATGTGTAGGAATGCCTCATAAATGGTTTAGGACTTGATCTTGAAGCCTTAGGAACAAACCGGACTTAGAAAGGGTCACTGTTGTGACTCCTAGGGACCCGTAAAGTTAGGATTATAAATTCTGCATCCTTGAGGTTTAGAGATGTTCTTGATCATAGTGTGAGGTGAGAAATACTTAGTTATAACCTCATAGGTACCCAAGAGATTAGGTTTGATGATTAATAACTTAGAACGTGAGTTAAGGACCTTAAGGGTCAATGCATAAGACATTAAAAAGTCTTGAGTTTTTATGATGCTTAATATATGATACATGAGCTTTGTCTATGATAAGTTGATATGTGCTATAAAGAAGTTTTATATGATGATATGCTATAAGAAATGTTTGTGTATGTCCTATATGTTTTCATGGCATAAGAAAATTTGAGGAAATTCGGTCTACAGCCGTCATGCTGCCGAATTTCCATCAAATTTGAGGAACTTAGAAAAAGGTCTTTTTGAAAATCATGAGAACTTAAATGTGACACAACACTGAGACGCCTTCTTGGGTGACACCGGTTTAGCCGAGCACCCCCAAGAAAACAAATCCGTGAGGGTATTGACATAGAGCTTGCCAAAGCGGACAATACTACTATGCACTAGTTGCTAGTAGAGCGTTTCAAAGAGGAAATGACCCTAAGAGGTGATCCTTAATTTGCACCCTAGCCCGTACTTTGAGTCGGGATTATATATGTTACGCTTATCATAGGATAAGTAAGAACTAGTGACGACTAGTTAAGGTATGAGCTCATAACCTAGAGATGTTTTAGGGTGGCCCCATGAGATAAAGTTAAAGTTTAAAATGTCACATGTGTTATGAAAAACCAAGAAAAATTATTATGAGAATTATACCTGTCACCTTATGCCACTGTCATAATGTTTCTTAGTTATTCCATTGATTGGTTTACCTTTACGATGCATCCATGTCATTAGTATGTTCCATGCTTAGTCATAAGACGCATTGTAAAATATAACGGACCTTGGATAATTAATACTTTAGAAAATTAAAAGAAGTTTGCATGCATGCACACTTTTTAGAAATAAAACCCAAGGTTCCTGAGGATGTGATGATGTCACTTAGTTAGGGATTGCCATACGGAGAATTCTTTTAGAAGATTCTCATTCCCTCTCTCTTTTATTCCGTCACATTTTCAGATGGCGACTTTCGTACTCTTCATCGACATCCCAACGTGGGAGCTGCACCATGACCCAGCACTTGGGTCATACCATTTTAAGGGTCGCTGCACAGTTAGAGTATTTATGTTTATGGGACGACCCTTCGCGCACCCAGTACGGAGCTACCGCTTCACCCCAACTGCTCCCTACCATCATAACATGATTTTTGAGCGAGCCAGACCATGTGACGAGCAGATCCTCCGCATGCAGCTCGAGGCGTCAGCTGTACGCGACTACCCGGAGTACGTGCCCTGGACTCAGTATTCGGAGACGGATCCATCAGAGGACCCACTCTCGCACATGTACAGTTGGAGCTCCAGCCCCGCTGCCCCACCGATAAGAGCCGGGAGTGAGGACACAGTAGTTCAGTCGAGGTTGGCTCGTAGGCCATCCATGCGCCCTCGCCGCGGTGGACACGCTCCGATGATCCGCACGACCACTCCCGCCGAGATTCGCCAGTGGATCGATTCCACCCCTCAGTACTCGGACCAGCAGGAGTAGGTGCATAGGATGGGTAGTAGCTAGTGCACACACGCCACATAGTTGAGGACAAACCTTCTTTTGAATATGAGGTTGTCTACTCTAGGTGCACACGGGTATGGGTGTTGCTTTCATGGTTTCCTTGTACTTGCTTTTACGATTTCCTTGTAATTGCATTTCAGTTGTATTTCGTTTTCCTATGTACCGAATAGTCCTGCCTTTTGGGAGGCATATTATCTATATATATAATCAGTTGATGTGTCCATGTTATTTATGTGTTTTATTATGATTTGCTCATATGACTTGTATGAGTTTTCGTTCAAAGAATCATGCGTGGCTCTCACTTTGGTTTTAATTCCAAAAAGAAAAATTTTATCCATATTTCCGCTAAGTATTTTCAAGTAAAGAATGAGACCAAGAGGTAATATTCTAAAGATTAACCTAATTACAGACTAGTAGTATTAGGTTAAGATTTAGGGTGTTACACTGCACATGTAAGCATGTTATATCTTGTGAAAAGAGATTGAATTAATCAGAAAGTGAATATGAAGTCAAGCGAAGTAAGTGTATATAGATTAAGGCATAATACAAACTCAATGCAAAGAATAATATTTCACTATGCATGCGCAAGCATGATATATATCTCATGGGAAGAGATTAAAATAATCAGAAAGTGAATGTTATTTCAAGCAAAGAACGTATTCATATTCACGGACGAAAGGCATTAAAGCTAACTTGAATCGGGAATAAATTCACAACACATGAGAAATTATGTTTATCTCAAGAGAGGAAATCAAGCTTAAAAAGGTAAATATTATCTCAAGGATAGAAAGCAGAAATGCTGGAGGACTGAAGCTGATCGAGTCAGAAATCAAGAAACCAAGGAAAGGATCTTCAGAAAGTAACACGGGGCATTAAAAAGAACACTTAAGATGAAGAAATCAATTCATGTCCAAGAGCAACGTGTTACTCAGTCATCAATCACTACAACCGTAGAGAAATCATCATCAAGCAATCAAGATTGAAGATTAAAAGATCAGAGCAAAATCAACGTGATTGATTATAACGTCAGAAAGCTCACTATTGGGTGGAGCAAAGAACGCTGTGGACAAATGGAGGGAGTTTCGAAATTCAAATTTGAAATCTCAAATAAGATCCAGTGTTATAACTGGTACGTCATCTCTCCTGCCTAAATGATTCAAGATCCTAGGAGGTGGAGTTCAAAAACCATGAGCTAAAAGTAAAAGGAAAAAAATGAGGACTTCAGAAACCTTTACATTACAATAGCTTCTGCAACAATGGGACAAGTTGTCAACCTACCTCTCTGGACTAACGTTCCAAGGTACATCTAACGAAACACACATGTCATTTGGAGATCAGATCAAAGAGGCAACGGTCATAAAGATAGTCCTGTATAAATGGAGATGCCAAGCTTGAAAGCTGATGAGAGAATTGAAAGCCTTAGTGCAGAATCTCTGGAAAAATCTCTCCACGCTTCCTATGCTGTTCATCAAATTATGTAATCAATCACACAGCGAAAAAAATCTTCTTTCTTGGTTTTAAAATATGTTTGTATTTGTATGCTTTTCATGTGAAGAGATAAAAGAAAGGAGTCGCTCTAAGTTTCCCAGTTTGTATTAGCTAGCATCTTTAAGGAAACTTGAGTGTAGGTTAGTTTGAGTGGTAACCGAAACACATAACCTTGGTAACCTTAATCTGTTAGTGATCAGTGTGAGACATAGCTTGGAAAGGCTAAGGTAAAACTACTTGCAATGTGTTAGCAAAGATATTTGCTAATCATGGTTCAGCTTGGAGAGGCTATTGGAAAGACTACTTACAACGTGAGTGCAAAGGTATTTGTACTTCACGGTTTAGCTTGGAGAGACTATTTGAAAGACTACTTACAACGTGGCAGTAGAAGGTGTCTGCAGGTCATGGTTTAGCTTTGAGAGGCTGGTTCAAGACTATTTGGTTAAGTCGTAGTTGGGGTTATCCACTGTGTAGGTTCAGCTTGGAAAAGTTGGTTCAAGACTACTCGGTTAGGTCGCAGTTAGGGTTGTCCACTGTGTAGGTTTAGCTTGGAGAGGCTGGCTCAAGACTACTCAGTTAAGTCGCACTTGGGGTTGGCCACTATGCAAGTTAGAGCTTGGGAAGGATACTGTAAAAACTATCCGTTTTACTTTCTCAGATTGAGAAAGTTGTTGTTAGTGAAATCTCAACATGTGTTAAGTACTGGATGTAGGCAGGTTGGTCGAACCAGTATAAAATTTCTTGTGTCCATTTTTTTCCCTAAACTTTATCTTTTTTTTGTTATCATTCTTCATTTCTTACTAAGTAGGCACTTATTAAATTAATATCTGTGTTGTTATGCTTTAAAGTTTTACTTTATGAACTAACCAATAACTTCACCGTTGCACTTCAAGCTTCTGCTTGGTAGAACTCTGTTTGAACAAGTATAGAAAGTGAAAACATTTGAAAAAAGAATGAAGCACGATTCAATCCCCCTTCTCGTGCACTCTTTTACCAACATTTTTAACTTCTTACCAGTCCCTTCTAGAATCTGATCTTTTTTAGTGCTTTCTCACTTTAAAGCTGCATAATTATGGTAGGCATTTTTGAATTCAGACTTTACTTGCATCTTTTCTTGCTTAGCCTTGCCCAACCTTTCTTTCATTTCTTTGATCTCTTCATTTTCATCAAAATGTGAGGTTGATGCCATGTTAGGAGTAATTGTTAAGACTCTAAATGATAGTTTAATCTCTTGAGCCCTACTTTTCACCTATTGGCAGTAGCTTTCTTTTACCGCACAGATCCTAACTCCTAATTATTTTCCCTTTTTTACAACATTGTCCCAGGCATTTCAAACTTTCTATAGTAGGCCAATGTCATCGAAGTTCAAGTAATATAAGACGAAAGGAGTAATCACAACTTCAGAAGTTGGTTCTATTATGGGGTAACCGAGTTGGCACAACGCCAATGCTGGGTTATAATTTATACACCCTCAGGTACCCATGGGGGTAAATTTGGAAAGTTTCCGCATTGACAAATCAATGATTGCCCATTTTCCCACCAAGGATATGATCAGATCACTTTTCATTTAATCTAGTCAATTCTTCAACCCATTCTTTTCCAATTTTTTTCTTGACCGATACATTTTTAGATCATTTATGTCATAGGGTGCCTTGTAATTTCTTTGGAATATATGCACAATGACCCACACATACAACATTGGTAAACAACATAAAATTCTCTTGTCGTTCCTTTCATAGCAAAAATTCAAGGAATAATAGACATTTGCCAAGAGGGCTGAAACTGGATTATGACCATGAAATTTGCAAGCAAAGAATACGTCAATTGCTGCAAAATCTACAAAACCTTCAACATTTGGAAACAAGATAGTGCCATAAATAGTGAGGGCTAGTACATATGGGAAGATGTCCTAATCTTCAACTTGAGCCGAGCAGTGCATATGCCTTTCCAAGTAATTCTTTGAGAATCCTTTGGTCCCATTTCTACACTTTTGTGCTTCATGAAAATCCTTTACCGTTACCTTTACCTTTATGACCATTAATATGGTATATAAAGAAGCATAATGTCCTTGGTAAGGGTAATGTTTCTCTCCTTCTAGTGGTAACGCCAAGATTTGCTCAAATTTTTCAAGGGTTAGTACCAATTGGAAATCTTGAAAGGTAAAGTGTTGGAGTGGAAGATCATAATATTGTGCCAGTGCTATGATTGCCTTTACCTTTTCTACCACCTCTAACAAGCTGAAAACTTTTCCATACTTTCTAGTAAGAGAAAGACGTTGTGGCATTCTCAACAGCTAACCCAAGGATCTCAAGCCTTCTGTGTTGGGTTTTTTTTGCTTTAAGATGCAATGTCTTTTTTAATTTCTTTCCCTCATGATTGTTTGGTCTCATGTTTGCTTCCATTTTCTACAAATACTCACAACAAGACTTTGATATGATTCTCTAACAAACCTTCTAAAGCAAAGAAGAAAAAGGGATTTTTTTTTTCATTTAAAAGGAAAAGGAAACAATAAATACTTTGGGCAAGTTAAAGAGTTTATGTACAAAGAAAATGAGTTAAAAAAAATGTATGCTCTCTTTGTGTCCTATTTAAGGTGAACTATGGAAAGCTATCCTATATTCTCATAAGTTTTCTACTTTGTGAAGACTCTCACTAGGTGGATTTATGATTTTAGGATTCTATGAACTCTAGAGCTAAGGGGTAATTTCGTAATGTTATCCATAACAGCAGGCGAACCGCTAAGTGTAGGACATTCATGAGAGAGACACTCTCTAGGCGAGATTTTCACAATGTCCAAATATGACATACATCCAAAATGGCTACCACTATATAACCTCTTACCTATCTCAAGTTGCACTCAAACCTGGGTATAGGGCCCTACTCAAGTATGAGACTAATATGTGAGTGTTGTGTGTGAAAAGAGCATACAAACATGAGATCCTAAAACTTCCCATGACCAATACCTGCAAAATAGACAATACAAAACAAAGTCGCCTATCGTAGGGTTGCATAATAAAAAAAAAGAGATTAAAAGGCTATACAAACACGATGACAACATACTATAACACAAAAAGAGAACAATAAACAACTTAAAAAAAAAGAGAAAGAAAAATTGGGGTTACAATAATATGCACAATAAATTATACTAGGCTTGACTTTCAAATTGTCCCTAATGGAGTCGCCATTTGTCTCAACTAGGATCGTGATGGACAGCAAAGAAGAGAGATTATGAATGAAGTCACCCCCAAGTTATATTTAAATCAGGAAAAAAAAGGGAAAATCCATTATTATTGCAAAGAAATGGTTTACGAAATCATATTCGAATTTGGGAGTCGATTATATAACACTCTAAATTTTATTCAGAAATTATTTGAGACTTTATTAATGAGAATCTCAAAATTTTGAGACATGAAAATGATAAAAATAACTCAATGGATCTGTAAAAAAAAGAACGTGAATAGTAACTTAGTGGGCCCCACAAGCCTGTCGAGACAGCCGAAACCCTAGAATTGGGACCTGAAGATGCCCGAAAGTGAAAACTTATAGAATTAATATTAGAAATGGTTAGGAATAAATGTTTTATACTTAGAATTAATTTTCGGGCAATGCTTGTTTACCCGGGTATGCTGTTTTACCCGTTCAGCGAAATTTCGGTGTGCGATTTCTAACATCGAAAGTTAATTAAATCTTTATAAAGAAAGGGAATTGTCCATTTATATCAAATGAATGACTAAGATTTAATCTTGAATTACAAGATTGAATCTAGCAATCCATTTACTTTCTTAGAGTAGATATTATACAATTTATAATATATAATATTCATGGCATTTATTAAGAAGATTAACACAAGCTAAAGCTTCTCTAAGAAGCCATAAATTCTCGGCCATTACCAGGAGAGACAGCAGCAAACTCTCCTCCATAGCCAAGAGCTTTATCTTGGTTTCAATTTCCATATACACTAGCCTAGAGTTACCGAAATCAAAATCTTCCTTCACTAAAATTGTTCTACACCTAAACACCTACAAATATAACCAATCAGAATTTCAATCCATCACCAAATCTCAACCTTGATACCTTATACCCCACTGTTTGGAGAGGGATTTTGGTGGGTCTTGAGAGCTTTGGAGTGAAGAGCATCACTTTGGAGCATCCTAGAGATAAAGGCACCATTAGCTTCCAAGAGTAGGGTTTTCTATGGTCTTTTCTTGCAAAATTTATGTTGACCATTTCTGAATGAGTTCTGTCTGAAATGTTTGATTAAGTTGATTGATGATATATGGTTATTGATGTATGAATTTTGTTTATGTGTTTGGATGATGATAAAAATCATATTTGTAAAAAAGGATTTAGGGTTATGCTGCTGAATTTTCAGTTTGCTGCAGACAGTAAAATCTCGTGAATTTTTAGACATATTTGTAGTAAGAGCTGGCAAAATTATATGATGGAGTTAACATCTTAAACTACATACATGAATTTTCTTGAGAACTGGTCTTAAGATATAAGGCCTCAAAAAAATCAGAGACCGAAATGGTCCTTGTGCTGTCTAGATTATTGAAACTGAAGTTGTAAAATTCTATGATTTTATTACTATAGAAAATAATATATTTTTACTTTGAAATATTTATAAGGTGTTGATAACTTCTTTAAGTATAACTGTGATTTTTCTTTTGGGTTGATTTCATCATTGCTAGGGTTAAAAATTATGAGAATTCTGGTTTAAGCTATGAATAAGTGGTCTCTGATAACCAAACTTATAAAATTTATTTAAAATGGTTAGAGGACTCTGCTTGCTATGAAATTTTTTCAGGGACTATTAGACACATTAAAATGTCTTAGAGAATTTTTATGGCCCTTGAATTAGCCATTTGATATGGAAAGTAAATGTTGTTACCTGAGTGGTAAATCTGCGAAGATGCTGGAAATGGTGAGAATGTCTTAAATTGATAATGGAATGACATTTAGTGCACATATATGGTATATGAATGCATGCTTGTTGTTTTAAAGAGTTACTTATAAGACATAAATGAGACTCAAATGTGACTGAATGCCTATGTGTGATGTAAGCATGCCTTTGAAAAAGAAAAGTACATGATGCGGTTACATGACAAAAGAGAATATGTAAAAGTCAATGGTGCATGTTTTAAAATAAGCTCATGTTCTAATAGTCTATGGTCCTCTGTGGAGTTATCCACTATAGATATTACTTGATGTGAAGTTAAATCTTCCCTATGTTAACAAAAGAAACAACTGCACTAAGTTGAATTTGATGGGATATAAGAGAAATATATACGATTACTACCATTTTACATTTAAGTTTACTTGACTTATGCACGTTAATATTCATATATGTGAACTGGTATAACGATTATTATATGAATGAATTTACTGGTTATATTCTATTCACATGTGAGGGAGTACCCTACTAAGAATTATATAATATTCTCATCCCTATAATATTCTATTCACATGTGAGGGAGTACCCAACTCCACAAATGTCATCCGTGATCTTCTTCCTTGACTCACCCCAATGGCAGTGGCACTACAATCCAGACTTGGATTCCCTATATGTAGTAGCGTATTCCCATATACAAGCTTATGTATTTTTCAACTGTTCATTTAGTAGCTCTATCTTTGTAGCTGAGTTTGACCCATGATTCCTCGATGATGGTGTGCCTTTACACATGGCACACCCTGCTGTATTTGTAGCACCACCGGCACCACCTGTGCCCCTTCCTGGAGATGATCCATTCTCGTCATCATCCTCGGACTCCGATCCACCCACTAGACCTGATGCCCCTGCTGGGGGCAACGCCATCCCACCAATGGCGAACGATTTTCTCTAAGAGAGCATGACATGTTCAGGGACTCATGATATGTATGTAGTTGTAGTTTAATATTAGGAAACCACTATCCTGCAGACTGACTTTGTTAAATGTTATATAGGTCCATTTATGTGAAAAAATGATTTTTGTTGGGTCCTAATATTTGAGCTGGTTAGACTAGATACTAAAGATGTTCCTTTTATACTTAGTTCCTGAACAGTTAAGTGGTTGGCTAGTTTTTGTCCCAGTATGCTGTACATATTGCTAACTTGTTTATGATGTGTGTGTGTATATATATATATGAGTTGTTGCAACACATGAGCTCAATTTATTATCTTTTCATTTCTCTCTACTAGTATAGAGTATAAAAGAAAGTAACACTTTTCTAATTACTGTATAGACACTTGAGTAATATATGGTAGTTGGGAAGGTGTTACAGATTATGCATAGGGAAGGGGGAAAAGTTTATTTTTGCAGCATCCTTGATACATCTGTATTGCTACGGTTGCCTTAATTGATTGTGCTAATTGTTAATAACCTTTTGAAATACTTAATTATTTATACTTTTTGAAAAATTTATGGAAAAAGAAAACAAATGCCTTTCTTAAAAGAAATTTTTAGAACATCAAGCCATCACAACTTAGATGTCCAAAATATTTAGCTAACAAGTCATCACGACTAAGTTAACATCTTTATTTGAAATAAAATATTTAACAATCCGAAATCTAGCTCAAATAAAAAATAAAATCTCTCCTATAAATAATAAATATTTGCAGATAGGACAAAAGTTGTGAAGATTTAATTTTGACTTAACAAGGATGTCTGCTCCTACGTATCCCCCGATGCAATAGGGAACTCAAAGTCACGTAATTTTGTAAAAAAAAAAACTATGGGTTGATTAATTTTATTTTTGAAAAGGAATTTTAGAATATCAAGCTGCCACAACTAAAATATTCCAAATCATTTCTTTATCAAGCTGCCATAGCTAAAATATTTCAGAACATTCCATATCAAACTATCACTGCTCAGTTAATCCTATTTTCAAAATGTAATATAATTATTATTTTTTATTTTTTTGTTAAAAATAAAAGCAAAATACCCAAGAATTCATTTTAAACCCAAATTAAATAAAACTCTCCTTAAAAAAAAAACTCATTTTTTACCCAAACTGAATGAAAACTTTTTTTTTTTTTAAGGAAATCAACCAAAGAAAAAGGAAACATAGACCAGCAAATCGTTCATTTTTTTAAAAGAAAAACATATACCTAATCATAAAAAAAAGAAAAAAAACTGAATTAAAGAACTTAAAATCTCTAATCAAACCAAACACCAACTTAAACTAACAAGAATAAAAATCCAAATAACTAAAATACAAAGCAGGAATTATTTCCTCATTTTTTAAAAAATAATGGGACTAAACTTACGCCCACCATGAGAATAAAACGAAGCCCAAAATCATGTAATCCAAACAAAGACAATAAAAAAAAAAGAAGGACTTCATTTAAAAAAAAACAGAAAGAAGATACATTGCAGTGCGGGGGTAAAGAATTAATTGGTTTGCAAAATGAAATGGGTTAGAGTGGTTTTGTAAACAAAGACCTGAGAGTAATGGGGTAAGGTGCATGCAATGGTGGAAGACGACCAAGGAAGAAAGAAAGGAGCCAGCCCCTACACGGTGGTGGGCCGGCTTGGGTTCGCGAGATCGCGATGTAAAGCGGTGGCGAGGTGTGATAGATGGCGGTGGTTACGTGGACCGGAGACGGAGAGAGATCGAGGTGGTAGGGGCGCGCCTTGGCCACGGGTGGAGGTTTGGATCGGTGCTTAGTTCGCGATGATGATGACAGTGGAAGGGAAAGATGGTGTTTCGGTTGATGGATCAAAAGCGATAGATGAAGATGAGGGATCCGGCGGTGGCTGTGGCTGTGGCCGTCATGGTGGTGCGGGGGATGGAGCTAGCCAACACCGCGATGGGCAGATCCGCCGCGATAGGCAACGATGGGTACGCGGCCGCGCAGTTGAGAGAGAGAGAGACAGAAAGAGAAGGGGAGTAGTGGCAATAGGTGGTGGTGCTACAACACTTACAGAGGATACGCGATGACGCAGGGGCGATGGATGACTCACGGCCACAAAGGATGAGGCCGCGGTGGCTGATCCAGTGGCAGTAGCAGCCGCGACCTCCCTTCCTTTTTTTCTCTCATTTTTTGTCTCTAGTGCTGCCTTCAATCCTTTCTTCTTTTTTTTTGGTTGGTGTTTGTTTATGGTTTGGTGAGTATTATGGATTATTGATGATGGTGCTGACTGTGTAATTGATGCTGGGAAATCGATTATTGCTGTTGATTCTTTGGTTCTGGTTTGAGCCCCTTTTTGTTTGTTGTGGAAGAAAAAATGGCATGTGTAAATCGATTATTGTTTGTGTATTTATGATTTTGTGTCTAACAATGGATGAAGAAGATGAAACTTAGATAATAAGAGCCAAGGAAAAGATACCACATGGTGCTGTTCTCTTTTTTTCGTTTTGATTTCCCAAATCTTTCAGCTTCCATGATTTTGCTCTAAACCTCACTTAGGATTCTCAAAAGCAAGACAGCTCTTTTATTTAGAAGATGAAGATAGTATAATAAGGAATGAAATACTGATGATGGTGATCGATCTCCCGTTCTATTACTGATAGATCTATATATAGCCATTCCCCTATGTAAGCGATGAAATTTTATTGATCATCTCATTTCATACAGGTTGGCTGGTAGGGATCCCAGCTCATCTGTAATAAAAAAAAAAGGGAAATGAAGCTCATCTCTTTTGCAGGGAGTGGGGAGGAAAACACATCATGGTGTCCGCCACTCCCGTCATTGCTTCCCCTTTTTTTTTTCTTTAGGTTTTTGTTTTTGTTTTTTCATTTTAAAATTTTTTTCAAAGTATAAATGATATTTTTTTTTTAAAAAAAAGGGAAATATGTTGGACCTTTTACACATGTGAAATAAAAATAAAATGAGCCTATGGTCTGAAAAAATTTGGGTTGAGCACAAACAAGGTATGGTTAATACTTAAAAACATGATCCACAATTTAACATCACCAAACAAAATCTATCAAAAACACTCAAGAAATGGGCTAAGAGTGATTTTATTAATGCATTCATTGTGTTATCAGACTTAAGCGTAATGTTTTCATTATATGTTCAAGTGAAATGCATCAATGCATTATTAAAAACTTATTCATCTTTCTAAACTAAACTATTATAGAATCCTGCCAAACCTCATAGATTCATCACAAAGATTGAAAAGAAAAAAAAAATAGAAATGACAACAAAACAGCACAAAAACCAGTACAACAAGGTAAGTTTAACAACACAAAACCAGAACAGCAACATAGAACTGCCACAAGAAGATAAGCTCATCAACATTATCATTAATGTCATTGCAAGTTCAACTACATATATTCACAGCCATAGTAGAAGGGCTCCAAATTAAATAACAACCAAGTTCAAATCATTCTCTGCCATTTTCCACTTCATAGATAGAGTATCATACCATCACCATAACCACCCACATCTTCAATAGTACAACCAAGAAAAAAACTAAGCATACCCATTTACGATATAACTCAATAACTCCCAAAAGACACCAACAAACTGGAAGAAAGTTGCTACACATTCTCAAAATTCCACAAATCACAGGGCAACAACAAATCAAGCCCTTCCAAAAAGAAAATGGAAAAAAATGAAAAATAAAAGGATACAAAAAGCGGAAAGGTATTATTCCCCCCAGTTGCAAGCATCGCCGTGAACCACATTATCCACATCTTCCACTACCATGAGCGCAATGACTAGAGAAGCCACTGCGCTACCGTCCTTCGTCATCGCAACCTCCTTTGCAATCAACTTCCACCACTACAAAATTTGCAATCTTCTTTGCTTAACCACCCAACATGAGTTTTTGAGTCACAAGTTGGAACCTCCACCTTCACCATTGTGCCACGATGCCGATGAGGTTATGGTGTGCCATCAAGAACCTATAAGAATCTATATGTAAACTTGTATATATAATTGTATATTGTGTACTATTATAAAATTTGTCCCAAATTAAAGTAATCTAATAAGGACAAGTTAATAGGCCTAAATCATCTTGATGAGTGTGGGCTTATTATGTGTAGATACTACGATTATCCAATTACTAATTTTATGATGGGCTAAATTAGAAATTAGGGTTTACAAAGTTATAAAAGGTTATTGTCCTCAAGTTATACACACACCTCTCTTCCTGACTTCCCATTATAAAAAGAGAGAGAACAACTGTCTCTGAAGAATGCATATTAACTTGGAAGATCAATGACCACATGTCCAAACACCAGTCAGTTTCGATGGATGTTCACATACACTTCTGCAGTAATCTTCCAATTTTCTTGATGATTTAACATAGATGATCTTGGGATTATAAAGAACTATATTTCTAAAAAGGGGCATCAGAGTGGTCCATGATTGAATCATTAAGAAATAATTGATTCCCCTTTTATTGATCTTTGGATTTCAATTTAGGCTTAAAAATTAAAGTTAAACAACATTTGTTTGTCACGAGTGTTGCACCTTTGTCTGGCTTTTCTTTTGGCATGGTGATGAGTGAAGTAAAAGATTCAATTATTTGTTCATATACAAATAAAGTTTTGTCTTATTGATATTTGGATACTACATATATATATATATATATGTATATATATATATATATATATGATGGAGTACATTACCTTTTTCTTTATTATAATTGTATTAAGATCATATGTATGTTAACAATTCTTGTTACATAGAGAATTTTGGTAAAATTCTACAGGTTTTGAAATAAATTGACTAAAACAACATGCTGCAAAAAAGTAGCCTCTCTTGTCTAAGTCAATTTATTTTGGAACATAAGGATGATTGTGAGCATATCGTTCCTACGAATATTTATTGGCCCAAAGGAAAATCAGTATTTGGCTGAATTACATGTACACACCTGTGGTAATCAGTATGTGGTGATTGTTAGGCTCCATGTGAATGATAACTGGTCCAAAGATAAGTTTCTTGCTTGACAGGATTTATTATCAACACTTGATTACTACACAGATAATTCATACAGATATTGATCGGCCCAAAGGAAGGTTTATATCTGGCCGAATTATATGCACAATTGTGGTCATGAGTATGTGATGGTTATTAGGTTCCATGTGGGCAATAAGTCGGTCCAAAGATATACTTGTTGTTTGACAAGATTTGCTATCAATACTTATGACTGCATTAAGAGTACCACTTACAAGTTGATCTTTCTGAACAAAGACTAAATATTAATGTTGTGCTAGGTATCTTGTGATGGGCCCTACCAATATTTGAGTTTCTTTGAATTCATGTGAGTATATTGTTTTCTTCTAATTTTAATATTATATCTGCTTATGTTATATCTACCAATATTAGTCTATTCCTATAATCTGGACCATACACTAAGGATTGAATAACCTATAACTCTCATGGATAAAAGTTCCAATAAGGACTATAAAAAAAATGATTTTGAGAAGGGGGTTGTTCAAATTGCACGAGTCTTATAACCATGAAGCATAAAATTTCTAAAACATTCAAAAGCAATATGTCCGAAAAGGTATTCAGTACTAAGAAATTTCTTAGGGAATTTTTATTTTTATTTTTAAATAAAAAGGGGAGCTTTTTTTAAAAGCAATAAGGCTAGAATAAGTATGGTTTTGTCAAAAAAAAAATTACTTTTTATTTATTTGTAAAGTATAAAGAAAAAAAAATAAAATCCATGGGAGTATATCATGGAGATGTCTCATTTTGCTTTAAAATCAAAGGCAGTAAAGTTAGAGCTATTTCATGATATGCTCATGCATTTAGTTTTATTTTTCTTTTGACACAATTTATTTAGTCTTGGGTCAATTATAACTGTCAAAAGGAGAAATGGTCTCTCAATGAGCTCATGCTCATTTTTTTTTATTATTGTATGTGCCAGAAGAAGAAATGTATGAAAGTAAGAAAGATATTAAATGTGTTCATTAGCAAGTACCTTTAAAGACAAAAGCTGTAAATTGTTCATATTGGAAGAAACAACAATATGAATAAATAAAGAATTTAACTGTAACTTCCTTTAGACTATTGGACTTATAAAGAATGATTGTGCCAAATATAACTTTTGGCATGTAAAGAAATATATACTTTTTTATTTTTGTTTGTTTTCAGGTTAATTTTTTGACACATTTGGTGTATAGATTATGGTTCTACTATCTAGATAAGTATGTATTAAAGAGAAATAAACAATCACAAAGAGATTCAGTATTTGCAGATTTTCAGACGCCTTTGAACTTATATAGTTATTTGTGGATCATTCCATACTATTTTATGGAATTATCGACAATATTTTTCTTGGTCATAGTTGACTTTCAAGTTATAGATAACTTATCTCATTTATGAGAAGTTTGAATCACTGGACATGTTTAAGGTATTTAAAGATTATATTGAGAATCAAGGTAAAGACATTAAGGTTATCAAATTTTACCATGGTAGTTAATGCTATGGTAGGTTTGATGAATCATGCAAACACTGTGCAAATTCATTTGCCAAATCCTTAGTCGTCTCATGGTATACCATGTTGGATGCTATTTTAGCATGAATGGTTTTGGTTAGAGATGAAATAGAACATTAGTAGATATAGTAAGAAGTATGATCAATCATACTATCCTACCACTATCACTCTAGGAAGAGGAATTAACAGTTGTAGCCAATATCCTTAAGTTCCAATAAAAGTAGTGACAAAAACTCCTTATGAATTATGGATCAAAAAAAATTTCAGTATAAAGAATTTACAGATTTGGAGTTGTCCAATTGAGGCAAGGCCTTATAGGCCAACTAAAAAGAGACTAGACTCAGGAAATGGTCAATGGCTATTTAGTTTGGATAGTTTGTACGGTCTTAGGGGTATAAGTTTTATGATCCTATAATTGGATCAATATTTGACATAGGAATGCTGGTTCTTTAAGGATATTGAGTTTGGGGGAGAAATGAAGTTAGAAATAATATTGAAAATTTCACCAATAAGGTATTATTGAAAACAAACTCAATAACCTCAAGAAGAAATGTCACTAAGGAGATCCACTAGAGAAAAGAAAAGTGTTGCTTTTGATCATTATTTCATATTTCTCCAAGAATATAAGAAAGATCATGGATTATTGGAAGATGATCCAATCAACTTTCATCATACCGTAAAAGTAGTAATTTTCAGTTGTGGATTGATGCTATGAGTGAATATATTTAGTCCATGAACGGCAATAAAATTCGAGAACTCTTCCGGTTTAAATCTCATTGGTTGCAAATAAATATTTGAAATCAATAGAGATTTTAGGGTAATGTGGAGAAATATAAGGCGTGTCTTGTTGCAAAAGATTTCACTCAAAAGGAAGGCATGACTTAAGAAGAGACTTTCTCTTTGATTTTCTAGAAAGACTCTCTTAAGACAATAATGACATTTGTGAATTATTTTGATTCAAGTTACATTAGATGGATGATAAGATTGTGTTCTCAATGGTGACATTAATGAGACAATTTTTATGGTATTATCACAAAACTCTGTATTGAGAGATGCAAAGAGTTTGGTTTGCAAATTAAAGTAATTCATCTATGACTTAATCCAATTTCTATCAATGGTATTACAAATTTCATTCAATTGTTATCTTGTTTGGTTTTGAGATAGATGAGGTTGATTATTGTATATGCCAAAGTATAGTGGGAGTACATATATTATTTGGTTTTATGTGTCAATGACATACTGCTTGCTAATTATGATTTAGTTTACATAAGAAATCTATATGAGAACAATTTAAAATAAAAATCTAGGGGACATCTCTTTTGTATTAGGGATATAGATGCATCGAGATTATTCTTGATGTATTTTTAGATCATCACAGAAGAGCTGTGTTAATAAGGTAGTTAAGAAAATTGGCATGTAGGATTGCAAATCAAAATATACCCCTGTTACTAAAGGAGACATGTTCAGTCTCAATCAATGCCCTTTAAACTTTTTTTTTTTTTGAAATTTAAGAAATATAGAAGATTTGTTATGCTTCCGTAATAGGAATAATAATGCATGGTCAATTTTGTACATATTTGGATACTGTATACATTGTTGGAATGTTAGGCAAATATTTCAATAATACGGTAATGGATCATTGGATAGCATCCAAATGGATCTTATGTCATCTTCAAAGGAAAAAACATCACATGTTCACTTGTGGGAAGTCAGATAAGATAAGAGATCACAGGTATTCAGACTCTGACTTTGCTAGATGCAAAGGTAATTATAGATTCACTTCAAGCTAATATTGTATAGTTTTTGGAAAAGCTATTTTTGAAAGAGTGCTCAGAAGACACTCATTGCTTTCTAGTAAAGTAATTGTGTTTAAAGCTTATAATGAGGCATCTAATCATACAATATGGCTACAAAATTTTGTCACAAGGCTGCAAATTATAGATGAAATTGAAAGACCACTTAAGTTATTTTTGACAAAATGCTATAGCCATATATATTGAGAGGAGTACAGAGTGATAAAAGTGTTTATAGAGCATATTAGCATAAATTCCATGGTTGTCGATCTGCTTAGAAATGGACTGACATTGAAGGTCTTTCATGAGCATATTGCTCATATGGGTGTGATATCATTTTATATGATATATTATGTCAGTGGGAGTGTGTATTTGGATGCTCATATATTTAGAAATAGGTTGATCAGTAGTTCTGGATGTTCTGGGCAGATTCAGTTTCGCTCTAGCGAGTTCTAGTCGCTTTAGCGAGTTTGCCTTGACTAGCTTCGATCCAGCGATAATCAATCACTGCAGCGAGCCTAACCAAAACCTTTTTCTTTTTATTTTAATTTTATTTATTTTTATTAGGTTCTATTCTTTCAAAAAAATTTAATTAATTTCGGGGTTGGAGGGTAGGGAACACATTAATGAAAAGTTGAGTTTTACGTTGCATTCACTATAGTGAACCCTAGTCGCTGCAGTGAGGATAAGCTAACACAGAACATTCAAAATGCCCTCCATTATCTGAAACACCCCATACTCCATTATCAACTTCATGTCCTCACTTTTGCACCCACTCTCTCATTGCAACCCATCCCCTCACTCACACATCCACTACTCACTTGTTCCCCATACTCACTCGCATAAGCGCATTGGCTTCCTTCTTTCCTCACCCCTATTCCCCCTTCCCCAACACGACTTACGTATGCTGCCATTTTCCTTTCATTTTGTTTTTAGTTCTTTTTTTTCCGGTTTAATTATGTTCTTAGGCTAGTTAGATTAGATTAGATAATCAATCATTTGCTTGCTAGGGTTTGACCGTTTAGCTTATTTAGTTTTCGTTTAGTGTGACTGATTTACAATTTTCTTCGCATTTAGGAGTTGTTGCTAATACTGGATTTACTGAATGTTGCGATTCACTTGCTACAGTGAATCCATGTTGTTGTAGTGACCTTGCTTCTGTTACAGTCACTGTAGCGAGTGCATCTCTCTCCATCAAACCTACTGTTCTCACAGTCACTGTAGCAAATGAAACTCGCTCCAACGACTCTGAATCCCCAGTTTTGCATCTATTTCTTATCATCTCATTCATCATTCATTATTACTTCTGAATACTTGTTTCTCATACTTATCTTTCTCCTTTACAGGTACATAGCCCTAAAGCGTTAGTGCCCTGCCTAGAGCACCTCCAATGAGGCAGCTGCTCTTCCACCACCTGCTGACCAACTCAGATTCGAGAATATTGCTATCGAGAGGGCTATTCACAGGAGGCCCTATTTTTTTGGGAAAAGGATTCTTTATGATGACCCGTAGGAGCAGAAGCTACAAGTGATGTTGGACGATATTGAGGCCCGTGGTTGGGGCTTTATCCTAGATGTGGCTGTAATACCCCAATTTTTAAACTAAAAAGGTTGGAATTCTTTATCCAAACTCAGAAGGGTATTAGCTACCCTCATCTGTCATTCCGGGTCTTGAATTTCACCAAGTCTGGACCTTATACATCCTTGGAGAGCTACATGGTAAAGTCATATTCTTGGGACCAAAAGTCCTAGTAATTGTTCCCTAGAGAAAAATGAGTTAAAGAGAGATTTTTAACGGATTTATGAAATCTTTAAACAGGTCATTTTTAAATTACAAGTTTATGGAATTGTAAGAATTCTCGGATTTGAACTAAAACCCAAAACCTAGATTTTTAATTGTTGGGATTTTGATTTTGCTAATATTTTATTTGAATCCAATTGAGGGGTATTCCCTTATTTACATTTATGTTTAAAAGTTAATAACTTTAATTAAGAAATGTAAATTAGTGAGTTCTAGGAAGTGAGAGACCATTCTGGAGAGTGGGAGACCATCCTAGACCATCCTGCAGAGTGAAAAACCATTCTGGTGAGCGATACAGCACTCTTAGTGCTGCAGTAGTCAACAGAATAGTAAGTCGATGTGAGAGATACTCTCTGGTGAGCGTTGCAGTGGTCGACAGATTACTTAAAAATCCCATTTCAGGATCCAAAACCTTCATTCACCAAAACATATCTCCCTCTTCCTCTCAAACACGAAAACTCTCATCTCTCACCTTTCTTTCACCCATTTTCATTAATCTAACATCAATCTTTTACTTCCAAGGCTTTAAGATAAGAGATCTTGATGTTTCCTCTCATTATCTTCCATTTCCTCTTTGTTCTGAAGGTTGGTTTAGCTATTCCTCCATATTATCCGAGAGGTGAAGTTCTTCCTTGGTGTTAGAGTTAAACCTGAGTTATTTAGTGCTTTCTATAAGTTAATCTAGAATATTATGGCTCTTATGGCAGATATTAGTGTTGTTCCTGCTCTAATGAGCCCTGTTAGTGTAGATTCTTCAATTTTCATCCATCCAGGTGAGCGGGTTCACATATGTTGTCTCTATGTTATGCATTATAGTTATTTTCATGAAAATATGCTTTAAAGTATGATATTTAAGGATTGTTGTACAAGATTTGAAGTTTATGTTGATTTATGAAATTATGGTTTTCTAAATAGCATGAATTATATTTTATAAAACTCATGGGACTATTGTTGATAATATGATTCTGTTTAGAGTTAGTTTTAATTGTGATTGTTAGGGATTTATGATTATTGAAATGTTTATTTTATGTTGAATATGGATTATGCAAGTGATTGGTAGAGAACCTTGAACTTTTAAGAAATGTTATTGTGATTTTAGAATTTTCAAGCTTATGAAAGAATATTGTTGAGAGTTGGTTTAGAAATTCAGACATATAACGATTTTTAGAGCTTGAATCGTCATGAGATTCAGAACAGTGGACGGCTACATATTCTGTGAGCTTTTGAAATCATAGATGTCTACAAAGGGTGATCCCTTGGACATGATTTCATAGCCATAGTTATACTAAGGTCAGACTGTTAGAGTCAGATAGTTTCAGAGTTCTCAGAGAATTAAAAAGGCTTAAAGATTTTAGCTTTAATGGATTTATTTGGTTAGTTTAGAAGGTAGCTATAAAGAACCAGGCTGTATGTTAACGGCAGTAAATCCGTTAACCTTGGTACCAAGTAGCTTGGGCCAGAGATATTCAGAGAATTTATATTCAGAGATTCATATTTAGAGTTTTGTTACGTCATAGACATTGTGCATAACTAGAGTAGAGATTACTGTTTCTCTAGGAGCTACTACACTATGAGTTTATATGGTTTTAGATGTGAAGGTAAATTGAGAAGATTGTTTTTTGAGTTGTAACATTATGAATTGAATATATTGTTGGGAATTTGGTTAGTTAATGGTTTAGTTTGGTCATATATATCTTTTAATTCACATTTAGCACCTACTTAGAAATTTGAGGCATCAATTTCCATTTTTGAGCAATGAGTATGAGATTAACCTTAGTGTTGATTGATTAGTTGCAATTAACTTGTGAGCTTTTGAGCTTAATTGCTGATTGCATAATTTTGATCACTCTTATTCCCTTTCCTGGTGTGAGCACTCGCATTGCTTGTCATTTTAGAACTTGCCCGATTCTTTTTCAAAACATTTTCATTGGACTTCATGGTATGTGTATGATTGAGGCATTTCCTTGTTTTTCGTTAACCACTTGGCCTAAAAAGCCTACCTTCTTGCATGAACCCTTGCATACCCCTTTTTTAGCCTTATAACCCTTCCCTTGTCTTAACCAAATCATTTCAACCATAAGTGAAAAACAAATAAAAACCCAACTTGAGTCTAGGGAGTATTGGTGAAGTCATTGTGGTAGAAACTAAGTGTGGGGGAAACCTTGTTCAACCAATGGTGCTTTTAAAATATTAAATAATTGGCAAATTGGTGATTAGTTGTAACTTCTGTGACTATTTAAAAATTAAAAAAATAATAATAAAATTTATGGATGTATGAAACAAATTAGTGATCACCAATTCACCATTGTCTCGAATAAAAGTTGCAACTCTTGTGTTTAGGCTGCACTATAATAAGAATTCCTTATAGGATCACCGTTGGTCAAATCTTAGTTTGTCATTCACAAATCTATCATGTAGGCACACACCTTTGTTCTCTTTAGACTTGAATTCAGCAGCACATCCCAATTGTCATCCTCCACTGGCCTTAACCCCATTATGCATGTTCTTTATTGTGTTTGATCTATGGTGATTGAGATGAAGGGTAAGCTTATGGAAGGATTTGCATCGTGACATGTTTGAGTGTTTCATTCCCATACACACATTTGAGCGAACTGAGTAAAACATATCCATGTGAGAATCCGATCCACTCATTAACATTATGATTTGATCCATGCTTGTTTGAAGCTCTTGGTGGATGATTGAGTTTCTAATTTTGATTATCGGTGTTTGCAATTGTGACCAATTGAATCTCATTTTCTACCAAACTCCAGCTTTTGGTACATATCCTCTTCGTCATAAGTTTTCAGTAGAGTTTATCTCTCTTTTGTGCTTCCCGAGTATTTTTTTTTGTTGACTTTGGCACCCAGTGCATGAGGACATGCAATTGCCTAAGTGTGGGGGACTTGATAAAATGCTCTTATAAATAACTTCTCTCCTAAACTTGGTGTTTTTCCATTCGTTTTGGGGCTAGTATCCATGAGTTTTGTTAGTTTTGCATATTTTGACCCCTTTGCACTCAATTTTATTTTGTGGCTTTTATTAAGTGACTTTTGCAAAATTTTGGAATCTACCTTTTATGAGATCTCTTGGTCTTACAGAGTGGATCGTGGTCATTTGAAAAGCCACCCCCTGAGAGTGCATTGTGGAGTAAAGCTTGGAGCAAGCGGAAGAAAGAGAGAGAAACTGGAAGAATGTATAAGTGGACACATTCGCTGTAGTGAACATCAGTCGTTGCAGCGAGCCTGAAGCCAGAGCAACTTCATCAAAAGAGATAGATTAGTTGTAGCAAGCATTAGTCACTACAGCAAGCCTGAGAGTTGGCACCAATGGAGAATTCGCTACAATAGGGAACCAATCCTGAAAGTTTAATTTTGCAATTTTGACCCACTTTGGCCCCTTTATAGCAAATTTGATGATGATGTAAGGCTCTGTAGTACAAAGTCCAAGGATTCTTGGCCAAATGAGGAAATAGAACAAGGTTGAGAGAATTTTCTTCTTCTTCTTCTTCTTTTTCCTTTTCCATCTCAAGAACACATTAACATATGTAGTTGGTCACATTTATGATTGTTATCTTTTACTGCTCTATTTTCCTTCTTTTTCTGGTTGCAACCTCCTCCATAGAGGAGTAGCTCTGTTACTAGCCAAAGGGATTTAAGAGTTAGGGTTATGTTTTGAAACATTATTGGATTTAATGCAAAACCTCGATGTTGTTCTCTTTCTCTTTGTGTTTACCTCTCTTTTCATGTTTATGATTCATATGCATGTTAAGTAAGGTGTTGTTTTATGTATGTGAGCATCATTTGTAAGCATACATGACTTAACTTGTTGATTGAATATATCCTAATTGATTGATTGGCGGACATTTGGTTGATCAAGAGAATAAAGATAGTTCTTGATTGAGAATTGGACTATGACAATTGGTATTCTAATTGGTTCATGCAGTTATGTGTTATGATTGCAATCATTTAAGTGTATGTGCTTAACATTATCCTCTAGTTGATAGACTTTGAGGATAATTGCTCTCTAATTGTGTGATTATATGATTAGTGCATAGTCCCACACCAAGTGTTTGATATTTTGTTATGTTAATTATTGACATTCCCTAGCTCAAGAATCCTCTAGGCTAGCTCCTTTTTATCGTTGTTAATTTCAATAATTTGTTATTTCAATTTCAATGCAACAAAACCCCTCTTTTTACTCTAACTAATTAGCTCAGTTTCCCTGTGAGATGACTTGGGTTGCATACCACTATCTAAGTGCACTTGCAATTCGATTTGGGAATTCAATTTCCTATTTTAAACTTGGTGTTGACAATGGCAAGCCACTAGGCATGGTTCCATTTGAAGCTCTATATGATAGAAAGTGCAGCTCACCTTTGTGTCGGATTGAGGTAGGAGAGAAAAGTTTACTAGGACCTGACATAGTATAGTAAACCACAGAAAAGATCAAATTCATCAAAGAAAAACAACTCACTGCTCAAAGTAGAGGAAAGTATTATGTTGACCATAGAAGACAACCTCTAGAATTTGAAGAAGGAGACCATGTTTTCTTTAGAACCACTCCTACCACTGGGATTAGCAAAGCCCTCAAATCCAAAAAGCTAAGTCCAAAATTTATTGGCCTATTCCAAATCCTCAAAAGAGTAGGACCTCTTACATACCACATTACTCTTCCTTCTAACATTTCAAATCTTCACAATGTTTTCCATATCTCTTAACTAAGAAAATATTGTTTTGGTCCTTCACACATCATAAGATATGATTCAATGCAAATACAAGATGATTTGACATATGAAACAATATTGGTACAAATCATTGATAGATCTATCAAGCACTTAAGAAGGAAAGAAATTCCTTTGGTTAAAGTGGTTTGGAAAGGTTTGTTACAAAAGGAGGCAGCATGGGAACTAGAAGATGAAATCAAAAGGTCTTACCTGGAATTGTATCAAACAGGTTAGTGAATTTTGGAGACAAAATTCTTAAAAAGAGTGGAGAATTGTAACATCCCCATTTTCATAATATGTTTTATAGAATAATTTATCATATTCTTGTTAGTTATTTGAGTTGATTAATGTAGAATAGCCTAATAGGAATTTATCAAAGAATTAAACATTGATTTATAAATTAAATTATCACTCATATTTTTTTAGTAACATTACATATATAAAGTAAGGTATTAGAAAATAATATGGTGTAGTAGAGAATATGTCATATATATATATATATATATAACGTGAAACATCACATGTAGTAATGAAGTGTGTACATGTGTGCATGTGTGTATGCGTGTGTTATCTTTAATATTTTATATATAGTAATATAATATATAAGGTAACATGTATATAGGTAGTGTGATGTATAGTTTATATATATATATATACACATACAAGTAACATATACAGTAATATAATAATATATGTTTCTTGGTGATCCAGTCTTAAAGTTTGTTGGCCAAGATTACTTGGTACTCAAGTCTCAAGCTTGTTGCCCAAGATAAGAACCTCTATATAAGGAGGTGAGCATGTGAAGAAGAATTGAAAGTGTAGAAGTAGAGCTTTGAGCATTCTTAAAAGAGATCAAGTATAGAAGTATTCTTAAAAGAGATTAAGTGAAAGAAAGAGATGGAAAGAAAAGAAGAAGTGATCATGAGATTATAGTATTATTTCTACAATAATTTTAAGGTAGGAAATGAGTTGCTATTGAAAACCATGGTTTAATTGCCTAATTCTTTTCAAAATCTTTGTTTTATGCATATAAAAGTTAAGGAGATTTTATATAGAAATCATAAAAGATTATGAGATTTTACATAGAAATCCTATAAAAGTTTAGAAGATTTTACCGAGAAATCTCATAAAAGTTTAAAAGATTTTACAGATAAATATTATAAAAGTTTAGGAAATCTTAAAGAGAAAATCTCATAAGAATTTAAGAGATTTCAAGGAATAATTAGGTTGTTTTACATAGTCTTATGAGTAAATTTACGATTACATTAGCTAACTTTTATATTACTTATTTATCTTCAAGATTATCTAGTTATTTATCTTTCTAATTGACTTGCAGTTCTTTTGAATTACTATTCCTTCATATTAAAATCATTTTCCCATTGTTATTTTACCTTATCGTTCCTTTACATTTCAAGTTATCTTTTACTAAAGTTGCTAATTATTGATAAGGTTAAATAATGATTTATATTACTTTGAGTTGTCAAGTTTATACTATTTGAATATCTATGCACTTTATTTATTTTTAAGTTTAATTATGCATTAACCTATATTTCATACACTATGTTCCATTTATTTCACTACTAAATTTTAAGTTTTATTTGAAAGAATTCGTTTATAATACTTGAATATTCATGTTAGCTCTTAAGTTCTATTTCTATTTATTACTTAAAGATTTTGTATCTCATATTTTGAATTTATGCAACTATGCAAGAGCATAATGAACAAGAAGACATTTAAAACTTTGCCCCTAATCGTAATAAGGCAGAAGAACACAGATGAAAGGTCCTTTTATATTACCTGCCTTGGTTAGTGTGGCGTAAACGTCTTGATTTATTGTCACGATGTTAAAGAGCAACACCGGAGAATAGGAATTCCCTAAAAGAAGGCATTCGACTATGTGTGGGACAAGCAGACAGGGGAAAGTGAAATATTAATGCAAAAAGATGATAATCTTAATAAGCTTTGCATGACATGCTTTATCTAGTACATTTTATTTATGCTACGATATCTGATTATATTCTTATAAAAAGATGTGACCATGTGCACTTTTCGTGTAAATGCGGTTGGAACCACCATGATTCAAAATGCTTTAGAGATATTCATTCCCTATTGAGAATTTACTTATTTCAATTCTTATCCCTATTTTCTAGTGGTTTCAAATTAATCAAGTAATGCCCGAGAGGAAGACAGTCTCTTTCAGATTTTTTGAGCTTTTGAAGTTATAAATAGTGATCAAACTTATTATGTGTTATATAATAGTTTAGTTTGTAAACATTATAGGTAAGTGCTTTCATCATAACACTTTATTTGTATTTAACTAGCATAATGTTAAATGTTATATTTGGCTATCTAAATTTCTAGTAATGTACGTCTTTAGAATGAGCGGGTGTTTCAAACTTCATTCCATCCAATTACATCCATTCTCTTTAAATTTCCTCCTCCTAAATTGGGTGGAATGGAATGGAAAATACCCAAACAATAAAGTAAGGTAATGCTTCGCTCCTCTTCACTCCATTATATTTCACTCTGCTCTGCTCCAGCTAACTCCACCAATCCAAACATATAGTTAGAGTTGGATGACAGTGAATTTAAAGTATTTATTATCTCATCTAAGGACTGTACTCTACATTCTAAAAAATAAGAGTAGTCTATCCAGGTCACTTGACCTCCCAACTATAAATTTATTTCTACTAAATTCGATCCACGGCACCTTGGTCATCCACATCAACCACCACGCACACCATTGGCTTGGATTCCTGGTCTAACATACTCCAAGTCCAAATGCCAACCTGGAAAATCCCCCAATCCCTGTTTCTCTCACTTACATCTTAGGTTTTTTAATTTTTAATATGGAGTTGGTGGAGGTTTAATATCATAATATGTCTTTTCTGGAGTAATTATAGTGAAGTGAGACGTGGAACATAATCCGCTTAGAAAATGATCCACTAAAAATTTCACAGGTACATAATCCACTACTAGCAGATTATGTTCCCAATTTGTTTCATCGCTAGGGTACATAATCTGCTGGTAGCGGATTATGTACCTGTGTGGTGTGATTTTCGTCGTTCCTTAATCCGCTAGCAGCGGATTCTTTACCTTGTAATTTTGTTTTTTTTTTTTTGCTTTTATGTTCCAGTATCTTCATGTAGTGGATTCTTTTCGCCTTACCCCGACCTTGTAATTTTATTGAAAATGCCATATAAGTGTCTTTTGATAAGTCTAACACCATATCTAAATTATTGAGCCTACATCTTATCTAGTAGCCTTCGTCCTAATTGGATTTTCTTGTTAATAACACTCACATTATAAATATCTTATGGTACAAGGGAAAATACATTTTTAATGCTTTGTTTGGTTAAGATAAAAATGAGTGAAAAGAAATTAGGGAAAAAGAAAACAGAGAATTTACACACTTTTTTATTTTTTTTTCCTTGGAAGACAGGAGAAAATGGAGAGAAAATGAAAATATGACATTTTTGGCTTCTATTACTTCACATAAGAGAACGACTGGACATGCTATTGGCCGGGGAGAAGAAAAAAATTAAACGAATGATAAATACATGAGCTTGGCGGGGAGAACATAATTGGCAGAAAGGAAAAAGCTAGGTACATAAGAAAGTGAGAAAAATTAGAGTGAAGATTTATTTTTATTATATATATATATATGTATGTATGTATTAATTTTTTGCACAACTAGTTTTTTCTTTGTTGTCATTTTGTATTTAAATATATAGAGGAAAAACACATTTTTAATTTTTTTTTTCATTTTCCTCAACCAAATAAAGAGTTATATAGCAAGATGAGAATATGTATCATCAAACAGGAAATAACTTTTTTATTTGTTGTTTCATTTGATTTTTTTCTACACGTATAATAGCTTGAAAGCTAAGCTAGTGTGATATAGCACATTGTCAATTGGTGACTGTTCAATGAAATAACTCATCGAGATAATATTTGGATAGGCATATATTCACAAACTATTTGTTAATATCATGTCAATAATATATATATTTCGTTCACACAGTATCTTTGGAATACCGGCCTCTTAATTTGTTCCAGATTATCTGTCACATTAGAAAACAAAATATAATCTTGCTTCATAATATCTATTATTCTCAATATTCATATATGAATAATGTAGTTGCTGCATACTTATATAATTATTTAATTTGAAATATACACTGAAACTAAATAAATGATTGAAAAAATTAAAGTAAAAAAAAGTTAAAAATAGTTTACCGAGTTATCTTTATTTCTTTTTGAAAATCCAACTTTCTCCAATGATATTTAATAGGAGTATCATTGAAAGAAAATAATAAATATTACTTAAACTTTTAAAATGGACAATTATTTCCACACAATGAAAAGTTTTAAAATGAACAATTATTCAAAAACAGAGAGAGTATTTATACTTTAAGTACAAAGAAGTGTTTATAGTTTATAGTTTATATATATATATATATATATATATATATATATATATAGGGTATATCACTTTAGAGGGTGATATATTATAAGAGTGAGATGAGTGAATTTGGGCCTATATAATCATACATGGATGATGATTAAGATTAAAAATTATTCAATGATAATTAATAGGTTTAATTGATCCGTCAGTCCTTATAGTTTCACTGAATTTTCAATTGGGTCCCTACATTTTTAAAAGTTTTCAATTGGGTCCCTATATTGTATAAAATTTTTCAATTGAGTTCCTGCCATTAACCACCATTACAAAAAATAGAATATTCCAGCATATTCCATCTTTATTTGTTCCATCTCCTTCTATCTCATCCATCTTTCTTCCCCCACCACCCACCACCCATTGCAAAGGTGGAGCTACACACGGGATAGTAACCAATCTTTTAATATCCATCAAACATGACATCAAATCACAAACAAAACCCCAAAACAAATATCATAACACCAATGTGATGATCAAGAAGAGAAAGGACATGGGGTATGGAACTAGACATGACCTGTTGTTGCAGTTCATGGGATCCATTGAAGACAGTAGATACCTTAGGGATATCCTCGTGAGCTTCCTCTTGGCCAGTCGCGACACAATATCTACCACATTGACCGAATTCTTCTCGTTACTGTCCAAGAACCCGAATGCCGAGTAAAAGATTTGGGAAGAGTTGGATCTGGTCATGGATTCGGGTAAGGAGTTTGTAACCTTTGAACAAATGTGACAAATCCATTACCTTAATGTTACGATTCATGAGAGCATAAGGTTGTTCCCTCTGGTTCAATTTGATTACAAGTTTATCGACGACGGTGATGTGTTTCCTGATGGGACTTTCGTGAGCAAGGGGAGTTGGAAGTGGAAGGGGGTGGAAGTGGAGGGAGGGCTTGTTGGTGGTGGTGGGAAAGCATAGGCTCACGCTCCAACTGTGGCTCCGCCTCTGGTTGAAATGGTAACGGCCTTTGCCGCCACAGTTCCAGCCGAAGAGCTTCTTGCGAAGCTCCCTGTTGTTGTAGCTATTTTCCTTGAACTCGTGGCAGGTGGTCTCGCGGAAGTTGGTGACGAGAGTTAATGATGATGTTTGTTTGTTTGTTTTGGGGGTTTAGGTTTGATTGTGAGATTAAGGACTGGGTAGAGAAGAAGAGGGGAGGGAGTTTCTGGTTGGGGTAAGAGAAGAAGGGTGGTTGGGGGTAGAGAAGAGGGGAGGGGGCTTCTGGTTCACTTAGGGAAGAATTGGTAGGGACTGACGAATTGTGGTTAACTTTTAAAATGTAGGGACCCAATTAAAAATTTGGTAAAACTATAGGGATTGACAAATTAATTAAACCTAATTAATATTCACATGATTATTTAAAAAAAAAATCATTATTTTATGTTTTAATCATTTACGATTAAGTAATGTAAAATCTAACAGTTAAGATTTGTTACTTTAACTCACAATGAATCACTCAACTCGGATGAATCGCTCCCTATATTAATAATATATTAATTAATAATGAGTTTATATGATGATAATGACCTAAAGCTTCGGGCGTCGGAAAAACATAATAAATAGATGGATCCTAATTGATTATAAGATGTTGAATAATGGTAATTGGATGAAGGCGGTTTAAAATTTACTAGTTAACCATAATTTTTTGCCATTCATTTTGGATATTACAGGGTACGCCGTGTACGAAACAGACATTAGGAAAGAGAAGGCAGAAGAAGCATAAGAACCCCTTCCTTTATTTTACTGGAAACTGTTAATATATATAGATCTTACTCCAGTTTCAGTTATTGTACAACACACACTCATAGTAATAATATGTAGATATCATGGGGGATTATACATCTTGATCCTTGCGATGCTTATTAATTTACTTAATAATACATGATTGAGTTGCCTCCAGATATATATAGATTCTTGCTTCATGTTATGATCAAAGGATTCATGGTCAACTCTGGGCACACTCGCCAAGGTTGATGAGCCCATTAGCGTCGCATTGAAAGACCTTTGATATTCAGATAGGGGGTTTGGTGCTGCACTGGCTCTCTTCAGATTGCTTAGGAGTGTCGTTGGGCCCGGGTTGTCGCTCCCGACCAACACGTTGGGCAACACCAACAGGAGTATCCGGGGGCAAGATGATGGAGCCGTTACTATTACCGTCGGTGTAGCCAGGGTTGTTTATAACACCTCTCGTGTGTTGTGTGCCTGAGTTGACAAACGAGCCACAGTGCTGCTTCTGCGTGGTGGGGCCATAGGGATTGGGTTCAACGCCGGACAACCCGCGGGCAAAATTTGCCATTAATTCTCAGCTGTCAGGTAGGATTAATTATGTGAAGCTAGTCTGTGTGGCCTAGCTAAGTTAGATCGTTTAAGAAAACCTAGTACGCTTTGATATTCAGGGCGACGAATATTGTGGTGGCAGCTTGCACAAGAAGCACGTATTAAAGACCTATGGTGCCGTATAGGATTCAAATATTCATCCATCATTTTCTACTGTTTATAACATACTAACTTTGTAATAGCGTTTATAAGGAGGAGTACTGCATCCGACAGCTTGATATACGGAACGTTCAAACGTCATCTCCTAGACTGGCATATGCTGTCGCGTCGATTAATATTCAACATTTTTGTTCACATCGATCTTATCTGAAACGCAATAGCTTAAGCGTGGGCTTGCTGATATCTATAGCAGCGCTAACTGGGGACACAAGATTGTTTGATGAAAGGTACAAAAATATAGATAGCCAAATTGCTAGAGGCCCAGTAGTAATGTGTTTGGATTCTGGATAGCCAGCGCGTGTTTAGGTAGAGTGGGCACATTCCACGTATTGTTCTCCTCCATAACTTGAAGTTCCTCTGCCATAACCTTTTACTAATGAGGGAACCTGACAGCTTTGGTAAAACATGATGGTTCAAATTCAGTTTGAACTTTAGTCAGTAGGTCAGCAAGTTGATGTTGAGGCTTGACATGAACCAAGTTGACGAAATAGAATTAAAAATTTCTCTTATGAAAGTTCAATCAATCGTCATATGCTTAATTTGATCTCAAATTAATAAAAAGTAGGATTTCTGGAAGGATGTTTCATAGCCCCGATTATCACAAAACACCAGGGTTAAACCCGCCTCAACCTCAGAGTCTTTCAACAATGTTGTCACCCAAATTAGCTCACTAGCAAGTAGCAACCACAACACAAGGAAGACACATGAACAAGTGGTTGAACACCTTGTTCCGGAGCCATTTCCCTAGTTGGCATCAACATAAGCTTTGGGTTGAACAGAGGAATTTGAGGCAAACAGAAAGCCCTGCCTCTAAGAGGACTAGGGATACCTCAAAACTTACGAAGAGCATGCAAGTAGGGAACTTAAGGAGAGGCCATAAAACTGAGTCAATTTGTACATTGAGTATGCAGCTACTCTAATATATCCCTCCCTCTTTTGGTGAGTCAATTTGTACATTGAGTATGCAGTTACTCTAATATATCCCTCCCTCTTTTGTTGCGCATTGTCAAGAGTGCCAAGACGCCGCCAGATGTTAAACAACGTAACAGAAGCAGGGGAAAAAATATCGACCATTTTGTTATCATTTTGGAGTAGTCGACCATTCTATGGAAAAGTGCTAGAAGCTATGGATATCCTTCATGTTTTATGAGCATATATTTACTTTTCATTACCAACCACCTAAGTTGTTCCCTTCAGACCCTTTTGCTGATACAGTCTTATCTCCAAGAACTCAATTCAGGGATCTATTATTGTTCAAGATGAGAATTCTTGATATCTATTTCCCACCTTGAGGGATATATATAAGGGAAACAAACAAGTGAGGAAACAAACTCTTTTTGGGCTTTCTCCTTGCCATACAAATTGTTTGACGAAAATACCTTTTTATAGATCCAATCATGCAAGATGAGAATATCAGTTAATGATATATATGTCTACAAATATAATAGCTTTGATGCAAAGCTGAAATCTTCGGACTCACTAAATTATCTGTTGCAGAATATGGTTACAGTACATTGTCAGCTGATCATTAATTATATCTTGAAATAATTCATTGCGATAAGATTCAGGTAAATATTTACCTACTATATATTTGTTCACACATCAACTATTGTAATATCATTTATAAGGTGAGTGCATCCACATTTATCTTGAGATACGAAAACGGTCAAAATCTCATCCCCAGAATTGGCATATGCTATCGATTATTCATTTTTGTTTATTTCCTTATCTGGCACGCAAGAGCTTAAGCGTAAGCTTGCTAACATCTATAATTACGCTTAACTAACTGATGATGAAGCTAAAAAAATTATGCTATATCTATTTTTTCAAAATTATTATGGAAGTTTCTAGCTGTCAGAAAGAGAGAGAGAGAGAGAGAGAAGCAAACAGACTATATCAAACTCTTATCAAAACACGAAAAACTTAATACCATAGTTTGAAACATACAAAACTTACCACCCAAAACACGATAAGGTGCAAAAAACCAAAATTATGCTATATCTGTCCCTTAGCTTGACTCCTTGAGATAGCCTAGTTGCTAGAAGGCTTATAGTATGTTTGGATTGTTGGTATTGAGTAGAGTAGAAAAGTGGGATTTCAAGTTGCTCCTTTGTTTGGATTTATAAAATTTAGATGAAATGGAGTGGAGATTGATGCACTCCATTCCATCCAATTTCATTCATTCTACTCAAATTTCTTCCCCCGAATTGGATAGAGTGAAATAGAATGGAATGGGAAATAACCAAACAATGGAGTAAGGTAATTATTTCGCTATACTTTGCTCCACTTCACTCCATTTTATTCTACTCTGTTCCATTCCATCTAACTCCACCAATTCAAACAAACCTTAGAGTTGAATAATAGTGATTTTAAAGTATTTATCTCTTTTAAGGACTGTACTCTATGTTCTAAACAAATAAAAGTGGTTCATCCGGGTCACCTGACCTCCGAACTACAAATATTTTTCTCCTAAATTCGACCCATGGCCCCTTGGTCATCCACATCAACCACCACACACTCCATTGGCTTGGATTCCTGGCCTAACATACTGCAGGTCCAAATGCCGACCTGGAAAATCCCCCATTCCCTATTTCTCTCACTTACATCTAATCTCCCAGCCTTCGTCCTAATTGGATTTTCTTGTTAATAACACTCACATTATAAACATCTTATGGTACAAGGGAAAATACATTTTTAATGCTTTGTTTGGTTAAGATAAAAACGAGTGAAAAGAAAATAAAGAGAATTTGCACTTTTTTTTTTCTTGGAAGACAGGAGAAAATAGAGAGAAAATTAAAAAATGATATTTCTAGATTCTATTACTTCACATAAGAGAAAGACTGGACATGTTATGGGGAGAAAAAAAAATACTAAACAAATGATAAATACATGAGCTTGACGAAGAGAATATAATTGGAATAAAAGGACAAAATTAAGTACATGAGAAAGTGAGAAAAATTAGAGTGAAGATTAATTATATATATATATATATATATATTAATTGTTTGCGCAACTAGTTTTATCTATCTTGTTATTTTCTATTTAAATATATAGAGGAAAAATACATTTTTAATATATTTTATTTTCCTCATCCAAGTAAACAGTTATATCGCAAGATGAGAATATATCTATTGAGTAGTTTGTAATAGTTATTATTCTAATATATATAATAAAGAGAAGGGTGCACATACTGCAACGTTGCCTGTAACGTTGCAAAGGTTACGTTACTTTTCCTTTTGAAATATGAAAGGAAGCAATGAACTGTGAACAAATATAACTACCTAAACGGGTAGTTTTTAATTTGAAGAGATATATTAGTAATCTTTTTACTGTCAAAAGGTGGCTAAAAATCTCCATAAATATGTGCTAAATTTATCTCTTTATACACAGAAAATTCAAGAACAATTACTAAGAGTTTGAGTGGCTTTGTTGTATCCTTAAAAGAGACTTGTCTGTTTATTCCCCTAAGAGTGTGCAGGCAATATCTCTTTAAAGAGAGTGATAATCACGCCTCAAAACCTACCAAATATTCTATTATTTGTATCCAGATTTTCTAACAATTTTAAAGAGATATTCCAATGGAGTCAAATTCATCTTCTCCATATCCTATCAAGTAAGACATCAAACTTGATTGTTTTGATGGAACAAATTTTACTCGATGGAGGGATAAGATGGGGTTCCTACGCACTGCATTGAAGGTCTATTATATTTTAGATCCAAACTTATCATCGTTGCCCAACCTCACTCCAAATGATTCCAAGGAAATCAAGAGTAAAAGAAAGAAATGCGAAAAAGATGAATTAATTTGTCATGGGCATATCCTAAATACCTTGACGGATTGTTTGTATGATCTCTACTCCAATCTCAAGACACCAAAAGAAATTTGGACATCATTGAAGATTGCATATAAGAATGAAAAACAAGGTACGGATAAATTTATGTTTTACAATATTTTTTGAATTTAAAATGTATGATACTAAGCCAATTATGGATCAAGTGCATGAATTGCAAGTGTTGGTATCAAGACTAAGAGATCTTGAAGTTAAGATTCCTGATGCCTTGCAAGTTGGTGCCATTCTTTCTAAACTTCCTCTATCATAGAATAATTTTATAAAGAAAGTTTTGCACTCTTCTGAAAAATTAACATTAGAACAATTTCAAACTCATCTTCAAATTGAATGTGAAACTTGTGCACATGATGCACAATTTATGCCTTGAAGTTCTACTGTTAATTTTGTCAATCAAAAAACTTCTGATGGAGGAAAGTTTAATTTAAAAGCACCCAAGAAAGGTGTTTTATTTAAAAAGAAAAAGGATGTGCAATGATTTCATTGTGGCAAGAAAGGCCATTTTATTCGAGATTGCAGGCATAAGAAGGCAGGAAGAAACTTCAATTCTGAAAATTCTAAGAAGGCAAATCTAGTGGAGGAAGCAGTCAAAGAATTGGTTGCTATGATTACTGAATTAAATATGGCTAGCACTTCAACCAAAAACCGAGATTGGTGGTTAGGTTCTAGTGCAACAATTCACATATGCAATGACATAAATCGATTCAAGAATTATGTGGAATTGAAACAGGATGAAGAAGTGCTAATGGGTAATCATGTTACTGCCAAAGTGCAAGGAAAGGAGACTGTTGAATTAAATTTCACTTCAAGATAAAAGTTAACACTACTGATTGTGTTTCATATTCTAGAAATTCGCAAGAATTTGGTCTTTACTAGTTTGCTTTCAAAGAAGGGTTTCAAGATTGTGATAGAGTTTGATAATGTAATAATTTCTAAAAGTTCTATATTTGTAGGAAAAGGATATTCATGTAATGGTATGTTTAAATTAAGTATTAATGAAATAAATAAGGATTCTATTTATATTGTTGAGTGTGATTCTTTTTTATGGCATTCTAGATTGGGTCATTTAAATTTTGGTTCTTTAAATTTTATGTCAAAAAATGGATATATTGTTTGCAAAGATAAACAAGTAGATACATGTGAGATTTGCATATAGTAATAAATGACTAAGAAACCTTTCTGTCACGACCTGATTTAGGCACGTGACCGGTACGTGAGAAATCTCATTCTGACATAAGTCTCATAACCTAGATTTCAAGTTCTGCATGCATACTCTTCTTTAACATTCATGAATAATAGAAAATTTCTCTTTTTCTGCATATAATTTATTTATTCTCTAGAGTCAAAATCATCACACTTATAATCTGGTAATAACTTTTCAAATATCAAATCATAAGTCATTTATACATATAAATCAAAATACAATTTTTCAAATATCCAAATTATCATATACAAATCAAAATATAATCATAATATGCCAATGCGAAAATAAACATGCTCTAGGTTTGGGACCCTGCCTGCAATGTACTGGAGCACACTAACTCAAACATTATATGCTTCACCTATGGACTCACCGACTGGAACCTATGACTGCTGGGAGGTTTACAACAGCTGCTCTATCTGTAAAAATAAGAGAATGAAGAAAGGGGTGAGTTTTGTTACCAAAACTCAGTGAGTGAATCCTCACCTGAAACCCCCTTTCATGGGACAAAAGAAAGAATACATAATGCACAAAAAACCATAACGAAATTAATAATATCAGAAAATATCTCACATAACCAAGTATAATTACATTTCTAGAAGTCCTGTATCATCATCATGTTATAACTTAAAACAATTTCTCTGAATTTATTTTAATACTTGAAATCGTACAAACAATACAATATAGTAGCTCCTAGAGAAACAGTAATCTCTAAATATAAATGTCTAGTCATATCTGGGCATTACGTATCGCCGTCCCCAGTATGACAATAAATCTCTGAATGTCTCTGGTCACATCTGGGCATTACGTATCGCCGTCCCCAGTGTGACAATAAGTCTCTAAATATCTCTAGCCCGGGCTACTTGGTACCAAGGTTAACGGATTTACTACCGTTAACACACAGCCTGTTTCTCTATAGCTACCTTCTAAACTAACTAAATGAATCCATTAAAGCTAAAATCTTTAAATCCTTTTAATTCTCTAAGAGCTCTGAATCTGTCTGATTCTAACAGTTTGACCTTAGCATAACTGTGGCTATGAATCATGTCCAAGGGATCACCCTTTGTAGACATTTGTGATTTCAACAGCTCACAGAATATGTAGCCGTCAACTGTTCTGAATCTCATAAAGACTCAAGCTCTAAAATCCTTTTTATGTCTGAGTTTCTAATTCAATTCTCAACAACATTTTTCATAAGCTTGAAATCCTCAAATCATCATAACAATTCTCAAAAGCTCAAGATTCTCTAACAATCATTTGCATAATCTATATTCAACATAAAATAAGCATTTCAACAATCATAAATCTTTAACAATTTCAATTAAAACCAATTCTAAACAGAATCATTTTATCAACAATGGTCCCATGAGTTTTATCAAAATACAGGTTTCATGCTTTCAAATGAACAATTCCAAAACATATATTCAACAGTAATCTCAATCCTTTTTGCATAAATCTCTAAAATCAAATAATACATGATATCTTTGTGAAAATAACTCTAATGCAGAACATAGAAGTCATAGATGAAAACCCACTCACCTGGAGGGGTGAACAGTGAAGAATCTATACTGACAAGGCTCTTTGGAGCAGGAACAACATTAATATCTGACATAGAACCCATAATACTCTAGATTAACTTCTAGAATCACTAGATAACTCAGATTTGACTCTAATACCCAGGAAGAACATCATATATTATATTACATGGGGGAATAACAAAACCATCTTCAAAACCCAAGGAAGAATGAGAGAAAAGAGAGTAAAACCAAGAGAATAGCGTACCTTTAATCCTTATGAGTGAAAGATGGGAGTTAGATTGAGAGAAATGGAGTGAGAGAGGGTGAGGAGATGGAGTTTTCGCATTTGCGAGAGGAAGGGGTGTGTTTTTGATGATATGAAGGTTCTAGACCCCGAACAGGGGTTTTTATGTCATATGTCGACCGCTGCAGTGCTAAGAGCGTTGTAGCACTCACCAGAGAGCATCTCTCGCACCGCCTTACTGTTCTGTTGACTGCTACAGCACTAAGAGCGCTGTGGCGCTCACCAGAGAACATAAAATTCGCTTCTTGCACCGACTCAATGCTCTGCTTAGCGCTGCAGCGCTCACTAGAATGGTTTCTTCCTCTACAGGATGGTCTCTCTCACTCTCTAGGATGGTTTCTCACTCCCTAGAAATTAAATCATTTATTTCCTTTTAACTTTTATTTCCTATTAACTTTTAAACATAAATGTAAATAAGGAAATACTCCCTATTTGGATTCAAACAAAATGTCTAAAAAATCAAACTCCAACCCAATCAAAATCTAAATTTTGGGTTTTAGTTCAAATCCAAAAATTTTCATGGTTTTATAAACTCATCGGCTAAAAACGAAACGTTTAAAGGTTTTGACAAATTCCTTAAAAATCACTCTTTAACTCAGTTTTCTCTAGGGAACAATTACCGGGACTTTTGGTCCCAAGAATATGACTCTATTATATGGCCCTCCAAGGAGGTGTAGGCCCAGACTTGGCAAAAATTCAGGACTCGAACTGATAGGTAGGATTCAAAGTGACAGATAAGGATGACTGACGCTCTTTTCATTCGAAAAAAATTTTTCTAACTCTTTTATTTAAAATTTGGGGTATTACACTTTCCCTAGTGTTGAAAGAAATACTTAGTTACTAGAACTTATACATTTTGACATATGTGAGTTAAATGGAGAATTAACTAGGGGAGGAAAAAAATATTTTATCACTTTTATAGATAATTATTCAAGATTTTCATTTGTTTATTTAATTAGAATAGAAGATGAAGCATTTCAAAAGTTTAAGGAATATATATCTATTGTAGAAAATCAAAAGGATAGGAAAATAAAAATACTTCGCAATGATAGAGGAGAAGAATATTTTGCTAATGAGTTTGACAAGTTTTGTGAGGAACAAGGTCTAATATATCAAAAGAGTGCACCATATACACCACAACAAAATGGTTTGGCTAAAAGGAAAAATAGAACATTAGTAGACATGATTAATGCTATGTTGGTAAATGCAAATTTGTCACATAATTTATGGGGTGAAGCATTATTAACTGTATATCACATACTCAATAAAGTACCTTCAAAAGCTATGAAAATTTCTCCATATGAACTTTGGAATAGTAGAAAACTCAACTTAAATTATTTTAAAGTGTGGGGGTGCATTACATTTTGTAGAGTCCCTAACAATCAAAGAACAAAATTAGGACCAAGAGGAATCAAAAGTATTTTTGTGGGTTATGCACAACATTCAAAGGCATATAGACTTTCAGATATAGAATCTAATGTTATTGTAGAATCTATACATGTTGAATTCATTGAAAATAAATTCTTGAATGATTCTTGTAGTAATGAGTCTGTGCATGAACAAAATGTGCGTTCTAGTGTTGAAAGTTTGAAAAAAAAATTTAATGATGTTCCACTAGAACCAAGAAAGAGCCAAAGACTAAGAAAAGAAAAAAAATCTTGGCTATGATTTTATCTCTTTACAATCTATTGTTTTTCTTATAGAAGGAAGTAGAGATAAAATTTATAGTAAAGTACCTATTGTAATGACCATTGAGGATAATCCAAAAACATTTCAAGAAGCTATGACTTCTAAAGATGTGGCATTTTGGAAAGAAGCCATCAATGATGAAATGGAGTCTATTATATCCAATAATACTTGGGTATTAGTTTATCTACCTCTTGGATCAAAACCTATTAGATGTAAATGGGTATTTAAACGAAAGTATAGTACAGATGGTTCTATCCAAACCTTTAAAGCCAGACTTATGGTAAAAGATTTTACACAAAAGGAGGGCATTGATTATTTTGATACTTATGCTCCAGTGGCTAGAATAACATCCATAAGAGTGCTATTAGCTTTAGCATCTATATATAATTTAATTATAAATAAGATGGATGTTAAAACGGCCTTCTTGAATGGAGATTTGAGTGAAGAGATTTATATGCAACAACCAGATGGATTTATTCTTCCTGGAAATGAAACTAAAGTTTGCAAGTTGATAAAATCTCTTTATGGCTTAAAGCAAGCACCAAAATAATGGCATAAAAAATTTGATAGTGTTATACTATCAAATGGATTCATACACAATAGTGTAGATAAGTGCATTTATGTTAAGTTCACCAAAGAATATGGCATTATTATATGCCTATATGTGGATGATCTATTGTTATTTGGCACAAATTTGTTTGGAATTTGTGAAACCAAAAAGTATCTTACTTCAATTTTTAAAATGAAAGATATGAATGAGGTAGATACTATTTTGGGTAAAAAGATTAAAAGGGAAGGCAAAGGTGTGACTTTGACATAATCTCATTATATTGAGAAAATACTTACAAAGTATAATCATTTGGGAATTAAGGAGTTTAATACTCCTTATGATTCTAGTGTCAAATTAATAGAAAATAATGGAAGGATAGTTGCACAATTACAATATGCAAGTGTAATAGGCAGTATGATGTATGCAATGCATTGTACAAGACTGGATATTGCATTTGCAGTTTGTAAGCTTTCTACTTTTACAAGTAAGTCAAGTAATGATCATTGGAAAGCAATTATTATAGTGCTTGGCTATTTAAAAAGAACACAAAATGTGTCTATTTGTTATAATGGTTTTCCTATTGTATTGGAAGGTTATTCATTTGCTAGTTGGATAACTAGTATTAGTGATAATAAATCCACTACAGGTTGGATATTTACTTTGGGAGGTGGTGCTATTAGTTGGGTATTCAAAAAGAAAACTTGTATTTCACATTCCACTATGGAATATGAATTTATTGCATTACTAGCTGCAGTAAAAGAAGTAGAATGGTTGAGGAATATGTTATTAGATATAAAGTTGTGGCCACAACCGATGCCAGCCGTTCCTATATATTGTGATAATGAGGCAACAATGTGTTTAGCCCACAATAAGATATACAATGGAAAGTCTAGACATATAAGTTTGTGACATGCCTATGTAAGAGAATTAATTAAGAGTGAAGCCTTAACTATAATCTATGTGAGATCAAATAAAAATTTGGCTGGTCCACTTACAAAAGCACTGCCAAGAGATGCATTACAATTGCATTCTATAGGAATGGGATTGAAACCCTGATATTAAAATGCACTAGTAATGGAAACCCAACTTTGAGTTAGAAATTCTAACAACATAAGTTCAATGGGTAAAAACAAGTTACTATGTATTGGACTAGATGCTGATTTTATTTTAAGGTCTTATTCTATATATGATGCTCAGTGTGTACTGTTATGAGAAGAGGATGACTATATGTCTTAATGAAATTGTTAAATGTCTATAGTAATAGGGACAGAATGACAAATTTCACCTATATGAATATTAAGGTGGTGCCGCTTTGAACAAGAGTCAAAGGGTTTACCCTTGTAAGTATTCATGAATATAGCATTAGCACATGGCCATAAAAGTGCTAAAAGCTTGTTATGAAAGCCTCTTAATAACTGTATAATATCATGTGTGTAATATTTTCGATTTGACATGAGAAGTTATGGTTCAATACTTGTACACCAATAACTTTGTTTAATCTTATAATGTTCACACTAATGGAAAGTTCAAATCCATGAGATACTTTCTATTATGCATGATATTATAGATAATATTACAAACTAGTGGGGGATTATTGAGTAGTTTGTAATAGTTATTATTATAATATATATAATAAAGAGAAGGGTGCACATATTGTACCATTGCCTGTAACGTTGCAAAGGTTACGTTACTTTTCCTTTTGAAATATGAAAGGAAGCAACAAACTGTGAACAAATATAACTGCCTGAACGGGTAGTTTTAAATTTGAAGAGATATGTTAGTAATCCTTTTACAGTCAAAAGGTGGCTAAAAATCTCTATAAATATGTGCTAAATTTATCTCTTTATATACAGAAAATTCAAGAACAATTACTAAGAAATTTTGAGTGGCTTTGTTGTATCCTTAAAAGAGATTTGTCTGTTTATTCCTCTAAGAGTGTGCGGGCAATATTTCTTTAAAGAGAGTGATAATCACGCCTCAAAGCCTAGCAAATATTCTATTATTTCTATCCAGATTTTCTAACAATATCAAGTAGCAAATAACTTTTCAGTTTGTTCTTTCTGTTGATTTTTTCTACACCTATAATAGCTTGAAAGCTAAGCCAATGTGATATAGCACATCGTCAAGTGGTGACTATTCAATGAAATAACTCATCAAGATAATATTCAGAATAGCATATATTCACAAACTATTTGTTAACATCGTGTCAATTTCGTTCACACTGTATCTTTGGAATACCGGCCTGTTAATTTGTTCCAGATTATCTATGCATTAGAAAACAAAATATAATCTTGCTTCATAATATCTCTTATTCTCAATATTAATATATTAATAATGTACTCCATCTGTACTTAAATAATTATTTAATTTTAAATGCATGCTGAAATTAAAAAAAATGATTGAAAAAAATCAAAGTTGGAAATAGTTTTCTAAATTACCCTTATTTCTTTTTAAAAATCCTACTTTTTCTAATAGTATTTAATTGGGGTATTATTGAAAAGAAATAACTAATGGTACTTAAACATTTGAAATAGATAATTATTTTTAGACAAAGAAAATTTTTGAGATGAACAATTATTCAAGAATGGAGAGAGTATTTATAGTTTATGTTCCAAAAAAAGTATTTATAGTTTATATATTTATCTATATATAAAGGGTATATCACATTAGAAGGTGATATATTATGAGAGTGATATGGGTAAATTTGGACTTATATAATCATACATGGATGATGACCAAAATTAAAAGTTATTCAATGATAATTAATATTTATCACATGCATTTGTATAACTAATGCCATATAGGATTTGATATTAATGTGATTTTTCGTTAATTAGTTTAGCATTTTAACAATGCCATATTAACGGTGGGAACTTAGAGCTGGGTATATCAGCCGTGATCCGCGAACTGACCCGTTTAATTTGCAACATGTATAAAAATGGACTAGAAAATTTTTTATCCACCAACTTGTGGACTTTTTTGGTCTAGCCTGTCTAAACCACGGGCTAAACGGGCCTGGCCCACAAATTTACGAACTAGCCCACCTAACCCGCATAAAATGATAAAATGCTATAGTCTAGACAACAGCACATACCAGTCCACAACTATTCATAAAACTGGAAAGGCTGAAACTATTAAGCCCCACACATTTAGTGGCCCAATCGTAAACCATGTAGTAAAGAGTAAGACACACTAGGGTGGGGGTTGGGGATCTTCAATCTCAAATCTCAATTCTCACTTTGTCAGTCTTCACTGTTCTTCTTCATTAGTCATAACGGCGGCACCATTTCTCTCTCAACTCATCTGGCTAGCAGAGCAGCCATCTCCTCTAGCCGCTAGCACTCGGCTAAGGTGCCATCTCAAGCCCTCTCTCACTCTCGCAGTCTTGCTCACTCAAGTAGTCAAGGGACTCTGCCATTCACGGCCTTGCAGATCGCGGCCTCACCCCTCACGGCCACTGCCAAGCTCCGCGACCTCCACATCTCCTCGACCTCCATGTCTCTGAGCTGCCGCCAGTAGATATGGCGGGTTGCTGTGCCGAGCTTCCTATAGGAGACCTCCGCCACTATTGAGAGAGAGCAATAGGTGCGGATGTAAGTTTACTACTCATCTCCCTTGTGTCTCCTCTGCATAACATGTTTGACAAAAACGGAGAGCTCATAAAGAAGAAAATCCGTACTGTGCTGCTCCTCGATTCATTCATGGACTGATTTTGTCTATTTAAAAGGTGTAACTTCAAATTTATATGAGACTGAATGTGTTCTACACTATAGTCTTAAAATGTGTTAATTTTCTCTACCATTTTGAATAACTTGTGAAAAGGCAAAAACTTGGTGGCCTTGTAAGTCATTCTTACAGTAAAAGTTTTGGTGCTGTGAATTCCAATTGCAACTTCCAAGGTTCATATATTGCCTACTATACTGAAGATTTTATTGCATTGTATTCATTATAAAAAGTTTGTGAATTATTAAATGTTACGATCTATATCTCATATTCGTTCTGTAAAAAAAGTAAAAAAAAAATGGAACAAAAAAAAAAAGAAGTTGGTCCCCAGGCTGGTCAGCTAGTTGGTGCATGGGCTCTTACTAAGCCAAAAATGCAGAGTAGTCCACAGGCTTACAGGTTTAGACCAGAGAGACGTGAAGTAGGTCAGTCCATTTATGAAACGGACCGATCCAGTCCAACCCATTTGATGTTGGTCTGTTGCGGACCAGATTAAATGAACCGGACCGGTCCACATACCCAATCATACTGTAGGTACTAAAACCAAACAGTTTTAAGAATATTCAAATAAAAATCAATATTTTTGGAATCAAAACACAAAGTCGTTTACTTTTTGGGGATCATAGAAATGGTTTCGGGAACTAAACATAGACACATAAATTTGTAATGGTTTCTTATGATCAAATTCGTTGGACATGGCAATAAAGTTCTCTTTTTTTAAGATCAAAGTAAACCACCGCCCTTGATGTATAATAAAAAATTTACAGTGTGATTATGTGTCATTTATCAACAATGAAAATGTTCAGGTGATTAATTCACTCAAAAGAAGAAAAAAAAAAAACAAAAAAGGAAAGGTTAATCAGGTGGGTTTTCTAGAAACGACTCTCCATAACACATCATGTAAAGAATATCAAAAAAATTGACGATAACTCTATCACCTTTGCATTTGTTCCCTCGTCAACTCAACTTTAGATGTGCGAATAATTGTCCTGTTGTTTTTTTCATTCGTCCACATATATCTGACAAGTTAATCCGAATAAGGCCCCCACTAGATTTTAGCACCGTATACGATTCTAGACAAGCAAAGGCAAAAGACCAATAATCCAACTCCGCAATTATATGGACCTTTTCTAGATCCATAATCCTCAGACTACCTTTGCATTCACACTCATTTAGTATCCTTCTGGGTGCGTCTATAAAAAGAAAAAAAGGGTAAATACATTTTACCTTCTAAATTTTAGTTATGTAATTTATACTATAATTTTTTAAAATATATATTGTGACATTTTAAGCTTTTTAAATAGTACAAGATACCTCTTAGCATAATTTTGATAACTAATAAAAAAAAAATTTATATGCATTTAACCTCTCTGATATTTCTAATTTGTGCAATCCGACATATTGTTCATTAATTTTATATGCAATTACCCCCTTAATTTTTTTTATTATGTACAATCTGGCACTCTGTTATAACTTAAAGTTTTACAATGTTTGAAAAGTAAGGGTTTTATGCATAGTTTTAAAAGTTCAAAGTTGTTTTAAAATATATAAATTGTACATGACCTAACATTTAAGAGTTAAAATGTATTTAATCCTAAAAAGAATGTATATTCCTGCTTAGACACACTCATTCAAGACATTAATCGTTAATATAAGATCCAACAATTAAGATTTGTTACTCTTACTCGTATAATAAATCACACATCTCAAATGAATCACTCCCTATATATATTAATAATATATTAATTAATAATGATGAGTTTATATGTTGATAATGACCTAAAGCTTCGGGCGTGGGAAAATCATAATAAATAGATGGATTGTAATTGATTATAAAAGATGGTGAATAACGGTAATTGGATGAAGAAGGCTTAAAATTTACTAGTTAACCATAATTTTTTGCCATTCATTTTGGATATTACAGGGTACGCTGAATTTGAAATAGACATTTGAAAAGAGAAGGCAGAAGCAGCATAAGAACCCCTTCCTTTAATTTATTTTACTGGAAACTGTTAATTAATAAATAGATCTTACTCTGCACTCTGGTAATAATATGTAGATATTATGGGAGATTGTACATCCAGATCCTTGCGATGCTTATTAATTACGAGATCAATAATTAGTGGAGGAGTCAAAGCCACCGAAGATGATGGAGCCGTTACCATTACCCTTGGTGTAGCCAGTGCTGTTTATAAGACCTTTCATGTTTTGCGTGCCTGAGTTGTTAACGAGACAGAGCTGGAGCGCTTCTCCTGAGCTGTGGGGTTGCGTGGAGCAGCAACAGCAACTGGATTCGGATTGGGATTCGGATGGTGTCTGGGTTGTGTCTCCACAGGTTCACCGTCATCATCAAGGAGGCGGAACAACTCGAGAAGAGCACCTGCCATTGCCAGCTAGATGGATATGAAGCTAGCTAGTTTGTGGCTCGGGTGAGTTAGATCGTTTGGGAAAATCTAGTGTGCTTTTATATTTAGGGCGAGGAATATAGCGTTGGCAGCCTCAACAATAGGCAAATGTTTATTATTATTATTATTTTCTATGAGAAGATGTGTTCATAGTGTCTTTTCAGCATGGACCTATACATAGTGTCGTATAGGATTCATATTCATCTATCATTTTCTACTTACTAAAATCATAGTCGGCGAATCATATTTTAATAACTGATTATTTTAGTTATTTTACAGATTAATTTGGTTTTTGGGCGTTTGTAAGAATCATGTATTCCGCTGAATGAGAATTTTAGTTGTTTTATTGTGGACTCTAGTGAAAGAATTTTACATTCATTATAAATTATGGCATCACATTCATGAATAAGATAACTGAAATCTATAGTTACTAGCATATGGTTCACATGTAACCTAGATTTAAATTAAATTCATCCACCCATGGTGTTTTCCGAAATAAGGAATAAGCATTAAACACTTTTTGTCTTTTGTCCATATAAAATGAAATTTCTCACATTTATTTTCATAGGGTATGCATTGCGATTACCATCTTGACCTAGTTTGATATTAATGTGGCCTTTTAAGAGTTATTGAACTTTCTGAACTATAAAAAAACTAATATTAAAAGGTTATAATACTATTATTTTGTAGAATGCTTTAGAAGTTACTCTAAATAAGCAAAAACCATAATATTAATGTTTGTTAAACATGCTTTAAAAATCTAAAATGATAATAAATGATATAGATATTAGAGAGCACAATTTTTATATTTATTGTCATTAATTATAGTAAAATCATAATAATCCTTTAAATTTCAGACAGTATAAATTACTTTGAAAAACACCTTGTTAAATGTTCTTCAAAGCACCATTTACTTTTAAAAATTGGGAGCAAATAGTACCTCAATTTTTTAATTTACCAAATAGAAAAAAATTATTTATGTTTTTCATAAATTAGAACACCTCTACGAAAAGTATTACCAAACCCACTCTTAGACCATCATTGCGTTCTTCGCTCCCAAGTGAAGTTTAATGTAAGAATTGTTCACTATACACTACAAAAAAATACTCTATAGCAACACTTTAAAAGTGTGCCTTGAAACGTTATAAAAGGTTGCCTTTGACAAATGCTACACTCTTTAAGCTATGACAACATTTTTGGATGTGTTGCCTAATCAAATGTGGCCAATTATCAAAAACAATACTTTTATATCATAAAGCAACACTTATGGAAAATATTACAGCCACACCTATCAAGTGTTGCCTTTAAGTTCAAAACCTGATAATATTTCAAAAGAATAAGCAACACTTATTTTATCCTATAGCAAAATGTTATAAGCGTTGCTATATTATGATCCTACAATAAATCTACCCTATTTTTTAAATTTAAAAATGTAATATTAAAATTTCTTTAATGAAATAGACATTTAGTATTATTCAAACGTATTTGATAATTTAATTTTTTTATGCACATTTTATTTTTCATAAACCATCAAGTTTTAATGAAATAGTCGTTTACTCATTTTTATTATTTATTAATTAATCAATATTTATTTGAAAAATTATAACAATTAATAATTCATTATTTTATAAAATAAATTTAAACTAATTATAATTTGTAACAGGTGCCGTAAGTAGAAATGGAAAATGACAATTAATGGAAATCCACAATAAGACTATAAGAGGAGCCTAGCTTTCTACATAGACAGAAAATACAACAAATTAAGCCAACAAATTTCTATTTTCCAATCTCTATTTTTTTTTTATGTCTAACAAACAATCTTTCACGAAAAATGTCATGATAAATTCTGTAATGCCCCCATTTTTTGTTAGAGTAAAAATAACCAAAATGCCCCTGAGGTCATTTTCGGCCCGGAATGCGAGGAAAGCTGACCCGACAGTACTCGAAGGGCAAACTCAATGTTGGAAGGGGATTAGATGACTCGTGTACCTTTCCGGGATCGAAAATCTCGTTTTTCGAGTTTTCGGGTCAAAATGACCAAAACGCGCCTGCGGTGTTTTACCCGTTTGCAAGTGCCGGATGAACTCGAAACTTCTCCAGATGGTTTTAAAAGGCATTTTTATGTAGTCTGTGACTTTAGTTTTGGTCCCGGAGGTCTTAGGCGAAATTAGTACAAAATTACGATTTTACCCCTAGTTTTGTGTTTTTATGCTTAATTGCGTGATTAAGCAAACCTGAGCAATATTATGCTCTAATCGAAGGTTAATTAATTTCCTTAATTAATCTTGAGTCAAAATAATTTATTAAAGTTGATTAGAACTTAAAAGTGCTTAATTACAACTTGAAATTCTATTTTAAATTCATGACTCCTAATCATGGAATCTTGAATAGTATTTTCTCTCTCAAATTCCTTAAATCATGGAATTGTGTTTTCAATTATTTATTCCTAAATGAGTTTTAAACTCTCTAATGATATATGAGCACTCCTAATGTTGTCATAAAATCCCTAAACCTCATTCTTAGTCACCTAAACTTAAGCTTAATTATTCCTAACCTTGTACCTAAGCTAATGCACATCTAAACATATCATTAACACACAATTACATGAAACAATTCCTCCTCCCCCATGCTGTCCAGGTCTGGCCAAAGCTCCATGCCCTCCATATGCATCACATGTTAAAATTTTCAACACTCCAAAGCCATACCTCAAGTCATATACACCATACCTCGTCATATTTTCAATCAAGCTTGATTTTCCAAATGAATAACTAAATGAAATAAACCATTTTTCCCCATTTATTTGTGGCTGAAAAAATTCCAGCCATGCTTAGTTTCTAGAAGGATTATTTCATTCAAAATTGATAGGAAATTCACTCAAATCAAGCCATGCCTTGTATCATAACTTCCATACTTCAAACCATGCTTGAATGACCTTGTGTAAGAGATATTTTATCTTCCTTTCCCTCCCTCATGGCTACGGTTACTCCTCCCCCTCTTTGAGCTCTCATTTGTTTTCATTTTCTATAAATACCTTGCCTAGAAATACATGCAAACACTTTAGCTCATTTGCACACTTTTAGTTTTCTAAGCTTTCTTTGTGTTCTTTCTTTTTCTCTCTAAGTTTCAAGAGAGTTCTCTCTTGTTCTTCACCTTCATCTTCTTCATCTCTTAACCTTCAAACATCACCCCAAAGTCTTGAACCACCATCAAACCTCTCAAACACCTCACCTCAAACACAACCTCACTTGAAACACAACTCCAACCTTCTTGTCCTCCCTTGGCCGAAGCCATCTTGTCCCTTGGAGGAGCTCATCATCTTGTTTTCCTTTTCAAAAAGTTCAAGTTTTCATCTTCACTCTAGGTAGGAGTGGTTTCTAAACTTTGTTTTCATGAAAATGAGTTCTTTCTAGCTTTCTCTTGGCTTTTCTTTTTGGAACTTTCTTGTTTTCTTTTTCTTTGAGTATTCGGCCTCTTGGCCTTGAGGAGCACATGATAGCTCAATGATGAGAGCTCCTAGATGATGACTATGTGTTCATCTCAAAGGAACCTCTAGAGCTTGAGTTTGTATTTTCTCTAAGTTTCATCTTGATTTACTAACTCAAAATGAGTTTTAGCTCAAGAACACCATTACTTTTTCTTGTTTTTCATTTCGGTTTCCTTGTTTCCTTTCCTCTAAATATTTCGGTTTTGGTTTCCTTTCTTTTGAGGTTTTGTGTTCTTTCGAAGTTTATTTATTTTGAGTTTGATGATGATGTTCAAGAACCCCATAGTTCCTTTGAGAACTTGGTTCAAGAACTCTAAAGCTCTCTTTGTAATGAGATGAGTGTTGGGTTGTTAATCTCTAAAGTCTTGTAAGAGCTCTAGATAATCTTAAAATGAACCTTGCATCCATGTTTACTTTTATGCTTTGCACATCATATTTACTTTCCTTGCAATCACTAAGTATCAAGATAATGAATGAACTTACATTATCATATTTATATTTCAAGCTATGAATTATCATGTTTATGTTTCAAGTTCTCTCTTAATATCAAGATAATAATGAGTTGTATCTCATGTTTAATTTATACTATCACTTTACTTTCTAATGGAACCTAAAATAAGTGCATGAGCATGTTTATCTTTATGTCATCACTTAAATGAACCTAGAGCTCAAAGATTGCCCATTGTTGTCTCAAACAAAGGCTTGAAAACCTATGTTATTTGTCTCCTTGTTTTCGGCCCCTAAGATTTTAATTGTTTCCAAGTATTGAAAACTATGTTTCATAATCTTTCTAAGCTTTTATGAGTTTAAGGAATGCATAGAACTAAGTTTTATAAATTTAGGACCTCTTGAGACAAGTTTGATTTAGCTACTGCCCTCTTAAATATTTTTATGATTTTAGATGATAAAAATGTTTGTGAATGAGTTTTGAAAGTTTGAAAAAGGTTCCAAGAGAAGCTAGTATTTTATGTGCTTTAGAAATTGTGTTTGATGCCTTATATGGCGATAAATGTTTCAGTTCTGCCTTGCTTTTTGTGACCACTGTATGAGATGTTTGATGATGATAACATGAGTATAATGATGTATAATTAATGTTAAAACTCATATGTAAAAGATAAGAGAAGTTAGTAACTAGAAAGGAATTAATTTGAAAGTTTTAGATCCCTTAATGGTTGAATTTTCTGAATTCTGTCTAGCAAGGTTTAAAAATGGTAATCATGGATTTAAATTAGTTTAAATGTGTAGGAATGACTCATAAATGGTTTAGGACTTGATTTTGATGCCTTAGTAGCAAACCGGACTTAGAAAGGGTCATTGTTGTGACTTCTAGGTACCCGTAAAGTTAGGATTTTAGATTTTTCATCTTTGAGGTTTAGAGATGTTCTTGATCATAGTATGGGGTGGGGAATACTTAGATATGAACCTATAGGTACCCGAGAGTTTAAGTTTTGATGATTGATAACTTATACTGTGAGTTAAGGACCTTAAGGGTCAATGCATAAGACATTAAGAAGTTGTTAATGCTATGATGTTTATATGATGCAATAATATGTTGAGATGATTATGATTCATGAGGAAATGATTGTTTAAGATATGAGGTTTATCATGGCATGAGGTTTTATTGAGGAATATGTTGTGTGATTAACTTGTGGCATAAGTTTGAAGGAAATTTGGTTTAACAGCTATTATGCGGCTGAATTTCTATCAAACCTTAAAGGGTTAAAGAAATGTTTAAGAGTACCATGTGAGTTGAAAACCCTGGGTGACACTGGTTCGGCCGAGCACCCCCAGGGGAGACAAATCCGTGAGGGTATGAGTAGATGCAGCCTACCAAAGCGGACAAATTGCTGTGGCTTAATGCCCGCAAAGTGTTTCAAAGAGGGTATATCCTAAGAGAGGTGATCCCTGCCCCCTACCTGTACTTGCGAGTCGGGATTATTTTATTATGTTTCGCTTATTCAGATAATAAGCAAGAGCTAGTGACGACTAGCTGAGGTATGAGCTCATAACCTAGTTATTTTAGGGTAGCCTTATTATGCTAAAGTACCATGATTGATGTCACAAAGTTGAGGAATGATCCACTTGAAAGTTATTTGCCCTCATGCTACATGGTTTATGTTTATATGATTGATGTGTTGATTTATCTATTCAAGTATGACCATGCATCCATGCTTTAATATGTTGCATTCATAACATCAAGATGCATGATAAAAGGAATGGACCTTGGATAATTAGTTTTGGAAAACCCTAAATTGAATCTTATATGCATGATCACTGTTTTATAATTAAACCCAAGGTTCCTGAGGATATAAACGATGTAACCCTAGGATAGGAGACTCCTACTGAGATTTCTTTAGTAAGAATTCTCACTCCTCTCTCTCCTTTCTCTTCCTTTCGTCACATCTTCAGAGAGCGATGGCGACGTTCGTGGTCTTCGTTGATACACCCACTTGGGAGGTTCACTATGACCCAGATCACGGGTCATATCATTTTGAGGGGCAGTGCACCATGCGAGTCTTCATATTCATCGGACACCCCTTTGCACACCCTGTACAAAGCTACCGTTTTTCCCCGATGTCACCCTACGATGATGCGATGGTTTTCGAGCACGCTCGGACGCGAGACGAGAGAATTCTGCTGACGTATACTGGTGGTTCAATGCCTCAAGACTTCCAGGACTACGTGCCTCGATTCCCGAGTTCGGAGGACGACCCATTCGAGGACCCGCCGATGCACATGTATAGCGAGAGTTCTACTCCTACACCTCAGTTCACGCGAGGCGTGAGCGAGGAGACTGTTACACAACCGAGGTTGGCTAGGCGAGCCAAGAGGCGCCCCTATCGAGGAGCTCACGCTCAGTCTTCACATGTTCCCACTCCCGCTGCCCTGCGTCCATGGATCGATTACACTCCACCATTTCTCGGGTTCCAGTAGTTGACGTTGTAGGGGAGGCTTAGTGCACACACCCACACGTAGAGTGGATAAACCTTCTTTTGTTTTTGAGGTTATTCACCATAGGTGCACCTGGGTAGTTATGGTTTATTTTTGCTTTCTTGTTTTATGTTGAATTTTATTTCCGCTGTATTACAAGCTCTGCCCGTTCTTAGGGTATGACTAGCTATGTACTTCAACTATATTATTATTAATGAAATGTTTCTCTTGTTATCATGATTGTTGTTCTTTGAGTATATGCTTTACCTTATGATCTCTAATGACTGTTACGCGTGCTTTATATTTCTGTCATTCAATTAGTTAAGTTCGCTGCTCTCACTTTGCTTTATGTTTTCAAAAAACAATTTACTCGCAATTTCTGCTATGTATTTTGTTAAATGATGAGACTAAGAAGTAATAACCTAATGTTTAGCCTAATATGTTCTAGAGAGTTGGGTTAAAAATTAGGGTGTTACAAATTGAATGATCCCAACCAATTCTAATATATAGTATCAAATAAAGGAAACATTCTACAAAGTGAGGGTAAGAAAAAAAGACAAATAATTAAAAGAACCATGACTGAATCCAAAGCAACAGGCCACACTAAAGAACACAATGGAAATATGTGTATACACCAAGGCTATAATTCTTGATGTACTGGCACCTGTACATAGAAATTGAAAGAGACATTACATTAGAACGTAAAGTCTACAAGAATAATTTAATACAATGTTGAAAAATGAACATGCATAAGATGTGGTTCTTGTATGGTTAAACTTTTTGAGAATTTGCTTCTCTATAATTTGAATATAGCAAATGAAACTTTCCAACCAACTAATATGTAGCAATTTCATACTACCTATTGATAGGTTGCATTTATGCACCCATTTTTCATCCTAACTTTGAATTATTTACAATTGAACTAGAATTAATTGATGCTTGATTGGTTAGTTTGCATTTTCTCCTCATCTTGCATTGTTAAGTAATTTCATGATTATTAGCACCAATTTAAATGATTTTGAAAATTACTTGTGCTTCTAATCCTTTTTTGTGTGAGCATTTGTGAGTAACAAGAATTCCCATTGGGTACCAAATCAAGGGAAATGGCTCAGGAGCTTTGATAACATGATTTTGACACAGACCAACATTGCCAAGACTGTTATAGCGGTCAAACACCGCTATAACAGTCACCAGAGGAAGAACATGGTAGCAGCGTATGTGAGCAAAGCTAAGACCGCTATAGCAGTCAAACACTGCTATAGCGGTCATCAGGGGGCATTTTGATTATAGTGTCACGCAAGAAAAGTTAAGACCACTATAGCGGTCAAACACCGCTATAGTGGTCATAAATGGATTTTCATTTCCTATGTTTGCTGATGTTCTCATAGCTGTTTCGACGTTTTGAAATAAAAACTCCATTTTCTTTCAGGAGGGGATAGTTAGAGCGTAGTTTTTAGGTTTTGGAATAAAGAATTCTTTCACTCTCTCACTAGATTCTCTCTCTCTTTTTCTCTCTAGGCTAGGGTTCCCCTCTATTGTTTAATTTTAGCTTTTCTGATTGTAATTTTTAAAGCTTTTTCCTTCAATATCAACTGTGAAACTCCCCCCATGGAGAAGTAATTCCCTTATCGTGCACAGGGGTAATTGAGGATTGAAATTGTTCACGAGATTTTCACATTTTTATCGCAATCGTGGTTAGTTTTCTTTTCCCCTTTTTGTCAGTTCTTACAATTATTGATTGAGTGAATTATCGCAATTATATACTTGTTTTAGTTGTTTTTCTAATGCGATGTTTATCCATTAGGTAAGGGATTAGAATCAATTTCGTTAGAAATTAGGTTGCTATAATTGTTATTCAAACTGAATTAGTTCATAGGATCATGATAGTGAATTACTAGCTCTTTTATTTAGTTAAATCCTTGATGGGAATGCAATTGTGTTACCGTTAAGTAGAATTATGTCATTGTAATGTGTTTACATTTTTAATGGAAGCAACCACTGTCACAATTTTATTTCTTAACTCAATGACTGAACAATTTTAATCCGAAGAAACCTTTGTGCAGGTAATTTCTCTAATTAAATTTCTTCTTGATTTAATTTGCTGTTGACAATTTCTAAAACCTCCAATTTCATTAGGATCAATTACATTGCTTCCATGTGAGACGACCTAGATCGCACCCTATCTACATTTTTTGTGTGATTTAGTATTTTAAACACTTTTTAATTTGTCATGAGTTGCGACAACTCACGTCACCCATATGCCAATATTATCAAAGTAACTGTTAGCATGCACAAAATAAATCAAAGTCAGCTATAATACCTGGTGTACACGTGTTAGTAGATAAGTTCTGTATAGTCCTAGAGTCCCTAGGGACCCACCCTTGTTGTCAAATCCTAGATTACGCTAAGTCTGGACCCTATACCACCTTGAAGGGCTATATGTTAGAGCCACATTCTTGGGACCAAAAGTCCTGGTAATTGCTCTCCAAAGGAAAACGAATTGAAGAGTGATTTTTAATGAATTTTAGGAAACCTCTAGATGTTTTGTTTTTAACCCCCAAGTTTAGAAAATCATGAGAATTCCGTAATTTGAACTAGAACTTAAAAATTAGATTTTGATTGGTTGGAGTTTGATTTTTCTAATATTTTATTTAAATCCAAATAGGGGGTATTTCCTTATTTACATTTATGTTTTAAAGTTAATAGAGAGTAAAATAAATGAGGACATTAACTTAAAATAAGTTAATATAGAGGTAATCATGTGATTGATGACAGTAAAATGCTGCTGTTGGACTTTGTTGTCATCGCTATAGCGGTCCTGGATCGCTATAACGGTCACAACAATGTAATTTCATTGTTTGGGGTTTCTGAGGACCGCTATAGTAGTCATAAGTGCACAGTCTTGGACAATCTAGGACTCGTGAAGGCTTTCAACTGCTATAGCGATCGGTCCCCTTGAAGCCTGAACACCATGAAACGATGTAGTTCGCTTGCTAATACCCCAACTTTTATATAAACCCTTCCTCCCTTTTCTTCTTCCCTATTTTGCTTCGAACCGGAACCTTTCCCTCATCATTTTTCTCTTTTTTTCTTCAACCCCATCTAATCTAGCTCCTCTAAATCATCAAGGTGAATATATGTTATCAGATTTTGTCTCTATTTTCACCATTCTTTCATATTCTTAGTATGAGTTATTATTTTCTCTCATTGTTGTCAAGTGGGGTATTTCTCCAATATTGTTAGAGTTATTTTAGAGCTATCTAAATATTATTATAGATTAATCTAGAGTTTTATGATTGTTATAGTTGACGTTGGTGTCCTTCCGGCCCCTCAGAGCTTAGTTGGTGTTGACGCTATCTTTTCCTCCCCTTCAGGTGAGTGGGTTCAGATCCTATGACCCTTATGTTGGTCATTACAGTTAATTTCATCAAATCATAATATGATTATATGATTTTAGAGAATAATCTAAGAGATTTGAGATTATGATTGCTTATCAAAATTATTGAGAAGGATGATTTTCAACATGAGAATGAAATAATTATTTTAATATAAACTCATGGAACCATTATTGTTAAAATGATTTTATTAAAGAGCTAGAATATGATTATGACTTGATTTAGAGACTTTATAAATTTTCCCCAATGATTCTGAGATTAATGTAATTATGTATTATGGAGTTTTATGTCTAGAAAAAAGGCCAAAGCAGAGATTTAGAGAAAATAACATATTTTATGGATTAGAAACTAGACAATAACTATAGAAAAATAGACAATGAGTTAACGGCTGAATCCCGATCGTTAACCTTGGTACCAAGTTGTCTGAGAAGACAATCTCACAGAGCCGAGAATGGAACCTAGTTAGGTGTCCAATTTGGATCCTAGAGGGACTCTAGAGATTAGAGAAATTGTTATGTCATAGTTGACATGCATAACCAGAGATCCCTGTTTCTCTAATAAACTTCATTTCCTTATGCTTTACCAGAGATTTCTATTTTTATTTCTTTTATGATTATATATATAAATATGATTCCAGAGTTATTGCATTAATCAAGTTTTGATGATTTTATATGTACTTATATCCTTGTTGTTGTCTCATGAAAGGGTAAATGGTGAGGGCCTACTCACTGAGTTTTAGATGAAACTCATCCCTCTCCCTTTTTCCATTACAGATACATTAGTTCTTGTAAGTCCCTCTTAGTCACCTTCTCCCCAACAGTATAGTTTTTCAGTTGGTGAGCTTCACTCGGAGTAAAGTACCTTTTGCATTTTCTATAGTGATAGAATGCTCCGGTGTATGTTGCAGGCAGGGTCCTGGACTATACTAATTTATCATGATTATTTTGTATTTACATGATGATAATTTATGGATATTTTGTATAGAGAGCAACTCATATATTTTGTATCACAAAGACAAATTGAGTTTACTATAATATGTTATTGATTAAGACCATGATTTCAAAAGAGCTAAAGATTTATTAAAGATGATAAGATATTTTATAAATGGAATTTATTATTAAATTATACATATAGTCCCGAGACTTACATGGGGATGGATTCCTCATGTGCCGATCACGTTCCCAAGTCGGGTCGTGACAAAGTGGTATTAGAGCCCTAGGTTTCCCAGCATGTCACTGGAGCAAGTGTCCGCAAGTAGCATGACGTTTACGTAAATGGAAGAGCGCATATTTGCATTAACGAAGCATTACTTGAGGCTTTTAGGAATGTTCAGTTATGTCTAGGTTCAGAGATAGAGTTTTGCCTTCTTTTCAAGATTTATGTCTTATTCCTTGTATTCTTGATCTTTCTAATTAAGTATGCCTCCCCTATGTCATCTCTATTAATGCCATTGATATAATAGCGGTTCTTCTGGCACCAGTGCTTGATTTAGAGTTATAGAGGAGGCTTTGGCCACGCTTTCATATGTGCTGGCCAGACAGGCTGAGGTTGAGTCACAGCCACCCTAGTTCAGCATCAGATCAGAGATCCAAACGATTCAGCTTTAGAGTGCCTCCAGAGGATGGATCCACTTTCCTTCCAGGGGGATCTCACCATGGAGGATCCTCAGGCTTTCCTCCGAGAGATAGAGAAGATCACCAGAGTCATTCATGCTCTTTTGAGAAGGTAGCAGAGTTGGCTGGCTTCCAGCTGGGAGGGTAGGCGGGTATCTAGTACGACGAGTTCCTTCAGGGGCATAGCGACTCCGAGCCACCCTCTTGGGAGGAATTTCGGGCAGCATTTTTAAGGAGGTTCTTGTCCGAAAGCAGATGAGCACATATGGTTAAGGAGTTTTTGAGACTCCGATTGACTCCAAGCATGTCAGTTGCGAAGTATGATGAGAGGTTTACGTACTTGGCACAGGCAGCTGCTGGTATGCCACCATAAAAATAGAGAGGGTTAGGCGCTTTGTCCAGTGGCTGCCTAAGGACATGTTTCTGAGCCTTCAGCCACATGTTGGGATTATGGATTATGCCCAAATAGTGGACACAACTATCGGGTTAGAGGTTGGATTGGCAGAGAGGAGAGCTGGTCCTGAGTCTAGCAAGAAGGCCAGGACACATGTTTATTTTTCTGGGGGAGCTGGTATAAGTAGAGGATCTGGCCAGCAGGGCCAATATCAGTCCCAGTCAGGCAGGGCCACCTTCTCTAAGCTCGCCTTGACTAGGCCTGTTGTTTCTTAGAGTCAGAGAAAAGGGTGCAGTCAGTACAGCGGTTAGCCATCGATCCAAAGCTTTCACCAGTGTCAGACTTGTGGGAGGAGACATGCCGGGCAGTGCATGATTGGTTCTTTTGCTTGTTATGGTTATGGCCAGCAGGACCACAAGCGTGCAAAGTGTTCGCTCCTCTAGGGAACATCTAGCCATGGGTCGGCGAACCCCATTGCTTCAGTTTAGTCATATCAGTCAGGGGCCTAGGGTAGCCTGGCTCCTCCAGTTGGTAGAGGTGCTAGACGTATGGGCCCTGGAGGTAGAGGTTTGAGTGGCAGGGGATAGCCCTGTCTATTTGCTTTCACACGTCAGGATGCAGCAGCAGCTTTAGCCGATGTTGTGATAGGTATCATTAGAGTTTTCTCCTTTGAGGCTTTAGCATTGATTGACTTTGGATCCACATATTCGTATGTGTCCCCATTCTTAGCTGAACAGTTTGAGAGGTCTGTTTCCACCTTAGAGAAGCCATTTCTTGTGGGGATACTTGTGGGGGGGGACCCTCATAGTTTAGTTGGTTTATAAGGAGTGTGAAGTTAAGGTTGGAGTTATGGAGGCACTGGTAAACTTTCATTTATTAGATATGACAGATTTCGACATCATCGTGGGCATGGACTGGCTAGCCCTATGCCATGCCATGGTGGACTGCTATAGCAAGTCCATAAAGTTTGATGTTCCTGGAGGCGAGCTCCATGAGTTCAGGGGTACCAACTATTCAGTCCCTACTAGCTTAATCTCGGCCACGAGTTTCTTGAGGCTTATGGATAAAGGAAGTTATGGATTCTTGGCAGCGGTTAGAGATGTAGAGAAGTAGAGATGGAGGTGCCGACGCATAGAGTCTATTCCTATGGTTTGTGAGTTTCTGGATGTGTTTCCAGATGATTTACTAGGGATGCCACCCTATAGAGAGATAGAGTTCGGGATAGAGTTTGGGCCGAGAGTTAGGCCTATCTCTATACCTCTATATCAGATGGCTCCCATAGAGTTCAAGGAGTTAAAGAAGCAGTTGCAAGAGTTGCTTGACAAGGGGTCCATCAAGCCAAGTACCTCACCGTAGGGTGCTCCGACCTTATATTTGTGAAGAAGAATGATAAGCCTGTGAGGATATGCATAGATTACCGGCATTTGAACAAGGTTTCCATCAAGAACCATTACCTCTTACCACACAATGATGATCTGTTTGATCAGCTCCAAGGGGCTAGGTGTTTCTCTAAGATCGACCTTCGTTCAGGTTATCATCAATTGAAGATCAAGGGTGAAGATGTGCCCAAGACAGCCTTTAGGACATGCTACGGACATTACGAGTTCTTAGTGATGTCCTTTGGGTTGACGAATACCCCAGCAGCTTTCATGGACCTGATAAACAAGATTTTTAGACCATTCCTATATCACTTTGTGATTGTCTTCATTGATGACATCCTAGTGTACTCTAGGAGCGAACAGGAACATGAGCACCACCTTAGAATCATCTTGCAGACCCTATGAGAGAATCAGTTGTATGCCAAATTCTCTAAGTGTGGATTTTGGCTTGATCAGGTGGCGTTCCTTGGGTATATAGTGTCCAGGGATTGCATCCTAGTCAATCCAAAGAAAGTTGAAGTGGTTCAGCAATGGTCGAGGCCTTCCATAGTTTCAAAGATTTCGAGTTTCCTGGGTTTGGCAGGTTACTATCAGAGATTTGTTAAAGATTTCTAGAGGATAGCAGCATCATTGACCAAGTTGACTCAAAAAGGGGTAAAGTTTTAGTAGTCAGATACCTGTGAAGAGAGTTTTCAAAAGTTGAAGACTTCTTTGACCACAACTCCAGTGTTGGTATTGCCTTCTGGCACGGGTGGTTTCTCAATATATTGCAATGCCTCAAGAATAGGACTCAACTGTGTCCTTATGCAGTATGGTCGAGTTATGGCATATGCTTCTAAGCAGCTTAAGAGGCATGAGAAAAACTACCTTACCCATGACTTAGAAATGGCAGTAGTGGTCTTTGCCTTGAAGATTTATATGCATTACCTATACAGAGAGACTTGTGAGATCTTCACGAATCACAAGGTACATATTCCAATAGAAGGATCTAAATCTCATTTAGCACATATGGCTAGAGTTACTTAAGGATTATGACTGCACGATCTCTTATCACTCGGGCAAGGTCAATGTGGTAGTTGATGCTTTGAGTATGAAGTCTATGGGCAGTTTTGCCCACATAGCAGCCACGAGATGATCGTTGATAAAGGATATTCATGAATTAGAGGCTGAGGGAGTCTAGTTTGGCATGGGTTATTTAGAAGCCTTTCTTGCTCCCATTAGGGCTCAATCAACCCTAGTGGAGGAGATTAGGGCGTAGCAGGAGGAAGATCCTAAGTTTGTTAAGCTTATGGGGGATATGCACAAAGGAGAGAACTTCGAGTTTTCAGTTGATGTAGAGGGTGTATTGCACATTAGTGACCATTTATGTGTACCCAAGGTGGGTGAGTTGAAGAAAAGAGTGATGAAAGAGATCCACAGTGCAACATACTCCATCCACCCCAGTTCAACCAAGATGTATCAAGATCTCAGACAGCTATACTGGTGGGAAGGCATGAAGAGAGACATTGGTGACCTTGTGGCACGATGCTTGTTGTGTCAGCAAGTCAAGGCTAAACATCAAAGGCCTGTCGGGCTGCTTCAGCAGATAGAGATCGCAGAGTGGAAGTGGGAAAGGATAACTATGGAATTTATAGTTGGGTTACCTCAGACCACTAGAGGTTTTGACTCCATATGGGTGATTGTGGATAAAATCTTCCCTCCAGTGAAGACGACCTTCAGTGCAGCTCAGTATGCCCAGCTTTACATAGATGAGATTGTCAGACTTCATGGTGTTCTAGTGTCAATCATATTTGATAGAGGGTCCCAGTTCACTTTGCGGTTTTGGAGAGCTTTTCAAAAGGCTCTCGAGACTCGTGTGGACTTGACCACCATTTTTCATCTACAGACAGATGGCCAGTCAAAGAGGGCTATCCAAACTTTGGAGGATATGCTTAGAGCTTACGTGTTAGACTTTGGTAGGAGTTAGTGTGACCACTTGCCACTGATAGAGTTCTCTTATAACAATAGTTATCAAGCTGGCATCCAAATAGCACCATTTGAAGCATTGTATAGGAGACATTGTAGATCTCCTATAGGATGATTTGAGCTTGGGGAAGCTAAGGCCCTAGGCTCAGACTTGGTCCAAGAGACTCTAGAAAAGGTTAAGCTGATCAGAGAACGATTATCAGTAGCTCAGTCTAGACAAAAATTTTATGCTGATAATCGACACAGAGACTTAGAGTTTGCTATGGGTGATCATGTGTTTCTGAGGTGTCTTCTATGAAGGGAATGGTAAGGTTTGGTAGGTAAGGTAACTTGAATCCATGCTATATTAGTCCGTTTGAGATTTTAGAGAGAGTTGGAGCAGTGACCTACAGATTGGCATTGCGTCCTAGTTTATCAGAGATACATCTAGCTTTCCATGTCAATATGCTTAGAAAATTCAAGCCCGATCAGTCTCATGTGCTCATGCCACAAGCGGTTCAAGTTGACAAAAGCCTATCAAATGAAGAAGAACTGGTTGCCATTGTGGATAGGCATATCAAGAAGCTTCGCTCAAAGGAAGTGGCCTCGGTGAAGGTCATCTAGAGGAACCACTCCGGCGAGGAAGCCACTTAGGAAGCCGAAGAAGCCATGAGGATCAAGTATCCGCATCTTTTCCTTTCCTAAAGGTATGTTTTAGATTTGGGGACCAAATCTCTTTTAAAGGGACAATATGTAATTCCTGGTGTACACGTGTCAGTAGACAAGTTCTGTATAATCCTAGGGTCTTCTGGGACCCACCCTTGTTGTCGGATCTTGGATTTCGTTAAGTTTGGACCCTATACCTCCTTGGAGGGCTATATATTATAGCCACATTCTTGGGACTAAAAGTCCCAGTAATTAATCTCTAAAGGAGAATGAATTGAAGAATGATTTTTAATGAATTTTAAAAAACCTCTAGATGTTTCATTTTTAGCCCCCAAGTTTAGAAAATCATGAGAATTTCGAGATTTGAACTAGAACTCAAAAGTTAGATTTTGATTCGTTGGAGTTTTGATGTTTTTGATATTTTATTTGAATCGAAATGGGGATATTTCCTTATTTACATCTATGTTTTAAAGTTAATGGAGAGTAAAACGTAAATAAGAAATGTAAATAAGTGAGTATAGAGGTAACCATGTGGCTGATAACAGTAAAATGCTGCTATTGGACTTTGTTGTCATTGCTATAGCAGTCCCACAACAATGTAATTTCACCGTTTGGGGTTTCTGAGAACCGCTATAGCGGCTATAGCGGTCCGGGACTGCTATAGCGATCATAAGTGCACAGTCTTGGATGCATGAAGGCTCCTGATCGCTATAGTGGTCCCCTTGAAGCCTGAATACCATGAAATGATGTCGTTCACTTGCTGATACTCAAAATTTTATATAAACCCTTCCCCTCTTTTCTTTGTCCCTATTTTGCTTCAAACCAGAACCCTTCCTTCACTACTTTTCTCTCTTTTTCTTCAACCCTATCCAATCTAGCTCCGCTAAATCATCAAGGTGAGTATATGTTATCAAATTTTGTCTCCATTTTCACCATTCTTTCACATTCTTACTATGAGTTATTATTTTCTCTCATTGTTGTTAAGTGGGGATATTCCCCCAATATTGTTAGGGTCTTTTTAGAACTATCTAGATATTATTATAGATTAATCTAGAGTTTTATGATTGTTATAGTTGACATTGGTGTCCTCCCAGCCCCACGGAGCTCAATTGGTGTTGACACTATCTCTTCCTCCCTTCCAAGTGAGTGGGCTTAGATCTTATGACCCTTATATTAGTCATTAGAGTTAATTTATTTAAATCATAATAGGATTATATGATTTTAGAGAATGATCTAAGAGATTTGAGATTATGATTGGTTATCAAAATTATTGAGAATGATGACTTTCAACATAAGTATGAAATAATTATTTTAATATAAACTCATGGGACCATTATTGCTAAAATTGTTTTATTAAAGAGCTAGAACATGATTATGACTTGATTTAGAGACTTTATAAATTTTCCCATATGATTCTAAGATTAATGTAATTATGTATTATGGAGTTTTATGCTTAGAGAAAAGCCCAAAGAATAAATTTAGAGAAAATAACATATTTTATGAATTAAAGACCAGACGATAACTATAGAGAAACAGACAGTGAGTTAACAGCTGAATCCCGATCGTTAACCTTGGTACCAAGTTGTCTGAGAGGACAATCTCATACAGCAGAGAATGGAACCTAGTTAGGTGTCCAATTTGGATCCTAAAGGGACCCCAGAGATGAGAGATATTGTTATGTCATGGTTGACATGCATAACCAGAGATCCTCGTTTATGTAATAGACTTCATTTCTTTATGTTTTACCAGAGATTTCTAGTTTTATTTCTTTTATGATTATATATATATATATATATATGATTCCAGACTTGTTGCATTAATTAATTTTTTATGATTTTATATGTACTTATATCCTTGTTGTTGTCCCATAAAAGGTTTATGGGTGACAACCTGCTCACTGAGTTTTAGATGAAATTCACCCCTCTCCCTTTTTCCATTACAGAAACATTAACTGTTGTAGGTCCCTCTCAATCACCTCCTCCCCAGCAGTAGAGTTTTTCAGTTGGTGAGCTTCAATTGAACTGAAGTACTTTTTTCATGTTGTATAGTGATAGAGTGCTGCTGTGTATGTTGCGGACAAGGTCCCGAACCATAGTGATCTATCATGATTATTTTGTATTTACATGATGATAGTTTATGGATATTTTGTATAGAGAGCAACTCATATATTTTGTATCACAGAGAAAGATTTAGAGTTGATTATAATATATTATTGATGAATAACATGATTTCAAAAGAGCTAAAGATTTACTAGAGATGAAAGGATATTTTATAAATGGTATTTGTTATTAAATTATACATATACAAAGACTTAGAGGTCACAAGGCTTACGTGGAAATGAGATTCCTCATGTGCTGGTCACGTTCCCAAGTCAGGTCATGGCATTAGCGGTATCTAAAATCTTACCATTTCTTTATCTGAAGCATGAATGGATCTAGAGGAATGTGGATTATAGTTGCATGCCACACCTAGTGTACTGTTTGCATCATGTGAAGAGCATTGAGCAAATTGCAACAATGCTTCAAATTCTTCAGCATTCATCCCAATATCGCATCGTTGAACTAATAATTTTACCACATGTTGTAACTCCTGAATCACTCCCTTCAATCTCCAATTTCACTCTTCAAATATGTGACTTCCTTATTATGTTGTTGTTTGAGTTGGGTAATTTCTGTATCTTTTTTTCAGATAAGTTGCTGTAATTGATCTACCATAACACCGAACTTGACCAAGCTACTCTTTCCTAACCACTGCTTCAAAAGCATCCTCTCAAGCTGACATAGTATTCCAACAATCTCTGCTTCTAAACGATCTATCTCTTCTAGTGTAATAACTTTATGGCACAAACAATGGAAAAAGGAACCTAGTTGAATCAAAGGGATAGCAACATGATCAGGAAGGATGGTTTTGATTGGTATTTGCAAAAAATATTTGCAACATTTGATTTCTATTGTTAACATTTTGTAAGTTTGCAACCACATCTGTTTCGTTTAGGAGTTCCAGAGGATATCTAGATTCCATTTTCCCATTGAAAGAGGTTTTATTACATCTCCATGGATGAATCATGGGTAGAAAAACACGATGGTCCATATAACACATCTTCTAACTATGTTTCAAGTAGGTAGACAATGTGTTATAATTGCAGCATGGGCAAGCCTAGACACTTCAACAAGTATAAGCGGATGGTGAATGATAAGGTAGAAAAGCTTTTACATCCTGGGTGTAGCTCTTGGCTTGCTTCATCAATTAAGTTACAAAACTTCTTCGCATCTCCATTTGGACCATCATAAGCACATTCAGCCTGAGCCACATTTCTAAATGCTTCATTCAACAACTCATCAATGTCGTCACATGAATTATTTTCATCATCTATGTAGCTGTTAACTTCCATTGGGATTGTCCACTCCCCATGATTAATCCAAGTTCTATATCCTTTAACAAATCCATAGCATATTAGATGATCATATACTATCTTCTGTCGATACCAATTGATATTACAACACTTCGCACAAGGACATTGAATTTTGTCGCCTTTAGGTTCTCCAACACAGTAAGCGAAGTTCAAAATATATTCCACGCTATCACTATACTCTTTGCTATACCTCGGTAAATCCATCCACTACTTAGATACATCAATAAATGACCTAAAGTAAATTTTGATATTAGGACTACAAATACACATTATTTATGGACCAACAAATATTCAGATAGAAGAATTCAGTTATAGGAGACATTCAGATGGTTTAGTTAAAAGTTATAATGAACTAATAGAAGCCTAATTATTAGCTACATATTTCAACTCAATATTTGGTTTATCTACATTAATACTTGCAGTAAAAGTAAGAATCAAGAGCAACATTAATTTAATTTTGAAGTCGTATTAATTTAATTAAAGCAAACTTTAAATTATAGAAGACAGATATGACCTCAGATTTGCAGTGTTCAAAATCACCCCCAATTTTCTTGCAAAACATTCCAAGTAACCAAACACAACCAATCTTCTCACGAAGTAAACCTTAGGAACAATCGCTTTAATGAAATCAACTGTAAATCACAAAGAGATCGAGCAAATGAAATTGAAATCAGAATTAAGTTTATGAAAATGAAATTATGAAATTGGCAGTCCGCAGGCAGCATGTGGGGATGTGGGTTTGAAATCTTGAATCCTTGTTTTAGAAATGCAAATTTCATGGTATAGGGAGCAAGAACCTAACAAACCGGCTGCCATATCCATCAAATAATATTTATTGATAACAGATAATCACACAAGTAGTGATATATTACTGAGAACTCAAAAGAAGTAGGCATCAATTGGTAACCAATCACTTTGCAACCTCTTATACTTTAATTTGATGGTTTTCAATCACTATTGCATCGTATAAAATAAAATACAAGGGTCAAGGGATAAATGAAATTCCTTGTCCAAGTTAATGTCATGTATGCACAAGAATAAGTAGAGTTACTGCACTTTACCTCTTTTGATAAAATCATAAATTTATATTGTCCTCGTATTCACGAGCATCTCTTGTGTAAATGATGCTAAACATGTATACTCTAGTGCCAAAGTGCTCTTACACTAATCGATGCTATAAATTTTGAATGAGCATCAAGTTAGATGAACTTGCTGGAGTTGTGACTTGCACATCAGGAAAGAGATATGGCAAATCAAATTTAGGCGTAGAGGTGGAGCAGAGGATCCTTACCTAGGTGGAGTCCGAAATGATGAGAACCAAACCTCACCGGAAAATAGATCTTTGATTACGATCGCGGAGGAGGTAATGCACCGAAAAATGGATCTGAAAACGGTGGAAATTTGAAAGGTTTAAGAAGGTTTGAGAGTTGTCTCACCTAGGTGGAGTTTGAAATGACAAGTTTCGAACCTCACCGGAAAATAGATCTTCTATTACGATCGCGGAAGAGGTAGTGCGCCGGAAAACAAATATGAAGAGGTGGAGGTTCAAAGGTTTAAGAAGGTTCAACGAAGTGGAAGGAGTAAAGAAATGGATATGAATAAAGATGAAAGGGGAAGAGTGGAAAGGAAGATTGGATCGCAGGGTAAAGGAAGAAATTCAAATTAGAGCCACGAATAAGAGAGTGAAAACTCCCTTCTCACTAAGCAAATCAGAGCCACAAAAGCGCAAATTCATGAGGCTTTTGTTTCGTCTTTTTTTATTATTTTGGTTTTTTAACGGGCCAGATCTATTTTATTGGAATAAAAAAACTTGTGATTAATGATCCAGTAGTTTAACAAAAGAACTTGTGATTATTGACATTTTCTCTATTTTATTATAAGAAAGAGAAAAAACAAAGTTTATAAATGGCAAGTGGAGCTTTGTTACTTGAATTTTGTCCATGAATCAGATACTTTTCACATTTTTTATTCCAATGGCACTTGGAAAAGAATAATGATATTATATGGTCATAGAATTTTTTTTACCATAGAATTTTTTACATCAATGTAATCTTAATATTTTTTCTTTAACATCAATTTAGTAATTGAATTTTGTTAGACTAAATTGATGTCAAATTGAAAATATTAGGATAAAAAAGATTGTTTACTTCATGATAATATATTAATCATTCAAATTATAATATAAAGTAATAAATATATAAATATTATAAATGGGTATTTGAAAATTTCTAAAATATATACCCGTACCATAAACAACACCTAAAAAGTGTTATCCTATATTAAAACAAGTGTGCCTTTAACCACTATATAGCACCATTTGTCAAATGTGCTTTTTTAGCTCTAAAAAGCACCCTTTTCAAGTGACGCCAAATCCCCCTCTCAAAGGCAACACTTTAAAAACAATTCTTACTATAGTATAATAAGGGTACAGTTTTTAAATGTTAGCAAGTAAAAGTGTGGCCAGAGGGTAAATTTCTTCTTGTTCTAGTTTATCAAGGATGAAGATTACTAAAGAAAACCATCGCAAACAGCAATATTTTTTTTTTTTGGTTATTTTTCATCGTTATAAAGTTATGATTAATTAGGAAGGCATATCTTTCTCTTGCATACAAGTTAGTTCATTTGCAGTAATTTTAATATTAGTTAGCAATTTTTCTATTAATAAAATGGTTATATATATAAATATATGCCCGACAGAAAATAATAACACTTCACTCTAAATTGTATAATTTTTAGACATTACGACTTTTATGTGTAGTTGTAAGAGCTCTGTGATCTAGTTCTCTCGGTCATGTAATCGATCTCTTTCAATGGTGAACAAAAGAAAGAAATTTACAGTAACCATCATCATATTAATAATTTCGTTCTCAATCTGAATTTGAATTCTTGTAACAAAGCTGTTCAAGAGTTTCATAACTGATGGACATCATCTTATTCTATTATATGATGACAGAATAATACATCAATAGCAGCAGAATTTACTTAATAATACATGATTGAGTTGCCTCCAACTATCTTTATAGATTCTTGCTTCATATTATGATCAAAGGTTTCATGGTCGACTCTGGGTATACTCGCCAAGGTTGATGAGCCCATTAGCGTCGCCATTGATCAATCCAGTCTGGTTTGTAAGGCCCTTGATATTCTGATAGGTAGGTTTGGTGTTCCACTGGTCCTCTTCAGATTGCTTAGAAGTATCGTTGGGCCTGGGTTGGGCTTCTGTTTGTCGCTCCCGACCAACACCTACGCCAACACCAACACCAATGGGGCAGATGATGGAGCCGTTACCATCACCCTTGGTGTAGCCAGTGTTGTTTATAAGACCTTTCATGTTTTGTGTGTGTGAATTGATAAACGAGGAATGGGGCTGCTCCTGCGTTGTGGGGCTGTATGGAGCAGCAACAGCACCTGGACTCGGATTCTGATAATTGGGGGTGGGTTGGTGTCGGCCATCATCAAAGAGGCCACCCAAAAACTGGCCGATAATACCTGCCATTAATTCTCAGCTCTCAGGTAGGATTAATTATATGAAGCTAGTTTGTGTGGCTTAGCTAAGTTAGATCGTTTAGGAAAACCTATTATGCTTTTATATTCTGGGCGACGAATACTGTGGTGGCAGCTCACAAGAAGCAAGTATTAAATATTAATATTTTTTCTATGCTGTCATTTCATGCTGTCTTTTCAGCAGAATATAACAGAGGAGAGAGAAGAGAAATTATTGTTATTATTATTGAAAAGGAACGAGGGATTCGTACATGTATGTCTGGTGCTTGTTCATGTCTAGATAATTATTTTATCCGTAGTAAGAAGATATGTGTTCTCAATAAGTGAAACACATGTGTAAGTCGGACAAAGTGAGGATCGAAATCTTTTATTTCCTTTTATCACGTTTAGCATCCTATTAAGAGCTTGTTTATTAATTGAAAAAAACCAAATAAACACCAAAAGAAAACCGAACACTATGCTTTCAGAATTCAATTCCCAGTCTCTCCTTTCAAACCCAACCCCATCTTCAATCCAAAAGAGCAACCGAGCACGCTCCCACCACTACAAAAAATTATGTTTATTATAGTATTTATATTACGGCAGTTCTTTTTAACTGCCACAATATTCAATGTATACGGTGGTTTTGGATGTTTTATTTTTAGTCCACAAGTTTAGAAAATCCTGAGAATTTTTAAATTTGAACTAGAACTCAGAAATTAGATTTTGATTGGTTAGGGTTTTGATTTTTTAATATTTTATTTGAATCCAAATTGAAGTTATTTCCTTATTTACATTTATGTTTTAAAGTTAATGAGGATATTAACTTTAAATTAAGAAATGTAAATAAGTAAGTATTGAGACAACAAGAAGCCATATGACAGAAAAATGGTGAAGTCAAGCATTTCTATCACCGCTATAACGGTCCAGAGCAGTCATAAGTGATGAGCGCACAAACAATCATAAGTGATGAGCGCACAAACAATCAATGTTAGGAATTTGACAAAAATAGTACCAAACAATGTTGTTTTTGTTGCTGATGCCTCTCCCATCTTTATAAAACCCTCCCCTACTCTTTCCTCCCTCATTTTACCCAAACCAAAAACCCTTACTCCATTTCCTCTCATCTCTCTTAATCTCATACAAATCTAGCTCCACCAAATCATCAAGATGAGTATATGTTGTAAGATTTTATCTCTATATTCACCATTCTTTTACATTCTCGATATAGGTATTGTTATTTCCGTCATTGTTGTCAAGTAGGGGTGCTCCCCCAATGTTGTTAGAGCTAGATTATAGTTGTTTAGAGGTTGATAGGGTTTGATCTTGAGTTTTATTATTGTTATAGTTGACATTGGTGTTCTCCTGGCTCCCCAGAGCTCAGTTGATGTTGACGCCATTTCTTCCTCCCCCCAGGTGAATGGGTTCAAACCCATGGCCTTATTTTAGTCACTATGACTATTTTTATGCATTATGCTCATTATATATTTGAAGTTGGAGACAAGATTATATATGGATTATGATTTTACAAGCTATGACGAAGTTAGTAAATATTATAATTTTGACTATAGCGTGAAAATGAAAATTAGAAAACCATAGGACCATGATTGCTATGATGCCTATGATGAAAATATTTTATGTGGTCAAAAAGAGATTCATTGGAAATTATGTGATTTAGCAAAGTTTGCTAAAGTTGTCAATGCATTTTATGGCCTTATTATGATATTGCCACATTTTCAAGAGATTTCATAAAGATTTTATGATATCAAGAAGAGTTATTATGGAAAGATACAGATCAGAGTATGATTTAGCTTTGAAATAAATATGTTATTATGGTTTTAGAGTTATTGTGATTATGAAGCCTTTTGGTTTTGAAGTATAATATTAGAGCCACCAAGTTTATGAAAAGATGTTAGCTTGAGAAATAAAGATTTAGAAATTCAGTTTTTATGATACTCAAAAGTATGGAATTCAGTATTATTTGTAGCAACTGCCAGATACATATTCTGTGGGCTTGAAATAAGAATGCCTGCAAGCGGGTGATCCTTTGGGTATAATTTCATAATCATAGTTATGCTGAAGTCAGATTGTTAGAGTTAATGAGTCCAGAGCTTTCAAAGTTTCAAGAGCTTTTAGATTTAAATGATTATATATATATATATATGAGATTTTGTGATTTCAAGAGTAGAGTATTTATATATGATAGAGTTTTGACTCCAAAGCAAAGCCTAACACAGAGTTTTAGAGAAATAATTAGTTTTTATGATTTAGAGACTAGACAGTAGCTATAGAAAAACAAACAGTGACGATTGTTAACCTTAGTACCAAGTTGTCCTTAGGGGCAATCTCACAGAGTAGAGATAGAACCTAGTTAGATGTCCAATTCGAATCCTTGAGGGATCCTAATAGAGATAAGAAAATTCGTTATGCCATGGTTGACATGCATAGCTAGAGAATATATCGTTATGCAATGCATAACTAGAGATCTATGCTTCTCTATTAGAGTGTTGTTATTATATTTTCAGAGATTATTGATGCTTTTTATATAATATTTAATTTAAGAGCTATTATGTATATATATATATGAAAAATGATTTCTTGTTTGATTATGAGTTAAAAATGGTTGTTGTAAATTTATAGAATGAAAAGCGTTTTCTTAGCTAGCTATGTATTCAAATATCAAATGATTTGTGATTGATGCATGTATATTATTTATTGTATATTCTTGGTTATTCCATGTGGGTGATGGGTGACAACTCACTCACTGAGTCCGTTGACTCACCCATATCCCTTCCTCTCATAGTTGCAAGTACGGGTTCAACTTCAACCCGGTAAGGCTTAGAGTAGAGTGCTCCAATAGATGTACAGGCAGGATTCAAGCCACGCATTATTTTCAAACTATGTATTTAAACTTAGATATTTAAATATTTATGTATATGTTCTCAAAGCTCAAGTATAAAATTGAAATGTAAATTATGGATAAAGATTTATGTAAATGGCTATAGATGAATTAATGATTTAGTTTTTAAGTGTTAAATAGATTTTCAAAGATTGATTAAGAGAACTATAGAGCTTGTATATTAGAGTATTTCAGATTTATTATTTCAGAAATCAGGTCATGGATAGATATTTGAATAAAGATTTAAATGAAGCTAAGTTTTAAGAATGAATATTTTTGATACATTATGCATTTAGAGAGACACGTCACCCAGAAGGCTTATGTGGGGATAAGATTCCTCACGTACCAGTCACGTTCCCAAGTCAGTTCGTGACATTGGAGGCCTTGGTTCTATGTTATGAAATGTCTGAGCCTTTTTTTCCCTATATAATTAACTCAATTTGTCATTTGTGTGACTTTTAACACCAAAATCTCATAATAGGTTTGGTCAAAAGAAAGCCATATCTATTGGTAAATAAAGTTGGTGGTTATTGATTAGTTCTCTTAGCTATGTTTAAACATGGAGTTGATCAAAATGTTGTTTGCTTCTCAAGCGCTCTGCAATTAATACTCTCTAGTGCACTAGTTTTCACTCAACCAACAAAATTGTCTTTGTTGCTTGGTGTTTCACACACTTCCATAGAGCAACATTACAGCTTCTAAAATGGAAGTTGTTGTTGGTTCTTAACCTCAGCAACCTTGGTTTCACTTTTCTATCATAGGTCAACTCCTACAGTTGAGCCATATGTGTATGATCTCATGCATTTTGCTTATAACCTTTAAAACTTATGCATGGAACTTTAAAGACTAAGCAAAATGTACAAGACATCCCTATAATTGGATTAGAATATTATGTTGAGCATTGATGCTCATCTCTTAATTCCTAGGAGACTAGGATTTGGAAGGGGACCAAAGCTTAAATTTGAAGCTAGTGAATGAGCCTAGTATTAGCTTCGTGGTTCACATAATATCAAGTTAACTCCATTTATTTTGTAGTTTTGTTTTCCAATTTATTTCTATTTAATGTTATACTTATTTTCACATAGTATTTTGTTAAGCGTGCTCATAGTTATGTTCATCTTTTAGTATGTTCATCATTTGGAAAAGCTTTCGTTGTATTAAGGTTGAACTTTTGTGATAGGGCTATTCATCTTTTGCCTACTTTATTTATTTACTTTATGAGAATAATAATTAAAAAAAAGAAAATTAACTAAGGTATTCCCTTACTGTAGACAAGAACAAAACTCACAATTTTTTTTTTCAATTTGTTTTATTTGATGAAAGAAAGGTTGGTTACTAGTCATTATATATGTTTTAGCAGAGACAAAATTTTAAAAATAAGCAATACCCTTTGTTGGTTCTTGAAGATCAATTCGGTTGCTTTATTTATTTTTGGTTAAAATGTGAATTTAAATTTGGTATTTTGCAAAGTCAAAAAGTTGTTGGCTAGTCTAGGTTGTTTCACTTTGAGATAATGATAGCAATGATGCATTATAGGTCTAGTCCTATTGTTCCCATTCTACTCAATTTTGGAGATGCCAAAAGTAGTTAGCTTTGATATTGAAAGTGTAGCGATTAAGTCATGCATGGTGTGGTGTGCTAGATTGGACTCTTCATAGCATATAGAGGAACTTTTGAGAGTTTGATGATTGGTTTTCAATGAGTGGGTTGTAAAATGTGTTTTATCAGTTACTGGGTTTGTAGATGACTGCAACTGATCTACAAGCAGCTTGAATTCACATATACAAGATAGTATCTAGTCCCAATTTTCTTCTTTCTCAAGTCATATTTGCAGATGTTGGACACTTTGCAATGTGTGTAAATATTGTGTGGTTTTTTTTTAACTTGCAGGTTTAACTGAAGAGTTCAGAAGCCTTCCGCCCCCTGTTAAAAGATACATTAAAGCTATCCATGAATTAACAATAACAAGTAACATACTTTACTCCAACCAATTACTCTGTTTTTTAATTCATGGATATGTATTTGTTCATTTCTTAGATCATCACTAATCGTTCTTCGTTATGTTATAGAAGCATATTTTCCTTTCTTCAACTGTAACACGATTTAATCTTAAATTTGGGTGATATTGAAAATCAAGTTTTGTACATTAGCTTGGCTATAAGCTCTTTGTGATTGAAAATTGATTCTTCCTTCCCTGCCTGCTATTGTAGTGACTAGTGCCAAGTATAGATTAAACCTAACAATTCTTTTATGGTATTCATAGTTTTGTTGGCAAAGGAATGTTGTTATCAATTTTGTCAAGAGTATCACAAGTAGTAGGAAGCCTCAAATTTTGACATGTGTGAATTGTGATAGCTAGCAATCAGTTATAGCAACTGATGCGAAGTTTGCTAGGCTGTTAGGAATTCTGTTAGAGCCTAATCATTACTAGAAAAGAGGCTACCAATGACATTTTAGGAAGATATTTATACTTTCTTATCTTATTAATTTCATCTTTAAAGAAAGTCCAAAAAAGAATATAGGCATGTTTATATATAAGCACAATTTCTCTTCTTATTTGAAAGTGTTGGAAAGATCTACTTGGAATTTTGAATTGGAAAGAATAATGTACTTTGACATGGTCATTGTTCATCAATAGAACGACACCTAAGCTTTAAGATAAAATGTTATAAAATGTTTTATGTTTTTTCAAATAAAAGAGGAAGAAAATATAAAAACAAACTCTAATAAGTACTTGATAAATTTTAGAATAGTTGTTTAGTTTATTGTTTCATTGAATGAAAATGAAAATAGTCTTTTTAGACTTATCATTTTAGAATTGAAAATGTATATGTGTTGTTTCCAGGTACTTTTATTGTAGATTTATGTTGTGGTTATTGTTTTGTTTTCATATTTTATAGGATGGTTTTGCTATGTACCCGAAAATAAAGGATGATTTTCCTACTGTGAATCTTCTTTACAGTTTACACAAATGAAGAGTTTAGCCTTATTTTGTTTTTAAAGTTATTTGCTGTCTTCCTTAAAGATCTTTGTTTAGATTTTTTTTTCCCTCTTTTAATTCCTTCTAATTGATGCTATTTGTGTTATACTGTCAATTAGCAAAGCTAACTAAAGAGTACTAGAAGACAAAGAATAGTTCATGAGATGCTTTCTAAGGCAACCAACTCAAGACCTAAACATGTTAGTTTGGACCAACGTGGGCTCCATTGTTTTATTGTAGAAGCCAAATTGTTTTAAAGAGTAAGAAAAAAGAAGTACCCGTAGTTCTAGCTTACATTTAAGAAGCAAAGGTATTTGATTTTGTTTTTAGTTGCCTCGTCTCATCTTTTCCATGGAATTTTTATTGCATTATAGAGTTTTTTTTATTTGAATTGACTATTTTTAGCCTTGCAAATGTAGCAAGCTATGATAATGGGGAAGATTTCACTATTTTTGTGACAAAATGTACTTTTTCTCATCTTTCTTTTATTGGATTTTGGCATTTATCTCTTATGCTTACTATATTTTTTACTAGTTTGGAATTTGATCAACCTCATAATAGATGATTTCCAGTTATAGAATTAGCATTTCCTGAGAATAAGAAGGATTAGATATATATAGTCGAGAAATTAGAGGTTAAGTGTTTAGGAGAGCAATGAATCTCTCATTCAATCAACTTCTTGAGTGTGGATTCTATCATGCAGATCGACACCTTGGAAATCTTCTTCGGACATATGATGGCAAAGTAGGTTATATAGATAATTAAAGATCGAAATTTAATATTTCAAATGCTATGTGTTTCTTAATGCAGATTACATATCTTACTCTTTGGCCTATATTCCTTTGTCTTCTTGGTTGATTATTACATAATTTTTCTCTTGTTTTGAGGATTATTGATTGGGATAAGTTAAACTCTTAAAATACTTTGATCTTTTTTGTAACATTGTCTCTATTTGTGTCTCTTTCTCTCTGTGAATTAGTTCTTACCTTCTTTAAAAAAAACAAAAAACAAAATACCTTAGTCCCTCTGTTGCAAGCAGCAAAGGGAAAGGAAATATAAACTTATTGAAAAAATATTACCTAACTTTCCAGTTTTGGTTTTGATCCCATATGTAATAGTCCATATGCTTAATAGGCCGCCCCTTCATACCTGTGGGGATAGATAGTTCATATGCTTATCGGTTATTAACCAGTCACCTGTAACATCCCCAAATTTATAACTAAGATAAATATTAATCTTAATTAGCGATAGCAAAACCAAGAGAATCTGGACAAATGTTATGAAACACAACAAATAGACTACTTAAGTATGTCTAGAGAAAAATGCAAAGAAGTACGAAAATGCCATCACTTAGTGGAAATTACGAAAATGCCCTTGCTATGTAAAGGAAATTACCAAACTACCCTTGCCTTATTAAATGACAAAGATACCCTTACTCTATGAATGGAATTACAAGAATACCACTATCATTGTCTAATTACAAAAATATCGTTGTCTTAGTTAAAGAAATTACTACAATGCCATTTACACAAATCCCTAGACTTGTCTTTAGACAAGAATGAATCTAAGCCATTGGATTAAGATGATAACACAATAATTTAACCACATACATCATACACATTTCTGAATCACATACATGCACTAAAGGTTAGAAAATCTCCACTAACATCTTTGCACAAAACATGGAAACATGTTTGCATAAAACATGGAGCATTTTCATCCAACATGTTTGCACAAAACATGGAAACGTGTTTGCACAAAACATGGAAACGTGTTTGCACAAAACAAGGAGCATTTTCATCCCAAAATTCAGCCAACATGTTTCCATAAATCATGCTACAAATGCTTTCCTTCTTCTGTTTTTTCTCTAATCTTTCCACTATAAATACTCCTCAAACTCTCTTCAATTCAAAAACTCCCTAAGTGTTCTTTCTTTCTTATTCTATCATTCTTCTTATGTTCTTCAAAGACTTCTCTTGATCCTCTAAACTTCATCCAAACACTTAAATCCTAAGTCCAAACTTTCACTAGCCCTCACAAAAGTTACAATCTTTAACTCTAGTGAGAAATATTTTCTTAAGCACTCAAGTTCTAGAGCCAAGATTCAAGGAGGGTCATCCACTCTAAAGACTCTTGTTCAAAGCTTAAGGAAGAAGAGAAGGACCCTTTTTAGACCCTACACAAGAGGTAGGAGCTTCATCTTTAATTGTTCAAGCATTGTTGGCTTCTAACCTTGATAGAATGCCTCAAGTTTGAGTTATTGTCAAAAGTTTTAAATGATTATTTGAAAAATATATTTTTAGAAATATGACATGTTCTATTTTGTTATGAGTACCTTTATGATGTTATCAAACTCAAATATAACTTGAAAAGATTGTATGTGAAACCTGATTTAATAAAGGTAACTTAAGACATGAAAATGGTAGGTGCTGGAATTTCTAGTTGTTTCTGGCAGCAGGTACTTCGAAAGCTACTGTTCATAAAATATCAAGTATCTAGAAATTAAAATAATTTTACTATAAACTAGACTCATTATAGAACACTCTCCAAAAAGAATCACCTAAAACGGAGTTTTCTAGCTCAAGATATAAATTTTTAAAGTAGAGCTTAAGACTGAAACTTTAAATCTGACCTTGTAGTAGTAAAATAGATGTAACTCACTCTAGAAAAATGCAAATGGACTGATTTCAACTTTGTTGGAGAGCTAACACATATAGGCATACACCCATGTATGTTATGTATAAAGCTTTGTACCACGTAAATACAGAATGAGAAATAAATTTCGGGATAGTGTACTGTGAAAGTGCAGTTTGGAAAGGTTCTGGCTAAGGAAAGACTTGGTATTTAAGCATGTCCATTGTGACCCACCTCTCTTTCCTGGGAACCCTCATATGCATGGTTTACAGTTGATTTACACTATTCCAAATATGTAAATGCTAAAATTTGATGAGTTAGGAATTTGGAACTACCTTTACTAAGCTGAGATAACAAGTATATAGAGAATTATAAACTTTCTTCTAAAAGATGTCAAAACTATAAATAAAAGAATCAAGTCTTGTAAAGAGAGAATTTTAAGAATTTAATTAGAATAATAATCTTCAAGAGTTATATGAAAGTCATAATAAAAATATATAAAGAACCTATAATAATATTTTGAAGTGCATTAATGTATTAATGGAATACTAAGAGTACAAAGAACACTAAGAGAAAAAGATAATACTAAGACATCCATTACCTCTTACGAACACTAGGAACTCAACTTGATAACTTTGGTTGGTTAATATGAATCATCTATGAAAGTGTTTACTATGAGATTTACATGATATTGTCCATGTTTTATGAAGTGATTTATAGTAATGTGAATGTATGGTGATGAATTATGAAATGATGAGGATGAATGATTGATTGCCCAGGATTTATTGTGATTACATGATAATATGCATACATTCATTTTCAAAAGAAATAATAAAAGTAAAGTTTGAAAAAGTAGCAATGAAAGTCTGGAAAAGTGGACTTGAGCTAAACTCACGGCTTAACCCCCTAAACCGTTGAGATCACGGCAACGGAATGAAAACCAAAAAGGTTATGGCGACGGCCATGGTATGAGCTCATTACCCTTTTAGGGTGGTCTAAGGCATTGATGCATTCATCCGTGAGTAATTAAGAAATATGTTGATCACTAAACAAGTGAATGTTGAGGATGAGTAATCATGAAATGCATGCAGCTCCTAAATGATTATTGCTTATTATTGGTTTTACGTGATATGCTTATTTGTATGCTTGATGAAATACTGAATGGATATTTCTGCTAATGTTCAAGATTAGTTTAAAAGTAATCGCACTTGACTAATCACGTTTGTGAAAGTTTGATAATTGAATCCTTACCTGTTCACCTTTTTATAATAAACCCGAACTGGGACGACAACGATGACACTTTTAGTACAAGTAGGAACTCCTACTGAGAAATCATATATTTCTCACTCCTATGTTTATTTTCCGTTGTCGTTACCAGAGACAGACGTGTCCACCTAAAGCAACGGTCAGAAATGAGGAAGGAGGTAGCACGTGAAGATTTCAAACCGTTCAAGTAGGAGCATTCCGAGCTTTAGTTACATTATAGTTTGTGAGAAACAATTAGTAATAGTAGAACTTATATTGTTATTTATAATAACTTATCAGTATGATATGCCCTGTTGTGACTTATGTATTAAGTGATTATATTCCAATTTATGTGATAATAGTTCTACACTTAGTCTCTTATTCCGCTTATTTAATTAAGTGCACAATGTAACTTGATTATTATCTATAAAAGCGCTATGTATTTCACTTCTCGTTACAGGCTTAAGTTTTCAAAAAATTAATTTATTTAAAGAAAAAAAAAACTTCCACTATTTTTCTAAGTTAATTTCAAAAGAAAATAAATGTAAGACATAAGTGACAACTAATAGAATCCAAATGTGAACTTAAGCACAGTGGGGTTCTATTAGGGTGTTACATTATGGTATCAGAGCTTGATTCATCCTATTTAAGCCTGATGAATGGACTGACTATGCTTCTGTCTATGATATCATGCTATTAATCTTATCTGTATGATGGTATATAGGATTTAGAAATGCATGATCATCTTGTGATACTGCCATAGTTGCTACCATGCTTAGCTATAGTATTGAGCCTGATCAACTCGATGACTGTTGTTTGGTGTGTCTAGGAACTAATGGCAAGAAATGACGTACGCATGGGGCACGCGGTGGAGGTAATCGTGATGAACTGGCAAATGCACTACAGGAGATGGCTAGGGCTATGCAAGCACAAGCAACAGTGATGATGGAGCAGATGAATAGGATGTCAGAGGAATCAGTTGGGAACCAAGAACATGGAAAATTTTCAGAATTCAAGAGGGCTGGACCTCCAGAATTCAAAGGGACAACTAACCCTGAAATAGCTGACGGATGGATTCAAGAGATGGAGAAGGTTTTCTCAGTGGTAGAATGCTCTGATGAACAAAAGGTGGCATTCTCTACTTATATGTCGAAAGGAGAGGCGCCGTGATGATGGAAGGGTGCAAAGGGCTTGCTCGAAAGTGCTGACATACAGATTACGTGGGAGGTTTTCTATGCTACGTTCCATAAGAAATATTTTCCAGATCCGGTTAAGAAGGCAAAGGAAGTAGAATTTACTGTCGACACAGTGGAAATCGAAGTGTGGTGAGTACACGCCTAAGTTTGAAGAACTGATCAAACACTCAACTAGCTACCAAAGGGATCCCAACGAGGCTTGGAAATGCATGAAATATGAGAGTGGTTTGAGGCCAGACATTTTGGCATCTGTGGCTCCACCGGAGGTCACCGACTATGCATCTTTAGTCAAAGAAAGCCAAGTGGCTGAGAGTTGCAATCGCCAGCTAGTTGCCCACCGAGTTGAAGAGAATAGGAAGAGGTCTGCTCAACAAGGTCACCGAGGGTTCCCACCCCCTCACAAGAAACCCTTCCAAGGAGGTGGATTTAAAGGGAAACAACCCCAACACCCTATGATGAATCAACCTAGGACACAAGCTGTTAATCGACCTAGGATGGCTGCTGTCCCTGAACCTATGAGTAGACCCTCTTGTGCCACTTGTGGAAAGATACATGGAGGGAATGCAGATTTGGTAAAAATGTTTGTTATCGGTGTGGACAGGCAGGACACTATTCTAGAGAGTGCCTAAAGTTCAATCAGTCCTCTACACTCAAGCCTAAGGCACAGGGACGCGTGTTTGCTATCATTCTTTGAGATGCCCTCGTAATCAGATGATCTGATTCAAGGTAAGTGTATAATTAATGGAAAATCCTTAATTGTATTGTTTGATTCTGGCGCAACACATTCATTCATTTCATATGATTGTGCTAATAAGTTGAGGTTGTATATATCTGACTTAAAAATCATCTTAGTTGTCTCTACACCCACTATAAATCTTGTTAGAACTGATCAAGCCTGCCTAAATTGTGAATTTGAGGTAGCTGATAGGATTTTTCATCATGATTTAGTTTGTCTACCTTTGTCTAGTTTTGATGTAATCTTGGGCATGGATTGGCTTTCGGCTAACCGTGTGTTACTACATTGTGCAAATAAGTCACTAGTATTTCTTCCCAAACCATCTTTACCTAATCCTTCTAAACTTGATAGAAAGGTACGACTATACCTAAACTCCATTATCATGGGGGATAGTAGGAATGAAGAGCGAGGATATGTTTTCCTGATGACAAGTGAGAGGGAAGTGGAGCAAGCTCTAGAAAAGATCCTTGTAGTAAAGGAATTCTCAGATGTTTTTCCTAATGACATACCTGAATTTCCTCCAAAAAGGGAGATTGAGTTTTCTATAGATTTGGTGCAGGAGCAGGACCCATATCTATAGCTCCTTATAGGATGCCACCGGCGAGTTAATGAATTGAAGAAGCAATTAGAGGAGCTACTAGAGAAGAAATTCATTAGGCCTAGTGCTTCACCATGGGGAGCTCCAGTGCTATTTGTCAAGAAGAAGGATGGGAGCTTGCAGTTATGTGTGGATTATAGGCAGCTAAACCAAGTGACCATAAAGAATAAATACCCTTTGCCTAGAATAGATGACCTCATGGACCAATTAAGAGGAGCCCAAGTGTTTTCCAAGATAGATCTGCGATCAGGATACCACCAGATTCGAGTGAAGGAGGAGGACATACCAAAGACAGCCTTTAGGACTAGATATGGACATTATGAATTTAATGTGATGTCGTTTGGGTTAACCAATGCATCGGCAGTGTTTATGGACTGCATGAATAGGATATTTAGACCATACTTGGACAAGTTTGTAATAGTGTTCATCGATGACATTCTAGTTTACTCTATAACTGAAGAAGAGCACAAAGAACACTTACGAGTGGTGTTGGAGGTGTTGAGGAACAAGAAACTTTATGCAAAGTTGTCCAAATGTGAATTTTGGATGAAAGAAGTTAAGTTCTTAGGTCATGTAGTGTCACATGGGGGAATAGCAGTAGACCCAAGTAAGATAGAGGCGGTGCAACAATGGGAAACCCCTACCACTGTGAAGGAGATTAGGAGTTTTCTAGGGCTAGCCGGTTACTACCGAAGGTTCATTAGAGGTTTTTCCCAAATTGCCTTACCCCTCACCAAGCTAACAAGGAAGAATTTAGCTTTTATATGGAGCCCAGAATGTGAAGAGAGTTTCCAAGAACTAAAAAAGAAGTTGACCACTACCCCTGTCCTAATCCTACCTGACCCAAAAGAAAAATTTGAGGTGTATTGTGATGCCTCGGGAAGAGGACTAGGATGTGTTTTGATGCAAAATAGGAATGTAGTAGCCTATGCCTCTAGACAGCTCAAACCCCATGAAGTAAATTACCAACCCATGACTTAGAGCTAGCAGCTATTGTCTTTGCCTTAAAAATCTGGAGACATCATCTTTATGGTGTAAGGTTTGAAGTCTTTTCTGACCACAAAAGTCTGAAATACCTCTTCAACCAAAAGGAACTCAATATGAGACAAAGGCGTTGGATGGAGTTTCTCAAGGACTATGACTTTGGGTTGAACTACCACCCAGGAAAGGCAAATGTGGTAGCAGACGCTTTGAGTCGTAAGTCCTTGCTTGCTGCTTGGCTCATGGTGAAAGAAAATGAGCTGATAGAAGATTTTAGGAACCTCAACTTAGGATATAGGGGGACTTCAGAACAAATTCGGTTAAGCCAACTAAGTGTAACCAGTAGCTTTAAGGATCAAATAATTCAAGCCCAAAGGGAAGATGAGGATTTCCTTAGAACCTTAACCCTTGTTGAAGCAGGAAAGTTGAAAGAGTTTGTCCAGGATAAGGAAGGAGTGTGGAGATACCAAGGGAGAATCTGTGTACCTGCAAAAGAAGGATTGAGAGCTAGCATTTTGGAAGAAGCCTACAAGAGTCAATTTAGTGTACACCCCGGTATAACCAAGATGTACCATGACCTAAAAAAGATGTTCTGGTGGCCAAAGATGAAAGCAGATATAGCAAATATAGTGCAAAAATGTTTGGTATGCCAAAAAGTGAAGATAGAGCATCAAAAACCCTCTGGAGTGCTGCAACCTCTCAAAATCCCCGAATGGAAGTGGGAAGGAATATCCATGGATTTCGTGATGGGATTGCCAAGAACGCCTACCGGACATGACTCCATATGGGTAATTGTAGATAGATTGACCAAATCTGCTCACTTTTTACCCATTCGAGCAAATTACCCTTTGGAAAAGTTAGCTCAGCTATACATCCAAGAGATAATAAGGCTCCATGGAGTACCCAAAACCATTGTCTCAGATAAGGATCCAAGGTTCACCTCAAGATTTTGGGGAGTTTTGCAAAAGGCATTTGTTTCAAAGTTGTGTCTAAGCACTGCCTATCACCCTCAGACTGGTGGACAATCAGAAAGAACAATTCAAACCCTTGAGGATATGCTAAGAGCATGTGTCTTAGACCAGCCAAAAAGTTGGGACAAACAGCTTCCATTGATTGAGTTTGCATATAATAATAGTTACCACACTAGCATTGGGATGGCACCTTATGAGGCTTTGTATGGTAGAAAGTGTCAATCACCACTTTGTTGGTGTGACCCGGGAGAGCAAAGTATTTTGGGCCCTGATTTGGTAGAAGAGACAACCAAACAAATAAGGAAAATTAGGGAAAGAATCCTCACTGCTCAGAGTAGGCAGAAGAGCTATCGACAAGAGAAGGAAACCTCTCGAATTTCAAGAAGGAGAACACATATTCTTTGAATTACTCCTACCACAGGTATAGGTCGTGCAATGAAAGTCAAAAAGCTAAGCCCTAGATTCTTAGGACCCTTCCAAATCCTCAAAAGGTAGGTCCCTCCGCCTACCAAATTGCATTACCTCCAAATTTGTCTAACCTACGCAATGTTTTTCATGTGTCCCAATTGAGAAAGTATCAGTCGGACCCAGTCATGTGTTTGAGCAGAAACTATACAATTAAAAGATGACTTAACTTTTGAATTACCACCGATGAGGATCGTGGATCATGGCATCAAGCGGTGAGAAACAAATCTGTATCTGCAGTCCGAGTAGCCTGGGACAAGATGGAATGGAAGAGCACACATGGGAGCTCGAGGAAGATATCTGAAAAGAATTTCCGAACCTATTCACATGTATCAAATTTTGAGGGCAAAATTTTTAATAAGAAGGGGAGAAATGTAACATCCCCAAATTTATAACTAAGATAAATATTAATCTTAATTAGCGATAGCAAAACCAAGAGAATCTAGACAAATGTTATGAAACACAACAAATAGACTACTTAAGTATGTCTAGAGAAAAATGCAAAGAATTACGAAAATGCCATCACTTAGTGGAAATTACGAAAATGCCCTTGCTATGTAAAGGAAATTACCAAACTACCCTTGCCTTATTAAATGACAAAGATACCCTTACTCTATGAATGGAATTACAAGAATACCACTATCATTGTCTAATTACAAAAATATCGTTGTCTTAGTTAAAGAAATTACTACAACGCCATTTACACAAATCCCTAGACTTGTCTTTAGACAAGAATGAATCTAAGCCATTGGATTAAGATGATAACACAATAATTTAACCACATACATCATACACATTTCTGAATCACATACATGCACTAAAGGTTAGAAAATCTCCACTAACATCTTTGCACAAAATATGGAAACATGTTTGCATAAAACATGGAAACATGTTTGCATAAAACATGGAGCATTTTCATGCAAACATGGAAACGTGTTTGCACAAAACATGGAAACGTGTTTGCACAAAACATGGAAACATGTTTGCATAAAACAAGGAGCATTTTCATCCCAAAATTCAGCTAACATGTTTCCATAAATCATGCTCCAAATGCTTTCCTTCTTCTGTTTTTTCTATAATCTTTCCACTATAAATACTCCTCAAACTCTCTTCAATTCAAAAACTCCCTAAGTGTTCTTTCTTTCTTATTCTATCATTCTTCTTATGTTCTTCAAAGACTTCTCTTGATCCTCTAAACTTCATCCAAACACTTAAATCCTAAGTCCAAACTTTCACTAGCCCTCACAAAAGTTACAATCTTTAACTCTAGTGAGAAATATTTTCTTAAGCACTCAAGTTCTAGAGCCAAGATTCAAGGAGGGTCATCCACTCCAAAGACTCTTGTTCAAAGCTTAAGGAAGAAGAGAAGGACCCTTTTTAGACCCTACACAAGAGGTAGGAGCTTCATCTTTAATTGTTCAAGCATTGTTGGCTTCTAACCTTGATAGAATGCCTCAAGTTTGAGTTATTGTCAAAAGTTTTAAATGATTATTTGAAAAATATATTTTTAGAAATATGACATGTTCTATTTTGTTATGAGTACCTTTATGATGTTATCAAACTCAAATATAACTTGAAAAGATTGTATGTGAAACCTGATTTAATAAAGGTAACTTAAGACATGAAAATGGTAGGTGCTGGAATTTCTAGTTGTTTCTGGCAGCAGGTACTTGAAAGCTACTGTTCATAAAATATCAAGTATCTCGAAATTAAAATAATTTTACTATAAACTAGACTCATTATAGAACACTCTCCAAAAAGAATCACCCAAAACGGAGTTTTCTAGCTCAAGATATAAATTTTTACAGTAGAGCCTAAGACTGAAACTTTAAATCTGACCTTGTAGTAGTAAAATAGATGTAACTCACTCTAGAAAAATGCAAATGGACTGATTTCAACTTTGTTGGAGAGCTAACACATATAGGAATACACCCATGTATGTTATGTATAAAGCTTTGTACTACGTAAATACAGAATGAGAAATAAATTTCGGGATAGTGTACTGTGAAAGTGCAGTTTGGAAAGGTTACTGCTAAGGAAAGACTTGGTATTTAAGCATGTCCATTGTGACCCACCTCTCTTTCCTGGGAACCCTCCTATGCATGGTTTACAGTTGATTTACACTATTCCAAAGATGTAAATGCTAAAATTTGATGAGTTAGGAATTTGGAACTACCTTTACTAAGCTGAGATAACAAGTATACAGAGAATTATAAACTTTCTTCTAAAAGATGTCAAAACTATAAATAAAAGAATCAAGTCTTGTAAAGAGAGAATTTTAAGAATTTAAGTAGAATAATAATCTTCAGGAGTTATATGAAAGTCATAATAAAAATATATAAAGAACCTATAATAATATTTTGAAGTGCATTAATGTATTAATGGAATGCTAAGAGTACAAAGAACACTAAGAGAAAAAGATAATACTAAGACATCCATTACCTCTTACGAACACTAGGAACTCAACTTGATAACTTTGGTTGGTTAATATGAATCATCTATGAAAGTGTTTACTATGAGATTTACATGATATTGTCCATGTTTTATGAAGTGATTTATAGTAATGTGAATGTATGGTGATGAATTATGAAATGATGAGGATGAATGATTGATTGCCCAGGATTTATTGTGATTACATGATAATATGCATACATTCATTTTCAAAAGAAATAATAAAAGTAAAGTTTGAAAAAGTAGCAATGAAAGTCTGGAAAAGTGGACTTAAGCTAAACTCACGGCTTAACCCCCTAAACCGTTGAGATCACGGCAACGGAATGAAAACCAAAAAGGTTATGGCGACGGCCATGGTATGAGCTCATTACCCTTTTAGGGTGGTCTAAGGCATTGATGCATTCATCCGTGAGTAATTAAGAAATATGTTGATCACTAAACAAGTGAATGTTGAGAATGAGTAATCATGAAATGCATGCAGCTCCTAAATGATTATTGCTTATTATTGGTTTTACGTGATATGCTTATATGTATGCTTGATGAAATACTGAATGGATATTTCTGCTAATGTTCAAGATTAGTTTAAAAGTAACTGCACTTCGGCTATTCACGTTTGTGAAAGTTTGATAATTGAATCCTTACCTGTTCACCTTTTTATAATAAACCCGAAATGACTGGGACGACAACGATGACACTTTTAGTACAAGTAGGAACTCCTACTGAGAAATCATATATTTCTCACTCCTATGTTTATTTTCCGTTGTCGTTACCAGAGACAGACGTGTCCACCTAAAGCAACGGTCAGAAATGAGGAAGGAGGTAGCACGTGAAGATTTCAAACCATTCAAGTAGGAGCATTCCGAGCTTTAGTTACATTATAGTTTGTGAGAAACAATTAGTAATAGTAGAACTTATATTGTTATTTGTAATAACTTATCAGTATGATATGCCCTGTTGTGACTTATGTATTAAGTGATTATATTCCAGTTTATGTGATAATAGTTCTACACTTAGTCTCTTATTCCGCTTATTTAATTAAGTGCACAATGTAACTTGATTATTATCTATAAAAGCGCTATGTATTTCACTTCTCGTTACAGGCTTAAGTTTTCAAAAAATTAATTTATTTAAAGAAAAAAAAAACTTCCACTATTTTTCTAAGTTAATTTCAAAAGAAAATAAATGTAAGGCATAAGTGACAACTAATAGAATCCAAATGTGAACTTAAGCACAGTGGGGTTCTATTAGGGTGTTACATCACCAAGCAAGTACCACTGTAAACTGTAAACTAGCAAGATAAGAATAGGCATGCTATTAAGAAACCATACAATTTAGTCATTTTGCTTTTTCAACTGTTAAGTGGCTTTGATTATTGATACATCTTACGTGTGTGTGTGTACATTTTAAATCAACATATACAATTTGCATGTTCATCATCATTATATTTATTCTTTTGATAAGATTACTTATATATGAAGTTGTTTAAAAGCTTAAGGCAAAAGTAAATACTACATGATGATAACATATTGGGCATTGATTATTGTTATGCCACACCTTTTGGCTTAATTCATCTTCTCAATAAAGCCACCTGATTAGTCAGTGACCATAGTTACGTATTTACCTTATAAATCCTAACTTGAGTTAGTTGAAGCATAATCTTGATTAGCCAAGGTCAAGGTAACTGAATTTACTATTCTAAATTATAATTGATGTTTTCAAATTCAAAGTGAGAACGTCTTTATCATAGCATATTCTTTATTCTCTACTATTTCTGTCTCCTTGGTGTTATTTGGCTGCTTGTTTTTGTTTCTCTTTGACATAATGTGAATATTCTTTTTCTTCCCCTTTTTTTTCAGGTATTAATTCAAATTCAGTAGACCTTCATACTTCTCGCTTGTCATTCAAAGGTAGTGCTATCCATAAAATGACTTAAACTAATGTTTTCATGTAAAATTCTGAATAATATCTTCTTTCTTCAAGCCTTGCTATACTAGAAGGAATTGCAATCAGCTTTAACCCTGAGTACAAAGTTTTGGGTAGTACTTACCCTGGATTGCTCAAAAAGTACTTACTGAGAGCTCCCTCCAACTTAAGACTTCTTTGGAGACTCTTCTATATAAGGTAAATATTGGAAAACATGCTTTAATTGTGGTAATTGACATCCTGGCCAATAAATACAGCTTTAATTCTGAATATACGTTTTTTTACTTTGTCTCACTTGTCTAGATAATTATGTTGAAAGCATTTTCAATTCTTTCACTTAACTCTTGATTCCTATCCTCTTTTGTCAGGATAGTGTTTTCAGAATAGATCGTTTAGAGTCTTTGCTAATAGAGATGGAATTTTTTCTCTTATTTTCTTTTTTGACTATTTCTATATGAAGTTGAAATATTGTGGGTGCATTTTTTTTTTAATCTTTTTTGCCTGTTAATATCCATAACCTAGCCTTTGATCCCTGTTTCCAATTTGATAAATAAGTCAAAGCCCTGTTTTATGGCTAATTTTATTGTCCTAATATCATTCCTGATTAATTTATTGGCTATGAAATCCCAAAAATATTGTCAAGATTTCATTGTGTTGCATATCATTTGGATAGATTAGTGTAATTCTTTTGCAAAATAGACACTACAACATTTTTGGTCTGAGGCAACGCTTAAAAAACGTTGCCTAAACTTACAAAAAGTGTTGCCTTTGATCAAAGGCAACACTTTTCCATCAAAGGCAACGTTTTTACGAGGGTTGGCTATACTGGCGTTGCCTTTTCTTTAGAAGTGTTGCCTTTACTATAAAAAGCGTTGCCTTTTATCAAAGTTGAGGTAACATGTTATAAGCGCTGCCTTTCCTCTTAAAGTCAACCCTTTATGAGCGTTGCCTTTTCCTTATAGGCAACCCTTGATAAATGTTGTCTTTTCTCTTATATGCAACGCCCTATACTGATTGTCTTTTCTTCGATTATAGGCAACTTACAAGAAGCGTTGCCTTTGCTCTAAATAAATGTTGCCTTTTCTCTAGTTATAGGCAAGACATATCCAGTGCCAATTCTATTAATAAAAGCAACACTTTTAAACAATATGTTGAGGGCATGAAAGAATACAATTTAAAACCAAAGTCGTGGCAAATTGCTACTTATAGTTTCAAATATAACATAGCATTTTAGAATGTAACATAAATCTAACATCATATAATGCCAAGGAACGAGTTGAGTAACTACATGAAAAGAAAAAAGATTATCTGCCTAATAATTTCAAGGAACGAGACATAGCTGCAGCTTAATGCCATCAAACACTTCTTTACATTCAAATGGAACCTGCAAGTGGATAAAATTAAATAAGCACAACCTGAAAAATCTCACTCATACATTTCAGACATTTTATTTATGCACATTTCAAACATTACTTCAACCGAGATGTAGATATATTTTTAGTGCCGAACAAGATAAAAAAAATTTATATGCCTTAAACAATATGTTGAGGATGTGAAAGAATTTACTTTGCCATTATAAGCATGTATGAGCTTCCACTAAGCAAATTTAGACTAAAGTTGATATATTTTTAGTCTTTCCCTAAATAATAAGGTCTTTAATACTTTCAATGTTTTATAATATATAGTCTCATCAACCAAATATTTCATAATATATAATTAGATCTTTAGACAAGGTCTTAGATGGTTATATGCATGATTTGTTTCTATCATATTAGCTACCACTCTATAATTCCACTAATAAGAAAATAATGATTCACCTTAAGAGGCCTTTTGGAATCCTTATAACTATCTTCTTGCCCTTGTTCCACCTGCAATGATAATATTACTTAGTTAATGAATTGTCAATAGTACAATGGACATGTTCTTACAGTCATTTTTGACAATGAGTTCAGCTTTTTCGCAAAGTCCTTCAACTCAGAAACTGTCTGTCTAGATATAATAGAAAGCAATATATATTAGAAAGTCTATAGAGATCCATTATAATTTTCCAAAAGTTATGACAACTTGTTTAGAGGCTTCTGAAAATTTGAATGCTTGAACAAACTATTTATCCAGTATTTTTTTTATTACAATAAATCTTGCATTTAGCAAGCATGCATACAACTGTGACAACTTCATGGATTTGATCTCCAGAGAAGGAAAAACATGCAATGGGATTTCAGTGGTTGTCATCTCTATGTAGTCTTGCTTCATGCATGTAGCTTTTTGATGCAAAATCTGCAATACTGCAGACAATAACTAAGAAACTAGAACTATATGGAAGCCAAAGATCTTCTATCAAAATATCATTCTCCTGTGTGTGTGAGAGTGAGAGTGTGTGTGTGTGTGTGTGTGTGAGAGAGAGAGAGAGAGAGAGAGAGAGAGCAGGGGAGAGATTATTAAGAGATGACTATGAAGTCAACCTGAACAACAACTTCAAAGTTGAGATCCTATATCTCCTTAAAAAGCTTGTCACTAACACAGGCTATGCAAGCAAATATTATTTCAAGAAATATAAATTAAAGAACAAAAGCAAAATGGAGGATGAAAAAGTGAAAAGAAAAAAAAAAGATGTCTAAACTATGACTGGAAAAAGAATTTAGCGAAAAGAAAGCATCTCAAACAACAGATATATAGAGGAGATTGTTAACTTCCATAGATATTGAATAGCCAACTAGAAAGTAGAAAGAACAAGTGAAAAAGTAACTTACGTTGAATTAAGTGGAACTTCAGCCTTTTTTTCCTTCTTGTTGAAGACCCATGATAGATGCATTGAGCTCTACAAAACCATCTTTTATATGCAAAAACTGCATTAAAATTGAAATTGAATCAACTATACTTCAACTCTACTTGCATATACTGAAACAATATTTTTCTAAAGGCAAGATTATGGCATTGGACTAATCCATGAAGCCTACATACAACTCTAAAACTCTGTGGCCCTTGTCCAAATCATTAAAACACACATTAGGAAATTAAAGTTTTCATGTTCAAATTTACAAAATGACATAGAAATGAAGGCAAAGAGAATATTAAGTCGATGACCAAACTTTTTTAGGAAATATTCTGAAGAGAAAAGCTTGATCAAATAACAAGCAACAAATGTTCAATGAAATAAATAGTCTTTATAAATGTGTAGGAATTACGCATTAAGTTGCCTTATCAAGTAGCCCCTAATACGTTAGCGGGAGCACAGAGGAGTAACCATGTCCACCTGCATTCAATGGACACCCAATTTCAATGATCATTTTCATGGATATCACTTGTACATAGCACAAGGCAACTGGCGGAAAATACTTGAAGACACTACAAATTATGAATCACAGGGATGAGATGGAAAAACAGGATATACCTCTCAATCTAAAAGGATTAGAGTATTTATCTCTAGCAAAACCATCCATACAAACAAAGAACCATTTTCCCCTTTCTCTTTAAAAGACCAGTTAAGGCTTTGAAACTAGAAAAGCCTCGAGGATCCGTTGGCAATGAATAAGGCACCCACACAAAATAATTAAAATAAAATAAAATAAACCAATAAAACCAGCGTCAGTCAACACAAGAAAAAGAATGATGAAATCTTCAACAATGAATGAGAATGAGTTCAATGGGATTCGTTCAAACCTTGACAATGATACTCCAGTGGATCAAAGAGAAGACGGTGAAGAGAATGATTCAGATGTCAAGCTGTACGTTGTGGCTAGAATCGCGACGCCTTCGCCTTCGCCTTCATCGTCATCGTCCCCACAGTCGACGTCGGATTCCTGGTTGTGGAGCTTCTTCCAAGGGGTGGACCGCCGGCGCACGCGGCGCGCTGGAACTACGAACACAGGGGCCACGTGATAGAGCTGGAACAGTGAGCACGGGGGTCACGCAGTGGAGCTGGACTCACGAACAGGACACGCGGCAAAGCTGGAACCGCTAACACGGAGGCCATGCAGCAGAGTCGGAACAGCGAACAAGGCGGCCACATGACGGAGCTGGAATCATGAACAAGGGGACGCACACGCGACGGAGCTGCTTCCACGCTTTTTGAGGGTTTCAGATCTTTTGATTTGGGATTTTGTTTAGCTCTAGGGATTGAGAGTTAGGGATGGAGTGTTTGTTAATAATAAGGGAGAAATGGGCTTTTGTTTCGGGCTGGTATGTGTTAAAGAATTTTAGACTCTTTTTTTTTCATGAGTTAACTCTTTAGTTTATAGTGCCAGCAAAGACAAGTTTTAGTGGGAAAAATTTTAGTCTTCCGTTAAAAAATTAGGCAACGTTTTAAAAGCGTTGCTAATTGGATTTTAAAAGGCAACACTTTGAAAATGAAGGGGATGCGCAAATAAATGTTGCCTGTTATTAGATTATATGGCAACACTTTAAAAGCGATTTCTTTTTAAGTTAAGGCAACGTTTCTAAGCGTAGCCTTAGATTTTGTTGCCTTAGCCGAACACAAATGCCACCCTTATAAAAGCGTTGTCTTAGACCCCAAAAGGCAACAATTTTAAAGCGTTGCCTTAAAAAAGTGTTGCCTTAGACCAAAAATGTTGTAGTGAGATTAGGAGACATGTATAGTTTTGCTGGTATTAATTGTCTTAAACATTTCTTGGAGGGCATGAATTGACTTGCTTTCTGGGGTAATCACCCTGAACATTTTTTTTAAAAATATTTCACTGAAAATTGCGACGGTTTCAAACCACCATAATTAATTTTTTAAAAAAATTGCCACAAATTGTGGCGGTTTCAAACCGTCATAATTCTATTTTAAAAATATTTCATGAAAAATTGCAACGATTCCAAACTACCATAATTGTTTTTAAAAAAATGCCGCAAATTGTGGCAGATCCAGACCACCATAAATAACAATTTCAAACCACCATAATTCACTGTAAATTATGGTAGTCATATAGGCTGATTGCGGTGGTTTTCTTATAATCACCATAATTTACTGAATGACATTCATAATTACAGTAGTTCAAGGAGCCGCCATTTGCTGCAAAAGCTGGGGGTTACAACCACCCTAATTCGCAAAAACAACCGCCATAATTTACCATTCTTTTTTGTAGTGCGCCAAATATTGGCCACCATCACCATTAGTGCTACCATGAAACTATCACTACCCTCCCAAAACCTTTTAACAACTTAATTGTGACCCACACAACCTGCGAGACTGATATCATGAAAGTACACGAAGACCCGTCATGAAATGGAAACTAGCAATTGCCACCACCGTGCATAGGACGCACCCATACCCGTCACAAAACCACTGGTGTGATGACCCCAAGCCACCATAGCCGGCCAACCCTTCAATCTCGGGATAAAACTCCTCAATGCTGTCAAAACCTTTCTCTATCAGCATCCTTTTTCAACCTCTAACCATCATTGGAAGCCTACCATCATTCGTGAACCAAGTCATGTCGACTATGGTAAGATCTATTTTATTTTTATTTTTTGTTGATCTTGTAGTTTTTCATTTAGGGTTGTGAAACATGTTGATTTATTATTCCTGAAGCTGAGTTTGTTAGTGATGTGTATGTACATTTGAAGTACAGTAGCTTGTTGTTAGTGATGTTGTTTTCCTTAGAAGGTTTGGGGCTGTTTATCATTATTTGATTAATGGGTGGTCTGTTTTGTTTATAAACTAGCATTCCATTTGAAATGTTGGATTGTTGGTGGATGGAATATGCTTCTATGGGCTGAATGTAATTTCGAAATAAATAGTAGGTTAGTGTCATGTGTTTTGCAAGTGGTGTTAGCAAGTAGTGGGTGGTCTAATTTATGTTATAGAGCAATGTCGTTTTAGGATAATTGTGAGAAATATGATTAATTTTACTAACAATTATTTGAAAATATTCTGCTGTTTGTTTGTTGGTTTGCTTTTGATTATAGAAGCAAACATGGAAAGTTATGAGACAGAGGTTTTTGTTGATGATTTAAGTGATGACCATAGCAGCAGCAACAATGATGATGAGAATAAAGAGGATTTTTCAAAAGAGCTGTGTAACAGCCCGATTTTTTCTATCTAAGCGAAAATGACCGAAATACCCCTGAGGTCATTTTCCACCCAGACTTCAAGGATAGCCGACCCAGCAGTCCTTGAAGGGCCAACTCAATATTAAAAGGGGATTATATGTGAATGGATGTTAATAAAGCAGAAGAATCGCGTTTTCTGAGGTTTCGAGTCAAAATGACCAAAATACCCCTATAGCATTTTTACATGGGTATGAGTGTTGTTTGAGCCTGGAAACCCTCTAAAAGGTTTAAAATGATGTTTTTATGTGTTTGATAACATCTATTTAAGTCCCGATGGACCTGGGCAATTTTTGCACAAAATTATGATTTTGCCCCTAGAATAGTAATTTTGAGCTTAATGATGTAATTAAGCAAACCTAAGCAATATTAGGCTCTAGTCGAATATTAATTAATTTTCATAATTAATCTAGAGTCAAAATAATATATCAAAGTTAATTAGAACCTAAAATTGCTTAAATTAAACTTAAATCTCTTTTTAAAACTCAAGATTCCTAGTCATGAAATCTTGAATAGTATTTTCTCTCTCCAATTTCTTAAATTAAGGAATTGTGTCTACATTTGTTTACACCTTAAAATGAGTTTGAATCCCCCTAATGATGTAAGCACACTCCCTAATCATGTTTTGATGTCCTTAATTACTTACTTAACTACCTAAACACTTAATTAAACTCCTAACCTTAAGCCTAATTGATGATACACCCAAATACACCCCTAAACTACAATTAAATGAAAGAAATCTCTCCTTCCTCACTCCATGAAGCCGCCGGCCATACCTCCCCCTCCATTCATGATATTTAATTCAAATGAACTTGCAAGGCCATACTTGACCATGCATGCTTGAAGCCATGCTTTGAACCATACTCACCTTACCTCCAACCATGCTTCACCATGCTTCAATAAAACAATCTCTCACCTCATGTTCCATGAGGAAAAGCTCACGACCACTCCCCCCTTTGAAGCACCCTCATTGTTTTGATTTTCTATAAATAGATTGCTTGGATGAACTTTGATCACTTTAGTTTATTTGCTAAGCTTTGAGTTTTCAAGAGTAACTTGAGTTCTTTCTTTTTCCTCCCAAAAGTTCTAAGAGTTCTTTTTCATCTTCCTCCTTGAGCCACCACATTACAATCTCAAACCACCACACAACCACCCTAAACCACCATCCAAACACTAAAACATCCTTCCTCAAACACAAGCTCACACAAAACATATTTCCTTTTCTTTTCTCCTACCTTGGCCGAATCTTCCTCTTCACTTTGGAAGAACATTTTCTTCTCATCCTCACTTCACAACCAAGCTCTTTATCTTCAACACTTGGTAGGGAGTTATTCCAAAGTCATTCCTTTACTTGAATATGCTTTGTTCTTGGAGAAAAATGTTGTTTTTATGAGCTTTCCTTGCTCATTCTTTTTGGTTTCGCCTTATTCTCTCCTTTTTCTTTTCGGCCTTCAAGGCCTAAATTTCTTCTCATGATAGCTTGATGATGAGTGTCTCTAGATGATGACTTTGTGTTCATCACAATGAGGCATATAAAGCTTGAGTTTTTCTTTCTTCAAGTTTTATTAAAAATGTTACTTAGCTCACTAAGGATTTTACCCTAAGAAAATAATTACAAGGATTTCAAAAAGCCCAAAGCTTACCCTTGTCAACCTTAAAATTGGCTGGCATGTTCTAGAGTTCACTCTAGATAGGAGCTTTTGGGTACATAATAAAGAATATGGTGTATTTCCTTTCCTTTTTAGTTTCGGCATTTTCTTTCCTTTATAGTTTTGTTTTCTTTTGTATTCATTTCCTTGAGCTTGATGATGATGTTCAAACCATGAAGTTTCTTTGGAATCTTGATTCAAGAACTCTAAAGCTCACTTTGTCTTGCTAGATAAGTGTTGGGTTGAGATTATTTTTGTTTTTCTAAAAGTCTTGTATGAACTCTAGTTAAAGTAAAATAAACTTGCACTCACATTTATTTCATGTCAACACTAAGCTACCAAGAGTAAAGAATAAGTTTGCATTCTCATATGTATATTTCAAGTTATCACTTAAATTTTAAAGATAATAATAAGTTGCATCTCATATTTATTTTATGCTTACACCTTATAATAAAGAATAAAATAAAGTGCATTGCATATTTAAGTTTATGTCATCACCTAAGGAGCCTAGAGCTCAAAAGACTTGCCCACTATTATCTCAATCAAAGTTTGGAAAATGGAAATGTTTCATGGGTAGTGATTTCAGCCATGTGATGGAGATGGACCTAGTATAGGTTTCATCTAGTAATACGTGCCAAAAGCCTATGTTTTATGATTTTCTTAAGCATAGGAGAACTTAAAGAATATTTCAAGCATGATTTTATGTTTTAAATGTTAACCATGAAGAAATTAAAATAGCTACTGCCCTTATTCATTTTATGATGACTTTAATGAAATAAATTTATTTCCAATGAGTTTTAAAAGTTCTAAAAACGTTCCAAAAGAAGCTAGCAACCTATGTGTATTAGAAATGAAATTCTATGCATGATATGATGATGGATGTTCACGGTTTTGCCTTGCTATTTTGTTCACTGTATGATGATGATTTTATTATGTTAGAATGAGTGGATTCATGTACAATTGATGTTAGAATTAATTTGTGAAAGCTAAGAAAAACTAGTAATTAGAAAAGATTTAAAATGAGAATTCTAGAACACTTAGAATACAAAGAATACTGTTTCTGTCCAGCAACCTTTAGATGTTGTATTCATGTTTTATAATTAGTTTATATGTGTAGGAATCCCTCATAATTGGTTTAGAAATTATTGATAGCGCCTTAGGTGAAGATGGAACTTAGAAAGGGTCTAAAACGTAGTTTCTAAAACCCTATAATGATATGAAATCAAACTGTCCAAATCTGTCTAAGCTGTACGGATTGGTTCCTAGGCATAAAAGTTAGTGAGAATAATTAGTTGTGAGCCTATAGGTGCATAAAAGATTAAAATCGGATGATAGAGTACTTAGATTTCAAGTTTAAGACCTTAAGGGTCAAAGCATAAGACGCCATAGGTTAGATGACACAACGAATCTATTAATCCAAGTATGATGTGATGATGCATGTGCTATGATGGGTATGTTTATATGATTATAAGTTTATCATGATTATGGAAATTGAATGAGAAAGTACATGCATGATGAGTTTATATGGCATAAAGCAAATTTGAGGAAATTCGGTATACAGCCGTTATGCTGCCAAATTTCCACCAAATTTGAAAGACTTGAGAATGTTTTTGAAAAGCTCCAAGAGATTTTAAAAGTGACACATCACTGAGACGCATTTCTCTCGCTCCGGTAGGGAGGAGGCAAATCCATGAGGGTATTGACATCGAGCTTGCCAAAGCGAACAATTCGCTGTGCATTAGATAACAGTAGAGCGTTTCAAAGAAGGAAATATTCCTATGGACTCCCTGAATTAAAGGTTATGATAGGTGATCCTTATGCTGCCTAGCGCGTACTCTAGAAGTAGGGATTATTATGTTTACGCTTATCATAGGATAAGTAAGAGCTAGTGACGACTAGTTAAGGTATGAGTGCATAACCTAGAGATGTTTAAGGTGGCCCCCATGATACAAAGTATGATGTTTAAAGTCACATAGTTGAGAAAAGAGAAAAGTGTCACATGAAAAATTACATGCCACTTTATGCCATTTATATGATGTTTCTTGATGTTATGACTGATTGATTTCCTTACATAGTATATTATCATGCATTCATGCTTTGCTATGTTGCATTCATAACATTAAGATTCATTCTAAAATGAACGAACCTTGGATAATTATGTTTAGAAACTTAAAAATGAACTATGTGTATGCTTACCCTTTTTGATAAACCCAAGGTTCCTGAGGATGATGACGATGTCTCTTAGATAGTAGGTTCCCTATTGAGATTCTTTAGTAAGATTCTCACTCTCTCTCTTTCTCTCTTTCTTCCCTATCACGTTTTCAAATCAAGATGGCGACATTCATACTGTTCATAGACACCCCCACATGGGAGGTTCATTATGACCCTGAGCACCAGTTATATCATTTTGAGGGACAATGCTCTGTTAAAGTGTTCATGTTCGTGGGCCGTCCCTTCACACACCCAGTACCCAGCTACTGATTCTCCCCGACGTCCCCCTATGGCGTCGACATGGTTTTTGAGCGCGCCCGGACGCGCAATGAGAGGATCCTCCGTACGCACACGAATGCATCGGTCGTACGAGACTTCCCCGACTACGTGCCCCATTCTTAGTCTTCAGAGGCAGACCCCTCGGAGGATCCATCGACCCACATGTATAATGAAACTCTGCCTCCACTCCTTCGTTCATGAGAGAAGGGAGTGAGGAGACCGTGACTCAGCCAAGGTTGGCTCGGAGGCCAGCCATGCACCCTCGTCGTGGAGCACACGTCCAGCCACAATACGTGCCCACTCCAGCCAAGTTACGTTAGTGGATCGGTTATGTCCCACCCTTTTCGGGACCGCAGCAATAGAGGTTCTTGAGGAGAGTTGGTGTACACACCACATATAGATTAGGATAAACCTTCTTTTGTTATCAAGGTTATCCATTTTAGGTGCACTAGGGTAGGGTGTCTTTCCTTTATGTTTTCCTTTGTATTTCTATTTTAGCTGTATTTGCTTTATGTTGTATTTGCATCTTTGTATCAAACTAAATCTCGTATTTAGGTGGGCATATTATGATATTAATGCAATATTACCTTTGGTGTGCTATTAATTGTTTAATACTATGATATGCATTTCTATCTTGTGATTTATTCTTCATGGGTTACAATGTATGATAGCGTATGTTCAGGTTATACGCGGCTCTTACTTTATGTTTCAAAAAAAAATTTTACCAGTATTTTCCGCTAAATAATTTAGAAAGAATGAGACTAAAGAGTAATAAACTAATGGTTAACCTAAATACGTTCTAGGAATATTGGGTTGAAAATTAGGATGTTACAAGCTGAATCCAAGTGGAAATAGTGAAACAAGAAATTACAATAATGCTCCTAAAAATATTGAGCAGATTTCTTTTGCCTATTTTGTGAATAGGGAGTTCAAAACTGTTGACGAATCCTATGAGTTGTATGTAAAGTATGCTAGATGTGTTGGTTTTGGCATGTGCAAGGGAGATGTTGCTCATGATGATTATAACAATTTGATAAGGTAGATATTTCTATGCAATCGGGTAAGATTAAGAGACAAAAAGCACTTTGAAAGGTTTGATTGAAAGACGGGGCACAAATGGAGACAAGAACAAATTGTATGGCAAAGTTGTGTATTTACCTTGACAAAGCATCTTAACTTGTAAAGTGAGCAGGTTGGATGAAGAACATAATCAGGAGTTAATCCTATTGCGATATGTATATCTAATCCCAAATCATTCTCACATGATAGATTTAGATAACATGCATAGACATGGGATCGCAGCATCTCAAATTTTGGGTTTCTTGGCTGGGCAGGAAGGTGGTATGAAGATGTTGGATTCTTGAAGATAGATGTAACACCTGGGGATGAGGGTGAGGAGTGATTGCCAGTGCCAAGAACACACAGACAAGGATCGGCTCCTCACAAGGCCTTCTAAGCGAAGAGGTGCATGAATGAACCGATTATATACCCAAATGAGAGGGATCCTGAGACTGTATAGGTATGGGACTATACAGTTGATGATGACTTATATGAATTGATTTGTACAACCTATACCAACAAGATGCATCTTCTTTTCGGTAGCCCATCACTAAAGAACTCCATAGTTAAGTGTGCTTGACCTGGAGCAATTTTGGGATGGGTGACCTCTAAGGAAGTTTTCTCAAGAAGCATGTGAGTGAGGACAAAATATACTGAAAAGACTCTTGTTGGTTTGTGGGGATAGTTGTCAATCCATAAAGCAACATGGGTTGTTACAAATGGTATCAGAGCCATGCCTCTCCTAGTATGGTGTGGCTCAGGGACGAACCAAGCAAAAGCTTGTGGGCATGTAATGCCCATGGATGAGGGCGAGAGCGATCACCAGTGCCAAGAAAGCACGGACAAAGAGCGTTCCTCACAATACCTTCTAAGCAAAGGGGTGCATAAATGAACCGATTACACGCCCGAATGAGAGAGATCCTGAGACTGTATAGGTATGGACTATACAGTTGAGGATGACTTATATGAATTGATTTGTACAACTTATACCAACAAGATACATCTTCTTTTTAGTAGCCCATCACTAAAGAACTCCATGGTTAAGCATGCTTGACCTGGAGCAATTTTGGGATAGGTAACCTCCTGGTAAGTTTTTCCAAGAAGCATGTGAGTGAGGATAAAGCATGCTGAAAAGACCCGTGTTGGTTTGTGGGGACAATCGTCAATCCATAAAGCAGCATGGGCTATTACAATAGACCTCTATAGTTACATTGATAGAAGGCGCGCTAGGATAAATGATGGATATGCCAACACAGCTATTAGTTATTTACATGGAAAGGCTGATTTTGAACCAATGATAGTTGTAAGGTATAGTGCAACAAATAATGGTCGGTTAGGGAAATTGCTTTAGGCAGATGGGTTGAGTCGAGTTGACTACCAATACTTTGATTACGTGGTTGCCTTTGATTCAACTTACAAAAAGAATAAGTATAATAAACCCTTGGCTATTTTTTCTAGCACTAACCACTATCGTCGAACTTGTATTTTTGGGTTTGCATTACTTATTGATGAATCTACAGCCACATATGAATGGTTGTTGGAGTACTTTTTAGATGTTATGATGGGTAAATAATCTAGCTTGGTGGTAACTGATGTGAAAAGGCAATAGGGGAGGCGATTAAGGTTTTTTCCCACATGCTACCCATCGGTTATGTGCTTGGCACCTGCAGAAAAATGCTATATCTAAATCAAGATTTTGGATTTTGTGATGCTTTCAAGAGAAGCATTTATGTAAAATTTGATTGTGATTAATTTGAGCAGTATTGGCATGATAACGTAGAAGAGTTTGGGTTACATGATAATAAATGAATGAGGAAAGCATATAAAAGGAAGGAAATATGGGTCAATGCTTACCACCGAGACAAATTTTGTGCTAGGTTCAAAACCACTTCATGATATGAGGGTATAAATTCCTTCATCAAGAGATTTACAAAGTCAAGGTATAGTATACTTGAGTTAGTTCAAAAACATGGAGCATGTAGTCAAGAAGTACAGGAATAACGAATTGGCTGCTCAGTTTAATTCGATATATGATGAGCCTTTGTTGACAGCAGGGCTAGAATCAATTGAGCATGAAGCTGTAAATCTATATATAAGGGAGATTTTTAAGGATGTAAAGAAACAAATAGAAGCTATTTCTTCATTGTTTGTTCTTTGATGTGAAAGGATTGGAACTACTAATATGTACAAAGTATCTAAGCATGGTAAGCCTGATCGTGAATATATGGTATTGTTTGATAGAAACTTAAAGCAATATGAGTGTAAATGTCGAATGTGGAACGATTTTGGTATTTCTTGTAGCCAAATGTTTTGTGTGATAAAGCATGAGCAAGTCCTAAAACTGCTTGATACACTTATTATGAAAAGATGATGCAAGAATAAAAGGACTTATGATCAAAGTGTGAGTGAAGCCAAAGAGGATAGTTAGTCTTGCCACGTTATGGTGCATTATGTGCTGCTAGCCAGTGGATGTTATTCACTAGGGCTAGAAAGTTGCCTTATTTTCGACACACAATGGATGAAATTTCTAGAATATCAACAAAGTTGGAGCATAAATGTTGATTGGTGAAAACTAGTCCAATTGCTAATAATAGCATAAAAGTTGGTGACTGTGATGTCTCAAGTCCATGTGTAATTGGCTAAGTCTAGCATAGCATTTGGGTATCCCGGAAACCTCCGGGTCTCAAAAAAATCATCTTTTATTGAAGTCTGTTTGTTTTCAATGTAGAAATATTCACTGCAATGAGTGTTTCTCACTCACTACAGTGAGCAGAATGGTCAGACAGGTGTGTTATAGCCAGTTTTTCTTGTTGCAATGCAGATCCCCAATATTAGGACGCGTTAAAATGGTGTAGTTTCATTAAAACACCCCCAACACTATATAAACCCATTTCCAGGATAGGGTTAGACATCCCAACCACTGCCAACATTCTCTGTGCCTCTCCCTCACGTTTCCTTTTCATTTTTCCTCCTTCCTAAGCTTTTAATAAGTGATTTTCATGGAATTTAACCAATTTCTTCCTTTTTTTATCTAGTTTATGAGTTAGCTTATGGTTTTCTTACAACTTTCTTTCTCTCTATCATTCCAAACTCAGTTTTCGGCGATAACAACAAATTGTTTATGTTTTCATTATATTGTTTGGTAGTTACCGATGTCATTCTTGCTCTCCAGGGTCAAGTTTGCAATGAAAGCACACTCCCGGCCATGAACGATCAGTGGTTTTAAGCTCATTATTAGTACTCTTTCAGCTGAAAAAATTGTTTATGAATTTTTAGAATGATTTATGCTAAGAAAATATGCTTTTATAGATTATAGAAATTTTAGAAAATTATTGTTTTATAGTTATTATGAAAATATTTTTAGAAAGCTCATGGAACTATATTTGTTGTATGTATGTTTTAAAATTATTTATCAGTTAGAAATTGGCATGAACCTTAGTTAGCATGAACAGTAGGAACATTAAAATATTTTGAATATTAGTTTTTAGCCAATGATTAGTGAAAAATAAAATAGTGAGTTAACAGATGTACGATTAATCATTAACCTAGTGTGATACCTTAAGTACACATGTCTCTAAATAAGCCCAGTATGGCCTTAGGGTCCCCCAAGACCCGCCCGTGTTGCTGGAAAGGCCCCGAATGCATAAATAACCACGAGATGCAAAAGTAGGTATTGTTGCTGTATTCTACAAAACTTTGTAGAATAGGCCTGCTGCAGCGAGCTTGGGTCACTACAATAAGTAGGGGAGCCAACTCGTGTCTCTTGTGTCAAACGGGTATGATGAAGCAAGCAGGCCCGGTGACAGCACAATAGAAAATGATATAGTTTTGGAAAATGATACCTCTCTCTTTAAAACCCCCAAGCTCGACTCTCCCATTTTAGAACCCAAAACCTACTCCTCCCCAAAACTCTTCTCCTCCCTATTTCGATAATATCCACTACAATCCATTCCCTCCAAGCTTCAAGGTAAGTAATGCTGTTAGTTTCATCATCTTCTTCCTTTCTATTTCATGCTCTACGTATGGGTTGTTATTGCTCTCTCACTATTGTCAAGTGTGGGTGCTCCCCTGATATTGTTAGGGTTTGTTAGAGTTATCTAGAGATCCCCATAGATTAATCTCAAGTTTGGTGATTGTGTTATAAACATAGGTGCCATCCCTGATCCACAGAGACTAGTTGGTGTGGACACCATTCCTTCCTCCCTACCAAGTGAGTGGGTTCAAACTCATGACCTTATCTTTTGTCATTATGATTATGTTTGTCCATTATGATTTCTAAACGTGAAATTCGAGGTAAAAATATGTATAGACTATGATTTTGCAAGTTATAGCAAAGATCATGATTTTGATTATTGCATGAAAAATGTGTTCAAGAAAACCATGGGACCATGATTAGATTGTTGCATGCTATGAAAGTGTTTTAAATGCTCATGAAAGAATTTGTTAGAGAATACACAATTTAGCAATTTGACTAAAGTTGTCAATGTGTTTTATGAATTTATGATATCACTATGTTTTTAAGATTTTGGATTTTAGACTATGTTTTTAGAGTACCCGGTTGAGATTTTAGAAAAGATTGTACAAAGTACGACTTAGTTTTATGAATATGAATATTATTATGATTTCATAGTTTTCAAGCTTATGAATTCAGAGATGTTTTCTTATATAACTATGTTGTTGTCACAACGTACCCAGAGGGGGCGCGCCGAGACTCGGATAGCGATCGTTTGGTTTTTTTGAAAATGTTTAGGAGTCGCCACCAATTTTAATTCTGGAAAAATTGGAAAACCTTTGATTTTGCAAACTGGTCTTTAAAATAAGATTTAAGGTCCGGGAGTCTGATTATGATTAGGGAAGGGTGGAAACTTAATCCCACTGCACCCCTAATACATCCGTATAAATACGGTTACCCTAGAGCTTATTATGCAAATTAATTATGACTTTAAAATATTTATTTTTCCCCAAAAGTTAGCAATTATGTAAAATATAAAGTAAAATAAAATAGAAAGAAATTAAATTAAAAGAAAACAATTTAATGAAAAAATTAACTTTGGTTTGATAGTTGTAAGCTACGCACGCATTCTCCTGGTGCAATGAGGAACTCAAAACCACGTCGTTCTGTAGAAAATGCTTGTGTGTTGATGGGTTTTTAATTAAGATAAAACTCAAAAGCTGTGTTGATTGATTTTAATTTTGAAGATAAAAATGTGTTAATGGATTTTAAATTTGAAAATGATTTTTGGTTGATTTTGATTTTGAAAATGATTTTTTTATTGTCAAACTGTTAAAAGAAAATCCGATTTTTGCACGAGATTCAAGGCCGCACTAGGTTGCTCAGTGAATCTCTATGATTCAATAATATATAAAGGAGGAATCCACCTCTCAGTCATAGTTATTGACCATTGCACGGATAAAATAATATTTTTATTATTTTTATTATTTTTATTATTTTTTATTTTTATATATTATTTTTCGTTATTTTTTATTTTTTTGTATATTTTTTTTAAAGTAGTCCTAAACTCTAATGAGAAAAAAAAAACCTTCAGAATGTTTGTTTTGGTTTTTTGTTCTGAACCTTAAGGGAGGCCCAATTCTACAAAAACAAAAAAGAACTTAAAAAAAAAAAAAATAGACACACACACGCAGAAAAAGAGAAACCAAGGCCCAAACACCCAAACCGAATAACACTAAAAAAAAAAAAAAATCTTAACCTAACCCCACCCCTTCCCCAAACAGACACACACACGCACACTGAGAGGGAGAGAGAGAGAGCAGCGACGCAGATACGCGGAGAGAGAGAGAAGGAAAACCGTGGCAGCGATTGGCGACGGCGAAGGGAGGACCCACGGCGGGTTCGCGGACCGACAGCGCGGCTGGGAGGTCAGGTCGCGAGGGAGACTTCTTCGCGTATGGTTCGCGGTCTGTGCACGAAGGGGGAAAGGAAGGGGGAGTTTCGCAGCGGTGAGAGGCTGGGCGGAGGCGCAGCAAGCTGGGCTATGGCTGGCGAAGGGAGGAGTGCGAGGTCGCGGTGGTTTTCTGGGCGGAGCGGATAAGGAGGATCGCGGCTGTGAGCGAGGGAAGAGGTGGTTTGCTGCGCGCGATCTGGTGGATCGTGTGGGGAGCTGTTCGGTGATGGAGCTGGCTGGCTGAGTGGGGTGGATAGATCCTGCGTGAGCCTGGGCTGGAGTGGTTCTCCGTTATGTTGGCTGGGCGGTGCTGGAAGATCGGTGGCTGTTCACGGTCAGGGAGGCCGGAGGGGGCTGCTGTCGGTGGCTCTGGCGTGGCTGGAAGGTTCTGGGCTATGAGGCGGAGGGGGATCGTGGCGTGGCTGGTTTAGTTCGACACTCAGACGGCAGATTCGTAGACAGCAGCAGGGGGTGATGATGCGCAGTGAAGGCAGCAGCTCAGGGACGTCACCAGTTGCAGTAGGGAACTCCAGAACTGGGCGCGGTTTCGAGGTACTTCCACTATTGGTCCCCGGCTGATAGTTCTGCTTTCCTTCCCTTTTATTTTTTGATTTTGTCTTATTTTACTTCTGATTTGGATTTTTGGTTGGCTGCAAATGTTGGTGATGGATGAGTTATGTGATGGTGACGGTGATGGTGGCTGTTTTGTTCACCATGGGAATGGAAGTTGCTGAATGGCGTGGTGAGTTTCAGGTTGTGGTCACAGTAGTGAGAGTGAGTTGTCTCTCCTTCTGATTGTTCTCTCCCCCCCCCCCCTTTTTATGCCGAGCTTGGTCTTATCAGTTCCTTAATCCCATCTTGTCTCTCAGATGCAGGAGGAGCCTAATGCTGAACTGCCTCCCACGCTTCTGCCTTGCTTCTGGCATGCCCATCACTTTGCAGAATGTCCATCACTCCTGCAGGCTGCTTGTTGTTTGCGCAGCGTGTTGGACCAAAAGAAGTGGAGCTGCTGCAGGGGCAAAGAAGAGGACCCATGATGTGGTGTCCTGACACATTTATTTTCATTCCATTTTTTGTAACTGAAAGAAAAAAGCCGGATTGGGTTGGAAAGAAATGGGTTAACAATTTTGTTATTTTTTTTGGACCGAAAACAAAAGGGACCAACTAGTGGCCTAAAATGTACTGGACTGTGAACAAACGTGAATAAGTTACAAAAAAACTTGAAACAGAATTAGACCAACTTATAAACAACATTTTTTTTTGAGTTTTCAATTGAAACAAAAGACGCACATTTTCAAAAGAAGTAAACCAAGGGACTACAAAACAACTCTATTTTTTTTTTATTTTGAAAAGACTTTAAGAGAGAAAGTAAAATATGCGAATTTTGAAATTTTCTTCAGAAGGCCGGACAAAATCGGGTGTTCACAGTTGTAAATATTAAATTATTTAAGTGTGTTGCATGTATATTACATTATGTATATTCCTTGGTTGTCTCATGTGGGTGATGGGTGAGAATTAATTCACTGAGTCCGTTGACTCACCCCTCTTCGTTCCTCCTTACAGTTGCAAGTTCAATTACTGTCCAATCACTGATCCCGTTGATGCGGTTGTTTCAGTTGTAAGCCTTACTTTGCAATAAGGCTTAAATTAGAATTATGTTAGAGTAGAGTGCTCCAGTAGACATGCAAATAGGATCCGAACTATACATTTATCTTCATATTATGTACTTAATTTCATAGCGAGGAACATTTATGTATATGTTTACAGTTTTCAAGTATGTATTTGAAATTTGTAGATTATGACTAGAATTTATGTAACAAGCTAGAGATGAATTTATGATTCGATTTTCAAGTGTTACACCGCTTTTCAGAGATTGATTAAGATGTTTTTAGAGTTATATATGCTAAATACCTCCAATTTTTATGAATTCGAGTATCATGTTTTAATTAGAGAAAATGCTAAATATTTTGAAGAAAATCATATTTTAAGTATGAAATTACACCATTTTATGCATTTAGAGAGTCATATCACCCAAAAGGCTTACATGAGATGAAATTCCTCATGTGTCAGTCATATTTTTAGATCGGGTCATGACGCATTGGTACCAAGTGGTTTGCTAAAGGACTAGCTCCATCCCGATTACCATAAGGAACCTAGTATGGTGTCCATTTATGGGACCTAGTTAGGTGCTCATCAGTTTTAGGCATCAGCTTAGTATAATTATTATATTTAGCTAGGCTCTTGTTTCTCTGCTAGTTATTGTCAGTATTTCAGTTGAATTGTTATTTTCAGAATAGCTATGTAATTAAATATTAAAATGTTTTATATCAGCTACATGTATGTTATTATGTATTATTCTTATTGTCCCATGTGGGTTGTAAGTGAAGAGTCGTTTACTGATTTTTGATGAACTCATCCCTCTCTTTTCCTCCATATAGATACATCTACAGGTTCAGTTGCACCAGAAGATCCTCCTTAGTAGTGTTACAGCTTCCTTGGGTAAGCTTCACTTTGGAGTGAAACCTTGGATGAGCTTCACTTCGGAGTGAAGCTTATTATAGATTTATGTTAGTTAGAAGTGCTCTAGTAATGTAGGCAGAATCCCGGATATCCATAGTTTTCTTTTATAAGTATTTATGTAATTTCAAGTTATTTTATTAATTATGTTTGGCTTTGGCCTAAATTATGGTTATTATGTCATTTTATATTCAGGATTTTATGTTTTGGAAACATTTTCATAATTATGAAATTTAATTAAATTTGAGATATTTGGAATATATTTTTATTATTTATGCATATTAGCCAGCCACATTACTGAAGGTTTTCGTGGAGACCTAATCCCTCACGTGCCAGTCACGTTCCCTAGGCAGGTCTTGATAAAAAATTACCAGAGTTATAGGTTTCCCTACATATTACTGGAGCAAGTGTCCACAAATAACATGGCATCTGTGTAAATAGCAGCGTGCCCATTTGCATTGACATAGTGTTATTTGTGTTGGTAAAAGAGTGCACGAGAAGAACGGGTTGAATCGTGCTTTGAAGCTTTCTTCAAATCTAAAACATGTAATAAAATACTATCAAGCTTGAAGCTTGAAGTACAGCGGAATAATGGTTAGATGTTTCAGAAAGTAGATTTCTGAAGCATAATGATAATGATACAACTTTAATAAAACTTAAGCAGTAACTAACATAAAGTGCATAACATAAAGGTGAGAGATCAGGGAAAAGAGAAAGGACACAAGTATTTTTATATTGGTATGGTCAACCTACCTACATTCAATACTCAACACACGTTGAGATTCCACTAATAACAAGTTTCTCAACTTGATAAAGTAATCTAGATAGTCTTTATATTAATCTTCCTAAGCTCTCACAGTGAATAGTGGACAACTCCAACTATCACAAACTGAGTAGTTCTAAACCAGCCTCTCCAAGCTGAACCGAGTAGTCTTGAACTAGTCTCTCCAAGCTGAACTAAGTAGTCTTGAACCAACCTTTCTAAGTTGAACCGTGACCTATAGACAACTTTTACTGCCACGTTGCAAGTAATTCTTCTCAGCCTCTCCAAGTTGAACCATGATGACTGGAGCACCTCCATAATCAAGTTCCAAGTAGTCTTGAACCAGTCTTTCCAAGCTGAACAGTGATAAGTAGATGCCTTTACCATCACGTTGCAAGTAATTTCACCTTAGCCTCTTGAAGCTATGTCTCACTCTGATCAGTAACGGATTAAGGTTACAAACGTTATGTGTTTGGGTTGCCAGTCAAACTAACCTACACCCATGTTTCCTTACAAATATTCAATAATACAGACTTGGGAAACATGAACGACTTCTTTTTCCCATCTCTTCCTAAGAAGAGTATACAAATCATTATAAAGCATAGAAAGAAGATTTTCTACATTTCAAGAAGATTGAATACATGCTATGATGAATAGCATAGAAAGTGTGGAGAGATTTTCCAGAGTTTTCTCTTTTATGTCTTCAACTTTTTCATCTATATTCAAGTGTAGCATCTCCATTTATACAGGTCATTCTTCATGACCATTGCCCTTGATCAGATCTCCAAGTGACCTGTGTAGATCATCAGCTGTGTCTTGGAACGCTCGTATAAAGAGGTAGGCTGATAGATTTGTCACATCGGTTGCATAAGTCATTGTATTATAGAGGTTTTTGATGTCGTTTTTCTTTTTACTTTTTCATTGTAGTTTCCAAACTCCTCCTTCTAAAAGCTAGGATCATTGATCAATCAGGTAGAAGACATGATATACTAGTTATAAAACTGAATTTGATTCGAGATTTGAAATTCGAATTTTGAATTTTCCTTCATTTCCTGTATCATTTTGTGCTCCACAATTAAGTTAACTTTTTGATCACGTAATCAATGTCTTGATCATTCTTCGATCTTCCAGTTTTCAATCTTAGATTTTTATGCTGATAAATTTGCAATTGTGATTATTGTTGATTGAGCAACACATTACTATAAGAGTTAGCGTGACTTCCTCATTTTTCAATGAACTTTCTAAAGTCCCGTGCTACTTTCTAAAGATTGTTTCCTTAGTCTTCTTGTTCTTGTACTGATCTACTTCATCCCTTGATGCATATGAACGTTCTTTACATGATATAATATTCACTTCATTTAAGCTTGTTCTCTTCCATGAGATAAAGCATGTTTGCACATGCAAAGTGAAATTATTTTAGCTTAAGTCCATGTAATACTCTTTGGAATTCTACCTGTTAAGCTTAGTTAAGAAACTCAAGGTAGCTATTAGTCGTTCTTCAAAATAGTTTCTTTAAATTGGCTTTGTTTTCATTCAAAACAATAAAGCTTATACTTTCTGAAGGGTTCTGTAGTTTACAATTTGAGGCCACTATCTAGGTTCAGTAAAAGTCTATCTTTTCTTGGCACTCATCATCTTGTTATATCTCCTCCTTTTCTCAAGGGTGACCATGCCACCTGTGAACGCTTCACACCTCAAACTTTGCCACAGGAGTGGCTCATCCAGAGATAGTGCTTGACTTAGAGCCTTGGAATAGATGGTAGCAAACTTGACAAATGTGATAAATAGACAGCTTAAGGCGACTACACATCCGCCTCTGGTCCAAAATACTAATGATTCAGCCTTGGAATGCTTCAAGAGGATGGACTCGCCCACCTTCGATGGGCGTCTGACCACCGAGGATCCCTAGGAATTTTTCAGAAGGTAGAGAAGATAGTTAATGTCATCCATTATTCTTCAAAGAAAGCAGTGAAGTTAGCTAGCTTCTAGCTTGGAGGCTAAGTAGAGCTATAGTATCAAGAGTTCTGATAGAGGCATGGGACCTCTAGCCCTTCCTCTTGGGAACAATTCAAGGAAGCCTTTAAGTGGAGATTCCTAACAAAGAGCTGGTAGGCACAGATGATTAAAGAGTTCTTGAAGCTTCGATTAACTATCGACATGACTGTCACAGAGTATGATGAATAATTCACCTATCTAGCCTAGGCCGCCTTTAGCATGTTATCGACAGAGACAGCTAGGGTGAGATGTTTTGTTTAGGGTTTGTCCAAGGATATTTTCCTCAGTTTGTAGCCTCACATTAGAACCATGGACTATGCTCATGTTATAAACATAGCGATTGGTCTTGAGAATGGTTTAGTAGAGCACAGGATGATGTTAAAGGCCAAGTTTCACGACTCTTTCTTGAGTAGAGTAGGTTTGAGTAAGGGTAACCATTGGTAGGGCCAGTAGCGGCACCAAATAGGCAGGGTCACTTTCTTAGAGCCCTTCCCTGCACGCCCAGCTAGATCACAGACTCAGAGCATAAGGGGTAGTTAGAACAATGGTAAGAGTTCATGGCAGACATATCCAGTGTGCCATACATGTGAGAAATGACATATGGGTCAATGCTTATTACATTTTACAGCATGTTTTATGTGTGGCCGGCCAGGCCACAAGTGCAGAGAGTGTTCGATGCTTTAGGGTACTTTTCGTTAAGGGTCAACTAACCCTTCTATGTCAGTTCAGTCTCTCCAATCGACACCCTAGGGTGGCTATGTCACCCCTGCAAGCCGTGAAGCAGGGGGCAGGGGCCCGGGCAATAGAGGCGCAAATGGTAAAGGACTAGGCAGTATGGGCCAAAGTAATGAGGGACAACCCCATTTTTTCACTATGACATCTTAGAATGCTCAGGATTCAAACAAAATGATAACAAGTTTAATAATTTATTCTTTTGATGCATGCCATTGTTTAACTCGGGGTCCAGCTACTTTTATGTGTCCTCGTTCTTCGTTGTACGGTTCGAGAGATTGCCTAAGGATCTTGAGGACCCATTTTTAGTTAGGGTACCTTCGGAGAACCCTGCATTCTTCAAAGATCATATGTGTAAACTCTATAACCCTTCAGAAAGTATGAACTTGAATGTTTTGATTAACAACAAAGCCAATTTAAAAAAAATACTTTGAAGAATGACTAATGACTACCTTGAGTTTCTTGACAAAAGCTTATCAGGTGACTTTGAGATGCATTATTGGAATTATGCTGAGATGATTTCACTATGCATGTGCAAACTTGTTTTTTTTTCTCATCAGAAGAGGAAAAGATTCAAATAAAGTGAAATTTATTAAGCAAAATGTGTTCATGTGCATCAAAGAAGCAACCTCACTATATGGTCATCAGAAAGTAACACTAAACTTCAGAAAGAAGGGATTCAATGATGATAACATTCAAAACTGGAAGCAGTGTGTTATTCAATCGTCAGTCATCATAATCATAGACTATTCATCAGTACAAAGTCAAAGATTGAAGATCAGAAGACAAATAAATCAACAAGAAGCTAGTAGCACTCTTCATAAAGTTCGCATCTTAAAAAGAGATGGAAAGAAATCAGATTTGAAATTCAAATTCAAAAAGACAAACCAGTCTTTTTTACCCGAAACATTATTTCTTCAGTACCCTCGATCAGCAAAGAAAAGACTTGTTAAGATGTTCAGAAACCATGCTTAGAAAGTAAAAAAAATAGTTTCTGAAAGACTTTAGAAACTTCAACTCATCAACGACTTCTGAAAAGAACTCCTGACAACCAAACAAGCTACTTCTCTATATTATATTTCCAATACTCAATTGATGCTTGAAACATGCTGGTTGGAAAGAAATCAGAGGCAACGGTAATAAAGGAGAATCATCTATAAATAGAGATGACTAAGCTTCAAAAGAAAAGAAAAAAGAGACAGAGTGCACAAACGCTGAAAAATTCTTTCAAAATCTCTCTATATAAATTATTTGCTAGATTTCTTGTATATAAAAATCTTCTTTCCACATACTAGATTGTTCATATGTTCTTTTGAGGAAGAATTAGCATAAAGAAGTCATACAAGCTGATTCAGATTTATCACCTCATATTCATAAAAGTAGAAGCTTGTGTGTAACATAATTCAAATCGTGAATCCAGTGTATCATCGATCCAGTAGTGATCGAAAGTTGAAAGCTTGAAGAGGCTACTGTAAAACTACTTGTTGTTGAGTTAGTAAGAGTGATTTACTAACGTTGGTAAGAGCTTAAGAAGGCTACAGTAAATATTATCCTATATTATTATTTCCTCGAGTTGAGGAAGTTTAGTGGGACTCAGTGGTTACTGAGAACTGGATGTAGGCAAGTGTTGACCAAACTAGTATAAATCTCCTAATTCAGTATCTTCGCATCCTTAATCTCTATTATTTTATAGTCTTTGATTTTGCATAAATACTTTATCATTATCTGTAACACCCTCCCAAGTACAATATTATCCTTAAGTCATGACATTGTACTCGAGAGTTATTACTTTTTAATTAGCGGACCTTTCTTAAATAACTATAGCAAATTCGATGGGTTCGTGTAGTAACTAGCATATTTCGATCAACATATATTGCAAGATAGAAAACATTTATTTAATATAAAGTCAATTATATAGGGAAGCTCTTCTATGAGCTCTAATACACATATGTTCTCTGTTAAGTTTACACATCCATACATACATCTAGTACATCTTATACAACCTCAAACACCCGACTACTGCCAATCCGACCTCTTTTGGTGTAGCGTCCCATAATTCTCTGGTTCAACCTGGAGACGACACAGGAACACAAAAACATATAGGGGTGAGAATTACACAATTCTCAGTAGGGCATTCCCCAAAATATGCACTGAAGTCATCGTTCCAGTCACTTAGGTTTATTAAGAAAATGTGAGCATGCAACATATTTCAAGGTTCATTTTAAAGTTCAAAAACTATTCTTCTGAAGTGGATTTCTTTTATCATTCAGCCATTTAATATACACATATCATACTACTCAACATCAGATAAAAGCATATATTGCTAAATCACAACTTAAACATATTAGCTTTAATATGGATACTAAAATTATTCACTTAGCACTTATAATAAAGGACTACTTGTAACAATTACTAACTCAACTCGTCTTGACCCTTGACTAATCTTGTCACGTCTGGGCATTACGTATCGCCATCCCTAGTGTGACAATAATGGGTAATAGACTGCTTTTCAGGATTGAGCTCATTCCTATACATGATAATTGGATTTACTTTCTCCAATTCTCACACAAACCTATTCCTAGCCAGGTTTACTTTCCCCGACTCAATTCAAGGGTAGTCAGGTTTACTTTTCTCGACAGACCGGATTTACTTTCTCTAGCCCAAGAAATACAATCTTATGCTTTTCTTTCGTATATACACAATTGTAAGAAACATTTTCATATCTATATACTCATATCAAACTAGTATCAAGTACCATTATTTCATCAATGAGTTCACATAATATGAATGAGATCAAATCATTAATTTCTCATCATCCTTTTTGCTAATTCAGCATGCTGTCAGAATTTCAGTCATCAAGAAAATTATGATTAAATTAGTAAACATCATTAGAATAGAGCAAACATAATTTTCAGAGACAATTCAATGTATTAAGGAGTCCCTTTAAAAATTTCAAGGCATGAAAAGGTGTCTAACTAAATTAATAGAATTTCACAATTTTGGAGGTCAGAATTACACAGTTTCAGCCAACAGCTAGAAGTTTCAATTTTTATACCCTATCAAATGAACTCTAAAATCATATAAAAAAAATTATATTTGAACCTCAATATGTCCTTAAAATCCTGTAAAAATTTCAGCTCAAACTTTGATCATTTACCAGGGTAACAAAATTAGACAAATTCAGTACTACAAGCTGGACTTGCTGGCAGAAACCCTGACCTGCTTGGTTTTCCCTTTTTTAAAAATAGAAAAGGAGCTTAAGATGAGCCAAGAAAATTAGTTGAAACTCTTCCATATGTTAGCTTGATCATATAAAAAGTTTAGAGCAAGAATCTATATACAAGCCCTACAGAAATTCATGAATTACAACCTGTCAGTACAAATCCGAAAATTTCAGCACATGATTCAAAACTTGTTTTGACAAAATGGGTTTCCTAACATCATCCAAACACTCTACCAAAATTAATAGATCAATATTCATGTATAATCATCAAATAAATCAAAAATTTCGAATTCAATCATTCAGAAAATATCAGGGCAAAATTTGAAAGAAAAGTGGATGAATAAACCTTACTTTGGTAGCTTTAAGGATCTTGGCTCCAAGATTGATTCCCTTTACTTCCAAGCCTTCAAACCCACATCAAAACCTTCCTTACATAGCTGATAATGAGCTCTCAAGGTAAGAAAAGTTGATGGATTCAAATTCTAATCGGTTAGATTGGAAGATCTTGATAAGTGGAATAAGTCTAGTGAAGGGAGTTTGTGATTTTATCAAGTGTAGACAAAGATTTTGGAGCTTTGAAATCAAGTTTCAAGCATTTTGAGGAAGCAAAAATGGAGTTTGGGCTGTCTTCTTTGATATGGCCGAGAATGAAGATAAAAATGATGAGGTTTTTTATTTTTATTTATGTTAAGATAATGTACACTTTAATTACTTATGGAAAATGTTTTCTTTGAAGATAAATATTGTAATTTTGTGCAATTCCTATTAGTTAGGCATAAAGGTGCAGTGGTGTGGCATATTCTAAACCACACACTTGTCACCATAGGTGGCAAGCTTGCACTGGTAGTTTTATCCGATATAAAAACTACACACCGTAATTTAACCGAATGGGTAAAATAGTGTACCCGAGTAGTCAACTATTACCCAAAAATTAATTCTAAGTATAAAATATTTATTCCTACCTATTTCTAATCTTAATCCTATAATTTCTCACTTTCGGACATCTCCGAGTCCTAATTCTAGGGTTTCGGCTGTCTGGCCCATTGTGGTCAGAAAAATACTATATATATATATATATATTTTACAGATTCGTTGGATTGCCCTGATCATTGCTATGTCTCTCAGATTTTTAAAATTATGACTAGAAATGATTAAATAAATTTTTATATAATTTTTAGGGTGTTACATTATCTCTTGTTTTTTCATCTGCTTACTAAAATTACTCGAACTTTCTAAATAGACTAACCTATCTTTTGCTGCACTTCAAGCTCTAAGCTTGATAGAATTTCCTTGAAAAAGTTTTTAGTTTGAAGTTTAAAGAAAAGAAGCACGATTCAACCTCCCTTTTCGTGCATTTTCTCGTTATCAATATGGATCATGTGGAGTCAAAGTTGGTGACATGGAGGCACTAGTAGATTTAATAATGTTGGATATGTCTGACTTTGATGTCATTTTGGGTATGGATTCATTATCCTTATGCCATGCCATTGTAGACTGTTATAGTAAAACAGTGAGGTACGAAGTCCCAGGTGATAAGCCAATAGAGTTTCTAGGTACATGGTATTCAACACCAACGGATTTGATGTCAACTTTGAGTGCACTGCGATTGATGGATAAAGGAAGTTGTGGATTCTTAGCTACAATCAGGGATGTAGAGGCAGAGACACTGAGTTTGGGCACGGTTCTGGTGGCTTATGAGTTTCCAAATGATTTTTTGGGTATGCACCGGAGAGAGAAGTAAAGTTTAGGATCGAGCTTGAACTAGGAGTTAGACCTATCTTTATGCCCCCGTACTACATGGCTCCAACATAGTTAAGGGAATTGAAAGGGCAGTTGCAAGAGTTATTGGACAAAGGGTTTATTCAGCCAAGTGTATCTCCATGGATGCTCCAGTGTTGTTTGTTAAGAAGAAAGACAGTTCAATGAAAATGTGTATAGATTACAAGCAGTTAAAAAAGGGCAACGATAAAAAAACTAATACCCTTTGCCTCGCATTGATGATCTTTTTTACCAGCTTCAGGGGCCAACATGTTTTTCTAATATTAACCTTTAGTCTAACTATCATCAGCCGAAGATTAAGGATGAAAATATACCCAAGATAGCTTTTAGTACTCACTATGGGCATCATGAGTTCTTAGTTATGTCCTTTGAGTTGACCAATACCCTAGCAGTCTTCATAGATTTGATGAACAAGGTGCTTATGCTGTTTCTGGACCACTTTGTGATTGTCTTCATTGATGACACATCTTGGTGTGTTCCAGGAGTAAGGAGGAACATAAACAACATTTGAGGATAGTTCTACAGACACTGAAAGGGAATCATTTGTACGCCAAGTTCTCTGAGTATGAGTTTTGACTCAATCAAGTGGCGTTCTTTGGGTATGTAGTATCTAAGGATGGTATTCTGGTAGATCCAAAGAAAGTTGAAGTAGTATAGTAATGGCCTATACCTTTAACGGCTTTTGAAGTTTGTAGTTTCTTGGGTTGGCAGGATATTATAGGCAGTTACCAATGTCATTCCTACTACTTAGGGTCAAGTTGTCAGTGGAAGCACACTCCCGGCTATCAACGATTAGTGGGTTTGTGCTCATGACCATACTTTTGATCATTATTAGTACTCTCCCAACATTATGAAAATTGTTTATAAATTTTTAAAATGATTTATGCCAAGAAAACATGCTTTATGGAATATAGAAATTTTAGAAAATTATTGTTTTGTTGTTATCATGAAATTTTTTTTTTTAGAAAAGTCATAAGATCATATTTGTTATATGTATATTTTAGAATTATTTATTAGTTAGAAATTGGCATGAACCCTAGTTAGCACGAATAATAGGAATAGAAAAATATTTTGAATATTATTCTTTAGCTAATGATTAGTGAGAAACAGCACAATGAATTAATAGCTACAAGATTGATCATTAACCTTGGTACTAAGTGGTTCGCCAGAGGACTAGTTCAGTCCCAATTACAATAAGGAATCCAGTGTGGCGTCCATTTATGGGACCTAGTTAGCTATCCATCAATTTTAGCCATCAGCTCAATATAATTATTATATTTAGTTAGGCTTCTGTTTCTCTACTAGGCATGATTTCAATTGAAGTGTTATTTTCAATATAGTTATGTAATTAGATATTAAAATGTTTTATATCAGCTGCATGTATATTATTATGTATTATTCTTGTTGTCCTATGTAGGTTATGAATGGAGACTCGTTCACTGAGTTTTGATGAACTCACTCATCTCTTTTCCTCACTGAGTTATTGTAATATTTTGCTGGTTGATATTATGCTGGTTAATATTATTAATTTTACTTGGAAACAAGTGATTCAAAAGCCACAGGGACACTGTAGAGTATCAATGTACAACTTTGAATTTTGTTATGCTTATGGATTTTTTGTTAGATATCTGCCAATTGTGTGCACAAGTATTATCTCTTGTGATTCTTCTCTACCTGAACCTTATACTTTCAGCATATCTCACTTTTTAGTCTCTTGTTGTTATAGTCTCTTGGGCCTGGGCTTCAGCTTTTAGAGGTTTGCAGAATCTTGTCAATGAGGAGATTAGAGTTAGATTTCCAATGGAAGATTTTCTGTGTTGAGAAAATTGGAATTAGTTGAAGCCTTTGTGAAGGAATTATATCCCACAATCCATGGTAGCGAAGAAACCATGAAGACATATTCAATTCAAAAGAATGTTGAAGAATTAGGTGGCACATCGGAAAAGCTTTCACAAAGATTGATCTTCTTGCAAAGGAAGTGGATAGTTTTTTCCAAGTAGTTTTGACTAGCCGTGACGCCTTGTTATATAATATGAGGCCAGATAAAACTGTAAATGATCGTGTCCCTAGGCATAAGGTAGATAAGCAAGTAGTCCAGTAAACATGCAACAACCTATCTCGTGGAAATGTGTTATAGTTTATGATCTTGTTTGGTAATGAAAAATGTTGTTTGGTTTGATATAGAATATGATCTTGTTCGGTTTGTTATAGTCTTGTAGCATGGGTTATAGTTTATATCAGTGTTATTAAGATGCTATGTAAATGTGGGTTATTCTATGTAATGTAACAATTATATATATATATATATATTAGAAGTTTTATTGCGCTTGAGGAAGTGAATTAAGTAAACTCGTGAGAAATGACAAACTGCAAATTGAATATGACTATAAGAAAATCATGCATAAGTTATAAATGTATTTATAGATGTAAATTGACATCAAGTTGTATTAAGATTATTTTTAAAATAGAAAGTTGTATTAAGATTTTATTTATTATCTATGGAAAACATTATCTATAAAACATAATAATTAAAATTTGTCATTTATAGTAATACAATTTGTCAAATAATTTTTTATTTTATAAGTTTTAAAAGCTTTTTCTAAAAATTATCCAAACAAATTTTTATTTTTTACTATTATAAACTGTTTTTAAAGTTAAATTACCAAACCAATTTTTCTATTTTTTTATTTTTAAAAATTGAACTAAAACTTATTTTTTAAAATAATTTTTAAAAATTTAAAAATAAAAACACTCCCAAACACCTCCTATAATTTTTCAACTTGACCTTCCTTGACCCCCAATTTCGGAGTCAATAAAATGGTGCTTCTTTGTCCTTATGTGTCCTTCGGTGCCCATTCTTCCCCCTCAATCAAACAACATCCAAACCCAAAAATTCTGAAACTCACCCTTCCATTCCATGCCTCTCCCTTCATTTTTGGGCTCCCAATCACAGCCTAATTTTTCTCTTCTATCTTCTTTTCTCGCTGATTTGTTTAAAGCTGTCTGTCAAATTTTTGGGGATTCTTTGTTCATATCTACATGGCTACATCGCATGAACTTCGACCAGGCAAGAACGCCAAGTAGATGTGTGACAAGATTCGCAAGAAGGACGACATTGAGGAGGCCAACACCCAGCGCGAAAGGAGGCCGCCGATGACCTCTACGATCATCATTGGCGCGAGAAGGGAGCTGCTGCGCAGTTGGCCACAGAGTCTCGCGCGTTGATCTCCGCCGCCGTGCTGGGGAAGGGAAAAGCAAACCCTCCTTGCCAGGTACAGAGAAATAAAAACATGAACTATCATTTTTTTTTCTATCCTTTTTTCACTGATTTTGTTTATATTTGTTTATCAATTTTTTTGGGATTCTTTGTTCAGACCTGAATAAATTCAGAGGTGTTAGCTCTGTTGGAGGAGATGGTAGTGGCGGAGTTGTTCAATTTAAGTCAATTTTGTTTTGAACGCTGAGTTGATTTTGGGATTATTCTTTATGAATTTAATAGAATCACAAGCGGTCAAGATTCAAGTTATTGCTATAATATACTAATATTCCAACATAGTGAAATCTTGAATGTATGGAGTTGATTTTGTACGATTCTTGGCTGTTTAATAGCAACAGCTCATTGTCATTAGTCCAATTTATGTTCCTTAGTAACAAATGATCAAATTGTTACATTGTGTAAAGGGAACGCTTTTGGCAGGGACACATTATGTGTATATATATATCTTTTCCATTGCCAGTATATAACACACAGTGGCATGAGCACATCCTTTTCCAAAAATATCTGTTCGCAAAAATAAGATTATTGCCTACAAGTTTTTATCTTTGGGTTATACTTGTGTATTTTTTTGTTGTTGTTCTTGAGTTCCTAGTCACAACCAGAATGCCCGTTGCACCCCATTTCCGCTATGGCAGAATAATCCTTAAGGGCAGTGCACTGTACTCCTTAGGCTTAACATCTTGCTTTGTTTTCTTATTTTGCACGACCGTATTTACAACAATGGCATGTGAGTTCCATGAGCTGCCGCAAGAGAAGATGCTCTAGATCTCAGATGAGTGTATGCTCTAGATTAGTGTTAGCATTTGTTTCTAACTTGTGCTCATTTTAGTGAAAATGCTTATAAATTGGTGTTCTGGATCTCAGATGACTTTGTATTCATTAGTGCCTTCTTCAGATTAAGGGCATGCAAATTGCTCCATCTGTGATGAAGTTGTTGATACTTCAAGTGTGCGTCTCAAGCAGACTGTATGGGTACAAAAATTTTCACATCATTAAATAAATGACAAAGTGAAGACCTAAGTAATGCAACTCATGAACTTAGTGCTTTAAGGGTTTTGGATTGAGATGTGGTATAGTTTACTGTTGTTATTTCCTTTTAAATCTGGTTGGGTAACTATAATTGTTCCTCCTCAAGTTAATTATTGAAATTTTTAAAAAGGAAGGATGGAATAAACCCAAGAAAGCTGATAATATTATTGTATTTGATAGTTAGTCACTTCTATGCATGGTTTTACCAATTTTATTTTTAACATGCATTTGTTAAGTCTTTTGCATCACACTCAGTTCTCATGTATATACAAAATTTTCTCAATCGCAGTGAAGTGTTCTAACATCAAATGGTGGCTAAACTATGCTGTAAAGGCTAAAACACTTTGTCCAAGATTGGAGCGTATATCTCAAATGTTGGCCACGTTTGAAGTTTACGTTGCTTCTGACATAGCATTTTTTATATTTAATTGAACACTTTGTGGTTATTGCTTTTAGGGGGAAGAACGTGAAGAAGCTCTATCTTGCTCTGGCAGCTTCTCCTTTGCCAATTGGAATCATTACTGCATGCATTCTATTAATTTGGCTCCTCGAGTTATTTCTAAAGGTAACCACACATGTTGGAGTAATTACCAAAGATTGTTTTAGAAACTTGAAATAACTAAAAAGATAAGTGTGCTTTTCATTCACTGTGTTTCTTTTGGCAGCTTCCAATATAGAAGAAAGCCATGAATATGCCTCTTTTTTTTATTTTATTTTTTGGGGAAGATCATGCCTTATGGCATTGGTGGCACATTAGCAGAACTTGAGACAGTAGCTTTGTGTTTGGCTGATATTCAATATTTCACCCCCTGAAAAGAATAATAGGAAAAGTTAGCCACATGCTACAGCTATGCCAAATAAATGATTTTACTTGACATGCATGATACATTAAATTTCAGTGCGTAAGGATTCATGTTTTGAAATCTAATGCTTCCAATGAATAATTCAGTTCAGTTCATATGCTGTCCATTGTGAAGCTTTCAGTTCATAATTAGTTCAGGATTAAAGCAAGTGCTTTCCCTTTTTCTTATTCAATTCTTTACCTTGGTCAGGGCCACTACCACATGCCTGGGACCAGTGGACTCTGCCTCTCGAAGGAACAGACTATCAGCACTGTAAGATTTCCTTTAATATTTTGATTTGTTGACATTTTTGTTTCTATCTTTTTATAGTCAAATTGTCGCATTTGTTAAGAACCTCAAGTAATTATCTATTTATGCTACATTGCATTTAAACTTTGATCAGATCATAAAACAACCTGGACTTGGGATAGGAAATAAAGCATTAGACATGGGAACACAACCGTGTACAAATTAACTGGACTCTGATGTGACAGCAATTCTCGTTTTATTTGGTCTTCAAAGGTAATATTTTATTGCTTGTGCTTTTATAGATTGTGTCATTTGGAGACAAATTCAATGCTTAATTGCTTATGAGCCAGAATGTTAGATAGATCATTAATTGAAAGTTAGCTAATAAAGGACAACTAGATAGTTTCCTAAGGAATAAAATCATGGTTATCAAATCGGGATACGAATCGTGAATCAGATCGTAGCGCGAATTGTAAGATACATGATTAATTATTAAAAAAATATTAAAGTTTTTTTTAGTGAAGAAACATAAAAACAGACTATATTAACATTTTACCGTCAAATGGTTCATGGAATAACTAACAAATTCATTATATATGCTAAAACAAACCAAAATTTAAGTTATAACAATAGTCACAAATCATAATAAGCAAACAATAAAAAAAGTGTCTTAACATGTTTTCTCATCACCTGATAAAAAAAAAAATGAAAAGACTCATTTAGAAAAAAAACACAAAAAAAAACTATTTATTACAAAACGTTAAAACTTAACACCGTAGACTAGAGAGGACAGGCTGGACAGCAATAGACAACAAAAAGAAAATTAGAAAAAAAAAATGGAAAAAAACTTGCGTGGCATGTGGTGTTGAATTGATGCAGGGCTCACTTGGGGTGGGGTGCTTGAGGGGTAGAGCTGTAAAGACATAAAATAAAAAAGAAGGAAAAAAGAAAAAAAGAAGATATTGGCAAGCTCCACTTGGGCAAGCATTTGGGAGGAAGAGACGGAGATCGCACCATGGAATAAAACCACTTAGTGATCTTCATCTAATGATGAGTTTCAGATCTGAAGGCTTCTCAGTGCCACTATCCTTTTCTGGTGGTGGTTTTCAGTCACAATCTGCCTCTCCAGCCTCGACAGTCGTGACAGTGCTCAGTTTTGATGGCAGCATGCGAACCAGATCCGGTGGTGTTTCGGCCACTGTCGTCGCTTCCGTCGACAGCTTCTCCCAGTCCTTTGTGCTGGATGACTCTTGACAGGGAGAAGATTTTCGGCCATTCCCTCCACTTTGGTTAAGAAAGTTGTGAAAAAACCAGTAAAATTTTGGGGTTTTTCAGAATTGGGTCGGGCATGACCCGGTCTGCATTGGTGAGCGACCGGCTGGGCGCGAATCGCAAAAACACGATTCAACTCGCGAATCCTGCAATACCTGCTATTCAGAGAACGATACATAGTGTAAAACGATTCGATGTACGATTTGCATTGTTGAGCTTGAGACTCGCATCGAATTGTGAGAATCGTATCACAATTCTTGCAATACTAACTACACTGAATAAAATAACTGTTAGAAAAAGAGTCGTAAAACCAGGAAAGTTAGTAAGTATATCGGTAAAGAGACCTAGAGATCATTATGCATTAAACAAAAGCAGTGAGTTTATTGGTGAACGGTTTTTATCAGTGTACTACTACTAGATCTGAAAAAGTCTGAAAAATTACATGGCCAAATAAAAAAGAAAGAAGTTAAAAGAACTTTAGGAAAGAACCTTCTATGAAAAGAACCTTCACACTCTAACATTTGCTTCCCAATTGGTATCCGTCATTTGGCTCTTTTACCAGTTCTTTTTTATACTTTACGAAAAGAACCTTCATATTCTTTTGGAATTACAAATGGAAGTAAATTGAGAAAAGCAACATTTGCCTCCAGGCATGTGTGTTTGTATGTTCAAGTTTCCTGACTTTCATAATAAAACTTGAGACCCCCTTTTACCCATTGCAAAAATCCCTTCAGTCTCATGTTTTGGTCGACTGAATCATCATTTAATGCATAAATACAATTTCATCATTAGATTGAATTGTGTTGAGAAATAAATAAAGCACTTTCTCTGTTAATACCTCTTAAAAATAACATGTGTATATATATATATATATATATACAAGTTTGGATATTGTGTTATGTATTTTTCATGCATTACCTTTTTTGTATTAATTGCTTCTTAAATTCAAAGTTATGGTTGTGGTTATTTTTATTTATTTTTTTAGAAATGAAAATTCACTTGAGATGACATGAAAATTCCCTCTAGCCTTGGATGCAAGTTGGCTATGATGAATTTTAATCACAATAGTTTTTTCTTCTGATTGTTAGTGTTCATGCATTTCTTGAATCTGCAGCAGCCTCTCTCTTTGGGCAGGTTTAGAGATTGGAACCTTTGCCTATAGAGAAGAAGGCTATGTAGAGCAGAGAAATGGAGGGGTAATTAAATTATGAATACATTAATATTCCAATTGTAATAAAATTAAATTGTTACTATCACTTTTATTTCAAGATCCTTTCTTCTCTTATTTTTTGTTCTTTTTCTTTAGAAATTGTGTCATTGAGGTGGGCCACTGACTATATATAGACATGTACATTGTACTGATGGATTATGTTACAGAAATTCTTTAATTGACAAATTTTTGTCTCTCGATATTAACGAAATATCAGATCTTTAGACAAAATACATAGTGAGTTAATTTTTATGCACTAATAATAATTGTATTTTACCAAAGTGGTAAATCATGATGGGTGATTGTGATAGTGAGTAGTTATTTGGTTTGATTTGTCATTTTTTTTCAAATTCTATTAGTTGACAATCCAAAATAATTTTACACAGTAAATAGGTAAAAATTAAATTTATTTATAGATTATTTGTAAATGATATATATATATATATATATATTTATATATATATTTATATATAAACGAATTTGGACATAATCTCTTATCGTATACAATCATATCATATGCCAAAGGACTAAAATTAAAAAGATCTTATTCAAAATTAATTACTCTATTATGTGGATACAAAGAAGGGGATATATGTGTGGTGTTTGTTAGTTTTGTGTAGTGTGGTGTGTATATCTATCACGGGTCCTACTATTTTAGCACTTTCTTGTGTGTTGTCTTGCACTGGCTTCTTTTATGGTGTTTCTTTTTTATTGGTAGGGATAGACTTGTGTACTGTGTTTTCATAGTTATTTCTGGTGGGTGTGGTGGAGTCATGTATTCATGCTCTGCACTATGGAGAGCCTTCAGTTTTATTCAGTTATTCTTAAAAAAAAAAAAATCATTTTGATATATATGAGCAATTTGATAGATAATCTTATGCATAGGCGTGTTAATATGGCCCCAGATATGTGATCCATAAAAATAAATAGAAAATTGACCCTAATGCTTTTAATTAATATTGCAATTAGAGTCATTATGTTTTGTATTTGCAGTTGAAGTTAAAAGGGTAACAGTCTCCTGACCCTTGTCATCCTAGCACTAGTATGCCATCTCAACTGCCTTCAAAAGGAAGACTGACATTTGATAGTGTGGTGGCTCCTTAACACGGGTCTTCTCTTTCCCTCCATTTTGTCTTCAACATTGTAAGAACCAAAAACCAACAAGGTGGATTGTTCAAGGAACAGTGCCAAGGATTGGGAACTGAAAGAAATCTAGGGGAATAAAAAAAGGGCAACAATACCTATGTTACACAACAACAACACCACACCAAAACAAAACAAGCGGGAATTTAAGGACCGGGGGGGGGGGGGGGGGCGGAACACAGTAGATAAATGAAAATTTAATCTCCCATTTAAATTGATTGTTTGTGTTAGTGTTCACATTCCATGGCAGTCTCACCTTGATTTGGAGTTAAGGAGATCCAGTTCCACCGCTACTAATTTACGTCATCAATAGGGTTGATCTTCTCAAGGAATTACAGAAGACAACCTCCAATATCGGAGTGCACCTTGTTAGTGCCCTCAGAAGCGGGTGAGAAGAATCTGGTTCGTGTAAGCTCAACAGGCTGCGTACGGTGGTGTTCTGCGACGGAGAAGACGCGGTTGGTCTGGGAGACTCTTTGGCGGCGGAGAAGACAGCAGTCCGGTGAGCCGATGCATCCTCCAGTAGAGAAAACAAGTGAATCGATATGCAAAATTAAACAATTTTATTGCTTTCATACAATTTTACAACTAAAAGAGCACGGGTGCAATGTCAGCCATTAGATTTTATTTAAACTGCATCCAACAATAAAAAATTGAGGATCGTGACATGGTCCAGAAGATGTATGGATCATGTTAAATTGACCCTCTTATGCAACACATTTATCCCAGCAAACATACTTAACTTTTAGGCAGCGTTTGTAAGGGTCGCGACAACAAAATGGGACCCTGGTGGTCCAGTAGCTTTAAGACATTGATAAATAATTAAATTTATTTGGATGGTTTAGATAATTAGATTATTTGGGTTTAGATTATTTTTTTGTACATCTATGGTAAACAAGGAAGAGAAAACCGGACCGGGCATGAAACTAATCAAAATATTGGTTCAAAGGTTTAGAGGTCCAATCGGAATATAATAAAATATATTAAATAATTAACATTAACATAATCAATAATATTCATAGGTTTATAAAAATAAATATAATCCATATAAAATTTCTCTAGTCTCAGCCTCACAATACGGTTATAAAAGTATTTGAAAACAATATTTGTTGGTAACTAATGAGTTTTATGGTGAGCAGACTGCGGATATTAATATTTTTTTCATATATAAAATAAACATAATCTAATTTTTTCATTTTTGATTTGTGACTGCCACAAGATATCAATATTTAAGCTTTGAAACCTGAAAAAAAAAAGCTCCAAATCGGTCCAACCGGTTCGGTTCGTCAATTTTCCCGATTTTCCTCTGTTTTGACTGGTGTTGACTTCCTTCGATTTTTGGGGATTAACCGGACTGGTCAGGTGACTGGTTCCTGATCGAACCGGCCCGTCTGGTCCGATTTTCTCTTCATTGATGGTAAATACCATACAAAAATTTACCATGCATACACATCCGGTTTTTCAAATTCTTCGTTTTGAAAATTAAAACCTAGGCGAAGATTGTGGTGTACCTCACACAAAAAGTATGGTACATCACACATCAAGTTATTTAATAATAAGAATTTAAGTGATTATTCATATATCAATGTTATGTCAATGCAATATATAGAAGACCCATCAAAAGGTTTATAACTTTTTGTGTATTGATTTATAATTTTTTATTTATTGATTTTGCAATTATGGTGTATTATATAAAATTGGCCTGATAATACATCAAATTCTCACCATGAAAAAACATGAAGTGTGGTATTCCATATTTTTTAAGCAGTATTGGAGAGTCGGCCTAAAACTTATCATCATGAAATTACCACGCTAGACGTGGTAAATTTAAGATTTACTTTTTCTTCGTTCGTGGCAGCTTGCATCGTTTGAAGAATGGAGCACCATGCATATACACATTCACAAGTGTGGCTAAACGCATTTCGCGAATGTGGCTAAATGCATCTCCTCCATCCACCCTCTTGGCTGCCTCTTGCCGGCGCCTACTCAATAGAGGAGTAACAATCCCAAACTTTCGCAATGGGATCATGCCACAACAGAGATTGCAGGTTGAAATTAGTGCAGCACCGGAAGACACCAGTGGTGCGAAATGTAATCGTGACCGCCAAATTTCTACAACTTCATCGACACTAAAACGACGCTAATGGCGATTCAGAGTCAGTATGTGCAGCACCAAACCAGCCTCCACATACATCCACTGCTCCTCGTTCAAGGTGAGAAGCACATTTCCCCATATTGCCCCAAGCGCCAACCATTCGCGGCGACCAGAAAGAGGTATATATGGGAACGTCCTCTTGGCACGCAACGCCGGCGTCGACGACCAGAACCATGGCACCATTGTGGTCACAGTACGTCCTCTCGGTGTGCCTTCTGTGGTGGTGCGCCGTTGACGACGACGAGGGGGAGCCGTATGGGTGAAAGGAAGAGATATACGTTGCCATGACCATGAAGGTGGAAGGAGGAAATGGAACAAGCACTTTCAAGCCTAAAGCTGTGCATGGCAAATCGTGAAAGATGACCAAAAAAATAAAAAAACTTCAGCAAAAAGTAAAGCTGGAAGAGATGACAGAGAAGGTAGTATAGGGAAAAGTAACACTGGTAAGATGGCGTAATTTTGTCTTTGTATCACGTTTTCAACAGAAAGAAATCGTGGGTGACCTATAAAAATTTGGACCACAAGTGTTTGTCGGCTGGTTGCACGTTTCCCACGTTTATCCCATGAAAAATTCCATATATCTTTTTCGGTGGTTGCACAAAATTTGATTCCGTTCCATTGTGATGCTTGTTTCCTTTAGAAACAAGGACAGGTATTGTCACTCCTTATTAATGATATTTATCTGTATTTTTTAAAAAATATTTTTAAATTTATTTTAATAACTAATTTTTTTATATTTTATTAAATTAAAAATTATGTATTAGAATTTTAATTATTTATTATCCCTCCTTGTTTATTATTTTTATTTTTAATATTTTCAAATGCCTTTAATTTAAATTTTTTTATATTTGTACTATATTGCTATTATGGTATTTTTAATTTATATTTAATTATTATATTAGTTAATATTAAACACAAAATGTAACTATAAATAAATCTCTAGCATAACATAAAACTTCCTTACTCAAATATAATATTTAACTTGAATTAAAAAGTATAGTGAAATAAAATTTAAATAACTTGCAAATTTAATTGGATATAAAATGCAGCACTTTAAAATATAAATAAAACACACAAATCACAAAGGTAACACATAATGAGCTCTTTAAGAGCAATTTTTATAGGTAACAACTTTATTTTCAATAAATGTTATCATTATATATTTTTTAAAGTAGACAAAGTAATGAAATAAAATGTAAAAGGTGTTGTGAAGCCAACAAGAAGATGATTTTTTGTTTTTTGACGTGAAGTAATGAAGATCATTACTATTTACTCATAATTATCAAAATAAATAATAGGATTGATAAAGATAGGAAACTAACTCCATGTTACACATTTGTGGTTTCAATTATGTGATGTTCAAATGCCTATATCTTAATTTTATATTTTAATTATTTTATATACATTCATAATTTTCACAATAAATCACTGTTAAGAATAGGAAGAATATGGTGAATTTATTTCAGAACTATAATAATAGTGAAGAAGCAATATGAGGAACAAATTATGAATCAAAATAAATTTAAAATTTGCATGACAACTTTTAAAATAAATTTTAAATTAAAATATTTAGAAATATCATAAATAAATATAATAAATAAGGAGAGATAATAATTGAAATTCTAATACACAATTCTTAATTTAATTTTTAAAATCAACAAATGACTAATTATTAAAATAAACTTAAGGGCATTTTAGAAAAAGTATAAGTGATTGTAATTAATGAAGAGTGACAATAGATAAATAGAAGTGATAATAGCTACTTCCTAGAAATAATAGTTGTTAATGCTGAAGCTGCTCCACTTCCGTAGGCTAGTTTATTTGAATTTGAATAATTGCTATTATTTTTTAGTTCCAGCATTTTTGCTTCCGATCCTTATCTTTGTAACTGCATTATCTATAAATACGATGACCCACGGCTGCTCAATTATAGAGTGTAGCCTTTCCACTAGAATCTTGTGTAATAGTAAGACACTTGAAGCTCTTCGGCAATTGAGAGAACTGCTATAGGTCGCCATGTTGTTGATCAATTCGCTTCAATACTTCAGCACTTCATCATTCCACAACCAAAGTTCACTCCTTTTGTTCAGAAAAAAAACAAAACAAAATCTTGATAACCTGGAAAGAAAGAAACCTATGTCAGTTTCAGCAACTTCATCACCATTTGCCCCAGCTGCTAATGCCTCTCTGAACTTCCGACGTTCAGCAAATTATCATCCCACCGTTTGGGGAGATCATTTTCTTCAATATGTTTCAGAATCTACGGTAATGTAACTTAATTTATTGCTATTAAGCTTTTCATATGCAAAACCCACCATGCATATATGATTCTTTTTCTTTTTTATTACAATTGTGATAGTAAGTTATGAATTTATCACTAGAGATGCACACATCAGTTGAGTTATATATAAATTATTTGAGCTTGATTTATTGAAGGCTTGATCAATTGTTTAAAAGTAAGTTCAAACTTAAACTGAAACTTGATTATATAGCTAACATTCAAGTATTATATAAAAAGTTTCTGAGTAGATTGTTTGAATGTGTTTAACTACTGAATGAAAAAAATTATTTTATAAGTTGATTTAAGAAAAATATATATAATAGTAATTTACATATTTCCACCACCACCACCACCATTATCATCATCATCATTATTATTGCTGTTGTTGTTGTTATTATTATTACTATATATCATGCTGTAATTTTATTTAACTCTATTTACTTCTTACCTATTCCAACTGATTTTGTGTTTTTCATTCTCTTTCTATTTTAATTTTATTTTTGAGAAAATTGTGTCCAATAATCACAAAATATATAAACCTATGAAATTATGTTGAGTGCAAATTTTGTGATAAACCAGTTAAACCTATTGCTCATTTTTTTTTATTAATTAGACTAACTTCAAATGTTAAGTTCAAGTCGTTTAAGTAAATAAATCAAGCTTCAATAGCATCTATCTTTCGTTACAAGAGTGGAACTTAAGTGTTCATTTCGGCTCGACTTATTTACAGCCCTCTATATAACCTCAAACAAACAAACTCTTGAAACCCTTCACCTTAACTCCAACTTGGTAGTTTATGTACGAAATTAAATCATAACCCAACATGCATCAAAATATTGTTGATATGTACATTTCCATTATTCATTTGTTTGAATATTTAGACATTAGGATCAATATTCGGTGATCACAATTCAAATATTAAGTATATGAATTTCAATCATCTAAGTATTAAATAGATATATTCTCTTTGGGGGCTAATTGTAACATCCTAAAATAATAATAATCATAATAATAATAATAATAATAATTTGTATGGTAATAGTTTAATTCATGTATCTGACATAAATATTTTTTTTTTGTCCTAATAATTTTTCAATATCTATTTTAAAGATTAGAACAAAATTTTAAAATATAGATATTAGTTGTTTAAAGTAAGACCATAAATTGGTAATAATAAACTCATAATACATTGTACTAAGTTAAGAATAAAATTTATTAAGAATAATAAGTAATAATATGTTAAATATTAATAATTATGTATATAATTTTTCCCAAAAGAATAGTACCAACAAATAAAAGGGGGGAAGAGGCAGCACATTAACCACCGCATTCATCCTCAACATTTCACCCACAGGAATGAATTTTTGTGGGCTGTGCGTCCTATATATGTGTGTGTGTGTGTGTGTGTTTGAGTGAGTAAGTGAAAAGAAAAGAAAGAAAGGAAGGTGTCAGAGAGAGACACATAGAAGACTTTGACAGTTAGAAAGCTTTTCCATTTGAAGGGGAGTTGAATCGTGCTTCAAACCTTTTTAACTTTATGAAATGCTAAACAAAGTCTATCAAGTTTTTTACTTTAAAGCTTTAGAAACAATATTGAAATTGTTTTTGAGGAAATGTACAACAATTATTAAAACAGAAGCTGAATAATAAATAGATTAAAAGAGAGAGAAGTGACTTAGGAATCTTTATACTGGTGTAGGTAAACATTGCCTACATTCAATTCTCAACAACTTGTTGAGTTTCACTAAAATCCATTTCTCCACCCAGAGAAAGTAAGACAGTCTTTGTATACCCTTCTCAAGCTATTCCCAAAGAGTTGTACTTCCAATTTACTCTCACTCCAAGTAGTTATTTTTCTAGCCTCTTCAAGTTAATCTCAGTATGATCGCTACTAGATTAGAGGACAAAGTTTTGGTTTGGTTGGTTTACTTCAATAAACAACACTCAAGTTTTTCTGTAAATGAAACAATGTATGCACTCAAACTCGAGAGACTTTTCTCCAAGTTCTTCCATAGAAGAAAATGTTATTTAATAAGTTCAGGAAAAAAGATTTGTAAAATAGAAACAGATTACAAAAAGTAATGAACTTTCAAAAAATAAGTATTGAAGAGCTTCAATGATCTTGAAAAAGTCTAATGTCAAAAAGTCTTCTTCACGTATCAATGTGTCCTCCTTTTATACTTGGATTTCAAATATAATTGTTTCCTCTTGACACATATTGATCTTCTTTTTATGTCCTAGGGAATGTCCTCTAGAAGAGTAGTTGAGTTGTGTCAGTGTTGTCTTTTGCATATTTAGTAATGCTATCAAATGTGATTTATGGATGAACATTCAGCAACAACATTTACTTTCTAAATGTGATTTTTGAACTTATTCTTCTAGAAGGTGAGGATGTTGACCAAGTATAAAAGTAATATGTCACTGACAATACTTTTATAAGCATTTACTTTAATTTGAAATTCAAATTTTCCCTCTGTTTTTGTTGACTTAGTACAGTTTTTGAATAGCGCGTGCTTTCTAAAGCTACTTTACAGCTTCTAATCTTGATCTTCCTTGCATAACTCTGAGCTTGATAGGAATTTTTTTCACCATATAGGATGTCTTCAGAGTTGATTCTTATGTAGATTGAAGATCTTGATCATGACTTGCTCAAGAGAAAACAATTTCTTCATTGATTGTTGAGCTTTTTGAATGAGCGTGATACTTTCTGATGTTACAAGCTTGGTTTCTAGTGCTTCCTTGAGTCTCTAACATATACTAATTCATTTTCTGAGCAATTTTTCACATAACTTAAGCTTTGAATCTCTTTGAATAAGATTATAATCATGTTAAAACATGATATTGTAAAAAATATGTCATCCATTGAATTTACATTTAATGATAATAGTGCTATCTAAGTGCTATAGAAACTCAATTTAAACATTAGTTCTTTCTACAAAATATTTCAACAAAATTTGCTTGTCACTCAAAACACAAACTATAAAGCTTTCTGAAGGGTTCTGAAGCTAACACCATTCTCTTTGGTTTTATAAACATTACAAAATGATAGCATGACAAAATGTTAACATTGCAGGAAGTAGATGAAAAGCTGGAACAACGTATTATATCATTAAAAGAAAAAGTGAGAGAGATGCTCATCCCATCACATGAGAAGGCACTACAGCCTGTGATAGTTGCTGGCTTAATTGATTCAATTCAACGTTTAGGATTGTGTTATCACTTTGAACGTGAGATTGATGAAGTGTTACAACATATTTATTATAACATTGTTGATAATAGTATGATAACTCTCGATGAAGACCTTCATGCTCTTGCACTTGTCTTTAGGTTACTAAGGCAACAAGGATATTACATATCGCCTGGTAAGTCCCACAATATGTAATTGTTATTATCTTTATAGTACATATATAAGCAAGCAACATGCACATGAACTCATATTGAAACATAAAAGTGATCTAAGTTGCCAAGATATAATAATTAAAGTATCTTAATTATAAATTGTGGTTGGTGAATGAACTCTAGATATATTTAACAAGTTCAAGGATAAGGAAGAGAACTTCAACCAAAGACTTAGTGCTGATGTTGAGGGAATGTTAAGCTTATATGAAGCTGCACATCTTCGTATTCATGGAGAGAATATATTAGATGAAGCAATTGCTTTCACTTCCTCACAACTTGAGTTAATGACCACCCGAGTGAGTCCTTCTCTTGCTGCAAAAATTAAAAATAGCTTGAAGTGGCCTCTCCGCAAGAACTTGCCTAGGCTTGTGGCAAGGCATTACATCTCAACATATGTGGAAGAGTCTTTCTATGATGAAAATCTACTCTTATTGGCCAAATTAGATTTTAATATGCTCCAGAAACAATATCAAAAGGAAGTTGGCCATATTACAAAGTAAGTTTTTAACAACCACCTTAACAAAATAATTTGAAGCCATTAATTTCTCTTGTACACAAGTTGTTTGTCCATGTCTTATTGAACTTTGTTGTATTTAATGAATTAGGTGGTGGAAAGACTTGGATTTTGCAGAAAAATTGCCTTTTGCTCGCAACAGGATAGTAGAATGTTACTTTTGGATTTTGGGAGCATATTTTGAGCCCCAGTACTCTCTTGGTAGAAGGATAGCGACAAAGATGATATCTTTGTTATCAATAATTGATGATATATATGATGTTTATGGTACCCTTGATGAGCTGCAGCTTTTCACTGAAGCAATTGAAAGGTTTGATGTTCAAATTAAGTATAAAATGTTTTATTTTTTGTTGTTAATTTCATGATTGAATTATAAATAAAGATCAAGAAATGAATTTGTTAGCCATCTGATGACCTTTTATATACATAATTAATGTATATTTCAGGTGGGACATCAGCTGCATGGATTTGTTGCCGGAATACATGAAGCATTGCTACCAAGCACTATTGAATTTTGTTGAAGAAATAGAACAAGAGATGTCAAAGGAAGGAAAATCATTTTGTGTAATCTATGCAAAAAATGAAGTAAAACTAACTAACTAACTCTATATATATCTCTACATTTTCTACAAAAGTTTCTTCTTTTGAGAAAGAACTAAGAACTGGCTAGAAAGTTTAAGACATGGTGTCTAGCTCAAAATGCATCTAACTATTTTTTATTGCTACAAATTTTGTGAATTATTGTTGTGTATCGTAGATAAAAAGATTGACCCAAGCCCACATTGCTGAGGCCAAATGGTTCGATTGCAACTATATACCAACTATGGAGGAGTACATGAGTGTTGCATTGGTAACTACTACTTATTGTTTGCTCATCACTACGTGCTTCATTGGGATGGGATGTTTCGTTACGGAAAAGGTTTTCCAGTGGGTAACCAAAGGCCCAAAAATTGTAGGAGCTTCAGCAACTATTTGCAGACTCATGGATGACATTGTTTCCAATAAGGTATTTTTTATTACTTGATTTTCTAGTAAGGTAGTTCATCACCACAAGAGTCAATTTCTTGCTTTGTTGTTTGATATTTTAGATCACACTCTCATTTGGAATAATGGTTTTTGGTTTTTGAAATATCACTTTGGGATTTGAAAGAACATCATATTATTAATTAACTTAGTTGTTAAATAATAATTCTTTTAACATCAAAATATTACAGACTATAGTGTATTAAGACAAGTTAAACTCAATATATGATAAAAAAGTCATTTGAGGATCAATTTGAAGTTGCCAATCTTTCCATTTGTAAATTGATGGTTTACTATATATATATATATACGTATACATGATAAAATGATTACTTGTTTGGTTGTTTTATCCTTTGTTTTGGTTAGCTTGAGCAAGAGATGGGGCATTCTCCCTCTGCTATTCAGTGCTACATGAAGCAACATGGTATTGCAGAACAACATACCATTGATGAATTATGCAGACAAGTAACGAATGCTTGGAAAGATATCAATGGGGATTGCCTTGATCCTATTGATATACCAAAGCCTTTCATTATAAGAGTTCTTAACTTGTCACGCGTTGCCAATGTTCTTTACACAGATCGTGATGGTTACACAGATTCTGAAGGATCAACAAAGAAGGACATTGAAGCCTTGTTGTTGAATCCATGTCCAATATGATTATATGAACAGATGGGCTTCATGACATGAATTGTATTGGTTAATTGCCAGAGTTGTATTTCGGTTATAAGTTGGTTACTAAGTCTAATAGTATCAATAAGGCAAACATAGCTATTGTGAAGCTCAAAAATGAACTTCATCATTTTGAATGAACTTAATGAATGAACTTATTACAACATATTTTCATGACTTTTTTTGGTTACAAGAGAAAGCAAACAAACAAAAGCAAAAAGCTAAACTCAGATGAATCTATGCCCAATAGAATCCTCATGCAGTCCATGCAACAACTCATGAGGAGAGTAAGTACAGAAAACTGAGTCCATCGACCCAGCACTGCCTTTCTTAGCCATTAAATCCGCACAATGATTTGCTTTACATAGAACATGGGTGACGGTCATAGCCCATTCACGAGTTAATAAGGAATTAATATCCAAAAAGAGGATAGCACATGTATGGTGGGTATCCCATCTCCCATATGTGATAAGAGTAGCCACATGAAGAGAATCACTTTCGCACCAAATGTTACGGAAGCCCATACCTCAAGAAAGTAGCAATCCGTATCTAATTGCCCAAAGTTTAGCAAACAAAATAGAGACATTCCCAAGAAAACCAGAAAAACCACCATGCCATCCCCTATAATCATCCCTAAAAACATCTCCAAAGCCAACTCGAGCATCAATATTAGTGCCAGTCATGCTTCCATCAATTTTTATCTTTGTCACTCCATTTTTGGGTTTTTGCCACCAAACTTTCCAAGGTAGATTGGTTGGCAGTGCGGCTGCACTGCTAGATAAATTAGTAATACTTCTTATCAAAGCAATAATATTGGACATAACATAATTGCCCGACTAGTCTACCCTAGACAACACCAACTGATTGCGTCTTCTCCAAACTCACCACAAAGTAACAGCAAAGTTAAGATTAAAATAATTTCGTATGTGACGCTCCAGCCACGTATTTAAATCCTAAAGGAAGAAGTTGCTATATAAACTAAATCCCAAAGAGCACCAAATCTCATAGGAATAACAGTAATCCTGAATACAATGAATAATGTCCTTATCTCTGTCATGACAGTGAGAGCACACAGGTGAGGAGGCAACCTGGCATTGAAAGCAAAATTTATTAGTTGGTAAGGCACCACGCTTGATTTGCCAAATAAGTAAGCGAAACTTTTTAGAACCATTTAACTTCCAAATCCAACGCCATAAGGAACCATCTTACATCACACATGACGCCCTAGTAGCCAAGAATTATCACCTTGCGACATATATATACTAAATTCCTGCACATTCCAAACCTAGGCAGGATCGTAGGACCCACAGAAATAAAGTGATCGTTGTTGAAAGAATAATTGAGCATCTAAAGGAATCTGTGTATAGAGTTTGCTAAACTGTTAGAAATCTTTAGCCCATAGGTCTCGTATCTGTAAGTCCAGATAAAAAATATGCACAAAATTCACAATGTCTCCTAGCTTTTTCCTATGGAACCAATTATCAAACCACATGGAAACCTTTCCTATGGAACCAATTAGCTGAACAACAGCTTTCAAAATGCTATGCCATAGATAGGACTTGTTCTGAGTTAAGGAGGATTAAAAATATTCCCATGGGATAGATATTTTGTAAGCTCTAGAACCCTTCAGAGAGCATTAGAGCTATATGTTTTGAATAACAACAAAACTAATTTAAAGAAAATAATTTGAAGAACAACTAATGTCTATCCTGAGTTTCTTGACAAAGTATAACAGGTATTTTCGAATTGCATAACAAGGACTTGATTGCGAATAATTTCACTTTACATGTGCAAACATGATTTATCTTGTGTTAAGAGATTGAGCTTAATATAAATGAATATTATGTCATGAAAAGTACGTATACATGTCTTACAGACTGAAGAAAATCAAATCAAAGACAAGAAACTAAGGTACAGGTATTTAGAAAGTAGCACGGGATATCAGAAAGTACACTGAGAATGAAGTATCATACAAAATCTGAGTACAACCTGTCGGACATTCTTCAATCATCATAATTGTAATTTTTTCATCATCATAAAGCTCATATTGAATATTAGAATACTAAATTTGCATCAAGAAACTACAGCGCACATCAGAAAGCTTACTTCATTGTGAAGCGTTGAACGCTACAGGAAAATAGAGGAAATTTGAATTTCAAATTTCAAATCTCGAGTCAAACCCAATTTTAAAAATGGTATGTCATCTCTTCTGCCTATTTCGTCAACAAGCCTAGCTTCTAGAACAAGGAGTTTAGAAACTATGATCAGAAAGTAAAAAAATAGTTTCTAAAAGAAGATCAGAAATCTCAACTATGTAATGGCTTCTGCAACCGATGTGATAAACTATCAACCTACTCTTCTAGACTAACTTTCTAATACACAAATGGATGATCTGCACATGTCACTTAGAGATTTGATCAAAGGCAATGATCATAAAGGAAGATCGCTATAAATGGAAATGTAGTGCTCAAAAGCTGATGAGAGGATTAAATACATAAGAGTGGAAACTCTATGACCCTCCACACTTCTTGCAAGGTTCTTCATATCATGTAATCGGTTTCCCTGAAGTGTAAAAATTTTCTTTCTATGCTATTCAACGATTTATATACTCTTCTGTAGAAAAGATGTTAGAAAGGAGTTGCTCAAATTTTCCCAGTTCTATTCATTTTATATTTGTAAGGAAATTTGAGTGTAGGTTAGATTGAGTGGCAACTCAAATACAAAACATTTGTATCCTTGATCTAGTACTGATCAGTGTGACATAGCTTAGAGAGGTTAAGGTAAAACTACTTGTAACGTGATGGTAGAAGCGTTCTACTTATCACAGTTTAGGTTGAAAAGGCTAGAAAAAACTATTTGAAATGTGATGGTAGAGGCATTATACTTATCACAGTTCAATTTGGAGAAGCTGAGAAGAACTACTTGCAATGTGGATGTAGGGGTTATCTACTAGTCACAATTCAGCTTGGAGAGGCATGAAAGAACTACTCGATTCAACTTGGAGAAGCTAGGAAGAACTACTCAAGTTGTGACAATAGGGGTTGTCTACTATTCATAGGTTTGAGCATAGGAAGGTTACTGTAAAGACTATCCAGTTTTTCTTTCTCAGGTTGAGAAAATGGTTAATGAATCTCAATGGAAGTTGAGTATTGGATGAAGGCAGGTTTGGCCGAACCAGTATACAAACATCTGTGTCATATCTTCTTCTCCTTAATCTCTTGTATTTTCACTGCTCTATTTTGTCATGTCATATATGCTGAAAATTCTCTTTATCTATTTGTTTATTAACGTCATACTTCATAAATCTATTTTCTGAAATACCTAACTTTGTCTCCACTGCACTTCAAGCAAAACACTTGATAATATATTGTTTAAAATTTTAGTAAATCCCGAAAGAAGCAAGAGTAGAGCAAAGTGTAACACCCTCCCAAGTGCATCATCATCCTTAAATCATGACATTGTACTTGAGAGTTGTTACTTATTAATTTGTGGACCTTTTATAGCAAAGATACAAAATATTTATTTAATATAAAGTCAATTACATAAAGAAGCTCTTCTATGAGCTTTAATAGGCATGTTCATTGTTAAATTTACACACTTATACATACATCTAAGTACATATAATACAATCTTAGACACCCGACTACTGCCAATCCGACTTCTTTTGGTGTAACAACCCATAGTTCTTTGAATCAACCTGGAGACAACACAGGAACACAAACAAGTAGGGGTGAGAATTATACAATTGTCAGGAGGGCAATTCACCAATTACATAATCATAATGTCATCGTCATCGTCCCAACCACTTCGGTTTATTAGGAAAAAGTGATCATGCATTTTATAACAATGGTTCAATTTTAGAGTTCTAAATCGTACTTCCGAAGTGGGTAGTTTTTAATGATCAATCACTTAATGCACATATATAATAAAACTCAAACACAGAGTAAATAATCCTAACCAAACATTTAAATATGGCATGATTATGCATATGCTAATTGTAATGAACTTGTCTCGAAAGAACCTGGCCTCACTTGTGACCATATGACTCAACTTGGTGCATTTTTCTTTTTTCATTGACATAGAAAAGACTTAGTTCATATCATACTACAAAACTCAATTTAGTGCATTTTTCTAATCTCATTGACATAGGAAAGATTTAGTTTATACCAAACGGGTATCTGCCGTGGACAACTCCATAATAGATAATTTATACCAAAAGGTATCTGCCGTGGACAACGCCACAATGGGAAATAGACTGCTTATCAGGATTGAGCTCATTCTTATACGTGATCATCAGACTCCATTTTATTCCATTTCTAAATCAAACACAATTCTATTCCTAGCCGATACGTCTACCGACTCATAATATCTTAGGGGAAGTTCCTCTTTTTACCTTTCCCTCAATTACACCTAAGTCTTATTTTTGTTTTCTCCTATATCACAACATGCACACTAGGGAAGTTCCTCTTTTTTCCTTTCCATCAATTCAACTTAAGTCTTGTTTCTGTTTTCTCCCATGTCAGAACATGCACGAGTAAAATTTATACATTATCTTTTGCCACATATATGCATCATTCACTTTTCTTTTCGAAATGCATGCATAAAGTACATGTGTGCTTTCATTCACAAAATGATTCCAATCATGCCTCAAACCAATCCTTAAAGGCACTAGCATGAATTCATATATATCATACTTGAACTAAATGTCATTATGTCACCAATATAAGGCCTTAGCCTAAATACAGTATATGGACAGATGTCACACCATTATAGCACAAGTTTATGTGCACATCAAACACTCATTTCAAAGCCACAAAATTATCCATGACACCTCAATGTGTCTATAAAATTCTGTAAAAATTTCAGCGCAAAATGAGTTCTCTAACTATATTAACAAAATTAGACAAATTCAAAGGTCAGAAACCTCCTATTTACAGCCAATAACCAGAATTCCATAATTTTTAACCCTAGAAAATGATTCAATAAATTCATAGGAAAAATCATGGTTAAACCTCAAGATGTTGGCAACACTCTGTAAAAATTTCAAAGGAAAAATAAATCATTTGCTATAGTAACAAAATTAGTACACTTTAGTGTTTCAGAATTGGCTGTCCAAACAACTCAGCAACAGTCTCGGTTTTACATTTTTAGAAAATAGTAAAAGTCATTTTTAAGACCCAAGAAAAATCATGGACTTGTCTTAGATGTTAGCTTCAACATATAATTTTTTTAGCTCATAAAAACATCTACAAATATATCAGAAAATTTGTGGACCATAACATGTCAGTACAAATTCGAAAATTCCATCACATGATTCAAAATTTGTTTTTCCAAAATAGGTTTTCTAACATCATCCAAACACTCCACCAAAATTAATACATCAATATCAACATATTATCAACCAATAAAATGAAAAATATCAAATTAAATAAGTGGTTGGAGCAGAAAAATAGATTTGAAAAGAAAAGAGATTCAAAAACTCTACTCTTTGGAGCTTTGTGGCTCTTGGCTCCAGGGGATGCTCCAATAATGATTTTTCTCACTTTAAACCTTCCAAACAGCCCCTAAATCTTCCCTTAAACAGTGAAGAATGTGATATCAAAATAAGAAGTGGTGAGGATTTGAAATTCCAATCGGTTAGTTGTATAGATTATGAGGAGTAGAACAAGTTTTGTGAAGAGATCTTGAGGTTTTAGAAATTTTAGGCTAGGTCTTTGGAGGTTTAAAGCTTGTTCATGGATGTTTCAATGGAAGAAAAATGAAGGTTGTATGTTTAAAGCATGGTCGAGAATGGTGAAGAAGTGGAGTGATAAGGTTGGCTTTTTAATGATATTAATCAAGTTGTACTAATTATTTAATATAAAATCTAGTTCTTTTAAAAAGAATATAAGATGAATGACTAGGATTTGATCTTAGAAATCAAGATTAAATCTTGGCCATTCACTTGGCCTTAATGGATAACCATTATCCATTTATAATGATTAAACTATCTTTCGGTGTTAGAAATCGCACACCGAAATTTTACCAAATGAGTAAAACAGTATACCCAAATAATCAAATATTACTCAAAAAATTAATTCTAGGTATTCCTACCCTTTTCTAACCTTAATTTTATAATTTCTCAATTTCGGACTTCTCCGAGCCCAATTATAGGGTTTCGGCTGTCCCGGCAGGCCGTGGAGCCCACTAGGTTACTATTCACTTTTTTTACAGATCTGTTGTTTCGTACTCATCGTTTCTATGTCTATCAGAATTTTGAAATTATAACTAAAAATGCTCAAATTAATTTTTATATAATTTTTAGGGTGTTACACAGCACAATTCAACCCTCGTTCTCGTGCACTTTTCTACCTACATATTTTGCTATGAGAACGTCGGGCCCAAAAGTGATTAGTCTATTGATTAGTCAAAGTCCAAAAAATTTTCCCCAAAAGGGCAACATTGCATTGGCTAGCTTGCCGAATTCCTAGTCCCCCCAAAGCCTTAGGCTTAGTTAAGACTTCCCAAGAAATAGGGTGGAACCCGCGGCCTTAAGTATGTGTTCCCTAAACAAAATTTCTAACATAACTGTCAATAGAATTACAAACTTGTTAAGGAACCCAAGTAGTTTGCATCATATACACTAGGAGGGAATTTAACACTGACTTGGCTAGACAAATACGCCCTGCCCTGTTGAGTAGATTTTTCTTCCATGTTGCCAACTTTGTTTAAAATTTCTCCATGGGTGGATTAAAGACAACTTATGTAACCTTTCCTTGAACAAGATGAATATCCAAATAATGGCCAAGGGACCCAGTAATACGAATAGTAGAACAACGACTAATGGATTCTTGCTTCGTACGAGGTAAACTCTTAGATGCCAAAGCTTAGGATTTTTCAAAATTAATATGAAGACTTGACATCTTGCAGAAATCTTCCATCGTACCCATCACACAACGAACCTGAGCCTTTTTTCATTTACAAAAAAGAAGAACATCATCTGCAAGCAACAAATGTGAAATCCCAGGCCCTCCCCAAGAAATGGGAATAGGCATCCACAAACCACTCACCACTTTCTCATGGATCATGACTGAAAGCTTCTCCGTACATAAGACAAATAGATAGGGAGACATGAGATCCCTTTGACGAAGACCTTTAGAAGGACGGATTGGGTCTAATTTGCCACTATTCCAAAGGAGCGTAAGTTGGGAAGAAGAGATACAAAACATAATGAGGCGAATAAGAGGCAAGGGAAAGCCAAAGTCTTGTAATGTCGCCTCCATAAAACTCCACTAAATCCTATCATAAGCTTTTTCCAAATCAATCTGGAAGGTTATTGCTCCTTGCTTACTCTTAGAAGAGTGCATCCAATGGAGAACTTCCTAAGCTAATATAATATTGTGCCTCTGGTTCTCCGAGCAAGAATAAATCCCCCCTAAAGAGGGCTAACCAACTTAGTAAGAAGAGGGCGAATACGATTGACTACCACCTTGGTCACCATTTTATAAATAACATTACAGAGACTTATATGCCAGAAACTCTTGAAATCCATTGGATGATCAACCTTGGAAATTAAAACCAATAAAGTCTTAGCCAACAAAGGGTCAAAGTCACCCATGATGAAAGCATTGTTAACGAAATTAAAAACATATTCCCTCACAATATGCCAATTTTGCCTGTAAAAAAAGGCATGAAAATTGTCAGGACTGGGGGCCTTTTGAGGTTGCATCTACATCACTGCCGTAGTCACCTCAGCCATTGTCACCCCCTGCAAAGTGTCACTTTCAACTGAAGAAAGAGTCTGCATGTGCACTTGATGACAAAAGTAAATATCAAGCCCCTTCTCTATCAAGAAGAGGGCATTATAGAAATTTCTAGCTTTACCCACGAGAATGTCTAGATCAGTACACCATGCCCCTACATGTAACCTATGAACATTATTTCTCCTGCGAATCACAGTCTGTGCATGAAAAAATCTAGTATTTCTATCTCCAAACCGAATACTGTCCTTTCTCGATTTTTTGTACCACAACATCTCCTCTTGGTGAAGAGTAGCATCATAATCACAGCAAAGCTGGATCCCTAACTACTGTAGGGAGGAACCATCCTAAATTTCTGATTCACCGAGAACACCACCAATTCTGGCTTCTAACTCCTTTTTTCATTTTAAAACATGCCCAAAGACCTCATGATTGAATTTTCTTGAAGCCATCTGAGTAAGAAATGAGCTATGTCCAACCTGGCCAAGGCCTTCATGCCAATATGTCATTACCACGCCCTCATAATCAGCATGCATGGCCTATGCAGCCAAGAACCAAAAGGGTTTTTCGCGTCACTCAGTCACCAACCCTTTCATTCGAACAAGTACAGGATCATGATTAGAGAATAGGCAAGGGGTTTTCAACACTAGCATCACAAAACCTATGTCTCCATGCTAGATTGCAGAGAGAGCTCCATCCAACCTTTTAGCCATAGACCGAGCACCGGTTGCTTGATGGAACCACGTATAACACTTTCCTGTAGCTCCTAAGTCTTGTAAACCATAAGTATCAATAGTTTTTGAGAACTTACTCGCTCGGTTACTAATAAAATTGCTACCCTTCACCTTTGAAGGCACAAGAACTTCATTAAAGTCATCAATGAGAAACGAAGCCCTATCAATGTTAGTCTGGATGCTACACAAATGGGACCAAAGACTATCCCTATGAGTAGGGATTGGGCTTCCATACACAGCACTACACAACCAAGTATTATCATCTGCAGCAAACTCCACCGAAACACATTGCTCATGAATGTCCAGCACTCTCACCTAAGCATTAACCTGAGCCAATAACACCCAAACACCACTTGAATGCCCCACAGCTTCAGAGACTGCCATTGAATAGTACCCCAACTTTTCCAAGAAGAATTTTACATTATTGTATTGGGTGTGAGTTTCCAATACAATAAAAACTTTTGGCTTATACTTCCTCATAAGCTCCTTACCACTAACCCCCCACATTCAGAGCCCCTCGAACATTCCAAGAAATAATATTCTAGTCCACAAACACCATAATCATATATAAAGAATGTTTGAGTGTCCCGCCACCAAAACTCACGTTGATGGATTAGATTGCGAAAGAATTTCTCCTTCCTCAAGGATGGAAACTTTGGTGTGAGAACATCTTTCTCCCCTAATATGAAGAAATACATTATCAAGAATTGTTTTCTCAACAGGTGATACCCCCACCCTCTAACGCTTTGAAACAACCTTTGGTGGGCTCACAATGTCACCAGATTTGCTCGTTGACACTCCTGCGAAAGCTAACTTCGCAGGTTGCTTGCTTGCACTGAAAATCACATGTTGATGGGGTTGGCTCTGGGTCTTATGAAGAGCAAAAGGCCCCTTACTTTTGACGGACTTGAGAGTGCCGATTTTAAGTGAGAGGGTCCACGTCGGATGGCATTTACAGTTAGTGATTCACATAACACTCCGTTCCCTTTCCTGTCACCCAAGATTTTCAGTTTCACCTTAACTGATTCCTTTCTTTTTTTTCCATCTTCTTTCTATGCTTAGAGATCACCTTTTTCCAATCTGAATACTCCCTATTTAAAGACCAATCTCTTTCAATTTCGTTATCAATCAACTCTAGAATTTCCTCTTGGTTACGACTATTCTCATTCAAACCTTGATCACCCTTAACCGATGTTGGGTTGCGCAGAGTTTCTTTCATTGGCAATACTAGGGTTCTCGTGTTTGTCCCTATCCCTCTTGCACTCCTTACGCACATGGCCATAGCCGTTACATATGCCACAAATAAGATGCAAACTCTCATAAGCAACATCGTAAAAATGATCATCCACAATAATGCATCGCACCACTGGGAGGTAGGGTTCAATTTCCACACAAACTTGCCTCTTTCAACTGTTTGTGTCACCATATCTACCTTTACAGGTTTACCCACTGCTGATGAAATCTTGCGAATCACTTTCTCATGATAATACCATATGTTTAATCCTGTGAATCTTATGCAGACCATAGTTGTACCAAAGGAGTTCTCACATGGCTTGAATACTGATGTACAATTTTTCACAGCCAAGTAGTTCCCCATGATCATCCATGGAGCACATGTTATAACCTTATCCCGATCCTCCGGCAGATCAAATTTGACTAGAAAATAGCCAAGACCAACATCCATAACATTGTAGTCATCGCGCAACTGCCACACACTCTTCAGGTGATAAGCCATAACTAAGTAACTTAAATTCTTCCCTAGCGTTTTGATCACTAGAACATGATATGGTGATGTGAGGAGACTCTTACCCACCTCAGAGAATTTCACTATCGGTGGAGCCACATCGTCTTGTTTCCCCTCGACCAAAGCTAGGCGATCCTCATCCATGTCATCATCCACAAGCAACGGTTTTGGGGCGGTAACTCCCATCACCTTATCTCGAAAAAAATACTTTTCTATGACCCTGCATAGGCCGTCCATATTCTGCCCCCCCATTCCTACCGCTCTCACCTTCACTCACTACCTACCTCACTGTGTTTCTCCCTCATATTTGGTCCAGTTGAAATTTGAAGGACATTAATATGATTTGATAGCCTCAGATTTGCGAGTATACCATTTATCCAGCCATAAGCATAAAAACAGCTACGGAAATTTGTGCGTCTGGTTTACCTATTTGTAGGGATGTCGTTAGTGATGATACTGACGGAAGCTGATTGTTCAGATTAGTCAATCAGGCAGATCCCCAACTGAATAAACAGATCCCAAACGTGAATCTTGTACTAGAAATGAAACTAGGATGTCGTGAGCAGAAACATACGGCTGAACCAGAACTCAAACAGTGGCAATAATCTCCGAATCTTGATCAAGAAAATTCAACGACAATCGAATCTGAAACTCAGGCTATTTGAGTCTTGAAAATGCGGACCTCCACCACCAGGTCAGTGACAGAGAACAGATCTCGTTGGAGAAGCTTGCCAGAAACACGAACCAGATGCGGAGACCAAGGAGACGAAGCACAGGCTGAAGTAGAGGAAACAGAACTGACGGGGATGAAGGTGGCAAACCAGATCTTGAAGTCCTCACTCACAAAAACTCAAATCACGCTGGAAATGAGTTCCGAATGGAGGAAAAAACGGGATTGGCAGAAGAAACGCGAGGCAAAACAGAAGAGCACCAGAAAAGAAATAGATCTGTCGTGAACCACCACGCTGGAAAAGCAGATCGTTTACACAAAACAGATCTGCCAGAAATGCATTTCTCCGAGCGACTCTGCTTTCGCCCAGGCTCAATTCTTTTGTTCTAACCTTTTTTTGTCATTCCATAATATGTAGTTTTGAATTGTTTTGAACTTTTTTTTTTTCTTCGGACTAATGTTCAGATCATAACTAGTTCAGAGGACAGAACTGCAAGAATTTGGGGTATTGTTTATTTATTTTTTTGTGTCAATTACTACATCGGAACTAACTAGTAACTACAAGAAGCATATTACTACTTTTCCCTGTAAATTATTTGGTTCCTTAGATGTAGCTGTGCAGATTTTTTGGCTGATACTTGTGTTTTTGTGGCTTATTTACCATGTTTAGTAGATTGCAAGAGTGGACGGTGTATCAAAGTGATTGATCCAACAAAAGATTTGATGTTAAAAAGATATGTTTCAAGGGTTAGTTATGTTGCTTTAGATGCAAGTGAGAGCTGGCTGGTAACAGTCCCCATGATTTTATTATTTTTTTTGTCTTCATGTGCCAATCTATTAAAAGAAGTATGAATGTCCAGACAAAATGTTGTTGATCACTCCTTGGGTGGCTCATTTTCTTCAATATTGAGATGGAGTAAAAAAATGTCAAATATACGCGAGTGGAAGCAAAATTACAAGAGCTATGATGGAAATTGTAAAATCCCTTGACATATTGGCGACTTTAGGGTGTAAAAAATAAATAAATAATTCGACTCTATAAATCATCTGACAGATTGGCGACTTTGCAAGAAAAAATAATAAAAAATGCTAGTTTAAAATCACCTAGTAGATAGGCGACTTCAGTATTAAAAAAATCAAAAAAATCCGCAACGGTCATAACTCAACGTTCAAATTCTCAACAGTAAGAATACTTCCCTATAAATACTTGGTGCCTCACTACTAGAATCCCCATTCTTTGTTCCTTTGATGAAATTGTGAGTGATTATTTTGAGAGTATTTGAGTGAAAGTGAATCTGTGAGAGAGAAAGAGAGACAAAGAGAGATGAGTAGTGATGATGTCACTTTTGTGATATATTTTAATGGTTCTATTATTAGGACTGCAGATGAAGGTGCGACATTTATATCGGATGAGCCAGTATACTTTTTAGCTCCAAAGACTATGTCTTTTACGGAACTAAATGTTAGACTCTGTCAAAATATAAATGCCGACACACACAAGAGAGTGGCAAGAATAAAATATAGATATCCAATGAATATTGTTGGGGGCAATATTAAATATCGTGCAATCAAAATAAGCACCGACAATGATCTGCGACTGATGTTTCAGACTCATCAACAATTTGAGTCATACATTTTTGGGATTGAGTTGTATGTGGAGTTTGAAGATATTTTTACTCAAGTTGATGTTGAGACTGGTCTTAGTTCATATTCGGATGGTCCAAACTACGGTGGAACTCCGGTAAGCTTTTTCTTCTTGTGCTATTTATTTATATGATAAATTTAAATTTATTAGCACATTATTTATAATTATTTGTGATTGTTAATTTTTTATTTTATTGTTTATTTATTTTAAGCTTTCTTTCTTGTGCTATGAATTTACTTATATGATTAGTTTAAATTTTATTTGTTGCATTATTTATGATTTATTTTGTTTGCTATTTTTTATTTAGTTATTTATTTTAGTAAGCTTTGATATTATTTATTTTCTTGTTGTCCTAGTTAGTATATGATAAATTTAAATTTTATTAGCGCATTATTTATAATTATTTGTGATTTTTATTTTTTTTATTTTGTTGTTTATTTATTTTAAGCTTTCTTTCTTGTGTCATCCATTTAGTTATGTGATTAGTTTAAATTTTATTTATTGCATTATTTGTGATTTATTTTGTTTGCTACTTTTTATGTAGTTATTTATTTTAGTAAGCTTTGATATTATTTATTTTCTTGTTGTCCTAGTTAGTATATGATAAATTTAAATTTTATTAGCACATTATTTATAATTATTTGTTATTGTTATTTTTTTATTTTGTTGTTTATTTATTTTAAGCTTTCTTTCTTGTGTCATCCATTTAGTTATGAGATTAGTTTAAATTTTACTTGTTGCATTATTTGTGATTTATTTTGTTTGCTACTTTTTATTTAGTTATTTATTTTAGTAATCTTTGATATTATTTATTTTCTTGTTGTCCTAGTTAGTATATGATAAATTTAAATTTTATTAGCACATTATTTATAACTATTTGTGATTGTTATTTTTTTTATTTTGTTGTTTATTTATTTTAAGCTTTCTTTCTTGTGCTATCCATTTAGTTATGTGATTAGTTTAAATTTTATTTGTTGCATTATTTGTGATTTATTTTGTTTGCTATTTTTTATTTAGTTATTTATTTTAGTAAGCTTTGATATTATTTATTTTCTTGTTGTACTAGTTAGTATATGATAAATTTAAATTTTATTAGCGCATTATTTATAATTATTTGTGATTGTTATTTTTTTATTTTGTTGTTTATTTATTTTAAGCTTTCTTTCTTGTGCTATCCATTTAGTTATGTGATTAGTTTAAATTTTATTTGTTGCATTATTTGTGATTTGTTTTGTTTGCTATTTTTTATTTAGTTATTTATTTTAGTAAGCTTTGATATTATTTATTTTCTTGTTGTGCTAGTTAGTTATATGATCAATTTAAATTTTATTTAGTAAATTAGTTTTTATTAATTATGTTTGTTATTTGTTTATTATGAAGATGTTTATTTTAAGCTTTGATTTGATACTATATTTTATTTATTTAGTACATTATTTGGGATTGATTTTGTTTAATTTAGGACATTATTTCTGATTGATTTTGTTTATGTAAATATCATCAGATGTCAAGCCAATTTCCAGAGAAAGGTGTAGATTGTTTAATGATGGATAGTGAAAGTGATGATGACCTAGAGGGAGACGATGGTGATGATGATGGTGCAAATGATGGTGACGAGGAAATAAGGAGCATTGCTATTCAGCATCCATATGATCCTCCACCTTTCATGCGCTCATTAAATCTTGAAGCTATGTATGCATCAGAGTTTCCAGAGTATGAAAAATTGGCAAGAGATCATGATCCGAATGGTGAATTTCAAGTTGGAATGGAGTTTCATACTAAGGATGATGTAGTTCGAGCAATTAAGAACTATAGCATTGCTAAATCTGTGGACTACATTGTTAAAGAGTCAGAATCAAGGACATTTTACTGTAAGTGTAAAAGCTTTCGGTTGGGTTGCGAGTGGCTTATCAGGGTAAGCTATATGCAGAGGAAGGACATGTGGGAAATCAAAAGATATAATGGCCCACACACTTGCGCTTCTAGTAGGATTTCTGAGGACCACAAGAAGTTAGATTCAGACATGATTGCTCATCATATAGAGCCCAAGGTACGAGCTGACCCATCTGTTAAGGTAAAACTTTTGATTGCAGAGATTCAGTCCCGATACAATTGCATAACTATATACCGAAAAGCATGGATGGCAAAGCAAAAGGCGATTGAAAGAGTATATGGTAGCTGGGAAGACTCATACCAACAATTAACCGATTGGTTGGGTGCAATGTGCACCTTTGTCAATGGTTCGATTGTCAAATGTGATGCTGTGCCAACAATGCTCAATGGTGAGGAGCTGCCAAATGATCGAATCTTCAGACGACTATTTTGGACTTTTGGTCCATGCATCAATGCATTCAAACATTGCAAACCATTAGTTCAAGTTGATGGGACACATTTGTATGGGAAATACAAAGGGACTCTGTTGATTGCAGTTGCACAAGATGGCAATTAGAACATATTGCCAATTGCTTTTGCGATAGTTGAGGGTGAGACAGCAGATGCGTGGCATTTTTTTCTGGACCATCTACGCAGACATGTAGTGACTCGAGATGGAGTAGGTATTATTTCTGATTGCCACGAATCTATTAAAGCTGCAATAAGTCGATGTCACGGTCATTGGAAGCCACCAAGAGCATTCCATATGTTTTGCATTAGACATATCGCTGCCAACTTCTTGCGCAACTTCAAAAAGCCATACTTGCATCGACTAGTCGTGAGCATAGGTAATTCCTAGTTTAATTGACTGTTTGCCTGTGATTTGTTTATTTCATATTTTTTGTTCACTATATAATAAGAAGTTTATGTTTTGTAGGGTATTCGAGGACCGAGTATGAATTCAATTATCACTATGAGCGATTGCGCCAGCATGGTGAAGTGTATACCAATTGGCTTGATAGAATCCCAAGAGAAAAGTGGGCCCAAGCATTTGATGGTGGACACTGATATGGGCATATGACCACAAACCTTGTTGAGTGTGTGAACTCCGTGTTGAAAGGGGCTCGCCATCTTCCTATCACGGCCTTAGTGAAATCAACATATTTTCGACTTGCTGAGTTGTTTGTTATCAAGGGTCGGGAGGCATATGCTCGAAGAGCAGCAGGACATGATTACTCTGCAACCATCACGACGCATTTACAAGAAAACCTCCGTGCAGCTGGGAGCGTGCGCGTCACATCATTCACTAGAGCAAATGAGTTATTCCATGTTCAAGAACTATCGACGGGTCATGAATTCAGAGTTAATTTGAGGACTAGATATTGTGATTGTGGGGACTTCTAGACAGATCGAGTTCCATGTCGTCATGCAATTGCTTGCTGTAATAATCAAACTCATGATTGGAATATTTATGTTGATGATGTATACAGGATGCAGAGCATTTGCAAGGTATATGAGAAGGAGTTTGGGGTTGTGGGCCACCAAAGTACTTGGCCTAATTATGATGGCCCGAGGATTCATCCTAACCCTGAGTTGAAGCGCGTGATCAAAGGACAACCCAAATCAACCCATTTTCTCAATGAAATGGACTCTCGTGAGATGCGACAATCGAGACACTGCGGTATGTGTGGAGGTGAAGGTCATAGTCGGAGACAATGCCCACATAGAGCTGGGCCAAGTTCATAGTGATTAGTATTGTAATTGGATTTGGACTTTTGTTTTTAAATTAATATGATTTGGACATTAGTTGGTTATTATTGTATTGTAACTTCGAATTGTATGCCATAATGTAATGTAATTTGTCCTTGGTTGAATGGTTGTTTATATTAATGAATGTAAGTTGGTGTTAGAGTTATGGTTAGTGTTAGAAACTAAAAAATAGAGTTACAAACTAAATAGATGTTCAAACATGCAAACATACAAATAGATGTTCAAACAAGATGTACAAACATACAAATAGATGTCCAAACATATGGAGTTACAAAGTAAAATAGATGGTCAAACACACAAATCATTTTCTTTGAAATGGAGATGGAGACAACCATTGTGGCATCTTGATTATTTTCCTTAAAGACCAAGGCAACTTACGTCCTCTTGATGCTTGTCCCTCTCTCTCTCCTTCTCCCTGAGCCCTTGCTTGCTGCATTAGCTGCTCCCTTGCCTGAGCTTCAGTTTGTCCTCCTATCTGTCCCCCTACCTCAACCTCTGCCTGATCTTCTACATCCTCAAAAGGAAGGCGCTGAATGAAATTCTCAATAGTATCAATATCTGGATTGGGTGTTTGCGGAAGTGCTGGTATATATACTTCCTCCTCAGACATTCTGTTGAGCTCCACATGCCTCCCTTGGCTAGACCCAACATCATGTGGCCTAGTGCCATGCCAGTAATTGAAGTCCCAGGTGAAATCCAACCCTAGCAATTGAGAGTCAACGGACATTCTCGCTTGAGCCATTGGGGTATGACTACTTTCTGCTCCCCCATGAAAATAAGATGCATCCATAGAGAATCTTGGAGGATTTACTAGCACTTGAGGTGACAATTGCGGCGACATGTGATGACCTGGATAAAGTGGAGGTATGGCATACAAAGGTTGCATTTCTGTGAATTGTTGCCACATCTCAGGGGGGAAATTCCATTGTGGCATTCTAGGGGGTACTTCTTGTTGTCGTGGATCTCTAAGCAAATATTCTGGTGACAAGAACATATGGAATGTGTTTTGACGATACCAATCCATGTAGTCAGTAGAAGGAGCATATGTATGCACAGGTGTCCCTATTACTACCCGTTGACCTCGACTATTCCAACATCTAATCCATTTTGCATGCTTTAGTACTCAATTCGTCCTTTGATTACCCCTTAGATCTTTATTATGAGAGTCTGCTAGATCTATAGGGTCATGAGGAATAGGTTGTTCAAAGCCAAACTGTCGCATGACACGGTTGCTTGCATGCCACTCTACAACCTCGAAAAATATGATTGAACCATTATATGACCAAAGTAGTCTTTGATTTGTCACCTCCTCTGGAATCAAGATAGAAATCGCATGGGTATTATAAGGTTGCCACACAAACTGCATTATTAAAACAAGTGAAGGACAAATCAGCAAATAAAAAAATAAATTAATTGCAACAATAAGTCAAATATCTACCTGATCATGTCCAACCCGATCTATAGCAGCTCTGATGTTAGCAACAGAATGGTAGCTGAAGTCCGCTGGCCAGACACTTTTTTCCCATCTGGTGAATATTATACCAATTAGATACAAATTAGATAATAACAAACTTAAAATTTATCACCAGTTCAAATTTCATAATTTTTAACCTGGAAGATAATGGAAATTTCATATCACAAATTGGGATTGGGGCCAAAAATGGGAGTCGATGAAATGCCCATGATTGTAATAAAATAACACACCCACAAATCTCTTGTGCCTTAATGCGCGAGGCACGGCACAAAGATCTATATAAATATGCCAAGCATGCAGAACCCCAGCTATATTGACCAACACGAGTCAAATCCTCAAGCAATATAAGAAACCTCGGATGAATTCGTTTATTACTCTTGTCTGGAAATAACACTCCACCCAGCAACCGCAGCGTATAACCACGAGCAAAGTATACCATCGCATTGGGATCATTACCTATAGGCTTTTGTCGAAAACGCTGATGCAACCAATTCACTTTGATTGAACATTCTGACAGATCATCCTCTGCGGGCATATCGCCCAATAGCTCCTGGCACACTTGTTGTACTTGTGCCACGCTGAAAGCACATGGTCCCATGACTGGTTCCCTATTAATAGGGAGGCCAAGCTGAAGTGCTACATCTTCCAGTGTAACTGCACACTCCCCACATGGGAAATGAAAAGTGTGTGTTTCAGGTCTCCAACGCTCGACCAATGCACTCATGAGGTCAGAATTGATTATTGTATCACCGATTATAGAAGTGTGATATAAACTAGCATTCTTCAAATAGCCATATAATTCTTCTATTGGTTTCTCCACATTCATGTGTCGAGGCCGTAGTCTGGTCAACTGTTGTCGTTAATAATAGACTAATGATAAACAACTAATAATAACAAATACAAAAATTATTCAAAATTCTCTTCTTTATTATTAATAATAAAGATAATAATAATAACATATTAATAATAAAGAAAATAATATATCACTACTTTTTCCCTCTTTTTTATATAATAATAATAATAATAATAATAATAACAATAAAGTAGCATATATGTATATTTATCCTAGGTTATTATAATGATATATCTTTTGATTTTTGAGTAACAGAAAAGTATATGAAAAATATTTTTTATACCAATTAAGAAAAGTGTATTTAATGAATAAAGAATGCACATATAAATTAAATTAATATTTATTAATTAAAAAATTACATAAAATATAAAAATAATTTCATATTTTTATCTATTATTTATAAACTTAACCAATAATACATAATAAAACTTTCTTTAGCTTTTGTTACCAAAAATATATATAATAAAAAAATCTATTAATATACCTGACTCTAAACATAACAATATCTTCACCAATACTAATAACACTTTTGTTACTAATTTCGGTTGTAATAATAAGGTAATAAGAATAATTAAAAATTAAATTAAACAATTTCTACCTATTCTAATTATGAGCATCATAATAACATTAATAAAAATAATTTAAATAAAATATAAAAATAAATTAATATTTTATCTGTTATTTATAAACTTAACCAATAATACATAATAAAACTTTCTTTAGCTTTTGTTACCAAAAAAATATATAATAAAAAAATCTATTAATATATCTGACACTAAACATCACAATAACTTCACTAATAGTAATAACACTTTTGTTATTAATTTCGGTTGTAATAATAAGGTAATAAGAATAATTAAAAATTAAATAAAACAATTTCTACCTATTCTAATTATGAGTATCATAATAACATTAATAAAAATAATTTAAATAAAATATAAAAATAAATTAATATTTTATCTGTTATTTATAAACTTAACCAATAATACATAATAAAACTTTCTTTAGCTTTTGTTACCAAAAAAATATATAATAAAAAAATCTATTAATATATCTGACACTAAACATCACAATAACTTCACTAATAGTAATAACACTTTTGTTACTAATTTCGGTTGTAATAATAAGGTAATAAGAATAATTAAAAATTAAATAAAACAATTTCTACATATTCTAATTATGAGCATCATAATAACATTAATAAAAATAATTTAAATAAAATATAAAAATAAATTAATATTTTATCTGTTATTTATAAACTTCACCAATAATACATAATAAAAATTTCTTCAGCTTGTGTTACCAAACAAATATATAATAAAAAGCAAATTTATTAGTAATTTCCATTCTATTACTATCAGAGAAATAAATATGGAAAAAAATGAGCCTCATAATAACTTCAACAATAATAGTAATACTTTTGTTACTAATTTCAGTTCTAATAATAAGGTAATAATAATAATTAAAAATTAAATTATACAATTTCTATCTATTGCTAATACTAAAAATCATAATAACATTAATAAAAAGAATTAACAGTAAAAAAGACAAAATAAATAATTTTTTACAATAACATTAAACAGAACAAGTAGAATATTTACTAATATGTATTCTATAAAAAAAATCTTACAAGAAGAATGAGATATAAAAAAAAATATACGTACATTACTTCGAAAAATTGCCTCTACAATGTGATCACTGGCTTCCATTTCTCTAATATGATATGCTTGTATACTATTTATTTAGGACTCAAAACACTCACTCACCAAAAAGAAAAAAACTACTCAAGAACTGGAAACTCACCCACCAAAAGGAAGAGAAAAAAAAAAAACACTCACTCACTCACGGACTGAAACTCACTCAGCAAAAAGAAGGAAACAAAAAAAAAAAGGAACACTCACTCACGGTTGGAACTTCATTGCACTACTTTCATTGTGGAAGCTAAGTCTCATATACATATATAATGCTATAGCTCACTCACGGACTGCTACAGGAGAGAGAGCTCACGAACGAAGAGCGCACGGTCTCCAAGCGGTCATCCTGCATGTCTGCCAACACACTGAAGTCGCCTGTCAGGTTGGAGACTTTCTTTGCGATCTGACTTTGCAGAGATTCCTGCTTTGATTTGATACGAGGTGACGTAAATCGCCAATAATTGTAGCGTTTTTTATGTTAGCTACCATAATTTTGTATATTGATCACAGAATCAATATATTGTGTAATATCAATTTTTATCCCAATATAGCAGTACATTTCCCTTCTTGGGTTACCTACTGTTGCAGTTGGTATCAAGTTATAAGAACAAATATTAGATAATGATGTCACTTTTTGTCCTTTTAGAAACTAGAATTGTTGTCCTTGTAGGCCCTTTTAATTGGCATAATTGCTAACTATGATATAATTCCTTGTTGTGTAAAATTATTATTGATAGGATTCTTCCTATCATCATTTACTACACCAAAATGCTTTAACTAATAGACAATATAAGATCTAACAATGCTGCTAATTACTTCTCTCATCATCTAGCATTTTCCCATTTTGGTATTATTTTTCTCTATGTGTGCCTCCGTGTTTCTAGTGTTAATTACTTGCTGAAACTTATTAATTTTTCTCCCACTTATGTGATAACTTCTATTTGTTTTGAATATAATTTTAGTTAAATTTGATCTAACATACTTGTTGCAGATTCTCCTTTCATCTTCTAAGATTAATACTATTCGCATGTGGCAAATTTATTGTAATCAATGTCCAAGTGTTATCCATCACAAAGAGTACGGTAAGTATAGGAGAACCAGGCCTTTCAATCTCCTTCTTCTATAATCATCTTTTAATTATGAATAATTTATGGCATGTGCATTATTTTGCAGTTGATCCATAATTTGCTATGATATGAAGAAGTAGCATCTCTTTGTCCTACAAGTATAATTATTGAATCTCTTATTTACATGGAAGCAATTACCTACATTCAATTCAACCCTGTTGATGAACATTACTTCATCAGTGGGTCCATAGATGGCAAAGCTTGAATACGGGAAGTACATGAAGAGCGAGCTGTTGACTAGGCAGACATAAGAGAAAAGTTACCAACCAGATGGAAAAATACGTTATAGCTCTAGTAAAGAAAGAGTGAGAAAGAAGATTTGTCTATGAAGGCTGTTCTAGAATCAAAAGAGCAGCTGGAGTTTAATCTATGTAGGCTTAATTTTTTTCTGGTCTAAACATGGAAAATGAATCCATCTCATGCAAATTAATGTTTGAATTGAAGTTGCCTTTTAAAGTTGTCCTTGAATCTTAAACACAAATTAATATTTGGACGTACTTTTTGTGTCATTGAGTTGAATATAGAAAGATTTGGTTTTAATATAGATGTGCCTCTTGTATTAAGACTTATAAGTGTTCTTGAAATCTATAACACAAATTAATGGTTAGATATTCTTTTTTGTGTTTTTGGGTTAAATATAAAAAGATTTGGTTTTAACATACATGTTTTTAAGGTTTAAACATAAATAATTTGAGCACTTAAATTAGTAACATTTTTAAAATGTTGTGAAAAGGAGTGATGGCAACATTTTTTAAATGTTGCAAAATAGTAAATTAGTAACATTTTAAAAATATTGCAATATATGTGTTTTGTAACATTTTTAAAATGTTAGTAAAAATACTTAAAGGTTATATAAAAAAAACATGTATTGTAAAATTTTGAAAATGTTAGTTAAAAACAAATAAAAGTGCTACTAAAACTCTTTAGTGACGTGGGGTAAATGCAACATTTATAAAAATGTTATTAATAGAAATAATAACACTTTTTTATGATTTAGTAACTTTTTTATTAAATGTTAGTAAAATTGAAATATATAGTAGTGGATAGGTGGTTGTGATAATGAGTAGTTATCGATTTGATTAGTCATTTTGTTTTCAAATCTATCGGTTGACCGTGTAAAATAATTTTACATCGTTTATATATAGAAACCAAATTTATTTATAAATAATTTGTATATATATATATATATATATATATATATATATATATATATATATGAATTTGGACAGAATCTCTTATCGTATACAATCATATCATAAGCCACAGGACTAAAATTAAAAATATCTTATTCAAAATTAAATACTCTAATATGTTTATATGTCATTTTACTTTATTAAATCATCACACGGAACTCTATAAATCATTAAATTAAAGTAACCTAGACATTGAATTCTTACCATATCACTAGCCTTTTCCACGAAAATGAATTTGACGTTTAACGAAAAGGAAGGGGAAAACTCCCACTATTTCTGGCGTGGTTTTTACTTATTTTATTATTTTATTTGAACAATAGTTGTATTAGTGCAGTTTTCCATGTAAATATGATAATTTATTAAATTTAAATGTTCAATATAATAGAAAAGATTATATGATATTTGAATCTTTTTATAGTTACGGTAAAGATGTACATGAAAAAGAGATGAACAAGAAAAAGATTTATATTTATAAGCATTAACATTAAGATATTAGATGCTTAATTTTCAGGTATTGAAATAATTTTACACAATTAACTAATGAAAATTTCAGAAGGTTTAAAATTATTGTAAATGATTATCACATCAGATAGTTACCTAGTGTCTTGAATCACAATTCGTTGACAATGTAAAATTATTATGCCGTCAATGCATGCTCGTTTTTCAAAATCTCTTTCTTATTGTAGTAGAGTCCGAAAATCCTTAAATCTTGAGATTCAAATATGCTCTAGCTAATGCCAAGTTTAATGTGGAGATATGCCGTTAATTCCTGGTGTACTTAGTCGGCTCATCTTATATAATTTATTCCATTGTTTAAATGTTTTTGGTAAAAAATTTTGGATAATTTATTTCATTGCTTAAATTATTTTATAATCAGAATCTATTATTTTAAAATTGGATATGCATTTATTGTAAATAACCATGCAACTGCGCGGGTCTGATATTACTCTCCAACGAATAAGCAAGTAGCGACCCAAGCAATGCATCAAATGCCCTATGTAATGCTGAAATTTCAAAAAATAAATTAGAAAAGTTTTAAACTAACAATTTTGAGCAATGCCATAGAAAAAAAAAAGTAACATAAAAGAGTAAACTGATTAAAATTTTGGAACAATAACAGGAATGCAATGTGGTCTCTGGACTTAACACTTTATAGAGTAAAGTAAGAAGATTTTATTTTTGAATTAATAGAGTTAGAAATGGAGCCCTCTTCACTCTATTGATCTAAAAGTGAAATTGTTCTCCATACTATCTAAAGTGAAGAAAGGATCCAAATCCGATCTTTGGTGGCAAAATGGAAGCTACGGCAGGTGTTACTTCTTTAACCCTAAAGGTGTGGCAGGAAAATAGAAAGGCAAGGCTGGGACTGGCGACGGTGCAAAACTGACAGCACTTTGGCACCTCAACTGATGGCATTGTTTGGCAGTGCAAGCTGATGACGATGGGCTGCAGGCTGTGATGAATGATATCAACGAGTTCCTAAAATGACTCTAGCTGCTTTTGAGGACGATGAAAGGTGGACCACGACGCGAGTCATGCGATGACATTGGGTGATGATGATGAGGGCATTGGGGAGAGGACGTGGACAACATAGTGGGTTCCTTTATTTTCATTCTGTGTGTCGCTTTTTTCTATTGACAGAAGATTTCCTTTTTTGGCTGAAAAAAGAAACCGGTAAACCATGATAACTGAACTAGTTTCTTTAGTTTGTCAATTTTGAGTCAGTTCTCATGATTCAAGACAAGTTTTCATAAGCTTTGTATCGTAACCGTGATCGCGACCGGGTGGTGAAAAATATAATAGAAAATATTTTTATGGAGTCACCACTAAGGTTTATTAAAGAAAACTATTGGGAAAATCTATCTGTTTAAAAAATTAAACTGGTCTGCTAAAACAGAGTTAGATTCGAGAGTTTGTTTATGCATAAGGAATGGTGGAGACTAAATCCCACAGCACTCCTGATATATCCGTCCTAAAACGGTTACCTAAAAATTAATTGTGTAAATTAGAATAACTTAAAGTGTATGAAATTTATCCAAAAAGATAATCAAATATAATATTACAAATAAAAAAAAAATAACATCAAGTTGAAATATTTACAAATAGAGAAAATTAAATAACAAAGATTAGAGACAAAATTATTAACATCAAATTAAAATATTTTCAAATAGAGAAAATGAAATAACAAAGACCAGAGACAAAATTATTAACATCAAGTTAAAATATTTAACAAATAGAGAAAATGAAACAACAAAGATTAGAGACAAAATTATTAACATCAAGTTAAAATATTTACAAATAGAGAAAATAAAACAATAAAAATCAGAAACAAAATTATGAAATTTTAAAGTTTGGCTTGACACAGGATACCTGCTCCTACATATCCTCTGGTATAATGAGAAATTCAAAATCAAATAATTCTTTATAAAATAAATGTGTGTTAATGAATTTTAATTAAGGAACAAAATAAAATAAAAAAAATGTGTTTATTGATTTCATTTGTGAAAAGAATCTTGATTAACAAATTATTTAAAAGAGCAATCCGTTTTTGCACAGAATTTAAGTTAGCATTGAGCTACTCAATAAATCCTTACAATCTAATACTACTTGAAGGAGGCACCCATCACTCAATCATTATTATTAATTGTTGCATGGATAAAAATTTTCAAAACATTCTTATTTTTATTTTTTTAACTTAATTCAAAAGTCGAATGAAACAAAAAGGTTAAATTGCAAAACTAAAAGAATTAGCTCATTGGCACGAACCGTAACAAACAACATTAGCAAGAAAATGTAAAGTAAAGCAAGTAAAACCACCAAAGCATTTAATAATAATAAATAGCACAAACCACAACAAACGACATCAGCAAGAAAATAAAAAATAAAGCAAGTGGAACCACTAAAGCATTTGACAATAATAAATAAAATGAAGGATGGCAAGCTACTAATTTCAAAGGCCGAAACTTGGTGCCAAACCAAACATATAATGTGGACTAAGCTAGGACGCAAATTAAAGAAATAAACAAGGAAAGAGGGAAAGAAAGTAGGCAACTCTTGGGGTGTAAACAAAAGGAGGAGCACAATCACCGTGGTAGTGTCAATCCCCCCACAATGGCATAATGATGATGGGTGTTTTCGAGGTCGAGGCTAAATGGTTGGTTTATGCTGGTTGAGGTACGGGTGGTTTAGGGACTATGGATTGGGTGCAAAGGGACAAAGATAGTGTGCTGCACTGAAGGGTGGTTAGATATGGCGGTGATAAAAGAGACTGTGTGTTGATGATGGGAGATGTGGCATTGACTGGGAAGATGGTTTAATAATTAGGATTATAGTTGACCTGTCATTAGGAATGGTGCCGACTTTTTCGCTCTCCCCTTTATTTTTTTTTTAGTTGCTGAGTTCTTTCCCCCTGATTCTGTGAATTTTAATCCTCTTTATGCTCAATTGTGAGTTGAGTTTTTCAAATATGGTAGGTGTTTGTTTGAAGAAATTCTCCCCAATCACTTACTTTAGGGGATTTATTATTGACTTGATCCACCGTTTGCTGCTTTTTTTTAATTTTCTGTTTGGTGCTTCTTTGAGAGGAAAAATGGTGCTGAAGAAGATAAAAGGCAAGCTGTTGCGAATGGTCTTTCTTGAAGGGTTAATTCACGGAATATTTTAGAAGAAACCGAAAGACCGTACAAAAATATATAATATTGTGGAATAATGTAGAATACTCTAGAATATTCTAGAAACTTGTGGAACCATGGAGAATAATCTAGAACGATGTAGAGTCATGCAGAGACATGTAGAACTGTCTAGAAGCTTCTAGAGACATGTAGGAGTTATCTAGAAAGTCCTTAGTAGATATGTGTAGATGGTTCTAGATATATGTGGAGATGTGTAGAATGTAGGAAGGTTCTGGATACAAAATCCGGACCGTTTATTAGAATCAATCTCCACCGTCCATTAAGGAGGTGGAAGACTATATATAGGGGTGGCCATTCTTGGCCAAACCATCCAAGTCATTTGTAAACTTTCCTTTGTGTAATGCAAAGTATTCTCTCCACTAAAGTTCTCTTATTCTCTTATGCTCTTAGCTTCCGTTGCTAGTTATTTTGAGTGAGGCTGACTTGGAGCTTAGCTTAAGAGGTTGAGTAAGTCCAAGTGCCGGCAGGGTTATGTTGGAGTGTGTCTAAGGCCATGACAATTTTGGTATCAGAGCAAGGTGTGGGAGCACAAGTGGTTCATGTGGAGAAAATGGCTTCAAACGTGACTGAGGAACATGTGGAGGCCCCAAGAGGGAGGGATGTCATTCCTCCTCATACCAAGAAGACCCGTGGGTCAAGCAAACCAAGGGGCGAAGATTTTATTGCTTTGGAGGAAAGGGTTTCTTTGCTGGAAAATGCTCTAACAAACATGGATGTCCACATCCAAAGGGTGGAGCATGACAAAGAAACCTTAGAGACTCATGTGTTAAGAGAGCTAGACGTCATGAAGGAAGATGTCATGATTGCTCTCAAGAGTGGAGAAGAAAGGGATGAACACCTCAACTAAGTTGAAGAGAAGCTTGAAGGTGTCATGAAGCTACTTGAAGAGGTTCGAGCATCCCTTAAGGAAGTCAAGTTGTGAACTACTGCTAGTACTCAAGGTGGAGCAAGGGAAACTCCACGGGTTGATCTTCCTAAGCCAAAGGAATTCAAGGGCATGAAGGATGCTCGAGAGGTGGAGAATTTCTTATGGCAGATGGAAAGGTACTTTGAATGCCAAGGGGTGGTAGAAGAACAATTGAAGGTACATACTGTTTCTCTCTATCTTTCTGATAATGCAATCTTTTGGTGGAGAAAGAAGCATGCAGACATAGAGAGATGCACTTACAGCATAGTCACGTGGGAAGATTTCAAGAGGGAATTGAAGAGACAATTCTTCCTTGAGAATGTAGTTTATGAAATAAGAAAGAAGTTAAGGGAATTGAAGCATAGAACCACGATTGGTGACTATGTGAGAGAGTTCACCACACTCACGCTTCAAATCCCTAATTTAGCCTCAGAAGATGCGTTATTCTTCTTCATTGATGGACTCCAACCTTGGGCAAAGCAAGAGTTGCAAAGGCGAGGAGTCCAAGATGTAGATGAAGCCATTGTAGTGGCTAAGTCACTCATGGAGTACCAACGAGGAGACTCTAAGTCTAAACCATCTTCCAAGGCTAGCTCCTCTAAAGGTGAATGAGATAAAGGGAGAAATATTCCTCCAAAGAAAGACTTCAAATACTCTTCTAAGAGAGAGTATGAGGATGTTTGTGCCAAAAAAAGGATGTTTCATGTGTAAGGGACCACACCAAATGAAGGATTGTCCCAAACTAGGGACATTGGCATCCATTGCCGAGGAATGGAAATCCCAAACACAGGAGACTGAATATGTTGGATCTGTCCAACTGTTGAATGCCTTAAAGGGTAAAGAATTATGCCCTGTTGAGAAGAAGAATGGGTTGATGTATGTGGAAGTACTCATAAAGGAGAGCTCCGTCGTAACTATGATTGACACTGGTGCCACACATAATTTCATCACACCCAAAGAAGCAAAGAAACTTGGGTTAAAGGTCATGGAGAAGAATCGTTGGCTCAAAACCGTTAACACAAAGGGAGAACCTCTTAGAGGAATGGTAAAAGAGGTAGAGATTACTCTTGGCTCATGGAGAGGATTTGTAGATTTTTCAGTCACACCCATGGATGATTTCAAGGTTGTCCTTGGATTGGACTTCTTAAGGAAAGTAAACCTAGTACCCATGTCGTATTGTGATGCGGTGTGTGTTATGGAGAAAGGGTCTCCATGCATGATCCCTACAGTCTCCAAGCCTGGAGAAACTCTTATGTTGTCTACCATGCAACTAAAGAAAGGGGTCAAAAAGGAGTAGATGACCTATTTAGCCTTTCTCAAGGAAGAAACCATAGTGGAAGACGGGGATGTACCCCTACAAATCAAAGAAGTCCTTGAGGAAAACAAGGATGTCATGCCTCTTGAATTGCCGAAACAACTTCCTCCTAGGAGGAAGTGGATCACAAGATCGACTTAGAAGCAGAAACGAAGCCACCCGCACTAGCACCATATAGGATGGCACCACCAGAGTTGGAAGAGTTGAGGAAGCAACTCAAGGAGTTGTTGGATGCTGGCTTTATTCATCCATCCAAAGCACCATATGGAGCACCGGTCTTATTCCAAAAGAAGCATAATGGCTCAATGAGGCTATGCATCGACTATCGGACACTTAACTAGGTAACTATAAAGAACAAGTACCCCAATCCTTTGATAGCTAATTTGTTTGATCAATTAGGAAAAGCTAAGTGGTTTTCAAAGTTAGACTTAAGGTCGGGTTATTATCAAGTGAGGATTGCTGATGGTGATGAACGAAAGACTACTTATGTGATAAGGTACGGTTCGTATGAGTGGTTGGTAATGCCTTTTGGCTTAACCAATGCTCTTGCGACATTTTGTACCTTAATGAATAAGATTTTCCATCCTTATCTTGATCAATTCGTAGTGGTCTACTTGAATGATATTGTGATATATAGCAATACTCTTGAGGACCATGTGGATCACTTACGAATTGTGTTCAAGACCTTAAGGTAAAATAGCTTATATGTGAAAAAGGAGAAGTGTTCCTTTGTCAAAAATGAGGTCCACTTCTTGGGATATGTGATTAAGGATGGAACCCTCCAGATAGATGAGAAGGTTGGAGCTATCAAAGAATGGGAACCCCCGAGCAAGGTGTTCGAGCTTAGATCATTTTTGGGACTAGCAAATTATTACCAGCAATTCATCAAAGGGTATTCTGCCAAATTTACGCCATTGACTGATCTCCTCAAGAAGAATCACTCATGGGAGTAGACAGAGAAATGTCAGAAGGCCTTTGATGAATTAAAGGCTGCAATAATAGAGGAACTTGTGTTGTCCCTATCGGATCACTCTAAAGTGTTCGAAGTCCACACGGATGCTTCTAACTTTGCCATAAGAGGCGTCCTAATGCAAGAGGGACATCCTATCGCATTTGAAAGCCGCAAGTTGAATGATATCGAGCAGCGTTACACAGTGCAAGAAAAATAGATGATGGCTGTGGTGCATTGCTTAAGGACATGACATCACTACTTACTAGGGTCATGCTTCATTGTCAAGATCGACAATGTGGCCACTAATTATTTTCAAACTCAAAAGAAGTTGAGCCCTAAACAAGTTATATGGCAAGAATTCTTGGCTGAGCTTGATTTCAAATTTAAATACAAGCCGATGAGGGCTAATGTAGTGGCAAATGCACTAAGTCGAAAGGCTGAATTGGCAACCACTTCCATGGTTGAAGGAGATATTATTCAAATAATCAAAGAGGGATTAAATCATGATCCCTTAGTAAAGAAGTTGGTAGAGATGGCTAGAAAAGGAAAGACCAACAAATTTTGGTTAGAAAAAGGCCTACTCTACACCAAAGGAAGAAGACTATATGTCCCCCAAATGGGATAACTTGAGAAGGAAGTTGGTGAAGGAATGTAACGATACAAAATGGGCTGGTCACCCAGGACAACATCGTATGTTGGTGTAGTAGAAGCAACCTATTATTGGCCGCAAATACGAGATGAAGTGGAAAGCTATGTGAAGACTTGTCTTGTTTGCCAACAAGACAAGATAGAGAATCAGGCTTCTAGTAGTTTATTAGAACTGTTACCTATTCCAGAGCGACTATGGGAGAGTGTCTCTTTGGACTACTCTTTGGACTTCATCTCTGCATTACCTAAGTTTGAGGGGTATGGATCTATCTTGGTAGTGGTGGATCGATTATCTAAGTATTCTACATTCATCCCCGCCCCTATAGATTGTACTGTTGAGGATGCGGCACAATTATTCTTCAAGAATGTGGTGAAGTATTGGGGATTGCCGAAGACAATCATCAATGATCGAGACCGACGCTTTACAGGTCGACTATGGACAAAGTTGTTCAAACTCTTGGGTAGTGTTTGGTTAGTGAGATAGTAGAGACAAAGACAAAAAATACAGGGACAGTGAGACAGTAGAGATAGGACACAGAAAAATAGTGTCTTTGTATCATGTTTTGTAGTAGTGTACAGAATACAAAAGCACAAGAACAAAATTCCTACAAAAGACCCTTTTACCCTTATTAACCCACGCCCTTTTTTAAAAGCAAAAACCAAAAAAAAAAAAGTTCAAGAAGGGTGCTGTACCTCCTCTCCTCTGAGACAACATTGTTGTCTCTCTTGGAGCCATCGCCTCCAGCCATCATACTCCATCATTCACATCGACGTCGGTTTGCTCCATTCATGGCGGTGACGGTTTCCTCCATTCACGATACGACGCTTCCTCCATTCATGGCTTCCAGGTATGGGTTGACCTCCTATTTCCTCTTTTCTTCCTCTTCGACTGGTACTCATAGCTGCTTACATTCCTTTGCTTCCTATTCTTTAACGGCAGTGGCGGTGACAGTGGCGATGGCACAACCATGGGATTCAGGTGCAAAACGTCATCTTCGACTGTCTCCATGGGTTCTAGAAGGTGTGGCTGTGGGGATAAATTGATCTTACTCATTTCTAAGAGCGATGCCAATCCTGGGAGAAAGTTTTGGAGGTGCCCTAATTGGAATGTAAGTTTGTTCTCCCCCTAAATCTTGGAGTGTTTACATTAAAAAAAAATCTGGGTTCATGTTGGTTTATGTGACTGCTCTAAGCGCATAGCATTACCTCATGTCCATCTCCGATTGTGTCCTTGCTAACATTTCATTTCTTCGAAATTGGCTAATAAAGGTAGCTCTTAGCATGTCTTGTTCTATTGCTCTTCTAATTGGAATTGTTCCTTCTGGGCATGACTCCCTAGTAAAGATCCACAATTGAAAATTCTCACTCATTTCACCTATTGGTTATGGCCTTTTGGTCTTTCTAGAGGATTTTGCACACATTTTAAAAGAAAATAAATACATAAAGAATAACAATAGATACATGGAGCTTGCACAGGCAGCATTTGGTATGTTTATTTACCATCATTTACTTTTTCTAGGTAGTTGATGTCACATTGTCATGGAAAGCTGCTCAATTAGCAATGTACAAATGATTTGAGACATATTAGATATGATTTAACATTTCCATTTTTGGATGTAAAGCTGTCCTAAAAAAAATGTTGGTTACTCAAACTAAGTTAAAAGAAAATCTAAACACATAACAGTCATAAAACTAGCATAGCATGATTTGAAAATGGTATGGCCTTATGTATCTTTTTTGTAATGTTTGATAGTTTCTACTTTCCTTTCTAGGGGATAGATTAGCAGTCTAGCTTGCTTTCTTACCAACTGTTTATTTATCAGCAGGAACGGCAAATAAAATGTCCACCTTTTTAGTTGAAATTTACTAGCTCGTCACCTAAAAACAATTTTCTACTGTACTGATGTACCTTCAAATTGCCACGGACTTTGTCTTGGTGTTCTGCGACAATCAATCAATCTTATCCTAAATTTCATGAAAGGACCAATTAAGAAATATACAATAATTGTCATTTTGTAAGATAAAAGGTAGCTCATGCCTACTCAACTTGGTCCATATCAATTGTAATTTCCAACTTGATGATATTCTTAGTAAAGTGCCTCCCTATCCCTCAATTAGTAAGCTTGTTTTCCAAGATGGGAGTCCTCAATCTCTACCTCCAGTCTTGAGAGGAGTATGAATATAAATTGTTTATTTGGATTTGTTGCTGATTAGTTATTACTATTTCTCTTGTTCTGCTATGTTAGTTATTAATAACAGGATCCAATTGCAAGGTAATGAGTCAACAACCTCATACTTTTGTATAAATATTAGAGAGTCAAAGTAATAACACACAATCTTCATTCTTCCTATTATGTGGTTCTAAATAACCCCCTCTCTCTAACTTAATACCCTATCAATAGTTGATGACAGCTTTACTTTTAGCTTTGTAGTTAAGCGTAACAATTTTGTGATCTTCCTTATATTTCATGAGGTAGCTTGAAATGTCAATGTTCTATTGGTTCAACTTATCTATCTTTTGTGGTTCCATCCATAGTAGTAGTCGTCTAGTAAATTCTAAATACTAGTAGTTTAGAAGGGAACAAAATAAAATAAAATAACATAAAATAAAAACTAATTCATCCTTCTCACTACACTAGTCTATTTTAGAGTACTATAATTGATGCAATAAAATAAAGTTACCAATGGTTTCTACCCTCTCAACAGAGGATGATCAAAAGCTGGTTGCTTGCGAGACACAACTTAGAATGAATGAATTTTGCTTTGTTGTATAAGAGTTTAGGAAAGCCAGGGATATCTTGAATAATAAACATGACTAGTAGTAGTATAACATCCAAATAATGCCTTGCTATATAGTATTCAGAACATTACTATTATAACATTCAAATAATACCCTGTTATAATTAGTAGTATATAGCAGGGCCAGAATCAAATTCTAACAGATATGAAGGAATTAATTGTGTTGAAGTTTGGAGTAGACAAAGTTTTCATTATGTTAGAGGAATAACATTAGCATATAAAGATCTTTTTGTGCTAATTATGTTTATGTTTATGATCTTTCAGACCCCGAATACTTGTAACTTCTTTGACTGGGCCGTCAAGAAAGAAATACCAGAGATTGACACCACTGCAGTTGAAGTGTCTCAATCCTCCTTTGCCCTGGATCTGTTACATGAAGAATGGAAACGAAAGAATATGAAGCTTAAAAAAAAACTAGATGTTGAAAGGAGGAAATCAAATTGGCTTGTAGTGGTTATTGTGGTGTCATGGGCAGTGACATTTTTCTCAATTATGTATTGTATTAGTATTAGGGGGATGTGTGGTTAGAGGTTTATTACTTTGTTGTCATTGACACACTCTATGTATGTATTAGTTGAAAACGATGAATGGATGACATTGTAAATTGTATTTAGTACTGAATGAATGAAAAGCAAGCAATTCTCCAAATATTGTTTAATTTGATGCTTTTTATGCCATGCTATTTGTTTTCATGTAATTAGAATAATGTAAAAATGGACTCAAATCTTTCTTCCTTACCTTACTTTTTTTAGTAAAAATAGAAATGCTATTAAAACTCAGATATTCAGGAACAATCTATTCTACTGGATGAATAATCATTGTCCACCAAGTAATTCTCCATATTATAAGTCACCAAAACTGAACTTCTGCATGTAAGCAGAACCTGTTCAGTCACTTTGTGCCAAAACCTATTCAGTTAACTACAGAACCTATTTGGTAAGAAAACTTCAATCAGTTCAACAACAAGCAACCACAATCCATAGCAACAAGGTTAAACATTTTAAATACCTTGCTATGTACAACAACAATAAAAGTAGCTATTCCAAAACTGAAGGATTATCCCAAAGAAGCAACATTGACATTGGATAACATTTCACAGAGCTATTTCACATCCTAAAAATACTCATACATAAACCATTCATAGCCAAACCAAATAGCAATTGCCCAAGTGTATTCATGGCAAAAGTGAACACCATAAGGTTTACATCATTTGTTCCAAATATTGAACATGTTATATTGAAAATAACAATACAATACATTACAATCATGAAAGTAACAATCCACAATAACACTAATCCACATGACTAACTATGCATAATAGCACTGGCAAATGCACGCCTTTGGTTCTCATTCAAAGTCCAAAAAGTTGTCTGCAATTGAGGCTTTTTCGAGAACTTGAGCGCCATTAGAACAACTTCATCATTAGTAAAGCCAAGATCTGTTAGTGTTTCACCAAGCTTCACATCCTCATTAACCCCCGATATAGCTTTGGCAAGAACTTCGACATGCTTTCCTTGCTACTCCATTGTAAATCTCATAGAGTGAGCCAGCTCTTGCAACATTTCAACTTCTTTTCCCCTTTTTGTTGGAGCATTCTTTCCTTGCACTTTGCCACTAGATGAAGCCATTGTCTCATTTGTTTGGAGTGGGGAGTCACTTTCAAACATGTCAACATCATCAATATCCATTTGGTTTTCATCCTCTGTTGCCAGTTGCTCATCGGCATCATTGCCACTTATAGCATAACTTCCAGTTGCTTTATCCTTTCCAAATATAGTGGCCAAACGAGGGAAAAGCAGAAATGGTTTTCCTGGAGTGTAGAACCTAAGAGGAAGTTGCTGAAAAAAATTTGAGAAATCAAAAATGAGAAAGTGTAATGTAATATGCATGTATCTACATAATAACAAAATTTAGTTAAATTGTCATAATAGTATAACAAACCTTAATCAATAGCTCTAGCACTTGTTTGTTATCCACTTCTTCAGTTTGTTTATCATCATTCCATCCAAACCCACTACATGCAAGCATGCCAACAGTGGATTGGTGTTTCTCTTTCAGCCTTTTTTACTTGTTCTTGCAATGTTTAGCAATGAAATCACTCCCGAGGAATTTTTCATTCATCTTCGCAGCAAGTTTTAGAAAAGCACCCGGTTTGAATTATCCAATATCAGCTCTTTGCCATTCTACCACTAGGTCCTCCATCAAACCAACAAAAGCAAGTGTTTCTTCATTGGTCCAATTCCTTTTGTTGTCCATTTCCTGGTATTCTTTGTATGAAGATATCACAAAGCAATAACAAATGTAAACAACTAGAATATTAGAAGATATCATAAACACCAAGTCAATGTTATAAGAAATATCAACAAAATGTAAACAACTAGAATATTATAAGAAAGATATCACAAAGACCACGTCACTGTTATAAGAAAGATCAACAAAATGCTAAGATATCACAAAGATCAATTACACTAAAAAATGTTACAAGATTACTACAAACATAAAGTCTAGAATGTTAAGTTTCAACAAAATATAACATTTATGTCGCACGATTCCTTCTCTATTCTTCAAACATTTCAATTGCTAGGTTGTCCCGTCTTTGAGTCTATTCATTGCTACTTTCACACTTTCAATTATCTCAACACTGTTGGGAGGATCCTCTCGTATAGGCATATGCTCAGGTTCAATGACTGTGTTTTCTTCAGGATCATTGTCCATATTCATACGGATAAAATTTTGCAAAAGACAAGAAGCAATTATGATTCAATTTTGTGTCTTGATTAGATAATATAAAGGAGTCTTCAGAATAGCACATCTCTTCTTAAGCAACCCAAAACAACATTCAATTATATTCCTAGCTGAGGAATACTTTTTATTAAAGTACTCTTGATAGTTTCTAGGTGCACGTGAACCTTGAGCCCATTCTTACACGTGATATCGAGTACCTCTCTATGGTGCTAGGAACCCTTGGCCATTCATGTAACTAGCATCAACTAAATAATAACTACCTATAAATCAAAAGAGAAATATTATATACAGTAGGAAAATATAAGTAATCTAATTTTTTTCAGTTTTTTTTAGACATGCAAAGTGGTATTTTGAGGCTATTACGACGTGTAATAGCATCTCGTAATATTCTCAAACAAGATGCTGATCCTTCCCAACCACTAAGCATATACACAAAATTCATGTCTCAATTGCATACTCCCAAGACATTAGTAGAAATCCTACCCTTTTTTGTTCAGAATCTTGGTTTATCAGCTTAAGGGACAGTAACATCTATGTAAGTACCATATAATGCTCCTAGACAACCCTATAATGAAGAGAATATAAAAGTTTCATGCCAAATAGTTTGCATATTTAGTAAGTATTGTAAAACGTCAACTACTTCTATATATTGAAGTTACCTTAAATCATTTCCATCTGGGATCTACGCAATCCTCTGGGACAAGTTTAGCCTTGGCAAACAAAAGGCTTTGCACACGTATGACCAAGCACAACACTTTGTTAAAATACCTACTAATAGTTTCTCTTGACCTATAGAACCTAACTTGTATGTTGCAATTTTTTTTATGATAACCTAATATGATTAAAAATGTTACAATTTGCTCAGCTATGCTTACTCAACCATATTCAGTTAACCCACCTTGAACTTGAAGTAGCTCACACAATATTGCAAATGCATTTAAATTCATCCTTAACTCCCAAATGTAATTCCTATTAACCACTCCAATAATGCGCTGAAATGCATCTCGTCTTAATGGGACACTATTAATTCTTTGATTTAATGTCAAAGAATTATTGCCTATTATTCTATTCCTAGTGTACATAAACAAAGTAACTAATACAACTAGTATCATTGTGTCAAATTGAAACCTCATCATTAAATAACAAGCAACACATTGTTTAATTCGCTTAGAACGGTCTATTCCTTCCTATGAAACATCAAAATAAATATACAATTAGACCAACTACTTAGTCAACAGCCTCACCATTATCATTTTAAAGCAATGAGTTCCAATAACAAGAATAAGTATAATAAGTAGGATCACAAGCCTACACAGAATAACCTAAATTATTCACTTTATCTAGCCATAAATCTTTTTTTTTTTTAATTTGATAGATAAATCAAAAGCACATGGAATACTGTAACACACACACATTTACACTATATCAAAATCAGAATGTCATAACACAAACACTTGTTAAAAATCACACTAAAAAATGACAAAGAAAAAAAATCGGATATCAAAGCCCTTCTCTATTTTCAATTTGGATCCTGTTAGTTTTTAGTTTTGTTTAAGTGTTAGAAATTCTTATCATACCCAATACTCAAAAACAAGAGAATATTGCTATGCATGATTCCTCGTTGGAGGTTGTATCTTCACCAAGCCAAAATCCTTTTCACATTGTACACCTTTTTTATTTTACCTCTAATGTCTAATAAAAAGGAAAAGAAAGTGATGTTGATAAATACGTAGAACATTGATAAGGTTAAAAAGGGGAGAAAGACTTTGTATACCCCAAAACAGAACACAAACTGTAATGTCCAGCATATGTGATAAAATAAATAAACTATTCTCACCTGGGTAAGTTTACCAAGCAGATTGAAGGAATGAAAACTATAGCCAAGACAAGCAGCAGAGGTAGGATTTCAAAAAATCAGAATAATAAATCATATCAAAAAACTAGATCCAGTTCCAAGTAGAGAATGGACACAAAACCAGAAGGAGCAGTGGAAAGAACCTTGATGAGAATACGAAGTTGATTTAAGGTAGAGCAGAAACAAGGTCTCACGAAGCTGATTGAAGGATTGCAAGATCTAGAATGCGAAGCTTGAATGGCGAAAATAGAGATCTCACAAATAAGGAGGATAAGCTAGGTCTATGTCCTATATTTGATAAGGGTAAATGATGCAAATATGAAATCATTGTGAGGATAAAATGGGAATAAATTGCATTAAACCCCCACTGTCTTGCTTCCATTTTTTGTGTCCCCGTATTTGGAGAGAACAGAAACTTGAACTTGAGAGCATATGGGGACAGGGACAGAAACTCAAGTCTTATGTCTGTCTCCCAAACCAAACTTCATACAGGGACAATTTGTCTCTGTATTTGTGTCCTGCCCTTATTTCCAAATGCAACCTTAGGGACAAAATTACACTTCTCAACTAGCTTCCACCCACAAACTGATGGGCAGACCAAGAGGGTGAATGCTTTGTTGGAGTGTTATTTAAGGCATTTTGTGAGTGCTAACCAAAAGGATTGGCCTAAGCTCATGGATATAACTCAATTCTCCTACAACTTGCAAAGGAGTGAGTCTACGGGGAAAAGTCCATTTGAGATCATGAATGGACAACAACCTATTGCACCCCATACTCTTTCATCCTCCTATGTAGGTAAGAGCCCCGGAGCATATCATATGGCTAAGTCTTGGAATGAGCAAGCTGATGTTACCCGCTCTTACCTTGACAAAGCCGCAAAAAGGATGAAGAAGTGGGCAGATAAGAAGACGAGATATGCAAGCTACAATATAGGGGATAAAGTAATGATCAAACTTTTTCCTCAAAAATTCAAGGCCTTTCACAAGGTGCATAAAGGCTTAATCCATAAATATGAAGGATCGTATGAAGTTGTTGGGCGAATAGGGGAGGTGGCCTATAAGATAAACCTCCCACCAACCATGAAGATCCACCCAGTCTTCCATGTAAGCATGCTCAAGCCAAACAATGAAGGCATGGAGGAGCCAATTAGAAGCGACTCAAGGCGAGCACCACTTATAGTGATCAAGTCCTTTAGCAAGGAGGTAGAGGAGGTGTTAGCTAATCGAGTCATCAAAAAGAAAGGAGTATCACCAAGTATACAATACTTGATCAAATGGAAGGGACAGCCGGTGAACAAGGCAAGCTAGGAAACACGAAAAGATCTCTGGCAGTTCCAAGACCACCTAAAGCACTACCACGACTAGAGCGCGACGAGGACGTCTCCGCAATAGGTGGGGGAGATTGTCACGAACGGTCTTTCTTGAAGGGTTAATTCACGAAAGATTTTAGAAGATACTAGAAGACCATAGGAAAATATAGAATATTGTGGAATAATGTATAATACTCTAGAATGTTCTAGAAACTTGTGGAATCATGTAGAATCATCTAGAACTATGTAAAAACATGTAGAGACATGTAGAGATATGTAGAACTATCTAGAAGCTTCTAGAGACATATAGGAGTTATCTAGAAAGTCCTTAGTAGATATGTGTAGATAGTTCTAGATATATGTGGAGATGTGTAGAATGTAGGAAGGTTCTGGATGCAAAATCCAGACTGTCCATTAGAATCAATCTCCACCGTCTATTGAAGAGGTGGAAGGCTATATATAGGGGTGGCCATCTTGGCCAAACCATCCAAGTCATTTGTAAACTTTTCTTTGTGTAGTGCAAAGTATTCCCTCCACTAAATTTCTCTTATTCTCTTGTGCTCTTAGCTTTCGTTGCTAGTTATTTTGAGTGAGGCTGACTTACAGCTTTCGCTCAAGAGGTTGAGTAAGTCCAAGTGCCGGCACGGTTGCGTTGGAGTGTGTCCAAAGCTGTGATAAAGTGCTCCTTTTTTTTAAAACAAGGAGGAAAACGTTGAAGAGAAACGCTCCTCTATTTTTTTTCTTTTCATTGTTTATTAATATCGACTTAAAAGGAAATCGGTGCATGCAATTTTTTTGTTTTTTTAATAAAATAAAAAATAAAAGATAAAATATAAAAAACAGGCTGACTTTTTTTTTACAAAAAAAAAATAATGTAAAAAAATGGAATGAAAGTTATAAGTTGCTGTTGGACCAAGAAAATATACTAATGCAGAAGTAAAGAGAAACTTGATTTTTTCATTTTTTTAATTATATGCAAAATAAAGAAACAAAAATAGAACAAAATCTCCAAAAAGGGAGATATGAGACTACAAAACATAATGTTGATAATAATTAGACATGAAATTTAAAATTAAAGTAAAAGATAAAGTAAAATCAAATTTATCACTATTTTTTTTAACTTAATAAAAAATTAGGTGCTGACACCTGGTTTCTTTTGCATGATCAAACCAGATAGGTGTTTTAGTTCCCTAAATGAACCAGTGATAAGCAAGCATTTCTATACATATTTTGTATCATATTCTTAGTGTCATAACTCTCTTTTATGCTTAATTGTATGTATTTGCATTGTGTTTGAGTTTGGACATTGACTTGAGTATTAATGAAAATTTTCTGTATACTAGTGCTTCTGGCACTATTTCGTATTTTGCACTTAACTAGAGTTGTTGACCTCTAAAACTTGTGATCTTGGGCTTGCAGGAAATCTTAGAGGATTATCTACAACATTTATGAAGAGCTAAAAAGCCAGATCAAATGTTTAGCTGGTCAAAATAAGTCTAGAAGTCAGAAATGAGGTGTTGAATTTTCAGATTGGGCATGCTTCAATAACAAGTGCATATCTTTCTCATTTGAAGTCCAAATAAGGCAAATAAGGTGTCTATTTTAAAGAGAAGAAAAATATCTATAACTTTAATGAAAGGCCAAGGACTGATTCGATCATTTAGGGGGTCAACAACTGAGAATACTCGCTGCAGCTGTCTAGGGTCGCAAATACCATTGGTGCTCTCACTACAACAAAATGAAGATTTAGCTATGGACAAATCCGTAGCTAATGAGTGAAAATCCATAGCTAAATGCATTTTAGCAAAGGATTTATCCGTTGCTGAGTTTGTTGCTAATTTGCTCCTAGCTAAATTTTAGCAACTATTGTGTCTCCGTTCTCTAAATTTAGCAAAGGACTTGTGCATCGCAATCCATTGATAAATGGGTTGACTGATAACATTTATGGGTTTCATTTAGCCACAGTTACTAAATGTGGTTAATATGTGATTTACCCACAATAGTAAAATGTGGGTAATTTTCTCTTTGTTTTTATTTAAAACTATCATAGTAATACCATATTTTATTATAATTTAATACCTTTTTATTATAATATCAATTAATTTCTTATAAAAGAACAAAATATTTATCATTGAATATAAAGCAAAAGATTACAGATCACTTAAGATAACTAAAAAAAAATCTATATATAGAGAGGTCTCATAGTTCTCAAAGTGTCATCCTAAGTAATGAGTATAAAATGATCTTATATTATATAACACAAAATGATACAATATATATACACACACACACACACATACACACACACAAGTTTTTGTCTACCTATGCAAAAGTTCTATCAAAATATCTAACTAAATCTTCAATATGGGTGAATGAATCAAGACCATTTGATAGGTTCTTTTTGGAAAGTGCTAGCAAGTAGATTAACTACTATTTGCACTTCTTGTTGCACCACTTCTTGAACCATTGCTTTCATATCTCCCATCCTTTTATCAATCTCACTTTTCATTGCCTCTTCAAACTTAGATGTATTACATAAACTAGGCCAATAATAATTGAATATCAATTTAGGAAAACAAATATGCAGAGAAACTTATGTCAAAGAGCTCATTAATCAACCAATAATCTAAAACCAAAAGTGATAATAAAGCCAAACCGTAAAAGTAACAATTTGATTTTGAAACCAACGCATATTGATTCATATAAGCAACAAATACAAAAACTTTAGAGAAGAGTACAAGGATGAGTATTAAACCAAAGCAACAACAAAGGTTAATAGATAAGTAAATACCATGTGCCCAAGTATTCTCTCATCTAGTAGCTATTCCCTGGAGTCAAGGATCACAATTCCCATATATTAATCACCTATGCTATCACTTCAACTCACAAGTTTAGTTCACAAAAAAAGGGTTCACAATGTGGATTGATTAATTTCTATATATCTCCCAAATCCTAATCAACCAAACAAAGATAAAGGATAACAACTTCCCAAAAGTCTTTTAGCACCTATTTTAACAGCTAGTCTAACTAGTTTGTACATAGTACTAAAAAACACATCAAAATCAAACATTCAACCAAAAGTCTAAGCAAATTCAACCATACAACAAGAACAATGTTTGAAAAGAAAATTCAAACACAAGTGAAACAAGATTCAACAAGTTTTAACAACAAAAAAGCATAATCATCTCCAAATATTACATCACGAAATAAAGCATAATCTTCAAATAAACCCAACATACAATAAAATCTTCAAAATGATCTCTTTTTCTTTGAGCTCAAGTACCTTGAAAATATGAAATTATTTATAATTAGATTGTGACTCAAATTAATAACTACTAGAAAAAATAACATTGAAATGCATAGACAAATATAACAGCATATTTACTATTCCAATATGGATAAACTTGTTGGTTTAGAAAGTACTTGATAACAATCTTTGATTCATTATTTTTTTCTCTGTTTGAATCCAATCTCTCCTTCTTTGATGTAAAAAACTCTGGACTAACAAGTATACTATTAATCTATTACTATTCAACTACTCCAAGAGTCATAAAAAAAACACAGAATAAATCTCAAAATCAAAACAAAAACAAAAACAAAATATGAGAGATTGGAATACCAGCTCGAGTGCAAGGTTGAGGAGTGAGGCGTGATGCATGCAAGGTTGAGAATGGAGGGGCCTGCCACTTGTGAGGCTAAGGATGGAGGGACATGCAACATGCGGTAGTGCAAGGCTAAGGCTGAGGCTTGAGGTGAGGTGTATGGCTTCCGGCTAACCATGCGGGGGCTTAAGGGGAAGGGCAGCGGTGTTTTGGAGCAAGGTATGGAGAATGTTTCTAAATTAGCTTTAAGTGGGTTAGGCTTAGGTTGTGTAGTCTGAGAGAACCCAGGAAATATTAGTGCACAAAATTTTTTACGATGGATGGCATGGGATATTTCATTCCTAAATTTAGCTACAAACAATTTTGTCACTAATTTCATGATATTTGTTGAACTTCTTCTTCGGTTGCAACTAGACTTCTTGTCATTGCAAAATCCATACCTAATCACATAGATTAGCTACAAACATTAGAATTTATTGCTAAATCCGTTGCTATATTTGATTTTTCTTGTAGTGTCTTATTCTAAATTTTTTATTTAGACAAGCTCATTACAGTGAGCTAGAGTTGCTACAGCGAGTATCTAAAGATCTGTGATAGTACTATATGTGTTTTAATGAGTTTTTGGGTCTTTTAATGATCCTTAAACCTTTAGAATAGGAAACACGACCATTTAGATCAAAATAACTTAAATTAGGTTAGGTTAGGTTCTTTTTCTCTTTTCCCTCTATTCCCATCTCCTATTCTTTCCCTTGCCCTTCTCTTTTCTCTTTTTCACCCATCTTCTTCTTCAACCAATGATCATCAGAAATGGCGCGCTCACTTTCCCATGAGCTAAGTGTAACACCCTAGTAGCTCCAATGTACGCTTAAGTTTGTATTTAGATTCTATTAATTTGATAATTTTCAGCTTTGCGGAAAATTCAGAACCTTCAAATTAATTTACTAAAAATTAATCATATATGTATACCTATAAAAAGAACTTACAAAAATGCGAGTGAGCAATGCAAAATTCGATCAATATAGGAAATGGTATGCTATGTGTGATATTGTTAGTATAGTGATAAAATGTAGAGGCAATACATAGTACATCCCACGCACTATAGAAATATTAATACCTCAAACATCATAACTAATAAAGGTGATTTGTCATAACATCAACATAAATTAGGATAGGAAGAATATTCCCATAACTATCCTTAAACATGACAATTCATGTTAAAAAAACGTAGAATAAATAGATTCATCTTCAACATAAAGTATAACATTCCAAAACATAGTTGTTTCCATGGGTTGTGTCTATGGCTTGAGGCCTCCAACTGCTCCCTCGTCCTGTTCTCCATCTAAAGGCAATATGAAAATAAAGAAGGAATGAGAAATATAATATTTCTTAGTAAGGAAATGCATGGATGTCATCGTCTTCGCCTTTAGCCGCCTCGGGTTTCTTTGCTAAAAGAGGTGACTGCATGTATATAGTCATATTTTAATTCTGAAAAGTCTTTCATTACCGCCACCTTGGGCTTATTTGCTAAAGGAGGTGACTGCATGTATATAGTCATCTTTTAATTATGAAAGTCTTTCATTAGCCGAGGTAGGTCCCCCGTTTATATGCTTCTTCTATGACATGCCATGATTTATAAATGCACCTTCCATTCATAAGGTAAAGTGTATCTTCTATTGATAAGCTCTTCTTCAACTAGCATGCCATGATTTATGCACATTTTATTCATAAGGTAAGGTGTATCTTCTGTTGATAAGCATCTTCTTCAACTAGCATGCCATGATTTATGTATGCATGCATCATGAGTTATTTAATTGGTAATCACACAATATAACATCTCTTAACTTTGATTGTTGGCATCAACCTCCGATCTTATTTCTTGATTACTTAGTGTCATCTGTGATCTTTGGCATTAACCTCTGATCTTAACTTAGAAACCCACAGTGAGCCTCCCTCCTTAAACTTATGGTATTGAGCTTAAACTGATGACCATCACCGCCTTGGGGTGAGGGGTACAAATATGACACTATTTATTAGTTTCTTTTCTTTACTTTCTTAATGCAAGTAATGTTAACAATAATCATCACATGCATGAATTTTCATCTCAAGATAGCAATATGATTACACATAGCATGACATATCAATACTAACTTATACAATGCACAATATCACATAATAACCATTCTATCAATAATAACATCTCCTAACAACCTAGGATTTGTATACAAGTGGGAGTCATTTTATGAATTTATATGATAGAGTCATGAGACTTGTTTATTGTTCTTTTTATTATACATATAATATTCCCATAATTATTTACGGTGATAATATTGTCTTCTGGCCCTTCTTTTAATCCTTAAAGCTTAGGAATTTTGCTAAAATATTTTAGCATATTATATTTAAAAGTTAAGCATCTTTTAACTTTTTTAGTTCTTCACAGATTTGATATTTATTATAAGAAATTCCACTGTGATCTTTATACTTGGAAGTTTAAGCTAATATTTTATAAAGATGATTTTGATTTATTAAGCTTTCCAACAGACTAAAATAAGTCTAATCCGGTAACTATAAATTTTTTTATAAAAATTCCTAAACAGAAGCTATTTGGTTACGCACCCAACTGAGGGTGCAGTAACTTACAAAAATTACGGATACAAAAATAGAAAATATTGGGCTATGAAAATTTCTAGAATACTAGTCGTAAGTGTTAGCATTCATTTAAAATTTGTTTCACTCAAATCCGAGTTGTATAACTCGAATTTTAGATCAGCTCTCTTCTAATATTTTTTTCATGAATTTTATAGGAAGCCAAATGTTACCAAATAAAAACAGGGATGTGTTTCTATGTTTGAATGGGCTTAATCAAAGGTCTATAGACTGAGAAATGATTTTTTTTTTAATTGAAGACTGCCCGAATTGATTAGTTATTCTGAAAATTTGAGATTTACATATGAGTTTTATAATTTTATTTAAATTAGATTTCTTTCATGTTTTTCTCCTTTAGAAACTTTCAAGAACACAACATCAAGTTATATATATATATAAACAAAAGAAACACCATTCATACAACATTTATGTATTTTTGTATATATATATTTTACAAGAAATGCTTTGAAATCAAGTTTTCATAAGATCGCAATTTAAAACACTTTTGAGTGTCTCCTCCAAAAAAACACCCCCTCAATCACTTAAAAATGACATGAACCCATTTTGAGAGACCTCATAGATCTCTTTGGTATTCTCATTCAATCACACCCTTGGAGAGAGGAGGGTTTATTAATTCATCAGATTTACTAGGAAAGACGTCCATAGCCATGGAGAGGGCTATGACATTCTTAACATGATTTCGGGACCAATGAGTCGTACATAGCCATGGAAAGACTAGAAAAATTCATGATCAACCAAAAATAAAATTAACAACCATAAATTCTCTACCTCAATTTATGAGTAAAAGGATGAACAAGTTGCAACCGCTGATTGTATAGAGGAGCTTCTTATAACTCCTCGTAGACTACCACTCAAGAGCTTTCTATGAGAGTGTATTTTCAATGAAAAAGAAAAAAAGTGAGAGTGCAGGGAGGGTGAGAAAGATGCAGCCAGAAGGGGGGAAAAGAGGGAGATGATGACTTGTTTAAATAGAGGAGAAGTCAAGGCTTGGTAATTGCTATGCCTTGGAATCGCACAACACCATTTTTCCAAGCATTGAAATCAACCACCTTATCCCTCCTTTTCCCATGCTTTGGCTGGCCGTGCAATAGCCTTATCTGGTTTGTGTTTGATTTTTGACTAGATGGGGTTGGCCTAGTCTGTGAGTGTGAAAAGATGAAAATGCCCCTTTCAGCTCGTTTTCTCAAAAAACGACCGTTTTGCACAAAATAAACTTTATAAAATTATCCAATTCATGTGGTTAATTATTTTTCATAAGAAATATCTTATTTCACTTTATCTTAATGTATTCATTTATTTTTTTGTAATTTTTCGTTTTACCCTTCAATGGCAAAATTACCATTTTGCCATTTTTCTCAAAAAAAAGATCATTTTTGCACAAATACCTCTAACTATTCATTTAAAATGAACATTTAACATAAGGGGAATAATTGGGATTTTATATCCTTATAATTCGCACTTTAGTGTAAAATTACCATTTTGCCTTTTAGCTGCAGAATTACTATCTTGCCCTTTTTTCTCATAAAAGGGTTGTTTTTATGTAAACACTTCTAACCACTCATTAGTATGAGGGGAAAAATTAGGATATTACATGAAGTAGCATATTGTATCATAAAAGAAAAGTGAGGGAGATGCTCATCCTATCACATGAGAAAGCACTACGACCTATGATGGTCGCTAACTTAATTGATTCAATCCAACGTTTAGGATTGTGTTATCACTTTGAACATGAGATTGATGAAGTGTCGCAACATATTTATTATAACATTGTTGATAATAGCATGATAACTTTCCATGAAGACCTTTATGCTCTTGTGCTTGTCTTTCGGTTACTAAGGCAACAAGGATATCACATTTCACCTAGTTAGTCCCATACTATGTAATTTTTATTATCTTTTAATCACAAATCTTTAGAAAATATAGTGCATATATAAGCAAGCAATATGCACATAAACTCATATTGAAGCATAAAATTGATCTAAGTTGCCAAGACATAATAATTAAAGTATCTTAATTATAAATTGTGGTTGGTGAATGAACTCTAGATGTATTTAATAACTTCAAGGATAAGGAAGGGAACTTCAACCGAAGGCTTAATACCGATATTGAGGGAATGTTAGGCTTATATGAAGCCACACATCTTCAAATTCATGAAGAAAACATATTAGATGAAACAGTTGCTTTCACTTCCTCACACCTTGAGTTAATGACCACCCAAGTAAGTCCTTCTCTTGCTGTAAAAATCAATAATAGCTTAAAGCGGCCACTCAACTTGCCTAGGCTTGTGGCAAGGCATTACATCTCAACATACGTGGAAGAGCCCTCCTATGATTAAAATATATTATTATTGGCCAAATTAGATTCTAATATGCTCCAAAAATAATATCAAAAGGAAGTTGGTCATATTACAAAGTAAGTTTTTAACAACTACCTTAACAAAATAATTAGAGGCCATTAGTTTCTCTTGCAGACTAGTAGTTCGTTCATGTCTTATTGAACTCGATTGTATTTAATCAAGTAGGTGGTGGAAAGACTTGAATTTTGCAGAAAAATTACCTTTTGCTCGCAATAGGATAGTGGAATGTTACATTTAGATTTTGGGAGCATATTTTGAGCCTCGTTACTCTCTTGATAGAAGGATAACGACAAAGATAATATCTTTGTTATCAATAATTGATGATATATACTATGTTTATAATATACTTGATGAGTTGCATAGCTTTTCATTGAAGCAATTGAAAGGTTTGATGTTCAAATTAAATATGAAATGTTTTCAGTTTTTGTTATTAATTTCATAATTGAATTATAAATAAAGATCAAGAAATGAATATGTTAGCCATGTGATGACCTTTTATGTGCATCATTAATGTATATTTCAGGTGGGACATCAGTTGCTTGGATTTGCTGCCAGAATACATGAAGCATTGCTACCAAGCACTACTAAATTTTTATGAAGAAGTAGAACAAGAGATGTCAAAGGAAAAACATTTTGTGTAATCTATGCCAAAATTGAAGTAAAACTAACTCTCTCTCTCTCTCTCTCTCTCTCTCTATATATATATATATATATATATATATATATATTTCCACAAAAATTCTTCATTTGAACAGTAATTAAGAATTAGCTAGGAAGTTCAAGACATGGTGTCTAGCTCAAAATGTATCTAGCAATTTTTTATTGCTGTGAATTTTGTGAATTATTGTTGTGCATTGCAAATAAAAAGATTGACCCAAGCCTACTTTGGTAAGGCCAAATGGTTCAATTGCAACTATACACCAACTATAGAGGAGTACATGAGTGTTGCATTGGTAACAACTACTTATTGTTTACTCATCACCACATGCTTCATTGGGATGGGATGTTTTGTTACAAAAAAGGTCTTTCAGTGGATATCCAAAGGCCCCAAAATTGTAGGAGCTTCAGCAATTATTTGCGGACTCATGGATGACATTGTTTCTAATGAGATATTTTTTATTATTTGATTTTCCAATAAGGTGGTTCATCACCACAAGAGCCAATTTCTTACTTTTTTATTTGATATTTTAGATTAAGCTCTCATTTGGGACAATGATTTTTTTTTTTCAAATATCACTTTGGTATTTGAAAGATCATCATATTATTAATTAACTAAGTTGTTAAATAACAATTCTTTTAACATCAAAATATTAAAGATTGTAGTATACTAAGACAAGTTAAAGTCAATCAATGATAAAAAAAAAAAAAATCATTTGAGGATCAATTTGAGGTCGCCAATCTTTCCATTTGTAAATTGATGGTTTACTATACATATACATCCATATATATATACATATATGTAGGGTGTAGCGTATATGATAAATTAATTACTTGTTTGGTTGTTTTATCCTTTGTTTTAGTTAGTTTGAGCAAGCAAGAGGGCATGTTCCCTCTACTATTCAGTGCTACATGAAGTCACATGGTGTTATGGAACAACATACCATTGATGAATTTCGCAGACAAGTAATGAATGCTTGGAAGGATATCAATGAGGATTGCCTTGATCCTACCGATATACCAATGCTGATGTTCTTTACACAGATTATGATGGTTACACAGACTCTAAAGGATCAACGAAGAAGGAGATTGAAGCCTTGTTGAATCCATGTCCAATATGATATATGAACATAAGGGCAACATGACATGAATTGTATTGGTTAATTGCTAGAGTTGCATTTCAGTTATAAGTTAGTTATTAAGTGTAATAGTATCAATAACGCAAACGTAGCTATCATGAAGCAACTTTATCATTTTGAATGAACTTAATGAGTGAACTTATTGCAACATATTTTCATGACTTGAACATGACTAAATAATTTTTTTCCCCAATAATTAAGAGGTGGTTAAAGAGAGAAGTTGAAAAGAACACCAAGTGTTCAATAACACAATGGATCGAACAAATGAGACTAGAAAAAAATAGAGTCCAAAACTAAAGCAGTCCAAAATACAAAATGCAGAGCACAAAACTTAATCAAAACCAGACACCGCAAATATGAAATCTAGGAACCAGAACAAATTGAAAACGGAGAGCTCAGTCTTCACTGAAGAGACATATTGATTCTGACAATGATAAACTCAGATCTAAACAAGGAGGAAACTAAGGAGCCAAAACAAAATATGTCTCACCATAGAACTAGATACATTGGCCTCGAAATAAAGGGCTCACCAGAGAATGTGGACCGAAGAATGTCAATCAGGCTCACCAAAGAAGTAAGCAAAACAAAGCACCAAGACATAGAAAAATACTTAGGTGCATTAAGAGTAAGAGAAAACATTTGTTCTAATATATTTATTAATTGACACATAAGTATTATGAGTCACTATTATCTCCTACTTCCCTCTATATTTTTAACGTAATAGCTTATGTGTAAATTAATAAATAAAATAGAGCAAATGTTTTGTCATACTCTAAGATCACATAAAAATTTCTTCCAAGGCATATAACTGTGAACGAAACCAGAGAAAGAGGAAGCAACTTTCTTCCACAACCACTTCTTCATCTCCCTCCCCCCCCCCCCCCCCCACCACAACTTTGCCACCCTCCAACTGCACCCTCCAAACACAGAGCCCAAAAACCACACTAGCAAAAGAAAATAGAAAAGCAAGCTTGGCTCCTCATGTTCTGAAACAAAAACCGATGCGTGAACATCTGCAACACAACTAGGTCTACCATTGCAAGCCGCATAAACTACAGGCAAACCAATCAGAGTCACTTTCAGAGAACCTTAGCATGTAAAACCTAAAAAATCCAGACAATCTTAGCATGTAAAGCATTAATGGACCCTGTTTCGTCTAGTTTTGTTTTTCTGAAGAATCCATTATATTTTAAGTATTTGACAATGAAATTGCATCTCTAGAGTAGCTTTCTACCCCTTGAAATTTAAGTGCCCCCTCTCACTACATAGTACAACGTTAAAAACCAAATGATTTATTTTCATATATGTACATACTAAATAATAATCGCTAATAATTTATAAATTATAATGCTTAATTATTAAGTAAAACCTTAAATTGACCCATGAAAGAGTCGTGATACATCAATTTTGCCTTGGGTTATTACTTTTAATCTATATTCGGTTCTGCTGATTTTTTAATTAAAATTCAAAACACCATTTTATTTAACAACTAGAAAATACTTAAAATGGATTAATAAACAACGAGATATTTTGATGACTAGTTCAAATAATAAAGTTCTCTTTTTTGTTTTTGGTTTCATATATTTTAGATTTGTATAAATATGCAAAAACGTTCACATTAGTGCCATATGAAACTATTTAAATCAGTTGTACAATTTTGGGCCTTTTTCAAGTTTTTGGGGGAAAATGCGTCATAGATTTTGGCCTTTTAAATATTGACAGCACCTACCCAAAAGTTAGTGGCTGTTTAGAAGTGTTTTTTGGTTTTTATTTTTAAAAATTATTTTATAAAATAAGTTTAAGTTCAATTTTAAAAAATCAAAAAATTTGTTTGGCAATCTAATTTTAAAAATAGTTTTATAATGATAAAAAACAGAAAACTTATTTGAATAATTTTTTTAAAAAATAACTTTTAAAACTAATAAAACAAAAAATTGTTTAGTAAATTGTATTACTATAAATAAATTTCAAACTTAATTTGGTTATGGAAAATTCGACAGCACCTCTCTTAAAATCTGAACAACCCATGAATTAAATACAGATATAACACTAATTTCAAAATCTTCAAATCATAATTAAATACAAATTTTACAGATGTAACCAATTTCAGAATCCTTGAACCATAATTAAATACATATTAAACTTTGTCAAAAAAAAAAATGAAGAAGCAGAGATGGGAAGGAGAACCGTGAACTACCACTGTCGTATTCCCTCACGTTGTAGCCTCTTCCCCGTTCAGCCTCTCCCACGCCGCCGTGAGGCTCACCCCAACCACCGCAACCCGCCTTTGCCTTGCTCCAGCCCAGGCACCACCGTCGGCGCTCCTCCTCCTCTTCCATCGCGATCTTCATTCCCTGCAAACCTGGCGGGTCACTTGCCGGCGGATCTGGCTTCAAGGGATGCAGCGCCAGCACGGGGGCTGGCTCGCGCGAAGCTCACTGGTCATGGGTCACTCACCGGCGCTGGTTCGCAAAGCTTGCTAGTCGCGGGTCACTCACCGGCGTTGGTCGCGGGTCACTCATCGGCGCTGGTCACGAAGCTTGCTGGTCGCGGGTCACTCACCAGCGCTGGTCACGAAGCTTGCTGGTCGCGGGTCACTCGCCCTGATGGCTGGAATCCCGTGCTTCAGCCGATCTCGAACTCGTGCGCAGGCGGAGGGTCGCGTTTGGTGGCTGGAACTTGTGCGCCGGCGTCTGGTGGCTGCTCTCTGTTGATGGCGTGGAAGGGAAGTTGGGTGGGGAAACTAAAAAAAAATGTGCAAGGAAGCATTCACCAAGTACAGAAGGAAGGCAAAAATAGAAAGTCAATTTATTTACCAATATGCCACCGTGTTTTTCTTCCGTCTGAAAACAAAAGTTAAAGAAAACATCTGAAATCTGTTTTCTATTTTATGTTTTTAAAATCTGATATCTAGTTTTTGGTTTTAAAAACATGATCCGAGAAAACATCTAACCAAACAGCTTTTTCTAGTCTTTTGATTTTTAAAACACAAAACTGTTTTTAAAAACATCAACCAAACAGCCCCTTGGTGTCTCCTTTTCCATGTTGTTCTCGCCCTCTTTGCTACGCTTTTATAAGGATAATCATTAACAAATAAACTATAAAGAAACCATCCTTAATTTTCCTTCACATATTTGGAGGCAAGTGTTTCGAATTATATATAGTTTAATTGTTGTGAATTGTGATGGATGAAAGTTATTAATTGTGGACCTTAATCATTGTTCTAGCCGAATAAAGTAATAAGCACTATTGCCATATATTTCGCTGCAGATGCGAACAGGAGAAAAAAAGTTTTCTTCAACTATGAGAAGCGCATATGATAATTGTGAAGTCCCACAAAAATGGAATATTTAATCTTTCTTAGTAACGTCAACTTCTTTATAACTTTAGGTATACCAGAACAATTATTAATATAGTTGATAGGTACTTAAAATAATGTGGCTAATCATCTTCCTTGGTTGGACGAAACGGTTTCTACATGATGATAAGATAATTTATTTATGGTGATTTGACAATTCAAGCAATCTAATGATCACTATGGTTTGCTCTTTAAAAATAATGAAAAAACATTGAATACTTCAAACTTATAATGAGAGTGTCCCCTGTGTATGTGCACAATGATCTTATTTTTCTCTGAAACAGATATATCTTTTTTGTATTATCACTTAGCATCACAGAATCTATCTCTTCTACAGCATTCAAAATGTTTGCAATGGATATATAATAATGGGTCAGTACTCACTGCTCTTGCTGGGATATCCATCTAGTATCCATCAATCGACCTGATGTGTTAGGCTGCCTTAGTTATGTTGTAAATTGTGATCCTTTACTTTCTTGTATAGCAAGTTCTTCCTTTCACTTGTTTGAACTTTGAACCATAACACTCACTTGTAATCATACTAGTTACTATCTGTTCAACACCTGGACATTGTTATTAATCTGCTTATCGTCGGCATCAAATTCGAAGCTGCATAAGCTGTACCATTGTAGTATCATATTTCTAGCTAGCTACTTGTTCAATAATTAGATTTTCGCTTCATAAATTGCACTGTTGTAGTAATTGTAATTGTAGCTACGTCTTGGACTGAATTTGATGTCATGTGGGTTCTCAATCTTTCTTCTTGTTCTTCACTCCCATTGACATTGATTAGTTAGTTTCTTCAATCTAGTGGGAGGCAGATAAGGAAAATTTCAAGAAAGTGAAGTCACTACTCACTGATCGATGCGATCTCATAACAGACGAGGTGTTCCACTCCATATATTCAAGAAGGACGACATCAAGGAGAAGTCCCAGGAGGCCAACACCCAGCTCGCAAGGAGGCCACCGTTGACGTCTAGGACACCTTTGGACCACCATTGGGGGGAGAAGGGAGCTGCTGCGCAGTTGGCCACGGAGTCTCGAGCGTAGTGGCTAAGGAGGAGGTGATCCCCAACGGCGTGCTGGGGGAGGAAAAAGCGAACCCTCCTTGCCAGGTACAGAGAAATAAAAAAATGAACCATCATTTTTTCTCTTCTTTTTTCACTGATTTTGTTTATATGTTTTTTTCATCAATTTTTCTTTTGAGATTCTTTGTTCAGATCTGAACTAATGCAGAGGTGTTAACTCTGTTGGAGGGGATGACGGTGGCGCTGTAGTTCAATTTAAGTCAATTTTGTTTTGAACGTTGAGCTGATTTTGGAATTATTCTTTATGAATTTAATAGAATCACAAACGGTTAAGATTCAAGTTATTTCTGTGATATACTAATATTCCAACATAGCGAAATCTTGAATATATGGAGTTGATTTTGTACGATTCTTGGCTGTTCAATAGCAACAGCTCATTGTCGTTAGTCCAATTTATGTTGTTTAGTAAAAAACTATGTTGCATAAGTATTGGTACACTATGGGCAGGAGGTATGAAAATTTTTAATAACTAAAGTATGAGTATGGGAAGATATATTATATAAAAATATAAAATTATAACTAATAAAATAATTATATTATAAAATAAATAATTTTTTATTATGTTTAAGTAAAAATATATAAAGAAACATAATATTTGTAAGAATAAAATAGTAGTTTAATTTATTTAATTATAAAATTTAATATTTTATAAGAATTAATTTGTATTTAAGTAATATTTACTTATTAAAATTACTGATTAACAAGTACCTAACAAGTATCGGTACCGGATAAGTATCAGATACTGGTACGACAGTCTTTTTGGAGTATCTATGTTTCAGAGGTAACAAATGATCAAATTGTTACATCGTGTAAAGGAAACGTTTTTGGCTTGGACACATTTTATCAAGGAAGAGAAAATCGAACCGAATATCGAGCTGGTCAAAATACTGGTTTAAAGATTTAGAGGTTCAATTGGTCCAATCGAGATTTAATGGAAATATAATAAAAAATATATTAAATTATTAAAATTAATATAATCAACACACAAAAAAATGTTCATAAATCTATAAAAATAAACATAATTCATATAAAATTTCTCTAGTCTCAATCCCACAACACATTCACAAAGCATTTGAAAACAACATTTGTTGGTCACCAGTGAGGTTTATGGTGAGCAGCCTACTAATAAGAACAACCCAACAATATTTGTTAGTGCCCTTCTTTGATTCTATGTTTTTCAGTTTTTCTCTGTGTCTGCTAAAAGATATTAGTATTTAAACTTTGAAATGAAAAAAATAAGGTTCCAAACGAAAAAAATTAGTCAGGCTCTCTGGTTTTTCCCATTTTCCCCAATTTTGACCAATTTTGACTTCCTCGATTTTTAGAGTTTAATAGGATTTCTCTTCCATGGATTATATATATATATGAGGAACGATCAACTTATTCCAAGAGTAAGTCTTGGCATACTTACTTTATGTAATAACTTTTTTGGGGTATTAAATTGCATCAATTCAACCGTTGAATTTAAAGTTTCTACCAAGTAGATTAAGCATATAAAGTTTCATACAATTTGAAAATGATTTGATAGTTCATCATTTCATTTTATTTTGACGGATATTATATTTTTGAAAATATAAGTAAATATCGATTAATAGATTACATGGCTAATATTGTCCAAATTTTTTGAAATTTGGCATACTTAATCATCAATATAATATAACATAAATTAACTATCGGATTGATTAAATTCAATATGGATGAAGAGTTATAGAATGGAGTAGGAGTAAGTGTATAAGACTTATTCCTAGAATAAACAGATCTCCAATATATATACATTGATTGCAAGTATATAAAGATATATGTTCGTAAATAGAAGATTATTGCCTACAAGTTTTTATCTTTGGGTTATACTTGGGTTTTTTTTTATTGTTGTCCTTGAGTTTCTAGCCACCATCGGAATTCCCGTTGCACCCCTTTTTCACTATGGCAGAATAATTCTTAAGAACAGTGTCCTGCACTCTTTAGGCTTAACATCTTTCTTTATTTTCTTATTTTGCAAGATCGTATTTACAATAATGGTTTGAGTTCCACGAGTTGTCGCAAGAGAAGATGCTCTAGAACTCATATGAGTGTATGCCCTAGATCAGTGTTAGCATCTTAGACCACATTTTTAGGGGGAAGCAAACTTTATATGGGGGTAATTTGGTTATTTCCTGGGCTTCTTAAAAAACGAGAGAGGGGGGTGGATTTAAAACCATTGAACCCCTCCCCCCTCTCAATCTCACTCGTCCCTCTCCCTCTCTTTGTCCCTTTCATTCTTCTACTTCCTCATTTTCATTTTCTTCTCTCATCTTCAACCAATAAATCACATAGGTGTTAATTTTTATCATCAAAAGTTGATATCCAGTAGCTTCCAAAATTTGAGATAAGTCTCTAACATCAATCTCATCTCCTTTTTGGTTACTCTAGGGTATATCTTAAAACTAGTAAACTCTCAAAAAATGTATATGGATATATATTTGGTATTTTAAATATAAATTTAATAAGTTCGAAACTTTAATATTAATAGGTTATAGTAGATAGTGTCAAGTCTTGATTCTTCTCTAATCTTAGGAACCATAGATTCCATAATCCTATTTGTACTGTGAGTGGATATTTACACACTATAAAAAAAAATGGTATTTAGTGGCGATTTTTTCTTGGATTTTCGACGGTTTATAACCACCGAAAAAATTTTTACTAGGGGTTCAAAAAACCGCCATGGTTAGCAGTATCCTTAAACCATTTAACAGCGATTTGAAGCAACCGCCTAGAATGACTGCTACAAAACCATTCTAACAGTTGGGGCACAAGAGCTTTTTGCGGTAGTTTTCGCAATATTACAGCAGTTCAAAACCATTGAGAAATGGCTTGTTTGTGCCAAATTATCATATTTACCGGCAGTTTTCAATCGCATCAAAATGCTCAATGTGACCTCTTTTTTTTTTCATTTTTTCCCACTTTTCAATATTTTATTTTGAAGCATATAAGTCAAAAACACTGGTTGATATCCTATACAACATTAGTAATCAATAATCATGAAGAAAAAGGAATGTCACATAGAAAATTCTTAAACTTTTAAACAAAGAATGTGTGTATCAAATGCCATAACATAATGTTGAACAATAATTAAATAAATCCAACACAACAAAAGAGAAAACTAAAAAAGCATAACAACAAAAAAAAAAAGTGGCTCAAGTGAAAGCTAAAAAAAAGCCTTTCAGCTATGATGCATTCATTTCAACTTCAGTTGGAATGATCATCATGGTGTTGAGTATCATGATGTGAGCATTGTCATCAATATAAGAACCATCCTTTTTCTTGTGCAACATAACCCATGCATCCCCTCTACTAATGCTCCACGTTGGCGTTCCTGCACGTCATTATTTACATATGGTCAATAATTAAATAAAAAAAATTGAACCAATAAGTCAAATAAAGCATTAATCACCTCTTCAAGTTGTTCATCAATAGATGCTAGAAATCCTTCGAAGACTTAATTACTAGTCCCTATTTATTGATTGATGAAGAATATTGAATTACGAATAATTATCAGTTAGGCAAATAATATAGCCATTGAAAAATTAAATAGAAATTCATAATATCAGGCAGAGTTCATCAAGTTCTGTTTCTTGTCTGCAACCGCTGCATCCTCACATATACTTTCCAGCTGAATGTGCCACACAAGAAGAAGTTAGTTTAGATAGTTCAGTACAGAACTTAAGATAGCAGGAGCAATAAGCAATGAAGCAGCCAGGAAACAGAAGATGCTAGACAAACTCAAGAAAGGATTAAAAAGTGAGGTGAAATCACTCTAGGATAGTAAACAAAATACACTTTAACATTGACAAGCCAAAATAGTGGGGGTACTTTCAAGGGCGGGCTAATTTCAGCAATTTTTTCTTTTCTCTACAAGAATATATAAGTATGAAGAACACCAACAAATCAAGTAGAAATTGAATGCAACAATAAAGGAAGGTGATTTAATTGCCAAATTTGAAAGCTGATCCAGTTGGTAACACCATCGACCACCAGGATATGTGAAGAAGTTCACAAATACGTCTCCAGTACATCCTATGGGTTATAATTTCTTTTGACTGAACAAGTAATCATTATGTTGGGTCCAGCAGTTGAAGGGAGTATTGTTAGATACTTAATACTTCAAATTACTAATGGAATACATTGGCTTTAATGTCAACATATCGCCTAATACATATCCTCCATCACCAACTCACATATAAAATATTCAAGAGCAGTCCAAGCACAAAGAAAAAGTTACATACAAAGTGATTAATTTGGTAAATGTGAATCTAATCATGTCAGGTTACTTAGAAATACTATTGTTTTTCGTTCTAAAAATTGAATTGTAAACCTTAAATGCATCAGCCTCAACAAAATTGCAGAAAAATTGAATGTGTGGTGTGCATATTGAAAGGGAGCGTTTCTCTTAAGGAGTGTAAGGATAACCTTAAATATGCATAGCATGTTTCTCTTATGCCTCACATCTACATATTGCTCCACATAAGACTTCCCTGTATATTATCCAACATTCTCAATGTAACTTGACTGAGCCATGTCTTGTAGCATAATATATAAACATAACAAGCATCTTCTATTAGAGAAAAAATTATAGAAATTTAACATAAAGGTTTTTACTTTCAAATTTTAGTGTGATAGGACAAGTTGTTTTATTTTTCGTAAAAATATCGTAAATTTATTGTTAACTTATCTCCATAGTTATTTGTTCCTTTTCTTTTTTTTTGGGAGGGGGGGAATACAATAGTTATAATGAGGACAAAGTGGACTAATTAGAATTACTTAAACAAACAACATCATAAATTTTTAGTATTCAATCTCTACTTTAGTTTAAAATGAGTTTTCATAGGTCTTCAAACTTAAGGTAAAACATATTTTAAATTCAGTAAGCACTTAAAACATCAAGTACGTAATCGGGAAAAATTACATTAGATTGACTCAATAACATGAAACTTCAACAAACATTAAATTATAAGGAACACAAGCTTCTCAAATTTCACTTACCTTTCCGTTATTGACCTTCTTTCCTAGACTGTGTTCTTCTTGTTTACTTCGCTTTCTTTGTAAAAAGATTAACATAATTTTAAGCTTCCATAAACAGACACAAAGGTGCAATCTGCATGCATGAGGACCTAAGTCTAATGCATAAACGCATTATGTTCATACAGTGCCTTACCTTCTTTTTTTGTGGATAAAACTTTATCAACCACCTTAATAATTTTTCTAAAGTTAAATGGGAAAAGGAAGCAAGGAAAGTTAACCTAGTTTATTTGCTGAGAGTCTATTTGATCATGAGAGTCTATTTGATCATGAGATCAAATGTAACTTTCAAATAGGGTTCTAAACTGCAATTGGCAACGGCAGCACTTATGGCCACATAATTGCTGCAGCAGTAGTTCAAAAGCCTCTTAAGGTTATCAGGTAGTGGAAAAGAACTGTCACCAGTAGTGGCTATCTCAGTTGCAAGTTGATACCTATCAGCTTCAAGCTTTTGAACTTTAGCCTCAAACACATTACGAAACTCTCTGATGGTTTTCAAGATACGAACATCTACTCATCTACATCTAATATGGAAAAAGAAACAAATTAACTTGTAGAATGTTAACCAATTTTACTTTTATTACCCAAGTCAAAGAAGAACAAGAAAAATTTATTAGCACTATAATCGATACCTAGCTAGCAAGGAACTGTGAGAGTAAGCTAGCTAGCAAATTTTAGACACTAGTTTTTGTAAGATAGCTTTTTATTCTTTACCCACTTTTTATATTATTTGATTGCAGGTCTCATAAGCTATTTTATATTATCTAGTACATCATGTCAGATAAACAATACACAAAGAGTACTTTCTTGTATTACAAGACACTAATTATATAATTAAAGTCACTTGGACACTCAAACAGAATATGTAGCAGACTTATTGACTGTAATAATGTACTAAAATGTAACAAAAGGAGTAATTTAGTATTTATTTCCTATAGTCAAGTATATACGCACAATGAAGGGGGTGTCAAACCACACAAATTCTGCCACAACCAAAAGCAGATACTGAAGGATCTTTTCAAGCATATATTTACTACTTTTTTGCGAAGTTAAGATGCAGCATTAGCACCCCCAAGATTCCTAAGTTCAAACAACCACCATGTGAAAAGCTAACTTAAAGCTCAATCCCCTCATACAATTCCATTCCACCCAACTTTACCTGCAGGGCCTCTCATAGCAAAGTCCCTAAAGTATCTATCTTACCATGTGGTTTGTTTTATATTTCTAAAAGGAGTCAGCATAATAGGTGCTAGTTGAGCATGTCTTAATCCACTAAAGTTTGTGAGAGCAAATTATGGAGTAAGTGGGCATCTTTTAAACATCCAATCAATTATAACAAGAAGCTCAAAGTGAACACCCATAGATGTTAGCCAGCTTTTACTAGCTAGCCACTCTCACAGTTCCTTGCTAGCTAGGTGTCGATTATATGGCTTGGTTCACAAACACGTTTTATATATAATACCCAATCCTATTGCTATACTCAGTTGTTTTATTTTCAAGCATTCACTTATCATATAGTTTTCTTTCATAACAGCACTCTTCTCAAGGATTCTAAGTGAATTTCAATGAATGGAATGACAAATCTCCTATATCAGTGTCATAAAATTCTGAAATGAAGATTTTGATATACACACACATACATCGTTAATACATACCTTCAGTTAATTCTTAACCTTCACATAAAAAAAGGTAGTAAACAATTTGAAACCAAGGAGGCTGCTAAGCTTCAGAAATTTAGGACTAAAATCCACACAATATCCCACCAAAAATGTTGACTAACCATGGATTCAAAGTAAGAGATGCGTTGGCGTGCACTTAGTTCAGATCAGAGAAACTTCTTGGTAAGCTAGGTAGCTGAAGGATGAAGCTTACTCAACATAACTAGTTTAGTGTTTTGTTTGAAAATAAAGAGGCATGAAAAATGACACACTAGTTGCACAATCCATTTGTTTATTCTCAAAAGAGGATTAAAAAGAATACGGGAAGCTAGCCAGCAAGTAAAATAAAAAGTCCACACGAGTAAGCTAGCTAGCAAATAAAATAAAAAGCTTGCAAAAGGTTAATAATTAGGAACTTAACCCCTTCACATGCTGGAATCAGATAAAAAATAGGACCAAAGATATGAAAAATCAGGAAACAATTTGCAGTCTACGGACACCAGATTATCAGAGTCCTCTATATATGATACACAAGACAGTCTAATATCACAGAACAACAATGATATAAAATGGCAACGCATACCTTAATCCCACTATATCTAGATGCTCCCCGAGACTGCCAGCAATAAGAACAAATGCAACAACAACAATCACCCAAAAAAGTTTTAAAAAAATTAAAAAATTAATTAAAAAGGATAAAAATTGAGAAAGGAAAGTAAATGTACAGTGTCTGAGCATCAATGGCTTCGATGAAGCGGGATTTGGTCGCATCTTGGTCGGAGTTGGTGGAAGCGTCTGAGATCACGGCGGTGGCTTCGATGAGGGGGAATCTGGCCGTGTCTTGGTTGGAGTCGATGGAAGCGGATGATATCACAGCGGTGGCTTTGATGGCTTCGATAAGGGGGGATCTGGGTCGGAGTCTCAAACGAAAGAGGAGAGTCACAAACCATCATTGAAGAAGCCGTGTCGCTGTTGAGGAAGCGCCGCTGAGAGTCAGAGACCGAGAGAAAGCGAAGATGAGAGAAGGAACTTGAGAGTCTAATAGCGAGAGACGGAAGATCAGTCTAATTGAAATTTGTAATTTTCATAATTTTTAATTTTTTTTTATAAATTATAAAAAATTGAAAAACTAAAAATTTAAACTAAAGCAGATCCTAATTTAGTTTTTTCACTTTTAATTTTTCACTTCTTTTTTTATTTTTGGTGGTTGGAGCAAATTAGAACTGCCACCAATTATTAAACTGCCTCAATTTCAAACGTAACCACCGCTAAATAATTCAATTTACAGCTGTCACCATGAACTGCTGGGAAACACACAATATAGCAGCAGTTCAAGAAACCACCAGTAAAAAATCGCCATTAAGCAGCGTTTTTCTAGTTGTGACATAGTGACGATATTCTAAATTATTTTTATGGGAGAAATTAACTTATTAGATTTGATAAAAAAAATTATTCTAAGCTACTTGGATTATTTGGTTAGTTTGATTAGTTGATCTTCTTAAATATAATTGTTATTAAATATGACTGATGATTTGGTTGAAATTATTATTAGCTCTCTTTGTTGATTTTATAATGTCATGATTTTGCTATATGTTATTTCAATGTGCATAGGAAAAGTTTATGATATTCGATATTTACAAGGTTAGATTAATATAAAAATTGAATTTTAGATTTTGTAAATTGTGTTTGATAAAAATTTATTTAAAAAAATCATGATGGGTTCTAAGATGGAATTACCGCTAGCCATAATGAAGAGAAATAATGGCAATATCGCTCGCCATAGTAAAGAGATATAATGACCTTATCGTTTGTCGTAGCGAAGAGATGTAACGACTTGCATGAACATAGTTTCTCTTAGTGAGATAAAATTTGAAAAAACCTTATTTGAGATATCATAAACTTTGTGATTGATGGGTTGAGATCCCCAAATAAAATTTGTGCCTCTCAAGTAACCCTCATGAGTAATTGAGTACTTGATGCTAAAGTTGATTTTATGTGAGAATGAGAAATTAGTGAAAATAGTGAGAAAGTGTATCTAGTAACTGTTTTTGATATAATACTTAGAAACGAAATTTCAAAGGGTACTTTTAAAAATATGGAAGAAGTATGGAAATTGTGAACCATTATTTTTATTATGGGTACTAGAAATTTGAATAATTTATAGGCTCCGTTTCTTTTTTAAATGCTCACACAATAATTGGTTTCTCCTTCTTGTCCACTTGTTTATAACCTTCACTGTGTCTGTTTGACTCACCCCTTCCTTTTCCTCTAGATTTTCAGGTAGCTGAGTATCAGGTTCTTGAGATTGCTATTTGCCCAAAATATTCTTGTTGATAGGCCTTTATTGTCCATTGAGGCTTTTTGGTCGTTGATACTAGTATTTTATAGTTATAGGATATAGGTTATGTATTTTGATTTATGTGTATGAACATGAGTTTAAACATGTTCTTTTGTATAACTGGTTCTTATTATGTCTATAACTGGAAATATTAGAATGTACTAGCTGTTGAAATTGGATTATGTCATTGCATCGCATAACAGGTTAAACTTGATATGTGGGTTGTTCAGTTTTTAGTGGAGATTCTACCGAATTTTCAGTAGCTAAAGTATTTAAGTTTGTAATTTATTTTAGTGGGAACATATCCTTAGGCTTGGCGGGCTAGGTGAGTTCATCTAACCTATGCACCGGTCACGACCTAAGATTGGGTCGTAACATAGCATGTGTTTCTAATGTTTCCAATGAACAATTCAGTTCAATTTGTAACGACCCGTATTTTAGTATTGTTGTGATAAAATAATTAAATGTGAACAATCTGTAGAGATTTTAAAAATTTCGACAGACATAGTTATGATCACAATAATAGGAGGATTCTATTAAAAAAAATGAAATTTAATTTAATATTATTAAAAATTTAATATAATACTATTTTAATTAGGGATATAGAATGAAACCTTATAATTAGTATAAAGGCATAGAAAAAATAAGGATGAGATTAAATAAATATTTTTAACCCAATAAAATTTTCAGGTATCAATCGGGTACCAAAATAGGAATAATTGGTATACCGAAGTGGTAATAACCGGTGCACCAAAACACCGAAATTGGGTCAAATAATAGATATTATCATATCCTAGATAATTATTACTTAGGACAATCAAATAAATATAGATATAAAGAAAAAATTGAAAAATACCACATTTCCTTGACTTTTTTGCATAGCTTCACGTTGCTTCTTCTTCCTTTCACTTTCTTCCATTTTTTCTTCTTGAAACTCCATGAAACCTTCAAAGTTTTAAAGGATACACTTAGGTAAATACATAAACTAGTTCAAGAACACTTTCTCTATATCAAACTCAAGCCAAAACTTTGTTTTTCATCCTCAAATTTGTCCAAACAACAACTCCTATAAGGGCTGGAAAGTGGGTTTGAACCATGGATTAGAGAAGAAAAACTAGAGAAAAGTTTAGCAAAAAGCTTGGAAAAAGGCAGGAAAGATTCTAATCTATTGCTTGGTGATTATTTGGCTATTTTGCTACTATAAATTCTTAAGATACGTTTGAAATTGTGTTTATAAAATCTAAAATTTATTCTCAAGATCCATATATATGAGTTTGATATATGTAAAGGATGCACTAATTACGAGTATTATGAATTGATTTAATTGATATAAGAGATTTATTAAGTGAAAGAAGATTCTTAAGAGAATATCTCATAAAAAATTAAGGAGATTTTCAAGAGAAGAGTCTCACAATAATTCATGAGACTTAACAGAGAAAATCTCACAAGAGTTAAGGAGATTTCAAGGAAATCTCAAAGCAAAAATACGAGAAATAGAACTATTAAGAGGAGATTTTACTTAATAATTATGAGATTTCTTATACCAATGATAAAGATGCATGCAAAGAAAGGAAACTTAAGATAATAAGACTTATACAATGTAAATTGCTTAGTGGTAAGCTGATGGATTCATGGGTAGTAGTAGATGTGCTACGCCTTTAGAACTATATTAGGTTGTAGTTGCAACGGTGTTACATCGTTATGAGGAAAGGGATGTACTGAGGATAGCGAGGCTATCGAGATGAGATGTAGTAGACGTATTCCATATAGTGAACTATATCATGTTGTAACGTGATGGCATTACATCATTGACAGTATGATCCAATGAGAAGTATATCAGAAGAATCCTCTGAGTTCTACTATTAAGCCTAAACTTTAAAAATAAGATCATGTCAAAGAAGAGATTAAACAAATGAAATTAAGGTAATGAAATGAACTATATTATGTCTAAGGGATGAATTATAACAGATTATAACACAAAGTGTTACAAAGAAGAAATGAAATTGATGTATTGAGAAGAGAATGCTATTGAGATCTATATCAGGATGAGGTACGAGGTACTGATCAAGTGAACTATATCAGGATGTAACATGAATTAGAAGTGTTACATCACAGGCAATACATTAGATGAGAACTATATCAGGAATCCTATGAGTTCTATTCTCAAGTCTAAAGTTAATAATAAGCCTATGATAAAGAAGAATTGAAACAAACAAACTAAGTATTATATAAACCAGAATGAGAGGGATTTTAAGACTGTATAGATATGAGATTCATAGTTGAGGATGACTTCTACTCATAATATTATGTTAGATAAAATCTTTAATGAATCCAATGCTTTTATTCTTAAGTATAAGTATACTTATAATATTATGTTAAATAAGAAAAGGAATAAGTAAAGCTAATTATTTTAGAAGACATCGAAGACACTTTAATTATTTTAAATTATATGTCAGATTTCACTCTGTAGTATACTAGTGTTTTTTCTACTAGGAATCTTTGATTCTCATTCCTACTATTATCATTTTTTTTTAGATTGCAATGATGATGATTATTTTGTGGAGATCCCTGGTGTTGGTAGTCACAGTCTAGACTTTTTGATAAACCATTGATAGAGGATTTTAGTCAGTATCTCGATATATTTTCTTTTAGTGAAATTTGAGTAGTACTCTGCCTAGACTAGAAGGTTCCTGCGTGAACCAGGATAAAGGTTTGACATATTTATGGACACTATTAATTGATCATCGGGTAATCAAATTATGTATTCTTGATATATTATTTATTACTCAAAGAGAAAGAGTTTCATTTTTGTCACCAAAGCTAGCTTGTATTTCGTATTGTATATACACCTCTAAAGTTAAGCAAAGTTAACAAGTAACAACTACTTACTATAATATTATGGCTTAAGCATAACTTTATGGTAGGAAGGGTGTTACACAATTCATATGCCAACCATTCTGAAGCTTTCAGTTCATAATTAGTTCAAGATTAAAGCAAGTGCTTTCCTTTTTTCTTATTCAATTCTTTATCTTGGCCAAGGTCACTACCACAGGCCTGAGACTAGAGGACTCTGCCTCTTGAAGGAATAGACTATCAGCACTATAAGGTTTCCTTCAATATTTTGATTTGTTGACATTTTTGTTTCTATCTTTTCATAGTCAAATGGTCGCATTTGTTAAGAACCTCAAGTACACTGCATTTAAACTTTGACTAGATCACAAGACAACTTGGACTCGGGATAGGACATAAAGCATTAGACACGAGAACACAACCATATACAAATTAACTAGACTCAGTTATCTGACAACAATTCTCGTTTTATTTGGTCTTCAAAGGTAATATTTTATTGCTTATGCCTTCATAGATTATGTCATTTGGAGACAAATTCAATGCTTAATTGCTTATGAGCCAGCATGTCTGATAGATAATTAATTGAAAGTTAGCTAATAAAGGACAACTAGATAGTTTCCTAAGGAATAAAATAACTGCTAGAAAAAGAGTCGTAAAGCCAGGAAGGTTAGTAAGTATATAGCTAAAGAGAACTAGAAATTATTATGCATTAAACAAATGCAGTGAGTTTATTGGTGAACGGTTTTTATAAGTGTACTACTACTAGATCTGAACAAGTCTGAAAAATTACATGGCCAAATAAAAAAGAAAGAAGCTAAAAGAACCTTAGGAAAGAACCTTCTATGAAAAGAACCTTCAAATATGTTTGTGAGTTTGGATTTTAGAGAGAAAGAGAGGGGAGGGAAGGATTTGTATTGTAAAATTATATTACAAGTTTTCCCCTCCCCTTCCTTTTCTTCCAAAATCCAAACTCACAAACATGCCATCAAACACTTAGATTTGCTTCGCCATTGGTATCTGTCATTTATCTCTTTTACCAGCTCATTTTTTTACTTTACGAAAAGAACCTTCATATTCTTTTGGAATTATAAAATGGAAGTAGATTGAGAAAAGAAACATTTGCAGCCAGGCACGTGTTGCCATGTTTAGCTATTATGTGTGTTTGCATGTTCAAGTTTCATGACTTTCATAATAAAACTTTCGAGGTCCCCTTTCACCATTACAAAAATCCCTTCAATCTCATGTTTTGGTTGACTGGATCATGATTTAATGCATAAATACAATTTCATCATTAGATTGAAATTGTTTTAAGAAATAAATAAAGCACTTTCTCTGTTAATATCTCTTAAAAATAGCATATGTATATATATATATATATACACACACAAAAGTTTGAATATTTTGTTTATGTATTTTTCATGCATTACCTTTTTTGTATTAATTGCTTCTTAAATTCAAAGTTATGGTTTCGGTTATTTTTATTTATTTTTTAAGAAATGAAAATTCACTTGAGATAACATGAAAATTCCCTATAGCCTATGATGCGTCCAATGTCATACTATGCACTCAGGAAAGTAGTTTCTATGGTCTTTTTCGCATAACAAAATCTGTGCCCGATTTTTACTATGGAGTACTTATTGATAACAACAACATAGTATGGCTCCAAAGTTGGCTTTGATTTAGTGTTACAGGTTGAGATGATGAAGGAAAGGTTTGCAAAATTGTTATGAGGAGATACTATAACTACAAGAAATTAGCTCAAAGGCAACGTTTTAAAAACGTTGCCTAAACACAAAAAAAATGTTGCCTTTTCTCAAAGGCAACACTTTCTTACCAAGGCAACATTTTCCAATGAGTTGCTTCTATTAGCATTACCTTTTCTCTAAGGCAACGGTTGATAGAGAAAAGGCAACACTTTTGTTGCCAATCAAAGGCAACGGTTTTTGCACTCTTTATGCGTTGCATTTTATTCCGACTTAAAGCAACACTTATAAAGCATTGTCTTTTCTCTGGTCAAAGGCAACGGTTTATCGTGTTACTTTTTCTTATTATTTAGGCAACTTATGAAAAGCGTTGCCTATTCTCTAGTTAAAGACAACTTATGGAAAAAAGGCAACTGATGCAAAACGTTACCTTTTCTAATATTTGCCTCTAACATTAGTTTTAGCCCTCAAAGCTTGTTGACTGACCCCATTTTTATAATATTCTATTAAATGCCCAATAAACCCCAACTTGCACTGATAACAACTATAGTTTGTCAATAATCTAATTAAAATTAACCACAAAAAAGGTAAAATTTACTATTCAAGACTAATTCCAGCTTATGATCACTATTGGTTTCTTTAAAAATGGCAACTAAAGGGAATAAAATTCAAAGAAAAGGATAGACTAGTAAGATTAGTAATCTTAAGTATTGATCACATTTTAAGCATATAGATCACACGTGAAAGCATATAGATACCAATTTGCAATAATTACGTCGGGGTGTCCTCTTAAGATAGATCACACGTGAACTACTAAAACCAATATACTATTGTCAAAAGCAATTTCTCTTAAGATTTCTATTAAAACTCAGCAAACCATCCTTCATAAGGATGAAATTACTTTGTAATTTTCTTGGTCAACAATCAAATGAATTGCTTCAGGAAAATTTCAAACAACACCAAGCAAATTCAAGGAAGAATAGAAAGGCAATCAACCAATAGTTGATCACTAGAAACATTATACATACTTACAATGGCTTCTTCAACAACTTTGGCACACTGCTTAACCAAGTCTTCTTTGGGACTACATTCATAAGCGCTGCAGATAGCTTCTCTGGCATATTCCTCAATACATCAGTTACATCTCCATCCTTTATATTTATTATACCATCTCTAAAAGTTCAAGATCAAACTAACAATGCAATCAACTTCCACTAGAACAACTTAAAATATTTGATATTTATGCATGATTTAAACTAATTTCCAGCAGATAAGGTGGTTACATACATCCTGTACAGAACATAGATGACTTATGCCTTATTGTATTAAAAAATTGTGCTTGCTAGGTATTATCATGTATAACATCAAGATCAAGAGTTTTTTAGTGAAGCCTGAACAAGTCCTAATCTTGCCTATTTTGGTAGAATGATTTTGAAAACAAATGTGCCAGGCTTCTGAAAGTAATTTTGTTTCAGTTATGCCTCATGACATTGGAGTGCTTACTTGTTCATCCGAGTGCCTCTTAGAATCAGACTCTGAACATTCAGTTTGGACGGAGTTCATCTGCAGATACTAACAAATGTTCAGAAGCTCACTCAAAAGTCAAAACACACCATGAATCCTGCTCTAAAGTATGTTGCAAAGAACATATTAAAAAAGCTAGGTTAATGCTTCAACAGCTTGTTACAGAGACGAGATTTCATCCTATTCCTACAACCTCTATCCTTCAGAAAGTTGAAAGTCATCAGTGGCTTGGAAACACATTTCTTCTTCAAAAATCTGAGCTGTCTAGGCAGAAAAAGGTTACTTTGCTTAACATTTCTGGCTAGCTTTGTTAGAATCCACCACATGCATGCCCAGTTCCTCACTATAAACACAATGTATGAGTAGAGAATGAACTTTTTATCTTGACTAAATACCATATATTGATGAAGGAGAATAATTATAGTTCTTGGAGCAGCATTGAGTCTTTTTCCCACACACAGGATAAAATTAAAATTCCAACAACATCATAACATTTTGTAGCAAATTTACAAACTAGAGGTGATGAAACAGTAACTGGTACCCATTTGAAAATATCCTAAATTGAGCTAACCATTTCAACTAAAGCATACAAAATGCCCCCAAATGTCTCAAATCCAAATAAATAATGAAAATTTTAACCTTTTTTTTTTTCATTGCATAGCACAACTACCTATACATGAACATAAGTGAAAAACAAAAGTGTAGGGAAGGAAAAAAAAAGTTCAAATACCTTTGAAACCTTCAGGATAGCTGGAAAGCCAATAAATAAAGAAAATTGAAAACAAAGAATGGGCTCAGACTTTAGACTGCAGACTCAAGGTATAAAACAAGAAAATGGAAAGGAAACAAAAGTCAATGACATAAACCATAGTGTCATTCGGCAAAAATCTGTAGCATGCAAGTGTGAAAGTAAGCATTCACATAAAGATACCACATACTAACAAAGTAACAAACAAGTAGAAGTGTAGAAGATAATGGGGTTTTCTATTTCTTGTTTTTTTTGCTTGCCTTTTTCTTTTCATTTGATATAAAAATAGATGGCCATTTTACACTACATGTTCAGTTGTGAAATCCAAGGATCCATGTGTTGTCTGCATGAAAATTAAATAGTCACTTTTTCCAAATTTTAAGAAAAGTTTTTTTAAATCTAATTTAGTTTTTAATAGTTTGAAATAGAGCTTATGCTATTCTCGCCATGGACGTAGACATCGTGTAAGCCAGACATAAGAGTCGCTATCATGTTTCCCTTTTGTCGCTAACATCAACTTGATCTTCAACATTTCATTTGAAATTTTCACCTAAGATTGTCTATAACTAGTAGTATAGATAATAAAGATAATATAGATGTAAGGAAAGATGCTCCAAGATACAACAGAAACTCAATTATGAGATACTTATGAAAAAGTTGACCTGGAAAACCTACAAGTGACACAAGTTCTGTTGAACAACCAAGACAGCCTTAAACTCTGTAAAAGCTAATCCTGTTCACCCAACTTGCCTGAGGAGATTCACATAAACAAGTTCAACCAATTTGCATTTACATTTTCAAACCCATAAGATTAAACACAAGAACTTACTACGTAAAGTTCCATGAAGGTATCAATATTGGTATTCACCTCTTCACAAAAAAGAAAACCTAAGCAGCAATCAATCACTTGAAACATAACAATTTTGCAATCAAATCCAAAATCGAACCACAAATAAGAACAAGGAATGAGCACAAATCAAAACTTAAAAGAATCAACCATTTCTCATAAAAAATCAAAATGATTTTGGCAGCATCAACATTTCTCATGGTGCATTTAGTGAACTTCATATTGGAAAGCAGGGTAGTGTCCTTGACTGATTAAACTTCATATTGCTCAGTTACTCTAAAGTGAATAATGCTACAATGATGCATTAGAATAAACCAGTAGAGATGCCTGTGCATCACCGCAAAGCAAGCTCTGATCCCAAGAAAGACCGAACAAAAAAGAGAAAAATAAAATAAAGAAAAGAATTGACAAGAATTTACCAATCTACACAAGTTGCATTTCATTTGTTACCCTATAAAAATAAACATCTTTGAACTATTGACATGCTGAAAAGTACAGAACAAATTCATGCAAACTAAAAAGGGTTCTATTCTAAAGATAAGATTTGATTTTCCAGCAGTCAAAGCAACTGAGTAATAGCATCTTATCTTACTTGATTGAACAAATACACTTTGTAATGCATGAGTTAGGTGAAAACATTGATTAAATGGGTTCCTTTAATCCCTTCATCCAAGCAGCTCACTGTTACATCAATGAGTAAATACAATGCAGTAAAGCCAGATATGCATGCGAATAGATAAAATCATAGAAAGTAACTATAAACATCAAAATCCCCCTACAACCAAACCCAATCTCAAGGATACAACGAAATAAAGTAACAACAATGACAAGTAAGCCTTATTCCACTATGTGAGATTCACTACATGAATCAGACATCATCATAGTATTATGTCATAAATCATGATTACATTCATACCATTAACTATTTATATTGCTTTATAAAGTAACATAAACAGTATTTGGCAGTCCAAAACTAACATATCTATAATAAAAAAGGCATCAAATTTCCAATATTTGGATCTGCAACCAACACTTTAATGTTTCATTAAGTCACACAATTATCATTTGATTTTTTTTAATTTCACTTTTAATTAATAGTTTGGTTGCCTATCACAGACTGCAAATCAATCTCTTTCAAATCGCTCAACTGAAAAAACCAGTACAATGCAATTAACCCCTTTTCCCCAAGTTTCACATTAAACAAATTAAATACAAAAGTGTTCAGTTAGAGAGCTAGTTTGCAAAGCTAAACCAAACACAGTAGAGCAAGACCTACAACAGGTGAGAAAACAAAATGATCCACACATCATTACTAATTCACTATCAAATTGGCACTGATATCTCAATAATTTTCATTCATTTCAATTGGCATCATCAAGCTCGATAACAATTATTATGCTCTATAATTTTTCAACACAACGGTTCATGCAAGGTCTTTTCTAATAGCTTCTCCCAACATTTTCTTGCTGCTACTCTAACTTTCTCTACGATGCACTATTTTCCTCCATTTTCTCAGACACCAAACACGCAATGAAACTTAGGAACCAATCAAAATCACAAATAACATTGTTTCAATCTAATGAAATATCATCTCTATCACCAAATCAGAATGGAAATTCAACCCGAAAAGCAAAGTTCAAGTGCCAATAGAAAAAGAAAAATGAAGTACCAATGTGAATCCCAAAAAGAAAAAAGAACACTGATGAGGGCAAATCTAAACAAATCCACTGCCAGTTCAAGTAGTCTCGATATACAAGACAAAATCAAAATTATCATCATTGTCATAAAAACAACCACAAGAATCCACCATCAGAACTCAAACAATCACAATAGGAAACCAAAAACAATCACAATAGGATGCCAAAATAGAGATGAATAATTTAAACAAAAAAAAAAAACAGAGGTAGGCGGAGACCTCACCTTTACGCTGTGGTCTCCTTCTCAGCCACTGCCGTCAGCCACTCCCTCTATCATTGCAAGTGTTGTTCACATTCGTGATTTAGGTTCGCATCACCCACATCGCACTCCTCTCTCGCAACCACCATTCGTCACCATGCCGGCAATCATCGTGCACCTTTAACTACTGTGCTGAAACACACCGGGCGTGACCACGAACAAACCACAGGATAACCACCGAAGGAACTTGAATCACGAATGTGAAGAAGGGGACTCTCCTTCCATACTGAATCCCCGAATGCGAAGAAAAAGGGCAAGCAGGGAGCTCTCCTTCAGAGTAGCGAGAAGAAGGGCAGGCACACCGTTTGAGTTTCCTTTAGAATGCAAAGAAGGGACAGTGCGTGATGATAGTGCTTCTGAGAGTTTCTTTAATTTGGCTCAGGCTACTAAGGATTGAGGGTTTCAAAAAATGAAAATGCTAGTTGAACACCCCGCTAGGGTGTCCATACAGACACCATATGACACTGTAGCAGGGTGCATTGGTGGACAAAAAAAAGGGGCACACGATAATGGATTCCAAATAATTTTCATTGCACTTCATTCCATCCCTCCGTTTCCCTCCCAATACCCATTTACTTCTCCTCAGATCCCATTTGCTTTGAAACTGAAACTCCCACACACTGTAGCTCAAACTCTCGCACACTCTGCCTCTGGCTCAGCAGCACACTCTGCCTCTGGCTCAGCGGCACACTCTGCCTCTGGCTCAGTGGCATTTCTGGGCTGTTCGTGGTCACATGCTGGTAGAGGTGAAACAATCCTTCGCGACGGTGGCTAGGAGAGAAGGAGGTTCACGGCAAATACGAGGAGAAGTCGTGGTGTCGGGCGTGTCGCGATCTGGGGGAGAAAGAGCTCACGATCGGCGCGGTCTATGCTAGGGGTAGATGGCTAACGCGGTGTGGGAGTAAATCGCATGAGCTTCACGTCAGCAAGAAGAAGGGGTTTTGCAGAGCTAGTGTTGGCTCAGGTACTTGTCAATGGTGAATGATTTTTCCTCCTCTCTCATGATTTTGTCTTGTGATTTGATTATGGTTGGACTTGATTTTGTTAGGTTCTGGTTATTTTGGTTTGGGATGATTTTGGAGATGGCTTAATGGATGAGAAAGGTTGATGTGGTAAGGTTGGTGAAGTTGTTGTTGTGCCTCTGTCAAGGTCGTGAACTTCTCCCGCCATTGTTGTCCATCTGCCAACTGGCGAAAAGGCCCGCAAGGTCTTGGTTTCCCTTCCACCACTGAAGCTCTTGTTGTGTCTCTGTCAAGCTCACGAGAAGGTAAGAAATTTTTGCCTTGACTCTGATGTTAAGGATATGAACAAGGATAAATTAGAATAAATTGATACTAATTTTTAGGTTGATATTAGTTTGCAGATTAAAAGTTATCATGTGTTGTTATTGTAGTTTAGGAACGTCTGTCATAGATTCTTTAAGGTTCATGCATAAATTAAGAAATTGGGTATGTTCTATTAGCTATAGGGATCTATTACATAGTATCCCTTAGTGAGCTTCACTTCCTTAAGCTCAACCTCAAAGTACCTTGCAAACTTTTCCCAACTAACCTGCGTAGCATATTCAAAGAACATTAGACATAAATCAATTGAAGCACTTAAGCCCCATTGACAATCATATGAGCATACAGTTAACATAAATTAAAAGTTGTCTGAAATTTTATGGCGGTATAAACTTGTTGAGACCAACCTGAACATTATCCCCAGTAACTATGTTGGGCTTATTATATGGTTTTCCTTCTGATTTACTCTTAGCCTGCCATTTCCTTTTAAAAGCAAGACCTGCCAGCATTATTGCTTCTGATGACCCTACAGTGCCAACACCTATTGTAGCCTCATCTTCTCCAATAGGAGCATGGAATCGGTGTGGTATCATGTTAACGCACCGATTCTGCAGAATTGAACAAATTATACTTGTCAGTCTCTCATCTTCAAATTGTCAATAGAAACTAATCACAAAATGAATCACATATAATATCACAGTCTTCAATTTTACTAGTTTAATTTATATACACAACATGGTTATGCAGTAATTTTTCAATTACAACAATCCACTCCACTCTCCAAATCGGCAAATCTTCATCTGATCAAAAAACACCAAAAGTTGTTACCATCAGAAATACCAAATTTTAAGTGGGAAAATTCATAAGAACCACCAGTATCCTGATAAAAGTCCTTCAATTTTACTCTACCCTTTGTTCGAAAAACTCTTTTTTCTTTAACATCTGTTAGTACGACATCTATTATCCAACAAATGAAAATCTCAATTTTTAACACAATAAAGCAAATGAATAATCAAGCCCTTTCAATACTATTATTCAATAACTTCAAAAAATTTGAATAATTAAAAAAAAGAATTGTTTTCCATAAAAAAAAACCCTAACAAAAACAATAAGCTAAGCCTTACCCCAAGGTCGATTACATGAATCTAGAGTGTTCTATCATACATCATCAAACAGAACTGCAAAGACCCCAATTTACTGAAAGAAGTGGCAGTCAAAGACCTGGAGCTTAGTGATAACTGGGTACTCATCCATGTCAACATAGTTCTTATTAAGGGAAGCCATGATGAGCTTGTCATACTCAGGCTCCATGCAAGTGGTGACAAAGGAGGCCAGGTTGAGCCTTGGTGTACCATCCAGCATCAACTCATCATTTATTACCTGATATGCTGCACCCTTTGCAACTTTTGAATTTTGCAGCTGTTGGATTTTAAATATCAAGCTGATTAGATAAAATAGAGATACCAATGGGCAAGTATGATATGGTTTTCTTTGTCTTTTTACTGTTGAATTGCACAAATATATAGAAATGAATATACTAATAGGTAATTGGTGTAAATTTTAACTTTCATTTTGTATCTGCTGATGTTCTATTTGTAGGTAACCTGAATACATTGCAATTATTTCCTTCATAGGAAATGGCGCGAGGAAAACGACAAACTAGGTGGTCAGTGCATGGTATGTCATTTCATGGTACCCAATTTTTCATCTATTATAAATGCTACCAAAGTTTATAAGATTCTAACAAATTTTTGTAGCTATGCATTGTCTTGGTGTATTGAAATATGTCATAAGATACTAACAAGTTTATGTTTTCAATTGATAGTTACACCTACAGTGGAAGATTTGTCAAGCTCAGGATCAGACAAGGACTTTGATCCTAATGCAAGCAATGAGGGTGAGGATGGCTATCCTATAGAAATATAGCCTTTTGGGTTGCAAAACCTACGATCTACTAACATATTTAATCAAAATATTTTTCATGTACAGGTGAGCATGCCTATAGCGATGGAATTAGTGGTGATGTAGAAACTTCCCAGAGTATTGAGATCCCTGAACAAGCCAAGAAGCAAGCAAACAAGAAATCTAGGAAGGTTCGCACCAAACATAACAAAAACAAAATTGGGAAAGTTCCCATTGAAGGTAGAAATGAGAAAGCTGGGAACAATTTAACTGAGCAAAAGAAGAAGAAATCTGGCCAGGTATATGTTAATAAAACTTTTTCCTCTGTTTATTGATTCATAGTGGGTTCTATGGTTCACAGTTTAATTGCAAAGCATCTATGCAGGCTACATTACTTAGTCGGTGCTCACCGAATAGGTTACAAACAATTTGTAACGATTTGACACAAGAGCAACGAGAAACGGTAAAAAAGATGGGGTTTGGAGGACTTCTTCATGTTAAATGCACACTGACTAACATCTAAAACTCATCAAGTGTTTTGATTTATGTCAACTATGCATATATGCTAAGGGAGAGGAGACTAGGCTTAGCTATCGCGATGTTGGCAAGGTGTTTGGCCTACCCACTGTGGTAAGTTAATTGTTCATATTGCTCACTTTTCAACTACTATGCATAAGTTAATTAGCATGTCAAGTTTGAAGGAATTTTTTAGTGACATGTCATGATTTCGCTTTACTCCATGGTTGCTATAAAAATATTGCCAACCATTAGGTGTTAGTCAGTTTTTTATTCATATGTGAAAAATCTGATATTGCTACTGAAATAGGATTGAACATTTCGAAAGGAACCACAATGGAGGAAAAGACGATGTTGAGGGAATTTGATGGAATATCAGATGTCCAACTAAGGCAAATTATTAGGCAAGGCGAAGTTAATGACCACTTTAGAAGAGCTTTTATACTGTATGTGTTGTCATGTTTTTTGTGCCCTACCTTAAAAATGGCACCGTGTCCAAAGCTATTGGGATCCATCGTTGATATACACAATGTAAAAAAGTATAATTGGAGCCTTTTTGTTTTTAACTGGCTTGTAAGGAACTTGAAATCATACAAGGCCAGACAATATAAGAGCAAGATAGCAGGGATAGGAGGCTGCATCTTCTTCCTCAAGGTACGGTAGCTTATTTTTTATTTGGTTGAGTAAATAAGCTTATTGTGTAATTATTTTATAAATTATTTTGTTAATACCAAACTCTTGTCAGCTAGGTTTTCCTTTCTATTCTGCTACCATTTGTAAATTTGGTTTTGTTACAGATTATGCATTTTCATAACCATCCTCTTGGCATTACCCCATCAAACCAAGAATATCCACTGGTTAAATACTGGGATGATAACATGGTAGAGAAGCGCATTCGGGAAGAGAATAATAATGTCCTAGTAATTGTAATATGCCGATTTCTATTTACTTTAACAATAACTTCATTTGAAAATGCTAGACTAGATTTCTTATTCTGTTTGTAACTCATGACAAACAAATTCTATGATAAGGGCTATTGTACGAGAGAAAAGATAAAGGTGATCTTGTTGACCCAGTTTGGTTGAAAGAGAATTTTGAAACTGAGGTATAGTGCATGTTATATGGGTTTATGGCATTGTTTATTTCCTCAGCTTTGATTTACACTATTGTGTGTTGGCGTTGTTTCATTGTCTATTTCGTCATCTTTTATTTACATTATTGTGTAAATATAGTTTTTTCGAAACTTGGTTACGGAGAGCATTAGAATGTATAAAGCACAAGAAGAAGTTGCTCTAGCTAATAATCGTGTTGTGTTGTCTTCAACTTTGAGGCCTCTCGCTCCAAAAGAAAAGAGAATGGCAAGGTGCTAATAAAGAAATTTCATTCTTTAATATGGAAATGACAAGTTTGATAGCAAGTGAACGGTCAATGGATAAGGATGAGAATACAGAACAAGATGATGGAGGACTTACTTCTGGTCTTGTTATCCCCACTGCTAAAAGACACAGTCAAACCAATGCACTCAATGCCTTATACGAGTATTGTATTCGGAAGGAAACTGCAGCAAAGTCAAAACAAGAGTTTGTTACCTATGTCTATTATCCAACTTCTTATAATATAATGCACTTATGTACAACCACTATTGTACATGATATGCTATAGTTGACCAATTATTTATTTATTTATTTTTTTGTTTAGGGTGCTGGTTTCAATGTGTGGGCACTTTTTGACTCGTGGTGACACGATGACTATATGATGTAGGCGAAAATTAAATAACCATGTATAGTGCATTATACATAACAGGAAAGAAAGTGTTAATTTGTCCTTTAATGAAGCTTCGTCTAACACACTGTCTTCACATGCGTAGGTTGTTAGCTTCACTGCTGCCGTGTTGAATGAAACACATATTGCCTCGAGTTCAAAGTCCCGATATTGTCTATCTTCATACTTCATGGTGATTGCAAATTCTTTTATATTATGCACATCAGTATATGTTTGAAGATGGCGTAATATTATTCTTGTCTTTAACTGCAGGATTCTGTAAAAGCCGATCTCGATAATTTCATGAAGGATAAGCATTTGCCATGGCACAAGTTTCCTGCCTTTTCTCCTATTAATGAGCCAAGTGTCATCAATTGTGATTTGGTATTGAATTTCAAACGCTCTGCTGTGCTTTTGTAATTAGTGTGGCCCAGGACTAATGCAAACCATGTTTCGCTGTAGCTATTTAGGCTCGTCGTGTTTGGCAATCATTGGTGGTGCTATGTGTTGGAGTGATGGAAGATGAAGCTATACATATTGGATTCTTTGTGGTGGGAACACAAGGGCAATATGGCCCTTTTGGATAAGTTGACGGTGTGGATAATTTTAGTTGCAGTGCTAGTCATAGTTTTTTGTTGTTGTGTTTAGGTGCATGTCTAAACTTAATGTTATTTCAATAATGTAGGCCAAAAGATTTGGAGAGATGTTAGCATTGATTGATAAGAACTTAGCCATTACTGATGTGTAGCTAGACATTGAGTTTCCAAGTGTCCCAAAACAACCTAACGGGTGATTGCTTTTCGATATATTTCATTTTTTTTTATTTCATCCTATTTGTCCTTATTTTCGATGTAAATTGATGTTATATGGATGCTTGTTTGTTTTCCATACAGTTACGATTGTGGTGTGCACACTATAAAATATATGGAGCTATGGGATAGTGATACAACTTATGAAGGTGGTCATACCATGCCTACATGGAGTGAGGTGCGTCAATTGTTCTCTTCTTGGTGTGTTGTATGCTTATCGAACTAGCATTATCTACTCCAAATGTAAATGTATAATGCCTATAGGGGGACATTGGTGGCATCTGTTAGGATTTGTTAATAAATTAGGTATTGCATGCCAATAATAATGAAAGAGAACATGTGTGCAAAGCAGCTAAAGTTGATGAGCTGCTATCAACCCCTTCTGCATCTATTATTGGTAGCCCAAGCTATGAAAGGGTGTATTCTCCTCAGGTTGAAGCCTGTGGCGCTTTTTCATTTGACAAAGGTACTGACGAGATGGAAACTAGTTAAGTTAATGACATAGGTTTGTTAATGTGTATGCTAAAAAGTGGTGTATGTGGCTACTAAGGAATTCGCCTTTAACCACCTAGCATTGATTGTTGATGTTAACAGGTGTTGGTGAAACAGCATATGGAAATGAAAGTCAAGCAAGTGCAGGGAAAAGCTACCATCCCTTGAATATAAGTACAAGGGTTAAGCAGAAGACATATCAACGGAAACGAAAACTGGGGCAGCACCAACAAACCCCTTACACTGCAAGCCATTTGAGGCCAAGGAAAAAAAATATAGACATTCTATTAGGCCTTCTGGTACGTGCTACACTCCCTTTCTTTGCCTGCTGTCAATTTTTGTTCCACCTTATTTCTTACTGCTTTGATGCCTTTTGGTTATTTATAGGCCAAACCATATTTTCCCAGAACATTTTAATCAAAATATACTGTTACCTTGGAGTCTTTGTTTTGCTTCTAATAAATTTCAATTAGGTTGATGGGTTCTTAACTGATGATTCTGATGAAGGTACTCCTTCAGAGTGTCAAGAAACACAAACACTTCCATATCCTGGTTTATTTCTCGATCTGCAAGTTTAATATAATTCTTTTAAAACTTTTTAATTTTTTTTCTTTAAATTCTAAATGTTTTGCCAGCCATTCTTCCTCCTAAATATTCCTCTCATTAATAATGTTGTAGGGAGCCTCCCACAACAAAATGTTAAATTTCTCTTCCTCTGGAATTAGTGATGCCTTACCAGTTGTGGATGTTGGAAATATGAGAGGATGATGGAAATGATGTAGAGGGGTGAACTTTGAGAGGTAAACTTATACTACTTCATTTTATGGAATTTTATGATGTGGCTATATTTGGAACCTTTCCACATATGCTGGTTTTCAGTGGAAGATAGGAAATTGTTTAGTAGGCATATTAAAGCAAACCATGATAATAACAATCTTTCTGAACTTAGCAAGACGTGAAATGCCATAAATATAAAGCATTCATGTTGGTCAATGACTGATTGTTCTCTATCTCTTTATTAACTTTTTTTTTCCTTTTTCCACTGCCTTTCTTTGTCAATTTTGCGTAATACACAACTGGAGCCTTTTCTCTCTCTCTCTCTTTTTCTTTTTTTCCCTTTTTTTGGCAGTAGGGTGTAGATGATATCTTCAAATTTTGACATTTAAGTTGAAATTACTGTAATTTCTAACCAAAGTGCAAAAAAATACTTTAAGTAAAGAGCACTTCAGTAAGAGTGGATATTCTTGCTTTCTTCCAATAAATTAAAAGTTGCAGGGTTTCTGCATTTGTCCTATAAACCTTTATGAATGGGAAAAACCTTTACAAAGAGAGTTATAGGCTTTTGCATTTACTAACTAGGTAGATAGATAGAGAAGGAAGGGTTCAGACTCGAGACTATTGCACTGCTTGCAGTCTTTTGTTCATCTCTCATTTAGTCATGATTTCGTTGTTTATCATCTACTAAACTGATTCATGGTTCAACTGAGAAACTTGACTCCTAAAAAATTATGTACTATTTTTTTCTCTTCTAATAAAATTTATTTTGCTATCAAAATGTCTTGTTAAGCTTTTCTCATATGTAGTTTAAACACTCAACTTTATATCTACTTCTATTGAAAACCATTATCAGAATAAATGAATAATTTTATCATATGAAACATTTGTAATGCTAACTTTGCATTCCAAGATGATCAGAGAAGTATGGGAGAGCAATTCAAAAGTTCTGATGGTGTAGTACACAAAGCAACCAGCATGAAGGTCCATTCCATAACATCAATCACCTATTCTTAAAACACTAATGGCCTGTTTGGTGTGCATTTTCCGACTTGGACATCCTTTTGTTTCTGTGTTTCTAAAATTTTGTTAAGGAAATGACGAGAATAGGAAATTAGAATTTGTTGTTTTCACTATTGTCTTCCCAAAATCCTGAAAATAGGATACATACAAAATGAAAACAGGAAATGAAAAATAGAAACCAACCAGGTCCCATGTATTCAGACATAATTGTTACTTGAAAATGCATCATCGTTAAAAGTTCTCTCTCTGGTGCTTGCATGCATCCTTTACATTTTGGTCAGCAAGTTGGTGAAGATAATGTCGGCAAGGGAGATGAATATGCAGCACTAAACTAGATAGGTTTTTAAAATGATTGGTGAACTCTGAATTTTAATGATCAATTTGTTTTGCCACATTTCCCAAATAATGGAGATGTGGTCACTGCTTGGTTCCATTTTTGTCATCATTGTATACTTGCTTTAGTATATTCCTAATTTGATTTTTCTGGGTTCGATTTTTCTGGTGCACACATTATATCATGCTTTAGCAAGAATATTCTACAATGGAGATTAGAAATGATGGTTCGAATTGTGTATATATATTTAGGGTTTGTTTAGTAGAGTTTTTTCAAGAGAAAAACTTCTTTATACATACCCATATACGTACTACTTTGGTTTGGTTTGGGTTTGTCAGTTGACTCAATCCATGTATTCTCTATGGTAAATGGACTAATTTGATCACAACATATTGATCACGGCAAAAAAGACAAAACAAAGGAAAAAAAAAAAGAATATTGAATGTTGTTTGCCTAAAGAGAAGAATACAATATTTTTGATCAATTTGGCTTATAAAAAATAGAAGTTTAGGGACTAACTCAATTAAAATATGGCACTAAAGTGATAATTTTTTTCGTATCGATTATGAGGGGGTCAAAAAAATCCTTTTGTCTAGTCCTGGTCAATTACCAGCGTTTAGACATAATTATTAGCAATCTTCATTAAAATTACGAAGGTATAGTTGAATTTACCAGCATTTGCCAGTCAAAATAGAGTGCTATATTTGTAATTTTGGTACTAGTGTGATTTTGTTAGTTATTGTTATAGGTCCCAAGAAGAGTCAAAAGTGTAAGAAACCTCGAATATACTTCACTAGCGCTTATCAGATGGGGTGACACTTTGAAATTCACACCTGCAAGATTACCAGCAAGTTTGAACAATTACCTACGAATTTGTTACAGTTACCACTATCTGATTCAACTTACTAGCATTTGCCAGTCAAATTAATGTGAAATTGAACTAATTTTGGGCCTACTATGCTTTTGCTAGTTGTTGTTATAGGTCCCAAATAAAGGGAAAAAGACTAGAAAACCTTGAATAAACTTGAGTATCACTCATGAGATGGTGCGACAAATTCTTTGTCCAGCAGTGCAAGATTACCAGCGTTTCCCAAATGTTACTGATGGGTTGCATTCATGCACCCCATTTCCCATTCAACTCTAGGCATATTGCATTATTTATGTGCTTAATTGGTTAACATTTAGTAAATTTGCATATTAGTCCTAATGGTGTATCATTAAATTAAATCATGGTTTTCTGCACCATTTTAATAAATAAATATATTTTGAAACTTCTTGTACTTTTAACCCTTTTTTGTGAGTGTCATTTGCTGGCAAAGACTTTCCAGGTTGCAAGATTAAAGGTTTCTGATGTTGTGATGCTGTCTAATTTTACCCTCAGTTGCTATTTTGCCAATATTTGAAGCTACAGATGTCTGATTGACATGATTCTTACGGCGTTGGAAAGCTTGTTGAAAGAGCTACAACTTCTATTTCTAGAGATGAGAGCTAATTCGAACAGTTTATGCCTCAAAATGGGTTTGGAAGTATGCGAAGCGGTGTTGAGCGAGCACATGACCGCTATAGCGGTCACAAACTGCTATAGCGGTCACCAGAAAGATAAATTGGCTGCAGTGCTCACGTCAAAGAGGCAGGACCACTATAGCGGTCATAAGTGGATGAGTTTCAGCGAGACTTCGCGACTTTGTTCCGCGTTTTGGACGTTTTGTATTTTAACTCCGTTAGGAAATTAGTAGCAACGATTAGTGCCCTAGTTTAGTTTTGGGGATTAAAAACTCTCTCTCTACGTCTCTCTCCATCTTCTCTCTCTCTTCTTCTCTTTTCTCTCTCTAAGGGTTCCATTAGTGAAGGCGATTTGTCTTGGAGATCGTGGCGATGATCATTGCTATTATTTCCAGGTTCTTTTATCTTTATTGTTGTAATCCTCCAGAGATGGAGGAGTAGATTTCTTTACTAGTGTAAGGGTTTCTGGATGGATTGGGATGATGTTTGAGACCTCTTTTTATATTAAATGCATTGGTTTTCTTAATGTTCTGCAGTTTCTATTCCTATAATTATTGTGGTGATTGCTACAATTTTTATTGGGATAACAAAATTGGCGATCGCCGTTTAGGGAAACCCTTTGGGCATAAATTGATAGATCTATTGGTTTATGTTTGAGGGAGAACATTAGAATTAACTTTCCGATTGGTAGTTAGGTTATAGCAATTGGTTTATTAAATTAATGTGATTTCTAAATGAATTGGCGATTGTCGTTTATTAGTTATTTGCATTGATTAAATCCTAGAGGTCGATCGATCACTAGTAGAATTGCCAGTAATTTATTACTAATAGCCACCAATGGGTTTAATGTTTGGTCAATGATAATTAATTTCCAATCCTAGGAATACCTTGCACTAGTGCTTCCTTCATTGTTGCTATTACCTTGTTGTTATTATCTTTTAATTTAAATTGCTTTAATCTTAATTCTCCAAACCCCTAATTTCTAATTAACTAGTAACACTTCCTTGTGAGACGACCTGAGTTGTGCCCTTTACTACATTTTTGGTGCAACTTAGCACTTTTATAAATTTTAATTTGTTGCGGGTAGCGACAGCTCGCATCAAATTTTGGCACCGTTGCCGGGGAAGTGTGCTATTTGATTCTTTTTGCTCTTTATTTTATTTTATTTATTTTTATTTTATTTTATTTTATTTTCGTATTTATTTTTTTATTTTTTTATTTTATTTTTTTGTTTCAATTGTTGATTGTTTCTTTTTATATTCAAAAAAAAAAAAATTTAGTTTCTTTCATTTAAGTTTTATTTATTTTATCTTTGTTTCCTGGTGTATTTGATTGTTGCTATAATTTAATTTTATGTTGCTATAATTTAATTTTATGATCCGCTCCCTTCCTAAGTTTCCCATATTACCGATTAATCTGGAAATTGAGAAAACTGCCAAAAGGCTTAGGAAGGTCACGAGGGAGAGAATTAATTTATTAGGCAACCCCTATTCTTCTGATACAACCAGGGAATTTGATAATTCTTTTTATTTTTCTCCTGAACTTTCTGATCCTGCTGCTAGTGTTTCAGGAAACATGGCTGATAATAACAGGACTTTGAAGGAGCTCGCTTCCCAAGACTTAAACTACCAACCATTGGGAATCATTTATCCTGATCAGGGAGGTGACTTTGAGCTCAAATCAGGATTCCTACACCACTTGCCTAAGTTCCATGGGTTATCTGGGGAAGACCCACACAAACACCTCAAGCAATTTCATGTGATTTGTGTGATGATGAAGCCTCAGGGGGTAACGGAGGACCAAATCAAGCTAAGGGCCTTTCCGTTTTCCCTTGAAGGAGTTGCCAAGGACTGGTTCTTCTATATTCCCCATGGAACAGTTGACAGTTGGGCTGGCATGAAGCGTATCTTCCTAGAAAAATTCTTCCCAGCTTCCAGAGCAGCCGCCATTAGAAAAGACATTTGTGGCATCCGACAACTGCAGGGTGAATCCCTCTATGAGTATTGGGAGAGGTTCAAGAGATTATGTGCCAGCTGCCCCCAACATCAGATTTCAGAGCAGCTTCTCATTCAGTATTTCTATGAGGGACTGCTGGTTATGGAGAGGAGCATGATTGACACTGCCAGTGGGGGTGCATTAGTTGACAAGACTTCTACTGCAGCTAGACTTCTGATTGAGAACATGGCAGAAAACTCTCAGCAATTTGGGTCCAGAGCTGATAGTAGTACTGATCATGTGAGTGAAGTTTCTTCAGTTGAGAGTAGCAGGGTAGAGAAGAAGTTGGATGAACTGACAGAGTTTCTCAAACAGATAGCCTTGAATCAGTTGAGACAGGTTCCTTCACCTTAGACAGCTTGTGGTATTTGTTCCTATAATACCCATACCACTGATGTATGTCCACAGCTACAGGAGGACCCCACTTTAGTTGCTGCTAGCAATGTGTTTCCTGGTAGACCTCAAAATCAGAACAACCAGCAGGGGTATGATCCTTACAGCAACACATATAATCCAGGTTGGAGAGATCACCCCAACTTCAGGTGGAACAACTCATCACAGCAACAGAAAAAGTATGTTCCACCCCAACAAAGGCAGCAGAGCAACCCCTATGTCTACCAAAGAACCAATTGGTCTCTACCTTCCTAGCCCTCACGACCTTTTTAGCACTACCTGCCCCTCCTGCTCCTTCAGATGCACCATGGCAAGAGATGATGAAGATGATGATAGAAACACAAAGGAAACAGGAACAAGCCATGCAAGATATGAGAAATGCAATTGTGAGGCTTGAGAATTCCCAATCTCAGCAGGGAAGTGCATCTACTATTCCTTCTCAGACAATTCCCAACCCCAAAGGGAACGTTTCTGCTATTACTCTGAGGTCTGGTACAATTTTACCTGAGGTTGCTGGTCCTTCAGAGCAGGTTGTGGTTGAGAGCCAGGAGGAAGAGACAATTCAGTCAGAGATGCAACAAGCTAAGCTTGCACTCCAACAAAAGGAAGCAGAAGAGCAGGTAACAAGACCTATTCCATTGCCCTTTCCACAAAGAGTTATAAGACCCAAGAGGTCCAATGAGTTGGAGTTGGAAAAAGACCTCTTGGAGACCTTTCGAAAGGTAGAAGTCAACATTCCTTTGTTGGATGCAATTAGGCAGATTCCCAAGTATGCCAAGTTCTTGAAAGATTTATGCACCAACAGAAGGATACCACAGGGCAATGAAAAGGAGAAGGTGACTATGGGGGTGAATGCTTCCTCCATCATCAAGCCAGGCAACTTGCCATCTAAGTGTAAAGATCCAGGCATGTTCAATGTTCCCTGCACCATTGGGAACCTACAAATCAAGCAAGCCATGGCTGATCTCGGGGCTGGCATTAATGTTATGCCAAAATCACTCTACAGGTCCTTACACTTTGGGGAGCTCAAGCCCACTGGGTTGACAATCCAACTTGCCAACCGCAGCATCACAAAGCCAGAGGGGGTACTAAAAGATGTCCTGGTCAAGGTAAATGATTTAATATTCCCTGCTGATTTTTATGTGCTTGAGATGGAGAATGACACTGATGCCAACCAGCATACATTAATTTTGGGTAGACCCTTTTTGAAAACTGCTAAAACCAAAATTGATGTTTATGCTGGTACATTATCCATGGAGTGTGGGGATTTGAAAGCCCAATTTTGTTTATAACACTCTGTATTTGGCATTGATGTCATTGACTCCCTAGTGGAAGATGCATATGATACTTTACTTTGTAAGACTCCAGATCCTCCATTCTCCACTTTTTCTTCTTCCATGGGATATGATGCACCTGTTGTTTTAGAATGTCCCAAGCTTTCAGATACAGGTACACCTCACAGGCTGCAATCATCAGTTTGCCACGTGCTCCATGACCAGCCCACGTTGGGTAAGAAGCTTTGTGAGGGGCAGTGGATCTTGCTACATGAGCCCCGGGAAAAACTGATGGCTGGAGACCCGAAGTCTAGATGGAGGGGACCATTCTTGGTCAACCATGTGCACCTCGATGGTGCAATTGAGTTAAAGAACTCCAGGATGGTTCGGTGCACCATTGATGAGCATCGGCTGATGTACCTCCATGAGCCCCTAACAGATCTAAGGGCTCAGTTGGCCTATCTTTGGGTTGAAGCTGCACACCCTCCATGAGGGTCTTGACCGTCCAACTTAGGGACGTTAAAGCGAAGTGCTGGGTGGGAGACAACCCACCGTGAGGTTTTTCTTTCCTTTTCTCTTTTTTTTTTTTGCATTTTATTTATTTTTATTTTAGTTTTGAATCATGCATCATATGTATTTTTATTTGTGTCCTACACCATTCCTTTGACACCTTAGAGATCACATGAATAGGCTTACACCACATGCACCTTATTGACTTGCTTGGCATTGACTCTATCTTATATTACATGCTTGGTGGATTCATTGTTGCTTGGATTGAGTACATACACTTTTACCTGTGAGATTTTGAGCCTCTTGTTTAGACTATCTTATGCCATGCTAATTGTTCATGTGTGTTTCCCTCTTTGGATTTGTGTTCTAGAACTTGCTTAGGGTCTTGTTTGAAAATATGTTTCCATATGCATGCTTGAATATGATTGAGGCATTTTTCTTGTTTTTAGCCACTTGCCCATATAGCCACCTTTTGTATGTTACCATTGTTTAGCCCTTTTGAGCCTTATTGCTCATTCTTTTATTTTAGCACATCCTTAGCCAAAAGTGAAAAACCATGACAATTCCCAACCTTTTAGGCTTAGGAGAGCATTTGTGCAAATTCATATATGTGCTTGAGCATAAGTGTGGGGGAGAGCATGAGGACATGCTATGTGTAGGGGAGGAACAATGTGTATCCAAATTTAGTAAGTGGCATACAAAAAAAAAATTGCATGGTTGATATTAAAAAAAAATCTGAAAAAAAAAGTTTAGTTGAAGGTGTGCCATATTGAAATTAAGCCTAAAATTGTGATTAAGATGGAAAAAGCGTACTCTTAAGCACTTGTGATCTTGGTGTATGCATTTGTTCTCCTTTGACTAAAGGTTTAGCTCACTGGCCTATATAATTACCCACCTTCGCCTTGGCCCCATTGCAACCAAAAGCAAGTCCTCTCGATTCAATATGCATATGTGTGTGACAAAATGGAGAATGAGACCCATAGCAAGACTATAGTAATGCATTTTCATTTGAGGTGATTGAGTGTGCATCATAAAACCCAAACACTTGAGTGAATGAGTGACAAACACTTACTTTGGGAGGATTTTTGTACTTGGTCCATGCATCATAAGTGAATTCTATCATGTTTACTATGTTCTTATTCACGCCTTGCTAGTTGAGATCCTCTTTCATTGTTGGTGTGAAAGCTTATTTCTTGTATCTCTAGGTCCATTGGATTGGTGTATTGTTACTTTACATGCATCATATATTTTTAGAGTTAGTAGAGTTAAGAGTTCAGTCTCTTTGTTGCATCCATTTAAGTTTCTTGCATGAGGACATTCAATTGTTTAAGTGTGGGGGAGTTTGATGGGTTGCATTCATGCACCCCATTTCCCATTCAACTCTAGGCATATTGCATTATTTACGTGCTTAATTGGTTAACATTTAGTAAATTTACATATTAGTCCTAATGGTGTATCATTAAATTAAATCATGGTTTTCTGCACCATTTTGATAAATAAATATATTTTGGAACTTCTTGTACTTTTAACCTTTTTTTGTGAGTGTCATTTGCTGGCAAAGACTTTCCAGGTTGCAAGATTAAAGGTTTCTGATGTTGTGATGCTGTCTAATTTTACCCCCAGTTGCTATTTTGCCAATATTTGAAGCTATAGATGTCTGATTGACATGATTCTTACGGCGTTGGAAAGCTTGTTGAAAGAGCTACAACTTCTATTTCTAAAGACGAGAGCTAATTCGAACAGTTTATGCCTCAAAATTGGTTTGGAAGTATGCAAGCGGTGTTGAGCGAGCACATGACCGCTATAGCGGTCACCAGAAAGATAAATTAGCTGCAGCGCTCACGTCAAAGAGGCTGGACTGCTATAGCGGTCCCAGACCGCTATAGCGGTCATAAGTGGATGAGTTTCAGCAAGACTTCGTGACTTTGTTCCGCGTTTTGGACTTTTTGTATTTTAACTCTGTTAGGAAATTAGCAGTAATGATTGGTACCCTAGTTTAGTTTTGGGGATTAAAAACTCTCTCTCTACATCTCTCTCCATCTTCTCTCTCTCTTCTTCTCTTTTCTCTCTCTAAGGGTTCCATTAGTGAAGGTGATTTGTCTTGGAGATCGTGGCGATGATCATTGCTATTATTTCCAGGTTCTTTTATCTTTATTGTTGTAATCCTCCAGAGATGGAGGAGTAGATTTCTTTACTAGTGTAAGGGTTTCCGGATGGATTGGGATGATGTTTGAGACCTCTTTTTATATTAAATGCATTGGTTTTCTTAATGTTCTGCAGTTTCTATTCCTATAATTATTGTGGTGATTGCTATAATTTTTATTGGGATAACTAAATTGGCGATCATCGTTTAGGGAAACCCTTTGGGCATAAATTGATAGATCTATTGGTTTATGTTTGAGGGAGAACATTAGAATTAACTTTACGATTGGTAGTTAGGTTATAGCAATTGGTTTATTAAATTAATGTGATTTCTAAATGAATTGGCGATTGTCGTTTATTAGTTATTTGCATTGATTAAATCCTAGAGGTCGATCGATCACTAGTAGAATTGCCAGTAATTTATTACTAATAGCCACCAATGGGTTTAATGTTTGGTCAATGATAATTAATTTCCAATCCTAGGAATACCTTGCACTAGTGCTTCCTTCATTGTTGCTATTACCTTGTTGTTATTATCTTTTAATTTAAATTGCTTTAATCTTAATTCTCCAAACCCCTAATTTCTAAGTAACTAGTAACACTTCCTTATGAGACGACCTGAGTTGTGCCCTTTACTACATTTTTGGTGCAACTTAGCACTTTTATAAATTTTAATTTGTTGCGGGTAGCGACAGCTCGCATTAGTTACCAGTGAAGTTCATTAAAATTACCACAAACCGTGTTGGATTACCAACTCTTTCCGGTCAAGTGAAACATTTCTAATTTGGAAGTACTAGTCTGATTTTGTTACTTGATTTGATAGGTCACAAATAAAGGGTGTAACACCCTAAATCTTAACCCAAGACTACTAGTATGTACTTAGGTTAATCTTTAGAATATTACCTCTTGGTCTCATATTTTACTTAGAAAATACTTAGCGGAAATATGGGTAAAATTTTTCTTTTTGGAATTTAAATCAAAGTGAGAGCCACGCACGAATTCTTTGAGAGGAAGCATAGCGAAACATATAAACAAAGCATAAGAAAACACATCATATCATGGAAACATCAACTGAATCATATATATATATATATATAACGTACCTACCCAAAGGGGCAGGACTATTTGATACATCATGAAACAGAATACAACTGAAATGCAATACAAGGAAATCATAAAAGTAAATACAAGGGAAACTACACCCATACCCATGTGCACCTATAGTAGACAACCTCATATACAAAAGAAGGTTTGTCCTCAACTATGTGGTGTGTGTGCACTAGCTACTACCCCTCCTATGTCTACTCCTGTGGGTCCGAGTACTGTGGGGTTGAGTCTATCCACTGACGAAGCTCGGCGGGAGTGGTCGAGCGCATCATCGGGGCATGTCCACCGCGGCGAGGGGCATGGATGGCCGACGGGCCAACCTCGGCTGGACTACCGTCTCCTCACTCCCAGCCCTCATCGGTGGGGGAGCGGGACTGGAGCTCCAACTGTACATGTGGGATGGCGGGTCCTCGGATGGGTCCGTCTCCGAGTACTGGGGGCGCAGCACATACTCGGGGTACTCGCATACTGCTGATGTCTCGGGCTCCATGCGGAGGATCTGCTCATCGCGTGGTCTCGCTCGCTCAAAAATCCCGTTATGACGGTAAGGAGCAGTCGGGGTGAAGCGGTAGCTCGGGACAGGGTGCGCGAAGGGTCGTCCCATGAACATGAATACTCTGACAGTGCAGCGACCCTCAAAATGGTATGACCCGAGTGCCGGGTCATGGTGCAGCTCCCATACCGGGGTGTCGATGAAGAGTACAAACGTCGCCATCTGAAGATATGACGGAAGAAAAAAGAGAAGGAATGAGAATCTTTCTAAAAGAATTCTCAGTAGGGTTATCCCTACCTAGGTGTCATCGTCACATCCTCAGGAACCTTGGGTTTATTTCTAAAAAGGTGTGCATGCATCTAAATTCCTTTTAAGTTAGTTTTCTAAAGAGGTATTTTATCCAAGGTCCGTCATATTTTACGATGCGTCTTATGACTGAGCATAAAAGAATCTAATAATATGAATGCATCATAAAGGTGAACCAAACAATAGAATCACTAAGAAACATTATAACATTGGCATAAGTATAGTATATGTGACATTGTTAACTTTAACTTTCATCTCATGGGGCCACCCTAAAACATCTCTAGGTTATGAGCTCATACCTTAACTAGTCGTCACTAGTTCTTACTTATCCTATGATAAGCGAAACATAAACATAATCCCGACTTAATAGTGCGGGCTAGGGGGCAATTTAGGATCTCCTTTCTAGGATCATTTCCTCTTTGAAACGCTTTGCTAGCCACGTGGGCCTCGCAATTTGTCCGCTTTGGCAGGCTGCATCTACACATACCCTCACGGATTTGTCTCCTCCTGGGGGTGCTCGGCCGTACCGGTGTCACCCAGGAGAAGCGCGTCTCAGTGTTGTGTCACATTTAAGTTCTCATAAGTATTAAATCATAATTACCTCATCATTTATCATATTCATTTTTTTATCATGCATTCTCATATAGCTTTTTCATAACATATATATATCATCACATGAAACTTTCTCATAACATATGCATCGTCACATAAAACTTTTCACATAACATAAACATCATCACACAGTCATATCTAACAATTATCCCCATAAGCTCATAGACTTGATATGTTATAACCCATAATGTTTTAAACTTCGATTCTTATGAGTCTTAAACTTGCGAATTAATTGTTCTAACGTTATCCTTAACTTCTTATACATCTATAGTTTCACAATTAATGATTTATACAAATTTTTATGTTCAAGTACTAATCCAAATAGCACTAAGCAGAATTTGGACAGCTTTATGTTTCAGTGATTACGGAGTTCTAGAAATTACGGTTTAGATCTTTATCTCACATTCTAAGTTATTGATCATCAACCCTAGTCTCTTGGGAATCCTATAAGGTTATAACTAAGTATTTCTCACCTCACACTATGGTCAAGAACATCTCTAAACCTCAAGAGTGCAGAAATCAAAATCCTAACTTTACGGGTACCTAGAAGTCACAATAATGACCCTTTCTAAGTTCGGTTTGCTCCTAAGATTTCAAGATTAAATCCTAAACCAATTATGAGTCATTTCTACACATATAAACTAATTTAACACCATGATTATTGAATCTAAACCTTGCTGGACAGAATCCAGAAAAATAAATCTTTAAGGGATCTAGAACTCTCAAATTAATTCTTTTCTAGTTCCTAACTTATCCTATCTTTCACATATGAGTCTTAACATAATTATTACCCAAACATAAGCATATTAACATCATTAACACAGCTCATACAGTGGCCAAACATAGCAAGGCAGAACCAAAACAGAAACTCCATTTAAAGGCATTGAACATAGTTTCTAAAGCACATAAAATACTAGTTTCTCTTGGAACCTTGTTAAAACCTTCAAAACTCTTTTATGAACACTTTTATCATCTAAACTCATGAAAATACTTAATAGGGCAGTGGCTATATTATTTTCATCTCAAGAGGTCCTAAATTCATAACACTTAGTTCTACACATTCCTTATACTCATATAAGTTTAGAAAAATTATAAAACATAGTTTTTAATACTTGGAAACATTAAGGCCTCATAGGGCCGAAATATGAACCATAGGAAATAAATGTTTTAGACCTTTGTTTGAGATATCAATGGGCAAGTCTTTGAGCTCTAGATTTACTTAGGTTATGACATAAAACTAAATATGCTCATGCACTTATTTTAGGTTCCATTAGAAAGTAAAGTGATAGCACAAAGTAAACATGAATGCAACTTATTATTATCTTGGTATTAAGTGAGAACTTGAAATATAAACATGATAATGCATAACTTGAAACATAAACATGATAATGCAAGTTTATTCATTATCTTGGTACTTAGTGATAGCAAGGAAATAAACATGATATGCAAAGCATAAAGTAAACATGATGCAAGTTTCATTTTATGTTTAACTAGAGCTCATTCAAGACTTTAACAAGATAACAACCCAATACAATACCTCAAAGATCACAACACAAGAATCGAAAATCATATAAAAGAGAAAGAAAGTGAAACTACATCAAGTTCTTTATTAAGTACCCAAAACCCCTATCTAGAGACAAATCTCTAGAACGTGCCGGCCAACTTTAAGGTTGACAAGGGTAGGCTTGGGCTTTTAGAAATCCTTAGATTAATTTTCTTAAGTTGGAAAACCATGTGAGCTAGATAACATATAGATGAAGTTGTAAGAAAAGGAAAACTCAAGCTTTAGAGGTTTCTTTGAGATGAACACAATGTCATCATCTAGAAACTCTCATCATCAAGCTATCATGCTCAAATCAAGGCCTCATGGCCGAAAATGAAAGGAAAGGAAAGACAAAGGAAAGTTCAAAAAGAATCCAAGAGAAAACTAGAGAAAAACACTTTCTTGAGCAAAATAAAGTTTGAAAACAAATCCCTACCTTTTGATGAAGACAAAAGCTTGAACTCGAAGATGGAAATGAGATGAGCAACACCTCCTAGAATGGTGGTGATGATTTCGGCTAAGGAAAGGAAAAGGAAAGGATATGTGTTTTGAGTGAAGTTGTGTTTGAGGTGTGGTGTTTGAGAGGTTTGATGATGGTTCAAGGTTTTGGGGTGGTGTTTGATGGTTGAGAGGTGATGAAGAGATGAAGAGATGAAGAAGATAAAGATGAAAAGAAAGGAAGAACACTCTTGGAACTTTGAGAGAAAAAAGGAAAGACTAACAAGACAACTCTAAAACTCTAAACTTTGCCAATGCTTCAAGGTGCAACAAGGCTAACACAAGCATCCTATTTATAGAAAAACAAAACCATGGAGCTAGCAAATGGAGGGAGTGGCCGTGTGGTTTGGAGGGAAAAGGAAGAGAAAATATCTCTTACACAAGGTCATTCAAGCATGGTTTGAAGTATGGAAGCTATGCTACAAAGTATGGCTTGATGTGAGTTAATTTCCTATCAAATTTTTATGAAATTAGTCTTCTAGAAACAATGCATGTGGAAATGGGTTGTTTTAATTATTTATTCATGTGGAAATTCAAGCTTGATTGAAAGTTATGACAAGGTATAGTGTATGTGACTTGAGGTATGGCCTTGGAGTGTTGAAAAATTGAACATGTGATGCACAATGGGGGAGAAGGTTCACGGCCTGGTCTGGTTCAGCAAGGGAGGAGGTGAGTTTGACCATTTAATTGTGTGTTAATGGTAGGTTTAGATGTGTATTAGCTTAGGTACAAGGTTAGGAATGATTAAGCTTAAGTTTAGGTAACTAAGAATGTGATTTAGGGAGTTTATGACAAGTTTAGGAGTGCTCATACATCATTAAAGAATTTAAAACTCATTTATGAATAAACAATGTGTAACACAATTCCATGATTTAAGGAATTGGAAAGAGAAAACACTATTCAAGATTCTATGACTAGGTGTCTTAAAATTAAAATATGATTTTAGGTTGTAATTAAGTACTTTTTGGTTCTAATCAACTTTAATAAATTATTTTGACTCAAGATTAATTAAGAAAATTAATTAACCTTCGATTAGAGCCTAATATTGCTTAGGTTTGCTTAATCACGCGATTAAGCGTAAAAATACGAAACTAGGGGCAAAACCGTAATTTTGCACTAATTTTGCCCGGGACTTCTAAAATTAAAACTGAGGTCATAGAATATATAAAAACGCCTTTTAAAACCATCTGGAGAAGTTTCGGGTTCATCCGGCACTTGCAAACGGGTAAAACACCGCAGGGGCGTTTTGGTCATTTGACCTGAAAACTCGAAAAACAAGATTTTCGATCCCGAGAAGGTACATAAGTTTTCTAATCCCCTTCCAACATTGAGTTTGCCCTTCGAGTACTGCCGCACTGGCTTTCTTGGTCAGAGTGAAAAATGACCTCAGGGGCATTTTGGTCATTTTCACTCTAACAGAAAAATCGGGGCGTTACAAAGGGCACTTCAATAGGCAACCTTGAATAAACCTGAGAATAGCTTATGAGTGAGGTGCTTTTTTTCTTTGTCCACACCTAGAGGATTACCAGCGTTTTACAAAAATTACTAGCAGAGTTCATTGGAATTACCAGAAACTGTTTCAAATTACCCGTGCTTGCCAATCAAGTGAAAGTGAATTCCTAATTTGGGACTACTAGTGTGATTTTGTTGCCTGTTTTGATAGGTCCCAAATAAAGGGCACTTCAATAGGTAACCTTGAATAAACCTGAGAATAACTTATGAGCGGGGTGCTTTTTTTCTTTGTCCACACCTGGAGGATTACCAGCGTTTTACAAAAATTACCAGCTGAGCTCATTAGAATTACCAGAAACTGTTTCAAATTACCAGCACTTGCCAGTCAAGTGAAAGTGAATTCCTAATTTGGGACAACTAGAGTGATTTTGTTACTTGTTTTGATAGGTCCCAAATAAAGGGCATTTCAATAGGCAACCTTGAATAAACTTAAGAATAGTTTGTGTGAGGGGGTACAAAATTCTTTGTCCACACCTGGTGAGTACCAGCATTTCCTGATAATTACCAGCAGCCTCATTATAATTACCAAAAATTGTTTCACATTACCAGCGGTTTTCACCCTAAAGTGAAGTGAACCTCATCGTATTTTGCACTTGTGTGATTTGGCAATTGTTGTTGTAGGTCCCAAATAAAGGGAAAAGGGCTACAAAACCTTGAATAGACTTGACAACCACTCATGACACTCCTCCAAAGACTTGTGAAGTAAGACCAAAGTAAAATTACAGCACCATATGACACATTGTATGTACATAGAAAGAAATGACAATGATATATGTGATTGCACAATTGACACTTTTACAATGGGTAAGTCAATATTTTCTTGTGGTAATGTTCACTAAATCCTATACAAAATGACCAGCTATCAATATTGTGCCACCAAATAAATCATCTTTGATATGGTAACTAAAGGGCTAACAAAATCAAAAAATTACACATCTATCTTTCTATTCAAAATCCTTTTGAAGTGTGCTTCAGCTTCAAGTGTTGGCCTATCTACTTCCCTTGACAAAAGAGTGGAAATTCTTCAGACAACATATTTTGGCCCAAAAATGCACTGTGCATGGCCAATAGAAAAGCCCATGTGCATATACATATGTACATAGCAACCTGCATAGACACACATCCATGATTATTAGATTGGAAATATTTAACAAGTTGGTAGATTTTGAGCTGACTTCTACTTATCTTACCTATTCAAAAACAAAAGGAAACACAATCTAGCTATCATTAGCCCAACCTGTCTTTCATCATATATAAGTATATATATAAATATATATTTATGCCATTTAATTGTCCAAAAAATCTGAAAATATATATAAATATAAATAAATAAATATATATATATATATTTGTGTATTTTGACTATGTTGTTGAACAATATCCTCTTTAGTGTTGTGGGGTTTGGTTGTATGCATCCCCACCAATAGATTTGTGTAAGATAAATCCTGTACAACCTGAATAACAAGACGTCATCAATAATCAATTTATCAATAATTAAGAACAAAGCAGAAAAAGATTCATGTGCTTCACATGCCTGCACCCTTGGACAACTGTTCTGATCAATAGATTGAAGAAAAGAAACAAATCCACTTGGGTGCGAGTTAGATGACTGTGACCCCAATACATTTTCTTCAAACTTCAGATATCCCTCGACTGTGTAGTAATAGAATATAAAAATTATATAAATATCTGACAATTGATACTTATAATTGACCTTCAAACAAACAAACTTAGTATACACTGAATTTTCATTTTTGACATTGGTCCAATAATTTTTGGAATTACAATTTTATCTTATGCTCTAAAAGGAAACAAGAAAAGAGGTTACAATTGTTTTCATAGCCCACCATCATCTTTCATTGGCATTGATCTTGCATTCAATACAATATGGTCCGATATTATCCTGTGTTATGCAAAGAATGATACATATAAATTACCAAACCACCCTCATCAATTTATCAACCTCTCCCCATTTGTTTATGCCCTGCTAATGAAACAGTTCAAAGTTAAATAAATAAATAACCAAACAAAGAAGGACCCCATTTTGGATGAACATAACAATAGAAATGGTGCACTAACCACTATCTGATCTGATGACAAACAGAGGACATAAATTGTTATAATATGGCTTCTGAAGTATCATTTGCGACATAAACCATTATAAACTTCGGGGTAATCACTCCAATATATGGAGATATGATGATGGTGAATAATTCAAATGTCCACCATAAGTACAACCCATTACAACCAAGACACAACTTAATGTTTAAAAAACAATACAACCTTTAAAGTCTAGAGATTGTATAACTGATACAAGCTTATCTGATAAATCATAAGCCTTTACTACTATCATGGCACCCAAACGTGTGCCACATCACCCAAATCAGTCAAAGCTACATATGTAACTTTAAATTGGTGCGTACAAAGACCAATGAATTATTTTCATTCGAATTTGCACGACTTACAACCTCCACGGAGGACTCAATGCAGAAGCTGCTTCCCCCTTGCTCAGTAAGCATTCCACCCAAAGATTCCTACACATTGTTACAAGGAGAGATGACATTAGAATTTCTTTCTCTATTTATATTACTTGAATGCAGATGAAAATTTCTAAATGAAAATAAGAGCACCTTGATGACCAAATTGTTACTTGATTTGATGCTTTGCTTCCTATACTTTGTCACAACTTTCTTAGTTTGAGAAATCTTTCTTTTCGTTGGTGGCCGACCTTTCCGTGTTACACTTTTAGGGCTATGAATCTCATTCAATTGACTTGGACATGCTTCACCCTTGTTCTTGGAAATGTCTAGATCATTTAAAGGTCTATTCAAATTGTGTGACGAACAAGAGATAGATGACAAATTTTAAGTGAAATGCTCAAGTGTAATGTGGAGGAGATTGCTTGCTTCCTCTGAATCTGCAACAATTTCAGCAACATTATAAAAATGCCTACACAACTTATCATACCTCTCCTTCATTGGCTTCAACTCAGTTTTATCGTAGCTGCTCTTTATGTAGGAATGTCTTCGTTTGATCTTCTTGCTCCATCTACTCATAATATACTTGCAAGGCACTTGCTTAACCTTTTCAAGTGCAAGCACAGAAAGAGAATGCCTGCACATTATAACTTTGAATTCAAAAAGCAAGCACTAACAAGTAACATCATGACTGTCCCTATTGAAAACAACCTTGAACTTAGCTTCTTTTGATTGATTTCCAAATATAATATCCTCAGCCACAACGTAAGAAGCGATTGCTCCATCTTGACATTTCATCATGGTAGCGCAGTTCATTTTTCCTCTAAATTCTGCTTGAACTTCAGCAAATGTGGAGTTAGTATACTCAGCATGAAATTGCCTCTCAATAAGGGAGGTTGAACCACACTGAATTGTGGTGTTCATTGTGTGAAAGTCAGCTTCCACTTCCTTCTCCACCCTGCTCCTTAAGGCATTATCATATTGCTTGACAAACTGTTGTAAGCTTGTCTTCAAGTTCAGATATCCATCGAAAAAGGCATGTATACTCTCACTTCTTTGAGTCATAGACAGTCCTGCCCAAAAATCTTTCTTCAAAAAGATTGGAACCCATCTATGGTGTTGATTGAACAATCCATCCAGCCACTCATTGTTTTCAACTTCATACTCTTTCAAGAAAGAAAACCATTTCCCCTCAAATTTCTCCCTCATAATAGAATCATAGACAGCTTCTTTCATCGCTGATTTAATCTATTTATACGCACCATATCCCTTAAGTTTTTCTGGGACTTTTTTCATTATATGCCATAAACACCATCTATGGCGTGTATTAAGCAAGGCTATTGCAATAGCATTCTGCATTGCCTTGCATTGATCAGTCACAATCCCCTTTGGCGGCTTTTCGGACATGCAATTTACCTAACAATGGAAAAGCCAGACAAGTGTTTCAGTATCTTCGGCTGATACTAACCCACAACTGAGTAAAACTGACTGACCGTGGTGGTTTACACCAACAAATGCAGCAAACGGCATCTCATACTTGTTAGTTAGATATGTTGTATCAAAACTAACAATATCTCCAAAGGATTCATACGCAACCCGACTTCGTGCATCTGCCCAAAAGATATTTCTGATGCAAAACTCATCATCGAGGTCAATGTCATACCAAAAATCACTATTTTGGTACTTCATCCTACCAAAATAATTAACCAAAGCTTTGGCGTCTCCTTCTTTCCTAATCAAATGCCTTTCCTTGTGAATATAGTTGCGTACATCTTTTTCCACAAATTGCAAATTCTCATGCCCGCCAACATCATGTACAAGAGTTTGAAAAGTATTGTTTATCCTCACCCCGGCGTCATCGTGTAATTCAATTGTTCTTCTGACATGCTTGCTGATATTCTTATTTTTCTTGAACATTCTAGACTTTAAGGGGCTAACTTCATGACAATGCTCGAGAACAACCGTTTTTATGGTCCATTTCCCACATCCCCCCCACTTTGCTGTAATCTTAGCTTCACATTTGGCAGCTACGGTCGGGAGTGTCCTCAATGTTGTTGGCACCTGTGACAACCTTTTTCCTTCTCAGATGCATGCAAGAATCACATAATTCACCTCTCCATCCGGCCCTTTTTTGGAATTTCGAATCTTCCATCCAAATCCCAATTCAGTTGAATACTTCTTGTAGAATGTTTTAATAGCATCGATCGAATCAAACTCCATTCCAACAGTTGGCTCAACAGTATCCTCTATGTCATTGTTACTGAATTCCTCCTCTGTAGACCTTTCCACCTCCATCTGATCTAATTGGAAAATTTAACCCACCTGCACAAAATAGAAAAAAAAAAGCACAAGAAAATAATAACTCTTACAAAACCACCTTAAGAAAGAGTATAAGAAAATTGCATAGTGTTGGTGACAAAATAAATACACACATAATATACACACAAACACATTTAAAAGAAATTAACCATGACTACCTCTAGCATTTCTGAGGTCCCAAATAAAGGGCACTTCAATAGGCAAACTTGAATAAATCTGACAATAGCTTATTTTCAGGGGTGCAAAATTCTTTGTCCACACCTGGAGAATTACCAGCGTTTCTCAAAAATTACCAGCGAAGTTCATTGGAATTACCAGTAACTATTTCATATTACCAGCGCTTGCCAATCAACTGGATTGAAGAACTAATTTAGGACTACTAGTGTGATTTTGTTACTTGTTTTGATAGGTCCCAAATAAAGGGCACTTCAGTCCGAAACCTTGAATAAACTTGAGAATAGCTTATGAGAGGGGGTACAAAATTCTTTGTCCACACTTGGAGAATTACCAGCGTTTCTTAAAAATTACTAGCGTAGTTGATTATAATTACCACTAACTATTTTGGATTACCAGCGCTTGGCAGTCAAGTAAAGCAGACATGTGTAACTAAATGTGCATGTAAAATTTGCAGTGAGTTATTGTTCCTTCTATTGGAAATTCCTACCAAAATGAATCACTTAATTTGAAAAAAAAAAAGAAACAAAGCTTGAACACAACTACTCACAATCAAAGGAACCCACATACAATCTCAGAAGAAAATGGTGGCTCGTGTCTCCGTAAACCCGCAAACCCAGTGAAACTGGTGATGAGGGAAAAGTTGGGGTGGAGGTGAGGTACTGCGCGTTGCTATAGGGACTTGGGATGGAGGTCCTGTGTGCTGCTACAGGTCCTGTGGGCTACTACCGATGCTGTGCACTGCTACAGGTGTTGTGCACTGCTATTTGCTTTTCCGATTGAGGTGCTATAGGACTTGGGGGTGGAAGTGAAACAGAGGGTGTTGTGGGTGGAAGTAAGTGAAGGAGAGTGGGTTGTGAGTGGGAGCAGTGCTGCTAACTATGGTGTGAGCTGTGAGAGGGGCACAAGTAAAAGGAGAAGGGAGCTTTGGGCTAGATTATGGTGTGGCTTCATTTATTTGTCCATGGATGCACCTATACGGTGTCCATGTAGCGACACCCATTTTGGGTGTTAAGTTAGCAGCGCTGTTCAAAAAATGGGTTAAAAGCAAAAGCTTCTAGTTTACACCAGTGGAAAAGCAAAAAATTTTAGTGGGATGGCATAAAAATTTTAAGTAACATTTTAGAAGCGCTGTTAATTGGATTTTAAAAGGCAATGCTTAGAAAATAAAGGGGATCAGCAAATAAGTGTGCCTATTTTTAAATGATATAGCAACGCTTTAAAAGCAATCTATCTATTTGTCTATTTCTGTAAAAGAGGGGTAATAGTATATACTATTCATCACCACTTGGCAATTCAGTTTTCCCACCCAAAATATTTCACCAAGTGTTTACTCATGATTGTTTCAATTTGTCTTTTTAACTTCTATCAAATTGTGTCATGGCTTTAATTGTATATATATAATATAAATCTATCTATCTATTTCTATCAAATTGTGTCATGGCTTTAATTGTACATATATAATATAAATATAAAGAAGTTGCAGTAAACGGTTAGTCTTGAGTTATGTTAAGCTAATTAATTTAAATATGGTATGTTTTCCATAATGATAGTATGCACGTTTTCAACTCTCAATAGTTGATACTTGTGCATTTTACATCGACCAATGCAATGTAATTTTCCAAGACTTCATACATTTTTATTATGCTTTGAATATATTCATTTACTAGGAAAGTGTATAGACACACAAGGATGCACATGATAATAATTCAGCATGTGCCATAATATGTGTCATCGCTACAATGAAATGTCTTTCTGTATTCATTTTTTTAATGCAAATTCATAATTTCATTTTAAATATTGTCTTGGTTGATGAATAAATGCTCCTAATAAATGTCAAGTTTAACTAATTGTGAAGATAAAATGATTCAAGGCTTATAATTGATTCAATTTTACTTTACTGATTCCCGTATTTTGGGAAACCACGAAAGATGCACCTACTCATTACAGGTATCAATTTCCAATAAAAATAACCAATGTAGTAATTGTTACTTATAATGAATCTTTTTTTTTCCAATAATTTTTTTTCTCTAAGCCATTCATAGTTGCATTGCCTCCCATTTATGAATATGAACGGTCTTGCAATATTGTTGCATATAATTTTTTATCACAAAAAAATCCGAATAATATTTTCTTATTGAGAAATATTCACGCTCTCTCTCTCTCTTCGAAATATCACATTACCTTATTTCTTCACTCCCATATTTGCTTCCAGACTCTTCCTTCCTCTGTGATTTCTCCTCCTTTCATCTTTCTTTTTTGTTTTTTTTTATTGTTCTTCTCACATGATTTTTCTATTGTTTTTTTCCTTCTTCCATTCGCTTGCCATTTCTTGTGTCTCATTATTGCAACTGTTGCCAAAGAATTATAGCAAGCTAATCCAGGCACAAAATGAGGTGGAGGGTTAGCTCAGCGCCTCCTCTATCCTTACCAATATCGGCATGCCTCCAGTATTGCCTTCCTCTCAAACTCATGCGCCGTGATACAACCATTTCTCCAACATACCTGACATAGGATCCTAATGCCATCTTCTTGAAGCTGGCACACCTCCTCTTCCCATCACTACAGCAGAACGTTTGTGCCATGTCCGTCATCCTCCTTCACAGGTTGAACCATCTAGGTGGCTCCAGTGGTGACAGACCGTGGACTTTATCAAACGCTTTCACTAGGTTTCTGTTCCTTTTTCTAAAATTCAATCTCTGATGCTATTTTCTCATACTTATCACCAGTTTCTTATTTTACTTTTGGGCTTTGTTTTTTTTATCTAACCTCCGTATTATATATTTCTTTGTTATTGAATTGCTTTCTTTATGCGGTAGTAACTGTGGTAGAGTATCATGTATAAGTGTTGATTTTTAATGCCTCTATGTATATCTCATATTCTCATTTCTTTTGTTATCCAACATGCTTACATTATCGCTTAGAATGGAGAGGGAAGTTCATAGGATTATTGTTCACCTCACTTGCACATGATTGATAGGTTGGTTCCTTCCGTTTTTTTCTTTTCTTTTGAAAATGAAATTTATATATGTGGGTTTTAGGGATTCAACTTATACATGTGGTATTATGTGAAATTGGTTGTCTAAAGGTTGTTATCAACTTCTAAGAATGTTAGTCTCATTGCTTTGGGCTACATTTTGAGTAATACTGAATGGTCATAGGTATTGTTTTTTTTTCCTGTTTCCTTTTACGTTTTTCCATTCATCCTTTTCATATCATTAAGTACTTTTTGCTTAGTTTTTGTATATTTTTTGTGTGAGTTCTTGATTCATTGTTCATTATATGCTATATATCCTTCTTTTGTTTTTATTTTGGTTTCGTGTTTGTATATTTTGTTGGGTGATAGAGTGTCAAATTGAGGCCAATATATGTGATAAACATTTTTGTCAGTGTTTGCAACCTGTTGTTTACACTGCTACGTATGGACTAGAGAGGTTGTTTACTATTTCTATTAAAGACGAGGAGATCTGTGAGGCAGTGGCATGGTGAGCGATTGATGGTGTAGTGCTGCTGTTTGGTGGCAGGACAACTCGGTAATGTTGTCCTCGGTGGTGGAGGAGAATGGCGAGCCTTGGTGAGCGTTGGTGGTGGAGTGTGGCAATTTAATGGTGCTAAGTCACGGTGGTGTACGATGGTGCGATTGTTGAGTACTGGGTTCGTTGTGTTGGTGGTGCTTGTGAGTGTTGTTCGTCATTGTGATATGCAATTGTTATTCAAGCGGCCTCAATGACTCAAGAGGGGGGTGAATTGAGTTCTCTTAATTTTTAAGGTTAATCCCACTCTAAAACTTTTTCCAACAAAATATAGAGAAGTGTTGTAAAGACTTGATTGTAAAAATGAAAATGCAAGTGATTAGGAATTGAAATTCTATAGTTGGTGAAGATAACAAAGATTAAACTTGCAATAAAAGTAAAGAGATAAAGGAAAAGAGATTGCAAACTTGGTTTATACTGGTTCGGTCACGTCTTGTGTCCTACATCCAGTTCTCTCAAACAACCCGCTTGAGAGTTCCACTAACTTCAATTTCTTTACAACCAAAAGAGCACTCCAACACCTTGGGATTCCTCACCCTTGTGTTTGAGTATCTCAAGAACCAAGAGATACCACACTCTTGTTCTTCCAAGGGATACCCTACCCTTGTTCACAACCTTGAGTAAAAGAAAAGAGTACAACAATTCACTCTCTGAATAGAGTAGATGTTACAAATTGAAGTCCTATAAGGTTTCTTAAGAATAAGGCAATTTGGCCAAGTATTGATTAAAAGGATTGAGAAGTGAGAATGATTGTTCAAAAGATCTTTGAAGTATGTTTTCTGTATCTTAAAGAGTGTTAAAAGATGGATATTTATAGGCAAAACTCATGTAGACCGTTGGGGATCACTCCCAAGAGAAGTATCTCCTCAAAACATACCTGTTGGTGCATTTCTGAGTCTAGTAATCGATTACAATGACTGGTAATCGATTACACAGTTCAAAATTTTAAAACAGGCAACGGTCACTTGCTTTAATTTTGAATTCTGGCACATTTTGCATCCTGGTAATCGATTACACTGTGTTGTAATCGATTACACTGATTTCATAATATGCAAAACATAAATTTGAACACACTTTTTCAAACTCTTGTTCATTCTTTAAACATTATTCAATCATTTCCTTTGTAACCATAATTATATTTTCATAAACCAAAATTAAGTTTTTCATTAAAAAAACAATTGAATTATTCTAAATCAAGTTTTTTTTCTTCTCAAAATCAAACTTATTTCTTAAATTAAAACTTGATTAACTTGAAAGATGGCCAATTAAACTTATCAAAAGAAACCTTTTAACAAAGTGATCTAAATTCTAATTCTAACCATTTAACCTTGATCACTTTGAGTGTTCATCTTCAAGAGTTGCTATGTCACTTTTGCGTCTCTTCTTGTTGTCATTTGCTTGTTCATTGTCATCATCAAAACCATCATCAAAACCTACAAAATCGCATTCACATTCCCCCCCTTTTTGATGATGACAAGCATCTTAGGTGAGGAGCGATAAGACATACCATCATGCATTGTTCACTCCCCCTAAGTATATTCATAGATTACTTAGAGACAAATAACAAAATAGAAACTATATGCTCCCCCTTAATCAATGCTTATATGCTCCCCCTTAATCAATGCTTATTTTCATATCCTCACCATAGCATCTCTCCCCCTTTGTCATTATCAAAAAGAGATAGATACAAAAACAACAAAAGCATATAGTTCACCACATATCAAAACCATCAACTATACTAAGCATAAAAAAAACATACAGATATAAACCATGATATAGAGAAGTACTGAAGTCAAACTATAAGTCCACTTATGAGTCATAAGGAATGAGATAAGTATAAGTCCAATGATAAAATAACTAAAAGTCAGAAATATAAACCAAAATAATGTCAAAGTCCATGAGATAAAATAAAACAAAGACCATAAGCAACAAAGAACTAAAGTCATGGTGCATCATCAGCAGCAGAGTCATCCGGAATATCAAGGTGACGACGGATAGATCGCATGTTCCTCTCAATATGAGCCATACGAGTATCAAGCGAATCAAAGCGCTCTCCAACATAGACACGAAGTCCACGCAACTCAAAAAGAAGTTCGGCCATAGATGAGGAGGAAGGGTCTAAAGTTGAGGTAGGTGGAGGGGAAGGAGTTTGTTCGGCTTGATCATCGTGCTGAATGTCCCTTTTTCGAACCCATTGATTATTAATATTCTTCGTTTAGCCAAATGAAGAGATGGCACCAGCACCAATAGCATAGGAACGTTGAACAGTAACGAAGTGCTCATCATCTAATGGGACATCAAAATACTCTAAGAATATGGTGATCAGGTGAGCATACGGAAGTGGTGCATTTGCCCTAAGGGCCTTTTGCATCCGATAGCGTACAAGATGTGCCCAATCAATTTGGCGACCAATCAATAGAGCCCATATCAGAATAATATCTTCCTCAGTTAATTGCGCAAGATTTGTGAGCCTAGGATGTAGAATTCGAGCAATAATATAGTGCATGATGCGACAGTTAAAGTTAAGAGAACCAGCAAGTAAACGACCAGAGATATCAGCCCCCTCATGACAAATCATTTTACGGGCATCATGATTGGAGTAATCCTCCTTCCAATCATCAACAATACGGCCCTCAAATTGTTCACCATCAGAACTCAACTTTGTGATATTATAAAACAGACCTTGATCAATAACAATCGGAACTTTCTTGACCTCAGAGTAAATGCACCCATCACGAATTTCCAAATTGCAATAGAATAAACGAACTAAGTTCGAAAAATGACGCTTTTTGATAGTCATGAACTCCAATAAATCATAATTCCTAAAAACTTGGTAGCAGTCAAAATCTTCAAGCTCAAAGAATCTTTCATCCAAGTATTTAGGATCTATAATGTCTCTTGATTGAAAAGATGTGAAATACCTCTCTTGTTGGATCACACTAGAGAAGAAGGAAGAAATTCTTGAAGAGGAGAAAGAGGGAGGGACATCCGCGGGTTGAACAGGGGCGCTGTCCATGGTGGTTCCTTCACCTGCCGTGGGAGCGCGACGGCGTCCCGTGGTGGGGCGACGAGGTTGAGCAGCGGCGGAGGCGGGTTGCTTCCTCTTCGTGGAGGCTTTTGATGATTCAGCCATTTGGATGGTTTTGAGTGAAATCTAATCGGTGGGATTTGTAAATGGAGATGGGATGAGATGTTTACAAGTTATTTGGAGTGATTTGGTTAAGAAAAGAGGAAGATATGGAAGAGAGAAGTTAGTGAGAGAGAGGGGCGCGCATGGAGGAGAGATAGAGAGAGAGTGCTTCGAATAAAGGAGAGAGAAGAGTCATTTTGTCCTTAAAATAGCCCCTGGTAATCGATTACTTACATAAGTAATCGATTACTTGACCCCCCAGAAATGGTCTCAAAGGAATGCTCCCTCACTGGTAATCGATTACATGATTACTGTAATTGATTACAGACCTTTTTTTTTTTTTACTTAGCAATCTAGTATTAATTGCAAATTTAACCTATATATATATATATATATATATATATATATATATCAACTAGTTTAAGCAATTATGAACAATTACAAGTTTAAAAAAAAATCATATTATATAAACAAACTATTAAAAAATCAAACAATCACACAAGTGGAGATGATATATATATATACTCAATCAAGTTTCAAGTGCAATAAAATAAAAAAAATGAAATAGTATAAGCTTATATTTATGAAATATAATTAATATTTAGTAAATAAAGTCACATAATATTCAGTGATTACTATATATATAATATGAAATAAACACATTATTAAAGCAAATTTACACACATAAAAAGATGAAAATAATTATATTAACATAAAGTGAAAATCATATAGTATAAACAAAAAGTCAAACAATCATGCAAATACCATGAACTAAAATTAATTAAATGCTTGAGAAGTCTATTATTCCTAGTTCTCTTCTTATATAGAAGAAGTTTTCCTTAGACAAGGGTTTTGTGAAAATATCTGCTAATTGCTTAGTTGTTTCCACAAATTCTAAAACACAATCTCCTTTTTGCACATGATCTCTTAAGAAATGATGTCTTATTTCAATATGCTTAGTTCTATAGTGCAAAATAGGATTCTTAGAGAAGTTGATTGCACTTGTATTATCACATTTTATAGGAATATGATCAAGTACTACACCATAATCTGAAAGTTGTTGTTTCATCCAAAGAATTTGAGCACAACAACTTCCAGCAGCAATATATTCTGCTTCGGCTGTGGATAGTGCCACACTATTTTGTTTCTTACTGTTCCAAGAAACTAATGCAGATCCAATTAAGTGACATGTTCCACTAGTACTTTTTCTATCAGATTTGCACCCGGCAAAATCAGAATCTGAATATCCAATTAAATTGCATGAGTTCCCTTTAGGGTACCATAATCCTATATTCATAGTGCCAATTAAATATCTCATAATTCTTTTAACAGCACTAAGATGTGATTCTTTAGGATTAGCCTGATATCTAGCACATAGACAAACACTAAACATTATATCAGGTCTACTTGCAGATAAATAGAGGAGGGATCCGATCATACCTCTAAATCTTTTTATATCTACTGACTTGCCTCCTTCATCCTTGTCCAAGTAACAAGCAGTACTCATAGGAGTAGCAATCTCTTTTGCATTATCCATTCCAAATCTTTTGAGCAACTCTTTGCAGTATTTTGATTGATTGATAAATATGTCATCCTTGGTTTGCTTGATTTGGAGTCCAAGAAAAAAATTTAATTCTCCCATCATAGACATCTCGAACTCACTTTGCATGATTTTAGAAAATTCCTTACATAGAGACTCATTAGTGGCACCAAAGATAATATCATCCACATATATTTGTACTAAGAGAATGTCATGCTCCTTTCTTTTAATAAAGAGTGTAGTGTCAACTTTTCCTCTTGAAAATTCTTTTTCTAAAAGAAATTTACTCAACCTTTCATACCAAGCCCTAGGGGCTTGCTTTAAACCATATAAAGCCTTTTTCAATTTGAAAACATGGTTGGGTAAATCAAAGCTTTCAAAACCAGGAGATTGTTCAACATACACTTCTTCTTGTATGAGACCATTTAGAAAAGCACTTTTAACATCCATTTGGTAAAGTTTAAAATCCATGATAGAGGCAAAAGCAAGTAACATTCTAATTGCTTCTAATCTTGCTACAGGAGCATATGTTTCTTCATAATCTATTCCTTCTTTTTGGTTATATCCTTTAGCCACTAATCTTGCTTTATTTCTCACTATGACACCACTCTCATCTAATTTGTTCCTAAAGACCCATTTAGTGCCTATTATTTGATGATCATTGGGTTTAGGAACTAATTCCCAAACTTGGTTTCTTTCAAATTGATTTAATTCATCTTGCATAGCTATGATCCAATGTTTATCAATAATGGCTTCATTAATGTTCTTAGGTTCAATTTGAGAAACAAATGCCATATGATTACATGCATCTTTAAGAGAGTTTTGAGTTGTTACTCCTTTTGATATGTCACCTATGATTTTGTCGAGTGGATGATTCTTTGAAGTTTTCCACTCCATTGGAAGATCACTTGTGCTTGGTTCCTCTTGAAGAGAAGTTTCCTTTTTAATTTCCTCTTGCTTAGTCTCTAACTCTTTTCCATGAATGTGAGTGTTTTCCAAGGCATCTACAAGATCATCAATAATTTCCTTTCTCGGCTTAAGGAGGTTAGTTTCATCAAAGGCAACATGAATAGACTCTTCTATGATCATAGTTCTTTTGTTATAAATTCTAAAAGCCTTACTGTGTAGAGAATAACCAAGAAATATTCCTTCATCAGATTTTGCATCAAATTTGCCCAAGTTATCCTTCCCATTGTTTAAAACAAAACATTTACATCCAAAGATATGAAGGTGAGAGATATTAGGTTTTCTCCCTTTGTATATTTCATAGGGGGTTTTCTTTAAAATTGGCCTTATTAAGGCTCTATTCATAACATAACAAGCAGTATTTACTGCATCCGCCCAGAAATATTTAGGGAGATTTGAGTCATTGAGCATAGTTCTTACCATTTCTTCTAAAGATCGATTTTTCCTTTCAACAACTCCATTTTGTTGAGGAGTTCTTGGGGCAGAAAAATTATGCTCAATTCCATATTCATCACAAAAATTTTCAAAGGATACATTTTTAAATTCTCCACCATGATCACTTCTTATGGATGTAATGTTGAGATTTTTCTCATTTTGAATAACTTTTGCAAGTTTTCTAAATGCATGGAATGCATCACTCTTATGAGTAAGAAATAAAGTCCATGTATATCTAGAGTAATCATCTACAATTACAAGAGCATAGTAATTTCCTCCAAAACTCATAGTTCTAGATGGACCAAAAAGATCCATGTGCAAAAGTTGCAAAGGTCTAGTTATTGAAATAACATTTTTAGATTTAAAAGAGACCCTTACTTGTTTTCCCTTTTGACATGCATCACAAAGTTTATCTTTTTCAAATTTGAGTTTTGGTAGACCAATTACTAGATCTTTGGAAACCAATTTATTTAAATGATCCATGTGAATGTGTGCAATTCTTCTATGCCATAGCCATGAATCATCTTCTTTACTCATAAGACATTGTGTATGGTTTGAAGGAATATTTTCTAGATTTATCATGTACACATTATTTATTCTATGTCCTATGAACTTTACTTGTCTATCCTTTTTGTTTTCAATAAAGCAATGAAGTGAGTCAAAAAGTACCCAATATCCTTTATCACATAATTGACTAACACTCAATAGACTATGTTTCAGACCATCAACAAGTAAAACATTTTCTATGGAGGTTGAGGGATCTTTTCCAACTTTACCAACTCCAAGAATTTTTCCTTTGTTGTTATCTCCATATGTTACATGTCCACTATTCTTGGGAGTAATGTGTGCAAACTTTGAAACATCTCCTGTCATGTGCTTGGAACATCCACTATCACTGTACCAACTTTGCTTCAAATGTTCCTACATCACAATTTCATAATTTTGATTTAGGTACCCAAATTTTCTTGGGTCCTTGAGTGTTAGAGTTGAGCAAAGTGCCTTTTGGAACCCACATCATTTTTCCTATTACATGTCCATTCTTTCTAATATAACATGTTGATGCACTATGACCTTTCTTACCACAATGGAAGCATGTTAGAAATGGAGAACTGAACATTTTTTATGATACAAAGAAGTTTTTGTAAAGCTTTTCTTGGCTTTTGGGATTATATCCTAATCCGGCCTTGTCAAAAACACATCTTTGTTTACCTAATAAAATGTCTAAATTATTCTTACCAAAGGTAAACTTTGCAAGGATATTTTTCAAGTCATCTATCTCTTTTTCAAACTTTTTGCATGATGAGCATGAGTATGATTTAATAGTATTCTCATACACTAAGCATTTAGTACAAGATGAGTTTCCATCTATTAATCCTAGAGTTTCATTTTCAAGTTTGAGTTCCTCCAATTCTTTGTTTAATTTTGAAATTTCTTTTTCTAAGTTTGAAATGACTTTCTTGGAGGATGAAACTAGTTTTTCCAGTTTAATAGATTCTTCATACAAATCATTAAAAGCATCTTGAAGTTCATCAAATGAAGGAGACAAATCAAGATTAGAAGAAGTTACCTCTTCATCGTTTTCGCAATCTCTAGCCATAAGACTTAGATTTGCAACTTCATTTTCAGAATCACTTGATGAATTCATATAATTTTCCTCCCATGTTATGTATGCTTTCTTTCCTTTCTTTTCTTTGAAAGATCTCTTCCCAAGTTTCTCCATTTTCTTTTTGTAGATAGGACATTCCATTTTCATGTGTCCCGGTTGATCACATTCATAGCATTTTGGAATTTGAGAGGATTCTTCACCCTTCTTGAAATTCTTCTTAGGGTTGAAATTTGGTTTTCTTTGATTTCCTTTCTTCTTTAGAAACCTACCAAACTTTTTCACAAATAAACTAAAACTTTCGTCATTTTCATCTAAACCTTCTTGTTCATCAAAGTCATCATCATCGCTTTCTTCATATGCGGAAGATGAAGCTTTGAGTGCAATTCCTTTCTTCTTTTTATCATTCTCTTCATGTTGATTGAGTCTTGTGAGTTCCAACTCATGTTCTTGAAGTTTTCCAAAGAGAGTGGCAAGAGACATAGTAGCCAAATCCTTTGATTCTGCAATAGCCATCACTTTCGGTTGCCATTGCCTACTTAAACATCTCAACACTTTATTAATAAGATCCTCATTTGGAAATGTCTTTCCCAAAGAGGGGAGATGATTAACAATATGAGTAAATCTCTTTTGCATGTCTTGAATGCTTTCATTTTGATTCATTCTAAAGAGTTCATACTCGTGTGTGAGAGTGTTTATTATAGATCTTTTGACATCACTAGTACCTTCATGAGTAACTTGTAAGGTGTCCCACATTTCTTTTGCATTTTTACAATTTGACACTCTAAAGTACTCATCAATTCCTAAAGCCGAAGTGATTATGTTCTTGGCTTTCAAGTTATATTGAACTTTTCTTTTATCCTCATCACTCCACTCATTTCTGAGTTTTTCAACTTTCTTATCTCCTGCAATGTTTGTAGGGATGAAAGGACCATTTTCTATTGCATCCCATATTTCTAAATCTATAGCTTCTATAAAAATTTGCATGCGAGTTTTCCAATAATGGTAACCATCACCATTGAAAATAGGCGGCCTATTTATAGAGTTTCCTTCGGGAAAGAAAGAGTTTGATGAGGCCATAACTATTCTTGAAGCTTTTAAGTCTTATACAAGAATCTAGCTCTGGTACCACTTGTTATTCAAGCGGCCTCAATGAACTCAAGAGGGGGGGTGAATTGAGTTCTCTTAATTTTTAAGGTTAATCCCACTCTAAAACTTTTTCCAACAAAATGTAGAGAAGTGTTGTAAAGACTTGATTGTAAAAATGAAAATGCAAGTGATTAGGAATTGAAATTCTATATAGTTGATGAAGATAACGAAGATTAAACTTGCAATAAAAGTAAAAAGATAAAGGAAAAGAGATTGCAAACTTGGTTTATACTGGTTCGGTCACGTCTTGTGTCCTACATCCAGTTCTCTCAAACAACCCGCTTGAGAGTTCCACTAACTTCAATTTCTTTACAACCAAAAGAGCACTCCAACACCTTGGGATTCCTCACCCTTGTGTTTGAGTATCTCAAGAACCAAGAGATACCATACTCTTGTTCTTCCAAGGGATACCCCACCCTTGTTCACAACCTTGAGTAAAAGAAAAGAGTACAACAATTCACTCTCTGAATAGAGTAGATGTTACAAATTGAAGTCCTATAAGGTTTCTTAAGAATAAGACAATTTGGCCAAGTATTGATTAAAAGGATTGAGAAGTGAGAATGATTGTTCAAAAGATCTTTGAAGTATGTTTTCTGTATCTTAAAGAGTGTTAAAAGATGGATATTTATAGGCAAAACTCATGTAGACCGTTGGGGATCACTCCCAAGAGAAGTATCTCCTCAAAACATACCTGTTGGTGCATTTCTGAGTCTGGTAATCGATTACAATTACTGGTAATCGATTACACAGTTCAAAATTTTAAAATAGGCAACGGTCACTTGCTTTAATTTTGAATTCTGGCACATTTTGCATCCTTGTAATCGATTACACTGTGTTGTAATCGATTACACTGATTTCATAATATGCAAAACATAAATTTTAACACACTTTTTCAAACTCTTGTTCATTCTTTAAACATTATTCAATCATTTCCTTTGTAACCATAATTATATTTTCATAAACCAAAATTAAGTTTTTCATTAAAAAAAACAATTGAATTATTCTAAATCAAGTTTTTTTTTTCTCAAAATCAAACTTATTTCTTAAATTAAAACTTGATTAACTTGAAAGATGGCCAATTAAACTTATCAAAAGAAACCTTTTAACAAAGTGATCTAAATTCTAATTCTAACCATTTAACCTTGATCACTTTGAGTGTTCATCTTCAAGAGTTGCTATGTCACTTTTGCGTCTCTTCTTGTTGTCATTTGCTTGTTCATTGTCATCATCAAAACCATCATCAAAACCTACAAAATCGCATTCACAGCAATAAGGCAAAAGCCGACGATGGTGAGAGTGTGGTGGTTGTTAGCGATGACAGAGCGGCGACAGTTCATGGCGGTTGAACGCAAATTTGCAATGGTTCAAGTACGAGGAGGCAGTTTGTGATCGAGAAATGACATGATGCTGATGGTGGTGGAGAATAGGTCATAGCAGGTTCTTTAGTTTTATTGTATTTTTTCTTCTCACGATTCATGGATATATTTTAATTTTATATTTTTTTATTTTGATTCAGGATGACTCTAATTTTTTTTTTCAAGGTCTTCAACAAGGTATGCAAATCCATTCTAGACAATGACATTGAAAGTTTCATCAATATATCGTGCAAATCACACTTCTCCCTTTTCAGTGATGTCTCTTCCTATTGGTCATGCTATCGGCATATTGTTATTTGATCTATTTGCATATTGATATTGTGTTGATTTGATGATTATTATGTCCCTTTTTTTGGCTTTGTATTGTTCATTACAGATGGAACATATAAGATTAAAACCACTTTTATAACTTATTGATCAAATATCCAGTTATTGCTCATATGTATTAACTATCAAAATCGATTTTATGATGCTATAGATAACATATGAATTCAGTCATAGAATAAAAACGATCAGTGGTTGTGTTGTACACATGAATTCATGTTTGGTTCTACAAAAATAACTTAATACTATATATCGGCCTATTAGTTCTGCAGCAGGTTCTATTACAAGTAGGATAATTTATATTGGTACCCAAGAAGTGTTGTTAGACTTGGATATATTTATTTCACAAATACTTTTTACAAAGGGAATGCAGCTCAAAATAGGTTAACATTATTTTTATATGACAAGAAATTAGTCATAGAACAATTTTTTTTTTATTTATATTGATATTTAACAAGTGATATTAAACATTTATATCATGCAATTTTTTTTTAACAATAGGGCTCTAGCCCCGAAATATATAAACAAGTATGCCATTATACAAGTAATAATTTACATATTATATGATTATTTTCAATTCATATCACTGTTATCATTTTATTCAATACGAATTTTCAATTTTTTGTTTCTTATTCTTCAAAAAAACATGGGAGAGGATAATTTTCTTTACCATTATTTGTTACTTATAAAGTTTGTTTTGACATTATATTTTAATCATTTTGTAATAATATATTTTAGTAATATTATTTACTTTATTAACTCTTATTTAAAATTTATTTCATATATCTAATATTAAAAATTCAATTGTATGAATTCTATTTTCGAATAAAAGAACACATCATAGTACTTGCTTTGTTTGCAACTAAAGTCAATATTCTTAAGTACTTGCCTTGGATTATAAATTTCAACTAGATTATAGTATTTTTATTTTATCTGATAATATTTATCATTTATGTTCATTGCCATTTGGTAATATCATTTTCTTTATTAATTTTTATTGATATTTTATTCAATATATAACTTTATATATTAATATATGATTACATTATTTGAGCTACTTGACTATATTTTTCATATTGAGCTTTTTTTTATTACATCAGAATTCAAAAGCCAGAATACATTAGTAGTTCATTACCGCTAAGGCAAAATTATTTTAATAACTTATATCATACATGTTGTTAAGAAACTAAGTTGGAATTCTATTAAACTTTCCCGTGCAAAGCGCGGGTACTACACTAGTTTCTTTTTAGGATAAGGTAATGCTTTCTAAGTGTTGCCTTAACCTAACCCAGATGCTATTCTTGTAAAAATGTGGCCTTAGACAAAAAATGTTGTAGTGTATGTCAAGTTGTGGAAATGGAGTCCCAACATGCTTTGCTATATCCAAACCTATGTGGTATAATATGCACTCATGCAAACTGTTTCTATGGTTTTTTTCGCTCAACAATATGCTAATGCATTTCTTGAATCTATAGCCACTCTCTTTGAGCAAGTTTAGAGATAGGAACCTTTGCCTATAGAGAAGGAGGTTATGTAGAGTAGAGAGATGGAGGCATAATTAAATTATGAATACATGAATATTCCAATTGTAATAAAATTAAATTTGTTGCTATCAATTATAAATCGTCACTATCACTTTCATTTCAAGACCCTTTCTTCTCTTATTTTTGTTCTTTTCCTTAGAAATAATGTCATTGAAGTGGGTAGCTACTGACTAGATATAGACATATATATTGTACTGATGGATTATGTTATAGAAATTCTTTAATTGACAAATTTTCATCTCTCGATATTAACGAAACATTAGATCTTTAGACAATACATAGTGAGTTAATTTTTATGCACTAATAATAAGGTGACTACTATCCTACAGTTGTGAGTCAATGCCTAGGCAGCAGCTTTACAGTTAGCCACATTTTAGAAATGTTGTTAAAAGAAATAAGTTATGTGGCTAATCCACCCACCTTTGTCTCCCTCCGCCTCCACTTTTACATCATTTCACAAACCATCAATCACCACCTTCAAACCATCAGAAACCGAATATTCAATGCCTTGGCTGCAATTGCCACCACCATCACCACCCATTTTTCCCCATTCTCTGAAAACTATCACTGCCAAAGAAGGAGGAGGCCACCACCGCTCCTTGGCATCCAAATGTCGAGGACCGCTACTACTGTCAATATAAACCCAACTCATTTAAGCAAGAGCAAGATGACCAATAGTATCAAGCAACAATTCAATGTTTAAAATGGAACCCAAAAGCTTGAAAACATAAGTTGTTAAAACATAGAACAATCAAAGTTCGAACAAGTTTCAATGTAGTGACTTTGTTCAGAATACCATAATACAAATAATGGAGGCAACAATGATGATGCAATGACTGGAAAAAAATGAATTAGCAACAAAAACACTCAATAGAGACAACAAGGACGTTGTCCCAGACATCCTCACACTCAAGCCTGGTAGCAATTGGCATTACATCCTTAACCCTCTTTTTAATTGAACCACCCACAACAACCAACTTCTTATTTTTTAGAAAAATTTGAATCAAATCATAAATCAATCAATCGGAGAATATAAAAAATGAAAGGGACGATACTTGATTAGGTGGCGATACGGTGAATGAGGAAGGGGCAGAGGGAGGAGCGGTGATGGCAGCTGCGAATCAGGGAGGAGCGGTGATGGCAGCTGCGAATCGGGGTTGCTGCCTTGTTCGCTGTGTTACCTGGGTCACATTCTACTACTGCTGCCATGCTATGATGAAGGGGCTTGTCTCTCAAATGGAAACCTAGGTCTGCAAAACCGTAAAGGAGAAGAAGAGTACCGATATCCATCGCTGCCCTTTTTTCGACTGTCGTCGCTCAGGTGCTCATGGACGTCATCGATGAGGTCGTTGCAAGGAGGTCCATGCGCCTCTTATGGTGATCTCTCCACTATTGTCGGGGGCCTCGACTGCGCGCAACAGTATGTCTGGATAGCAAGATGCGTGACTAGTTGTGAGAAGAGATAGGGGGACTTTGGTTTTTAGAGAATGGGGGAGGAGGGTGGTGATGGTGGTGGTGGACGAGGGAGGAGATGACGCGGTCTTGGGGGTGGTTGTCGTCGAAGTGTGGTGGAGGTAAGGATGAAGTGGAGGAGTGAAAATGAGACAAGGCAAAGAACTTATTTAGCAACAGAACTTATTTCATTTAACCACGCTTCTAAAATGTGGTTAAATACAACTACAGGGCAAGGCATTGACTAACAACTATATGTGAGAATCCGCCCTAATAATAAATCATGATGGGTGGTTGTGATAAGGAGTAATTATTTGGTTTGATTTATCATTTTTTTTTCAAATTCTATTAGTTAACAATGTAAAATAATTTTACACCACTAATACATATAAATTAAATTTATTTATAAATTAGTTGTAAATATTATATATATATATATAATTTATAAATGAATTTGGAAATAATCTCTCATCGTATACAATCATATCATAAGCCACAGAACTAAAATTTAAAATATCTTATTCAAAATTAAATGCTCTAATATATTTATATGTCATTTTACTTTATTAAATCATCACACTGAACTTTATGAATAATTAAATTAAAGTAATCTAGACATTGAATTCTTACCATATCACTAGCATTTTCCACGAAAATGAATTTGACGTTTAAAGAAAAGCAAAGGGAAAACTCCCACTATATCTTGCGTGGGTTTTACTTATTTATTTTATTATTTTATTTGAACAATAAATGTTATATATATTAGTGCAGTTTTCAACGTACATATGATAATTTATTACATTTAAATGTTATAATAGAAAAGATTATATGATATTTGAATCCTTTTATAGTTATAGACTAAAGATGTGCATGAAAAAAGAGATTATATTCATAAGTATTAACGTTAAGATATTAAATGCCTAATTTTCATGTATCGAAATAATTTTACACCGTTAACAAATGAAAATTTCATAAATTGCAAAATTATTGTAAATGATTATCACATCGGATAGTTACTTAGCGTCTTGAATCTCTATTCGTTCACAATGTAAAATTATTATGCTGTCATTGCATGTGCAGTTTCAGTATTAAAAAAAAAAAAATTTTTTTATAGAGAGTCCAAAAATCCTTAAGTCTTGAGATTCAAATATGCTCTAGCTAATATCAAATTTAATGTGGAAATATGCCCTTAATTCCCGGTATACTTAGTCAGCTCATCTTATGATAATTCATTCCATTGTTTAAATGTTTTTAGTCCAATTTATGAATAATTTTTTTCATTGCTCAACTTATTTTATAATCAAAATCTATTATTTTAAAATTGGATATACACTTATTATTGTGCAACTGCGTGGGTTTTGAAACCAAAAAAAAAAAAGAAAAAAAGAAAGAAAGAAAGCCTGCGAGGGTTTTGTTACTAGTCTCCAACGAATAAGCAAGTAGTGACCCAAGCAATGCTTCAAATGTCCTATGCAAAATGCTGAGCATTTCAAAAAACTAAATTAGAAAAGTTTTAATGTAACACCCTAATATTATTTAACTTAACACATCTAGGACATATTACAGTTAATTATTAGTTATTACTCTTTTGTTTCATCTTTTAGTCGAAATACTTAGCGAAAATTAGGGTAAATTTTTTTTTGAAACATAAAACAAAACGTTAGCCGCGCATGCTAACATAAATCGAACATTTAGAAAAAAATAGGGTAAATAGAATAAGCAGGTCATACAGTAGCACATTACTCTTTGAACACGAAACACCAATTCATCAAATAACATAGTTGATAATAATACAACAGAAATGAAGTCACACCCATGTATAGTGGGTTGAGCTTTCAATACATAGGAACAAAAAAATACATAAAGCAGTAAAGCTAAAAGCTAGCTGTAGCTTATTCTCACTAGTCCTACAAGTGCTAATCTAAGATACCCCTAGCAAAAGATACGACATAAAAGAGGATCCTCGTGATGACTCGAGCACTCGGACAAACTCTCCATCAAGATCTACTAGCGGCGCTGATCCTCCGGTAATGGGGGTATGTACACAATGAACTGTGCGAGCTCCTCGAGTGTGTGCAGATGAAACGGGGGACAGACATGGCCTCCACGGCGTGGACGCATCTCCGGTCACTGAGCTAAACGGGGATGGGTCACCGTGTCCTCGCTATCTCTACCTACATCCATCGGAATCGTAGGAGCAGAGCCCTTCAAATAGATATGAGTAGGGGAGTCCTCGGACGAATCAGTCTCTGATCGCCTCAAGTGGGGAATATAATCAGGGTAGTCAAGGACTGCTGAAGCGGTCGGGCGAGCACGACAAGTCTATTCATCGTAGGGGCGGGTGTACTCAAAGATCAGATCATTGTCGTAGGGAGAAGTGAGAGTGAATCTGAAGCTAGACACTGGGTAGGCAAACGGACGTCCTATGTATGCAAAAATGCGCACAGCACATCGACCCTCGAAGTGGTAGGAACGGTGGTCCAGGTCGTAGTGCACCTCTCAAACTGGAGTGTCAACAAAAATCACGAATGATGCCATTGGTCTCTAAAGACGTAACAGAAAGAAAGAGATAGGGGGTGAGAATCTTGATAAAGAATCTTTGTAGGGGAAAAACCTCATATCCTAGTATCATCATCGACCTCAGGTTTATTAATAAAAGGTGAGCATGCATAAGATTCATTATTTAGATTTTCAAAACACATTTATCCAAGGTCCATTCATTTTAGGATGAATGTTAATGTCATGAATATAGCAAATCATAACATGAATGTATGGCAGGAACTATGCAATCATAAAGAAACATGTTCATGTATAATATTAAGAAGGATCACAACTTTCATAAGAATGCATTCGGTTTATATGTTATTACTTGCATCATAAATTTTCTCTCAAGGGACCACCCTAAAAACATCTAGGTTATGAGTTCATACCTAACTAGTCGTCACTAGTTCTCAGCTTATCCTCAGATAAATATAAATATATCCCGACTCCTGGAGTACGGGTTATGGGGCTTAAGGCTAACCTAATATACATCGACTCCCGCAGTGCGGGTTAGGATTATCTCCTTTTTCAAAACGCATCTACTTGTACCCAGTGCATAGCAAATTTGTCCACTTTGGCAGGCTGCATCTACCATACCCTCACGGTTTTGTTATCTCCTCATCGTAGCAGGAGAAATGCGTCTCGGCATGCTATGTAAGTATGCAACATAAACTCATGTTCTCAAATATCATCATGGCGTTTCATTCAATATTTCATGCTCATTAAATCATGCAAATCATCATAGCATGCCACAATATACACAACATTCATATCCCAAGTTTATACACTCATATGCACCTAATATTAGCAATTTAGCAAAGCAATAAACATGCTCCTACCTAGAATGCCAGAATAAGGGACCGGGCTCAGTTAGTGCAAATGCTATGCATAACAAACCATATTAATAAACAAATATACACTTTGAAACACTAACTCTCATTCCCTCTCCTATCTTACAGTGTTTTATGCTTTTGATCCTTACGGGTCTTAAACTTACGATCTAATTAACCTAGCATCCAAATTAGGTCTTTTATGCACTTAAGGGATCATTACTAATAATTCTCACTAATTTTTATGCTCATGATCAATTCCAAACAGCCTTGGGCGGCAAGGGTAGAATTCTAATATTTCAAATTACAGGTGTCTAGGAGTCACAACTTTGACCCTTTCTAAGTTTCGACTTTTCTTAAGGTACTAAAACTAAATGCTACCACTTTTAGGAGTTAAACCTACACTTCTAAACACTTCTAAAACAATATTATTTCAGATTCTACTTGTCTTAAGGCAGTAACCATATTTTTAGTTTCTAAGGGATCTAGAACTCACAACTTACATCCTTTCCACTTACTAGTTATCTCTAACACTCACAAGATAATTTTTGCTTCACTCAAACATAATTTTTACACATTCTAACCCATTAAAACAGCAACATACAGTGGCCATAAATCCAGGGCAGTGGCCGAAGCACAAATCACAAACAATCACATAAAATCACATTTTAAGTGTATATAAGTTACTAGTTTTTCTTAGAATCATTTTAGAACCTCAAAACTCTTTAGAAACCAATTTATACCAATTTAAATCATAAAATCATGCTCAAAGTGTTCCTTGAGCTTTTCTATGCTTAAGAAAATCTTAAGACATAGTTTGTTGGTCCTTGTAACTAGATAAAACTTATACTAAGTTCATCCTCATCACATGGAAAAAAGGGGAAAAAAAGGAAAAAGGAAAAACCGAAACTCTTTCAAAAGATTCAAAAAGGAAAAAGGAAAACCAAAACTATGAGGAAAGAAAAAAGAGAACAAAACAAACAACAACATTTCTTAAGAATCAAAATCAAAGCAAAGGGAAAAAGGAAAAAGGAAAAACCGAAACTCTATCAAAGAAAAGAAAAGGAAAACCGAAACTATGAGAAAGAAAAAGAAAAAGAAAAACCAAAATACTTCAAGATCAAGATTAAGCTTCAAGCTTTAGAGGTTTCTCAAATAATAATCACAAGACCATCTTGAAACCTCATCATCAAGCTAAATTTTCCCTTTCAAAACCAAGCTTCATAACCAAAAATAAAAAGAGAGGAAAAGAGTTTGAACCAAGAGAAACTAGAACTTTTCATATCAAAATATCAATACAAAAGATAAAGCTTTGGAAAGAAAAACCCCTACCAAGTGGTATTTTCTTTGGAAGGAAAAGAGAGCTTGTTCTTGTGAAAAGATGAGAAGAAAAACTCTTCTCCAAAAGATGATGATGATTATGCCAAGCTAGGGAAAAAGGAAAGAAATGTTTTGTATGGGCTTTGTGTTTGAAAAAGGAAGCTTTGGTATCTGGGTGATGGTTTATGGTGGTTATGTGGTGGTTTGAGGTTGCAAGAGGGTGGCTCTATGAAGAGGATGAAGAAGATGAGAGGAAAAGAAATCTTAGAGTTCTTTGAGAGAAAAAAAGGAAACTTAGAGAAATTTCTCAAGACACAAACTTGAAAATGAGCAAATGGAACCAAGTTCTCTTATGATGGGTATTTATAGAAAATTGAATCATGAAGGAGTGAATTTGGAGGGGCTGGCTGTAGCTTCTTGGCCATGGAGGAGAGAAAAATATCTCTTCAAATGGTCATCCAAAGGCATGGTTGGAAGTATGGCTAGGCATGGTTTGAAGCATGATCCAAGGTATGGGTCAAGTATAGTGCAAGTATGGTTCTTTGAGTGCAACAAAATTCAACATGTGATGAATGTGGGGAGAGGTGTGGCCGATTCCTATGTGGCCATGGGGAAGAGAATATTTCATTTAATTTGTGGTTTAAATGTGTGTTTAGTAGTATCTTTGATTAAGCTTTTGATTAGGAGTTTGTAAGTAAGTGTTTAGGTGAGATAATGGGTAATTAAGGGTGTTGAGACATGATTAGCAGTGGTCTTGCTTCATTAATGAAATCAAAACTCATTTTATAATATGATTATGCACAAACACAATTACTTAATTTAAGGCATTGGAGAGAGAAAACACAATTCAAGATTCCATGACATGGAATCTTGATTTTTAAAAAGGATTAAGGTACATCTAAGCAAATCTTAGGTTCTAATTAACCTTAATAAATTATTTTGACTCTAGATTAATTATCAAAATTAATTAATCTTCGATTAAAACCTAATATTGCTTAGGTTTTCTTAATCACGTCATAAGGCCCATAAAATACTATTCCAGAGGCAAAATGGTAATTTTTCACAAATACTGCCCGGAACCACCTGGGCCAAAAGAAATATCATAAAACACATGTAATTAACATTTCAAACCCTTGGGAGAAATTCCGGGCTCAAACGGCATTGATACCTGCGTAAAACGCTATAGGGGTATTTTGGTCATTTTGAGCCGAAAGTTTGGAAAACGAGATTTTCATCTCTGCTATCAATCACAACATATATAATCTCCTTCAAACATTGAGTTTACCTTTTGAGGACCACCGGATCGGCCATCCTTGGATTTATGGGTGAAAATGACCTCAGGGGCATTTCGATCATTTATGCTCAAACAGGAAAAACTAGGGCGTTAAATTTAAATTAACAATTTTGAGAATTGACGTAGGGAAAAAAAAAAGGTAACATGATATAGTAAACTGATTAAAATTTTCAAACAACAACAGGAACACAATGGCAGTCTCTGGTGGCAAAATGGAAGCCCCAGCAAGTGCTGCTTCAAGCCTAAAGGTGTGGCTGGAAAATAGAATGGCAAGGCAAGGACGGGGAGTGGACATGGACAACATAGTAGGGTTCCTTTCTTTTCAATTTTTGTGTCGTTTTTTAGTTTTTTCTATTGAAAGAAGAATTTTTTTCCCTCTGAAAAAGGAAACCGGTAAATTGTGATAACTGAATTGGTTCCTTTAGTTTGTATGAGTCAGTTCTCATGGTTCAAGACAAGTTTTAGGAAGCCTGGTTTCTTTTGCATGATCAAACCGAATAGGTGTTCTAGTTCTCAATTGAACCGCTTGCCCGGTTTGATTCTTATAACATTCGTGTGAACACATTAGAAATGATAGAATTATGTGTCACTGCATTTGAGAGAGTTAGAGTACAATATCAAGAAGATGATAGAATCATATTTTAGGTGGTTTGGACACACGTGAAGGAGAACTATAGAGTTCTCAATTGAAAAAGTGGATCAAATTAAAAGAAACTATAGATGAAACAATTAAAAGAAATTTAGATGTTAATTGTTTAAATATAAATATGATGAATGTCAGGACAATACGATATCATTTGATTCATATAGTTGATCTTGCTAGTGCTATAATGCTTATTATTATTGATATATATACTTTTCTATCGTTTTGTTATTATTATTTAATATTTTTTAATAAAATATGTAAACAAAATAAAAATTACGAGAGACCTTATACATTAAAAGTTAATTAAACTTAGTTCTGTCTCCTGATATTTGATTTATTCATATTTTGATGTATATGGGCTTTTCATTGTGGTCGTGGATATATGGGTTCTTGGTTAAGCCTTTCTTCCCCTAAAGAGATTGATGTTATATAGGTTCTTGCAGAGTAGCGAAAAGATTAAAAAAAAAATAAAAAAAAGAAATGTGCTAGATCCTGAGCCAAAAAGCGTGGCAGGAAGGATGAGAAGGCCAAGGAATCAGACCCAAAAAAAAAATTGGAGGCCAAGGTATTGACATGGTTACATGTTGCAAGGATAAGAGGTGTAAGGATGTTATGTTAATCATCCCCGTGATCTTTCCAAATAACAAGCAAGGTCTTGTTCTTCACTGTGTGGATACAAAAGAAGGAGATATATGTGTGGTGTGGTGTGTATATCTATCATGTGTTCTGGTGGGTGTGGTGGGGTCATGTGTTCCGCTCTGCAGAGAGCCTTAATAATTCTTAAAAAACAAAAAAATCATTTTGATGTGTATGAGCGGTTTGATAGTAATCTTACATAGAGGCGTGTTAACATAGTCTCACATATGTTTGGGATCATATCATGATCCATAAACATAAATAGAAAACTGACCCCAAATACATTTAATTAATATTGCAATTATAGTCATTATGTTTTATATTTGCAATTGAAGTCAAAAGAGCAACAGTCCCAGTCCCTCGTCATCCTAGCATTGGTATACCATCTCAACTGCTCTGAGAAGGAAGATTGTCATTTGATAGTGTGGTGGCTCCCCAACACGGGTCTTCTCTCTCCCTCCATCGTTTTATGGTTCTCCAACATTGCAAGAACCAAAAACCAAAGAGGCACATTCCTCAAGGAACAAAACCAAGGATTGATAGCTAAAAGAAATCTAGGGAATAAAAAAGGGCAACAATACTTATATTAAACAACAACGACACACCAAAATAAAACAAGAGGGAATCTATAAAAAACAAAAAAACTAGATAAATGAAAATTTTGCTCCCATTCAAATTGATTGTTTGTGTTTAGTGTTGACATTCCATGGCACTTTCACCTTGATTTAGGGCTAAGGAATTCCAGTTCCACTTTTACTAATGTACGTCATCAACGGGGTTGCTCTTCTTAGGCGATTACAAATAACACCCTCCAATAACATAGCACACTCGATTAGTGCCTTCAGAAGCGATTGAAAAGATTCTATTTTGTGTAAGCTTGACGCGTTACGTATAGTGGCAATTTGCAACAGAGAACACACTGTTGGTTTGGGGGACTCTTTGGCCATGGAGGAGGGTAGAGACAATGGTTTGATGAGTCGATACATCCTCTGGTAGAGAAAACAAGTGGATTGATATGCAAAATTAAACAATTTTATTGATTTCATAAAAATTTTACAATTAAAAAAGCATAGGTGTAGTGTCAGCCGTTAGATTTTAATTGAACTGCATCCAACGGTAAAAAACTAAGGTCCATGACATGGTCTAGAAGATGTGTGGACCATATTGAACTGACCTTCTTATGCAACACATTTATCACACCAAACATACTTCACTTTGCTGGTAACGATCCGGACAACAAAATGGGACACTGGTAGTCCAGTTGCCGTTAACCATTGATAAATAATTAAATTTATTTGGATGGTTTAGATTATTCCTTGTACATCTATGGTACGGCCATACAAAAATTGACCATGACTACACATCCGGTTTTTCAGTTTCTTTGTTTTGAAAATTAAAACTTGTCATCATGAAATTACCATACTAGACCTAGTCAATTTAAGATTTACGTTTTCTTCGATCGTGACAGCTTTCATCATTTGACGAAGGGAGCATCATGCATATTATTTTAAACACATTCACAAGTGTGGCTAAACGCATTTCGCGAATGTGGCGAAATGCATCTTGTAAGCCTCTCGCCGGCGCCCACTATCCCACAACAGAGATTGCAAGTTGAAATAACTGCATCGAAGGAAGACACCAGTGGTGCGAAATGGAACAAGCACTTCTAAGCCTAAAGCTGTTCATAGCAAATCGGGAAAGATGATACCAAAAAAAAAAAAAAACTTCAGCAAAAAGTAAAGCTGGAAGACATGACAGAGAAGGTAGTACAGGAGAAAGAAACACTGGTAAGAAGGGGTAATTTTGTCTTTGTATCATTTTTTTTTAACGGAAAAAAATGGTAGGTGACCTATAAAAATATGGACCACCAGTGTCCCATGTTATTGGCTGGAGCACTACAAACGTTTCCCACGTTTCCACCACAAAAAAGTCCATATATTTTGTGGTTGCACAAAAATTTAATTCCGTTGCATTGTGATTCTTGTTTGCTTTAGAAATAACTATAAATAGTGAGACATTTGAAGCTCTACGGCAATCAAAGTTCACTCCTTAAGTTGAAAATAGTCGCTTATAATAGCTAAAAAGTGATCCAATATAGTTGAAAACAAAGTTGGAGCACTTCATTTAGCTAGAAAAAGAAGTAACATTTCATAACCTGGAAATAAAACAATGTCGGTTCCAGCAATTCCATCATTACTATTTGCTCCAACCGCCGGTTCCTCCCCAAACATCCATCGACGTTCGGCAAATTTTCATCCTAGTGTTTGGGGAGATCATTTTATTCAATATGTTTCAGAATCTATGGTAATTTACATTTATTCCTTTTAAGCTTTTCATATGCAAACGTATGTAAATGATTCTTTGTTTTTCTAATTACAATTGTGATAGGAAGATTTGAATTTATGACTGGATATATACATGAGTTATTTATAAATTATTTTGAGCTTGATTTTTTAAGTGCTTGATAAATTGTTTAGGCAATTCGATCCCTCACCTTTACTCAAATTCCTGATTTGGTTCCTTAGTTTTTCAATTATTTTATTTGATCTCATATAATCTAAATTGTTCTTAATTTGATCCCTTACTCCCAAAACCGACGAATAGGAGGAGCTAGTCCGGCAAGGTTTGGAGTTCTTAATTAGTTGCTGTTGTTATTGTTGTTATTTTTTTTCTTTTAAAATTTCCTGCGTGCAAGGTTTGGGGTTGTCGGTTTCCCATTGATGTCGCACACGATGTGGGAAGATAGGCTCTTTCAGGAAATCTCGCCTCTCCTTTAGTCCACAAGATTTTCAAGATTTGTAACATCTTTTTCCTTTTTTGGGTTGAATATAGCATCTCTTTTTTTTTTTTTTTAATTTGTTCGTGATCCTTAATCGGATAGTTTTTTTTTTTTTTTTTATTTGGTCAACCTTAATCCTAATCGTATCCTATATATGTTGATTTGGTTGTCCCAGCTCGTGGGCTTATTTGTTATTGGTAATTGTTGCATCTGTTGGCCGGTTAGTGAGTTGGACTTATCTCCTTAATTTGCACATTTAGGCTGAAACAAATAATGGACTTCAATTTTTTTTTAAAAAGGTAGTATTAAACTTTAAAATATTTTTACTATTCAGACCACAAAAGTTAATTTCATTATATCATTATTTAGTGTTCACCCTCCTAGCTATGAGCTGATTGACTTTATAGCTTGATTGTATTTCATACTTGGCCTATATTTGATTGGAGAGTAAAAATTGGAGTTATATATATATTACCCAGTTAAATCGATTAAACTTTGATTGAATCAATAAATTTTTGAACCAATAATTTGTTTAGTCCAATATCCAGCTTGATTTTCAAATCCTTGACATTGATCACCATAATCAATCGATGTGTGTATGGACTGTGCACCCTAGATAAGAAGAGTACTTCTCTTAATAAATACTAATTTATGCATTAGCTTTCTTTCTGGTCAAAACCTCTAATTGCGAAGTTTTAATTTCAAGCTAATTAAGGTCTTCTCATTCACAATCCTCTCTTTTCATAAGCTCAATTATCAATAAGGAAACCACGTCAAAAACAAAGAACAAACAAAAAAGAAAGGAAACCGTATACAGCCGGTGAGACCTCTAGGGAGAATGTTGCTTCAATTTTGACCTGAGACAATGTTGCCGATGATCCAACTAGCTTAACTAGACAATCCAGCCACTATACAGTTTTTCATACGTTGTCTAATTCAACATTTTTCTTACTTGTTATTCCAACTCATAATGCTTTGCTAAACTTGCCTCAACACATAGTATATTACCATGCCAATGAGATCTTTTTATGAAATATGACTGGAATCTATGGCTTGCAACTTTATATTTGTTCAATTATGATTATATGCAAACTTAACCCATGCAAACTAATTGGAATTGAACACACATCTCTTAAAGTATATATATATATAAAATACGTGCACCCTTGAAGACTAACTTTTTATTATGCTTTTCTATTCTCTCCGTTTCCATAAAACTTTACAAAGCACAATAGCATGATAAAAGATAAACATTTGCAGGAAATGGATGAAAACTTCAAGCAGCAAATTATATCACTAAAAGAAAAAGTGAGAAAGATGCTCATCCCGGTGAATGAGAAGGCACTACAACCTGGGATAGTCGCTACCTTAATTGATTCAATCCAACGTTTGGGATTGTGTTACCACTTTGAACATGAGATTGATGAAGTGTTGCAACATATTTACAATAACTATGTTAATAATAGCATAATAACTCTCAATGAAGACCTTCATTCTCTTGCGCTTGTCTTTAGATTACTAAGGCAACAAGGATATCGCATCTCTCCTGGTATGTCCCACACTACCTACTTTTATCGTCTTTTAATCATAAGAGATAGAATTGAATTGAATTCCATTAAGAATTGAATTTCATCAAAAATTGAATTGAATTTTTATGTTTGGAATGAACCAGTAAATTAAAGAATTGAATTCAATTCCTTCGTTTGGAATGGATCGAAAAATGAATTAATTTAATTGTTTTTACTATTTTATCCTTTATTAATAGGTTAGAAATAAAACATTATATTTAAGTAAGGTTATTTTGGTATTTTTATTTGTTGGAATTCAATTCCCACACCAAATCGCATCCCTTTGGGTCTGATTTCAATTCCTTAGTTTTGTTGGATTTCAATTCTCATGGGAATTCAATTCCTTCACTTAAGTTGCTTCCAAATAATGAAATTCAATTCAATTCCTTAATGGAATTGAATTCCAGGGGTTTCCAAACACCCTGTAAGTCTTCGGAAAATATATAGTACACAATCAAATACATGAACTTAATTGAAAAATAAAATTGATTTTAATTGCTAAGACATAATTGTTAGATTAAAGGCCATTCACATGCCTCTATCTAGTAGTTTAAACATTTGGGATAGATAATTTATGACAAGGTATTAGAACTTCTATCAGTAAGAGGTCAAGAGCTCGATTCTTGATATCTTCCATTTTTCCATATTGTTTATATTTCAAAGCCTAACACGCATCTATGTGAAGGGCTGTGAGATATGATCTATGGTAATAATAATTGAAGTATCTTATAACTATAGATTGTGGTTGGTGAATGAATTTTAGATGTATTTAACAAGTTCAAGGATGAAGAAGGGAACTTCAACCAAAGACTTATTACTGATGTTGAGGGGATGTTAAGCTTGTACGAAGCTGCCCATCTTAGGATTCATGGAGAGGACATATTAGATGAAGCACTTGCTTTCACATACACGCATCTTGGGTTAGTGACCACCCAATTGAGTCATTCTCTTGTTGTAAAAATCAACAATAGCTTAAAGCGGCCACTTCGCAAGAACATGCCTAGGTTTGTTGCAAGGAGTTACATCTCTATATACGAGGCAGAGCCTTCCTATGATGAAAATCTACTGTTGTTGGCCAAACTAGATTTTAATATGCTCCAAAAACAACATCAAAAGGAACTTGGTAGTATTTCAAAGTAAGTTTTTAACAACCACCTTAATAAACAATTATTTCTCTTGCATACAAGTTGTTCATGTGATCTTGTTGAACTTGGTTGCACTTAATGAATTAGGTGGTGGAAAGATTTGAATTTTGAAGAAAAATTGCCTTTTGCTCGCAATCGGATAGTGGAATGTTACTTTTGGACATTGGGAGTGTATTTTGAGCCCCAATACTTTCTTGGTAGAAGGATAATGACAAAGGTGTTGTCCATTTCATCAGTAGTTGATGATATATATGATGCATATGGTACATTAGATGAGCTGCAGCTTTTCACTGAGGCAATTGAAAGGTTTGATGTTTGAATTAAGTGTATGAAATGTTTTCATTTTTTTTATTGTTTCCTAATTGAATGATAAATAAAGATCAAGAAACAAATATATTAGCCATGTGCTAACCTTTTACATAATTAATGAATATTTTAGGTGGGACATCAGCTGCATGGATTTTTTGCCAGAATACATGAAGCATTGCTACCAAGCACTATTGGATACTTACGAAGAAATAGAACAAGATATGACAAAGGAAGGAAAAACATTTTGTGTAATCCATGCCAAAAACGATGTAAATCTAATTAACTCTATATATGTCTTTACTTTCTCCAAAAAATTATTTGTTTGGACAGGAACTAGGAAGTAGCTATGGAAGTTTAAGACATTCAACCAACTATTTTTTATTGCTATGATTTTGTGAATCACTGTGCTATGCATCGCAGCTGAAAAGATTGGCCCAAGCCTACTTTGTTGAGGCCCAATGGCTCAATTGCAATTATACACCAACTATAGAGGAGTACATGAGTGTTGCATTGGTATCGTGTGGTTATCATATGCTCATAGCCATATCCTTCATTGGGATGGGATGCTTTGTTACGAAAAAGGCCTTCCAGTGGTTAACTGAAGACCCAAAACCTGTAGTAGCATCAGCAACTCTGTGCAGACTCATGGATGACATTGTTTCCAATGAGGTATTTTTTTTAATCTAATTTTCCAGTAAGCTAATTTATCATTAGGGGTGGAAGTAGGCTAAGTGGCTTATCGTGGCCTTCAGCCTTGCCCACATTTGGCCTAGTTTGGCCTGACCTATTTAGCATACAAGCTAGGTTTAGGCTTTTCAAACAATTTTTTTAGCCAAATAGGTCAGATGATGCTCTAGGCAATGAAAATAGCCTATTAGGCCTACTAAGCTAGCCTATTTTTATTACTATTATTATTGATTGTTGTTTTTATTTAAGAAAATTTAATGATGATTGAAATATTTTAGTCTATATAAAAATATAATTTTTAGCTTATTTAAGAAGCCTTTTACCTAATTTTAAAATATATTTTATTGACATATTTAGAAGTCCTTTGACTTATAGGTGTTTTGGTTTTTTATATTAAAATTATAAACAAGTATGCCTCTAAATAGACTTTCAAGTCAGGCTTGGCTTTTCAAAAGGCCAGACTAAGGCCATAAAAAATGCTTATGTTAGGTAATAAGCCTAGGTTCAAACCAATTGTTGGGAATGCAGGTTAGGTTTATTCAAATAAAACCTTAGCACAACCAGCCTATTTCCACTCATGTTCATCATCACAAGAATCAATTCCTTACTTTGTTGTTTGATTTTTAAAAAAAATTATCACACTCGGCTTGTTCATTAATTTAGGTTGGAGTATTAATGGATTTTTGTGTCATTAGTTCATTTGGTTGAAGTGAGCATATATATATATATATAATATCACACATTAAAGTTTAATTAAATACAATGAAATGATATAAATAATTAGCAATTTAACAAATTTTTGGTACATAATATATTGTTATTAGATTATCATGACATAATCACACACAAGATTTGGTGGTAAGGATATATGTCTACCTTCCTTTTAGGGTATGTTTGGGTTGATGGAAATAGATGGAGCAGAGCAGAATGAGATGAAATATTTTAAAGCTCCATTGTTTAGATGTTTAAAAAATAGGTGGAATGGAATGGCATAGGATGGAATGGATTTCATCCAATTCCATAATTTCTTATTGAACTCTTTTCCATCCAACTTTAGCATAATGGAATGAAATCCTTTGTTTTTTTTTTCACTCATAAAATTACGATCATGTAGCTCAATTTCATTACTACAATATCTAAACAATAGAGGGGAAAAATTATGCCACTCCACTTCGTTATTCTCTGCTCCGTTCTATTCACTACTTATTATCAATTCAAACATACACTCAAGGTCCCAAGTTCAAATTAAATCATATTTGCACTAAAAATGGATTTTTGAGAACCTATCTAGTTTGCTTACAGTCCCAATCCATAGCTCAGCTCATATCAGTTGCATCCCAATTTAACGACTCACTGATCAAATTGGCTTGTCTGAGTCAGATTTAATAATGCTAGGTATTTTAGAGTAAACTCTTATTTTGTACTTTTTTTTTAAATATCACTTTAGTATTTGAAAGATCATATTAGCTTAGTTGTCAAATAATAATAATTCTTTAATATCAAAATGTTGTTGACTGGTTGTTAAGACCAGTTCAAGTCAATATTAGAAAAAAAAATTGATTATCAATTTGATGCCACCAATCTTTCCATATGTAAATTGATTGTTTACTGTGTACGATAACTTAATTACTTGTTTGGTTGTTTTTCATCCTTTGTTTTGGCTAGTTTGAGCAAGAAAGAGGGCATGTTGCCTCTGCTGTTCAGTGCTACATGAAGCAACATGGTGTTACAAAACAAAATACCATTGAAGAATTTCAAAGACAAATAGCGAGTGCTTGGAAGGATATCAACAAGGGATGCCTTGATCCTACTGAGATACCAAAGCCTCTCATGATGCGAGTCCTCAACATGGCACGTGTTGTGGATGTTCTTTACACAGATGAAGATGGCTACACGAACTCTAAAGGATCAACAAAGAAGAACATTCAAGCTTTGTTGTTGAATCCATGTCCAATATGACTATATGAATATAAAGGCTTCATGGCATGAATCGTATTGGTTATTAATTACTAGATTCATAGTTCAATTCATTATTAGTTATCGATCAAGAGTTATAGTATGAGTTAAACCACAAAACAAGTTTGATGTTGCTAGCCAAGCAGGTTTAAAGGGGCTAAACTAGTTTTGAATTGATCCAAAATATACCAAATCAGTTTTAAATCGGTTTAGACCAAAACCAATGATTCTTTCTATTTTCTGAAGTTTTAAATTGTTTCTTTTTTTCATAGAAAAAAATTGCTTCCTTTTTTTTTTTTTGAATCACAACATGATGAACTACAATTTTTATTTTCACCTACGCCAACTAAAAACATCATTCTTGAACTACAAGTTTTCTTTAGTTTGTAAGTTTTCATTCTTAAAATGAAAAAAAAATCAAAACTCAAAGAAAAGAAAAAAGATCTACAAAGTTGTCAATAACAACTACGAGAAGCTTTGATGGTGGCAACAACTCAAGATATACTTTAATGGTGGTGACTTTAGCAATGGCTCGATTGCAAACAATGAACTATCAACGAGAGAAAAGGGGCTTAAGGTCTGTAATGAAACTTTTTCAAATTGGTTCGGATAACTTGAGTGTACCACATCGATTTTAAGTTTGGCGAACGTGTATTGATTTTAGGAAAATAACTGGTTTTTTCCATGATTGGTTTTTCAAAAAAATGGGTTTTCATATAAGGTTTGGTTCAGTTATTAGTTTGGTTTAATGGAATCAATTTATTTGATCACCTTTAGGCTTCATGACATGAATTATATTGTTTAATTACCAGAGTCATATATCAAGGCTTGTTCTTAAGTGGTCCTCGATCAGTTTGGAACCACATGGTTCTAGTAAATAATAGAGAGCTGAGGGATGAAATTGTAATTATGAAACTTTCCCAACACAAAAAATAAAAATAAAAAACAAATGGTAAAATTATGTTTTTTATCCTCGCTGTTCCTCACATACCGCCTTCCCTATCTATCCTCCCAATCACATCCCTTCTAGTGATTGTCGTTTCACCATACCAGTAACCACCTCTCAAGTCTCACAATTAGCGGTGATGCTTCCACTACTCTATCTTTTGCCAGTGTTGATGCCACCATAGAAGCCTTCTAAAACAAACACTCCATACAATTAGCTAGATGAAATAAATGACTTGTAGAAAGGGAACTTGTTGTAATTGCAAGTGTCACTCATGGAAATTTGGGCGTTAGTATTCATTCTATGAAATACTTCCTCTGCTTTTTTTGTTTTATTTATTTTTTCTCATCTATTAGGTTGTTTTGATTGATAATTAATTGCAATGGTTGTGTTTCTATGACCCACTCATGGTTGGCTTTAGTTTGCATTCCCACCGATTCTCCACACTGTCTAAGCTAAGGGCCTTCTAATCATTGCAATTTCCTTTCAAATCGTGGTTAATGTTTTGTTTGCTTAAGTCATGGGGCCTAAGATCCATCAAACACACAATGTGTTGTGTGTCACGAGGCTCGCACCCTTCATTGTTCCCAATAAATCCTCATAGCAAAGCGTTACCATTAATAGAAGAAGGACACTGGATGCTATCGGTGGTTGGATGCCATATTGCGATAGAGGTTGGAAGGAAGAGAGAAAGACTGATGAGGCAACAAGTAAGGGTGGGTGAGGAATGGAAAAATAATAAAAATTAAGGGTAAAATGGTAAAATAAATAAAACCATATTTTAAAAATATTTAACTTTCTTAAATCATTGATTAGCCACACTGCATATCTTATTTTTTTATTTCTAATTTTCCAGTGTTCAAATTTCTAATTTCAAAGATTACATAAGACTATGTAATCTCAATCGTTGAATCCCAATAAAAGTGACTAAGAATCAGGTACTATGTGGTTCCAAATGTGCTTAGAACCAAATAGGCATTGGTCTAGTTCAATACTATGAGCTGGGTTTTGTAGAGTGCAAATGTAGAGACAAGTGAAGATTATGGTGGCTTTCCTTTTCTATACTACACTAATACTCCATTGGAATATATGTGGAAGAATGTTTCTATTATCTCCATATGTCTCCTTGAATTCCCAATGATAAATTGAAAATGGATAAGAAAATAAAATGAAATTAAAATAGCTTTCTCTTTCCATCCCCATGGGTTAGCAACTAAAATGGATAAGGAACCTAAGTTATGAACTAAACCAAGCAATCAAGCATCAATAGCATCCTTAAAAGTCAATAATAGACAAAGAAAGAAAAACAAAACTCACAGAAGCAGAAGACCTCAAAAATTAACTGCCATAAATGTGGGGCAGCGCATGTACTTTTGTTATTAGTACACTTTTAAAATCCTTCACACGAAGAAGATAACTGCACATAAAGAATATAACTACAATGCAGTTACTGCAAGGCAAATGAATTATCAATAGTTTGACTATTTTATATCCATATTTTTTTTAAGATATCTAAATAGTATAAAATTGCTAGAAGGGTAGAATAGGAAAACTGAAATTGGACACCAAATGAATTCCCTTTATTAGTAGTAATAGATTATTAGTAGTAATAGATAATAGATTAACAACATTAGTTCTAAAATCATGTTTTAAAAGGTTACTTTTAAAATTCTAACAATCTATACCATTTAATAAGATGGATTCTTAAAAAAACTGCCTTTTTGGTGTGTCCTAACTAGAATGAAATTTGGTTTCAAGTCTGGTTACTAATTTTCATTTGTTTTATTCATTCAACGTATGCATCAATTAACAAAACCTCTTGAAATCACACACTGACATTCTAAAGCCACAGTTATCTCATTCTGACCACAAAAGCACTTCCATGCCTAGACGCAAAAAAAAAAAAAAAAAAGAAACCAAAAAACTAACCTGACCTAACCTCCAAATCCTCTCTCCTTACCCTCTGCCATGCGCACTGTAACAACCCATGCTGCTTCATGGATTGATGGCTGTCCCCACAAACCAACACGAATCTTTTCAGCATGCTTTGTCCTCACTCACACACTTCCTAGGAAAACTTCCCAGGAGGTAGAAGGATCAGTGAGACTGCATAGTAACCTTTCTGTTATAACCTTATACTAAGATTTGCATTTGACCTCAAGATTTTAGGAAGATATCTTGAGAGCGCATGTACTAGAGCATTGTGGAAATTAGGATAGTTGTTTGCAATTATTTGGATTCACCTACAATAATCGCTATTACGCAAATATTGGAGTGATTTTTATTAAGATCTATGTGGATGGAAGTGTTAATCATGCCTATGTTGGTATGATTCAGGTGAAAGTATTTTTTGGGACTAGACTTCATCTGACAAACTATCAATCAGATAAAGAAGATCTGAAATAATATTTTGACTAATCTAGGTCATTAGAAGAGCTATGTCAATAAAAAGAAAAGACTGTTATAATTCCTAGAAGGAGAGCACATATTTAGGAAGTTATTTGTATGCCCTGGATAGGTAAAGTCATTACAGTTTAGAAACAAAATCTACATTTTATAGATCTTTTTTAGGTCCAAGGTTGAGTAGGTTCAGTAGTATACCAAATAAGTTTACCTCCACGCGTGTCAAAGATTCACGATGTATTCCATGTGTCAAATTCAAAAGAGAAAAAAATACAACTCTGATTCTAGTCATATACTAGAATCTGAATCCATATGACTATGGAATAACTTAATGTTTGGGGTTATCACTAGTGCAAATAGTAGATAGAAGTGTGAAGCAACTTTAAGGAAGATCTGTCTCTTGTGTAAAAGTTGCATGAGGTAGAGAAGGATCCAATGAGGGTACGTAGGAGTTAGAGTCAACTATACGGAAGGACTAAATTTTGAAGGCAAAATTTATTTTAAAGGGGGTAGATTGTAACGACTTGTCTTTTTAACATTATTATGATAAAATAATTAATTGTGAGCAATTTATAGAGATTTTGAAAAATCTAACAGAGATAGATATGATCACATTGACATAAGGATTCTGTAAAAAAAAAATGAAAATTAATTTTTTTATTATTAAAAATTCAATATAATAGTATTTTAATCGAGGATATAGAATGAGACCTTATAATTAGTATAAGGACATAAAAAAATAATGATAAGATTGAATGAATATTTTTAACATAGTAAAATTATTTCAGTAGCAATCGGGTACCAAAATGGTAATAATTGGTATACCGAAATGGTAATAACTGGTACACTCAAACAACAAAACTAGTCTAAATAATGACTATTATTAGATCTCAAATAATTATTAGTTAGGAAAATTAAATAAATATAGACATTTCTAATACGGATACAATATAAATTGATCTGACAAAAGTAATACCCATTACTTTCTCTCCAAGCAAAGCATTTCTATATAAGAAAAATTAAAAAAAGACCACATTTCCTTGACTTTCTGCACAAGTTCATGTTGCTTTCTCCTTTCCTTCACTTTCTTCCATTTTTGCTTCTTGAAACTCCATGAAACCACTTCTTGAAGGATTTTCTTAAATAAACACATAAACTAGTTCAAGAACACATCCTCTTCATCAAACTCAAGCCAAAACCTTATTTTTCATCATCAAACATGTCCAACCAGCAGCAAAAATAAAGGCTGAAAAGTGGGTTCAAGCTTGATTTTAGAGAAGAAAAAGCTAGAGAAAGTTTAGCAAAAGCTTGGAAGAAAGGTAGAAAAATTTTAGTCTATTGCTTTGTGATTATTTGGCTATAATTGCTAGATAAAACTCTTGAGATATGTTGAAATTAAGTTGCTGAAATGTGAAATTATTTCAAGAAGCATATGTTTATGAACTTGATAAAGATGTTTAAAATTATGCTTACTAAATCTAAAACTAAATTTTAGAATTTATGATTACTTGAGTTGTGATGAAATCATTCTTGAAATATGTTTGAAATTTTGTTGATGAAATCTGAACTTATTCTCAAAGATTCATATATATGAGTTTGATAGAAGTAAAAGATGCTCTCAATAAAAGTCTTGAGGATTAAGTTAATAGATTTAAGAAATTTATAAAGAAACCAAAGAGAATTTTAGTTCTTCAAAATGATTGCAAAATCTGGAAATTTAACCAGAATATTAATAGAAATAGTTTTGAAAAATATGAAAGATTGATATTTTGAGGTATGATGCTAAAGTTTCATGAAAAGTATGATATTTTGACCTATAGAAGAAAAGATCTAAAATCTAAGAAAGACACTTGGTTTAATTTTCTGAATTTTTTAAGAATTACTAAGTAAGAAATCTTATAAGTTTCTATACTCAATAAGTCTCATAAAAGACTAGTAGATTTTATAGAAAATCTCATAATAATGTACCACATTTTGCAGGATTCATTTCATAAAAATCTACCAAATTTTATAGAAATTCCCATAAAATATTTAGTTGTTTGTTTTCAGAAAATCTCATAGAAATTAAAGAGAGACCTTTGAAATAGAATATGAATATCTTATAATACTTTAGGAGATTTTTAACAGAATATTTCATAATACTCTAGGAGATTTTTAATAGAATATCTTGTAAAACTTCACGAGACCTCAGAAGATTTTTAAGAGAACACATACAGAACATCTCAAAAGAATTTTGAAGATTCAAAGAGAAAATATCATAAGAGTTTAAGAAGATTTCAAGGAAATATCAAAGAAGAGTATAAGAAAACCAAATCTTAAAAAGAAAGGGGAAGTAAGAAAATAAGCCTTACACAAAGAGAGGGAATTCAAGAAAAAATGTTTTATGTAATAATCAATTGCTTAGTGGTAAGTTCATCGATTCATGGGTAGTAGTAGATGTGCTACGCTCTTAGAACTACATCAGGGTGTAAACGCGATGACGTTACATCGTTTATGAGAAAAGGGATGTACTGAGGATAGCATGGCAATCTAGATGAGATATAGTAGACATACTCCATCTAGTGAACTATATCAGAATGTAATCACGACAACGTTACATAGTTGACAATACGATCCAGAGAGAAGTATATCAGAAGAGTCCTATGAGTTTTACCATTAAGCCTAAACTTTCTAATAAATCTCGTAAAAATCAAAAGAGAAATTCAGCAGAGAAATATCATGAGAAGTTAAGATATTTTGAACAGAATTTCTAAAAAGAATTAAGAAGATTCTGAAGAGAATATCTCATGAGAAATTCAGGAGACTTAACAGAGAAAATCCCAAAAGAGTTTCAGCAGATTTTCAAAAGAAGAGTCTCACAGAAATTCAGAAGAATTCTATGAGTTCTACTATTAAGCCTAAACTTTAATAATAAGACTACGACAAAGAAGTAATTCTATCAAGCCTAAATTTTAATAAGAAGATCATGTTAAAGAAGATGCATCTTGTTGTATAGGTAGTACAAATCAATTCATATAAGCCATCCTCAACTGTATAGTCCCATACATATACATTCTTAGGATCCCTCTCATTCAGGTGTGTAATCAGTTTATTCATGTACCCCTCTGCTTAGAGGACCTCGAGAGGAGCCGCTACTTGTCCGTGCCTTCTTTGCATCGGCGATCACTCCTCGCCCTCATCCCCGGGCGTTATATGCCCACCAGCTTCTGCTTGGTTCATCCTCGAACCACACCGTACTAGGAAAGGCATGACTCTGATATCATTTGTAACAACCTATGCTACTTCATGGATTGATGACTGTCTCCATAAACTAACACGGGTCTTTTCAGCATGCTTTGTCTTCACTCACACGCTTCCTAGGAAAACATTCCAGGAGGTCACCCATCCCAAAATTGCTCCAGGTCAAGCACGCTTAACTGTGGAGTTCTTTTAGTTTGGGCTACCAAAAAGAAGATGCATCTTGTTGGTATAGGTAGTACAAATCAATTCACATAAGCCATTCTCAACTGTATAGTCCCATACCTATATAGTCTTAGGATCCCTCTCATTCGGGTGTGTAGTCGGTTCATTCATGTACCCCTCCGCTTAAAGGACCTTGCAAGGAACCGCTCCTTGTCCGTGCCTTCTTTGCATCGGTAATCACTCCTCACCCTCATCTCCGGGCGTTACACGCACTCTCTTCTCTTTTGCACATTCTCTCATCTCTTCTTTGTTTTCTCTCTTCACTGCTTTTTTGTTCTTTCTGTGATGACTGTCAAATTCTCATTGTCCATTAACACCGCCATGACCATGACCAATGACCATGACCCGTTCTCTATCAACTCTGCCAGGTACTCTTTTCCTATTCTCCATCCATCAATTCTTCTTCTGCTCCTTATTTTCTCCCTTTTTTATTCTCACTTCGTTTATGGGTTGTCTGATGGGTAAAGTTTCTTTCTTTCTGAAAATTATTTTTGGTCATTTCATTTGCGAGGTTGGTATCAAATTTTTTATTTTGTAAATCTGATGATGTGCTTGAATTGTTTTTGGCTTATGATGTGAGGAAAGAGCATAGATGGTAGCGGGGTAAAATGATGAACTGAGAAGAGAAAAAGGGAACCTACCTGGTGGCCACAACTACAGTAAGCATAGAGAAAAGATGGAAGGCAAGTACCAGCAACTCAACCTGTATCTTTGCTGTCTACGATCAGTAACCCTTCGAGATTTCTCCGGTGAGATCATGCCACACACGCCCACTCGTTCCAGTCGTCATCCCTCACCGAGTGGAAGGGTTTCACTAACGATCCCTTTTGGTCTGTCATCTGATCCTTCCTCACCATTTAGGTGCTGCTCTTGCCACCGTCTATGCTTTTTCCTTGCATCAGGAAGGAAGAAACTTTACTAATAACCCATGATTGGCTAAAAAAAAAAAATTAAAGCATAATGTCAAATTTACAAAATAAAAAATTTGATACCACCCCCGCAAATGAGATGGCCAAAAATAATTTTCAGTCTTACTTTTTATCGCAAACCCCACGTAAAAAAAAATAAAACTTTACAATCAGATAACCCAGAAATGAAGTGAGAATAAAAAGGGGAAAAAAAGGAAAGAGAAGAAGAAAAATTGATTGATGGTGAATAGGAAGAGAGTACCTAATAGAGTTGATGGAGAATGGGGTCAAGAGCCAAATCTGGTTCAAAGCTATGGAGGAGAAGTCGCAAGTCATGGCCATGGCAGTGTTAACGGACGGCATGATCTAAATTGTATAAAATTGCTAGAAGGGTAGAATAGGAAAACTGAAATTGGACATCAAATGAATTCCTTTTATTAGTAGTGATAGATTATTAGTAGTAATAAGTAATAGATAATAGATTAACAACATTAGTTCTAAAATCATGTTTAAAAAGGTTACTTTTAAAATTCTAATAATCTATACCATTAAATAAAATGGATTTTTAAAAAAATTGTCTTTTTGGTGTCTCCTAACTAAAATGAAATTTGGTTTCAAGTTCGGTTACTAATTTTAATTTGTTTTATTCATTCAACATATGCATCAATTAACAAAACCTCTTGAAATCACACACTGACATTCTAAAGCCACAGTTATCTCATTTTGACCGCAAAAGCACTTTCTTGTCCAGATGCAAAAAAAAAAAAAAAAAAAAACCAAAAAACTAACCTGACATGACCTCCAAATCCTCTTTCCTCACCCTCTGTGATGGGTTGCATTTATGCATCCATTTCTCATCTTGACTTTAAATATTTTGCAATTGAATTATAGTTAATTGATGCTTAATTGATGAGTTTGTACTTTGTCCTCATTTTGCATTGTTGAGTAATTTCATGGTTATTAGCACTATTTTGAAGTAAATAATTGAAATTGGAAGCTAGTGCTTTTAATCTTTTGTGTGAGAATTTTTTTTACTATCAGGGACTCCCTATTGGTGTACCAAAGCAAAGAAAGGAACTTAGGACCTTCTCGAGATGAAAACAGTGTGGAGTGACATGGCTAGGACCGCTATAGTAGTCCTCAACTGCTATAGTGGTCCTCAACTGCTATAGCGGTTGACAGAGTGTGGACTTCCACCGCTTAGTGCATTTTGAAGGCAGGACAGCTATAGCGGTCATAAGTGAAGTTGCTTCAGCGCTGGGGAGGTAGTTTTGAAGGTAGGACCGCTATAACAGTTATAAGTGAAAATGCTTTCAACGTCACTACACGATTTGGTCCGCATATTGAATCACTTACAATTTAACTCCGTTTTATGAGATGAAAAAAAGGGATTTCATTCGTAACATTTATTTTATTTTAGTTTTTAGTTTTTGCTCTCTCTCTACTCCCTCTCTAGGGTTAGGAACTCTCAATCATTGTTTCAATTCTCACTTTAGATTTTAATTTGGCATTTTCTTTCAATAACGATTGTGAACCTCCCCTAAGGAGGAGTAATTCTTTTTCTTTGTGCAAGGATAACTGAAGATTAAGATTGTTCTTGAGGTTCCTAATTTTAATTGCAATTTGTGGTTGGTTTTTCTCTCCCTCTTATCTTTTCTCTTTAATATTGGTTGTGAGAATTATCATAATTGTATTTTTGAGGATTGCCAGATCGTGTGTCATTCGTATGCGTAATTTGGGTTCCATTGGGGTATTAAGTTGATTAATTAAATTACATCCAATTGGTAAAAGATTGGAATTAACTCCATTTGGGGATTAGGTTGCTACAATTGATAATTAAATTCGCATAGGTTCACAGAACCATGATTACGGATTACTAGTGCATATATTAGTAAAAGTGTGATTGTATGACCATTAAGTAGAATTGCATCATTGTTGTGTGATAACATGATTAATGAAAGTAACCACAACCATGAATTTATCTTTTGAACCAATGATTGAACAACTCCTAATCTGAAGGAATTCTTGTTCAGGTAATTCTTTCCATTATATTTTCTCAATTGAATTTTGCTCTCAATAATTCCAAAAACCCCTAATCTCTTGAATCAATTAGAACACTTCCTTGTAAGACGACCTGGATTGCACTCTAACTGCATTTTTGGTGTAGTTTATTTAGTTTAATACTTTTTAATTTGTTGCAGGTAGCGACAGTTTGCATCACTCTACCATACGCACTCTCTTGTCTTTGCACATTCTCTTATCTCTTCTTTGTTTTCTCTCTTTACTACTTTTCTATGCCTTCTGTGATGACCGTCAAATTCTTGCCATCCATTAACACAGCCATGGCTGTGACCAACAACTTCTCCTCTGTAGCATTAAACTAGATTCAGTTCTTGATCCTATTCTCGATCAACTTTGCCAGGTACTCTTTTCCCATTCTCCATCCATCAATTCTTCTTTTCCTCCTTCTTTTTTTCCCTTTTTTTTATTCGCACTTCGTGTATAGGTTGTCTAATTGGTAAAGTTTCTTTCTTTTTGACGTGGGGTTTGCGATAAAAAGTAAGACTGAAAATTAATTTTGGTCATTTCATTTGCGGGGTTGGTATCAGATTTGTATTTTGTAAATCTAACGATGTGCTTCAATTGTTTTTGGCCCGTGATGCTAGGAAAGAGTGCAAACGGTAGTGGGAACAACGCTTAAATGGTGAGGAAGGATCAAACGGTGGACCAGAAGGGAACGGGCGGACGCATGTGACGAGGGAAGACGACGGGAACGAGCGGATATGTGTGGCGAGATCTCACTGGAGAGAGCTCGGAAGGTTATAGATTAGGCAGTGGAGGTCAGGGATCAAACGACAAAGATATAGGTCGAGTTTCTGGTACTTGCCTTCCAACTCTTCTCTATGCTTGTTGCAGTTGTGGTCAACAGGTAGGTTCTTTTCTTCTTTTTTCAGTTGATCATTTTACCAAATCTATGACCAAAGCAAGTAATTATTTTGCCCAAACATTGATTTTTTTCCAATTTTGTTTACCAAATTGAAAGGGAGCAAATAATTTAGTTTTGAAGTATAGAATTACCAGTGGCTGAAAGTGATGTTTATTTCTTTATTCATGGTTTTTATTGTTTTTATTTTATTTTATGCAAATGCTTGGCTTTTGACTTAAGCAAATGTCTTTTGAGTTCTGAATTAAAAGACTAATTTTTCCTTACTTAAATGAAAGAAAAAAAAAACTGAAAAGGTTCATTGGTAAATACATCAAGAATGCTATCTTATGTTAGCATCCATTTTAATTCTTAGAGACCAAATATAGGGTACTCAAACAGGATATATGGAGGTTATGTGGAAATATATCAAACATATATTTCTTGCACCAAGGAATAATTTATCTCATCAAAGAGGAAATCACATTTTTGTTGAATTGAAGTACATCATTTTTTTGGCCAAATTGTGAATGTTGAAGTTGTGTAGTTGATGTTTGAAAAGATTTGGATGCTGAAATTTCCATCACATTGGTTACGTGTTTTTATTTGTAGTATACATTTTATGGAAAGTTCATGAACATTTTAAGCACTTATTGTTAAGCCAATTTCTTTTTTGTTGTTTTTAGATATGAAAAGCAAATTCTTTTAGGTTTTTGAGGCCTACTAACTGATAGTAGCTAGAACTTAATCAGTAATATCTAGTGGCAGCATGCATATTGCATTTTTCATGGTGCATCTCATGCATGCTATTGCAAATAACAACCCATTTACTATATTTTACAATCCAAGGTACTATTTGGCCTGTATGTATTTTGATTTCATTACGACGAATAGCATTCATTGAATATTTGTGACAACCTCTTACACAAATTGTTCAATTTAACAAGGTCAACCCCTCTGAATTTGTTATTTTATTGGCCAAGTATAATAAAGTCATGTAAACTGAAGTTTCACTTGGAATGAGATTTAAATTGATGTTTCAGACAAAGGAGTCTAGAATTCATAGATATATGGGTACAATAACTGGGATCAGTAACTTGGACCCAGTCCGATGGAAAATTACCAATGGCGTAATCTCCAAGGTATTACTGAACCATTTATTTGAAGCAAGAAACGCCTTATTTTGATAACAAACATATATGATTATAGACAATTTTGTTTTGGATTATTTCTTATTTTAAGGAAATTGTAGACTATTTTGCTGGTGCTTTTAGTTTTCATATATTGAAAAGTTTTTTATTCGCTTGGTTTGAGGTAACTTATAACATCCGTTTTGGTTGTGATGTCTACAATCTACATGTTCTTGGTCATCTGTTCCCTGTAGTTATAGATTGCACCTTACTATAGTAATATTTGATCGCTTTGTTAGCTTATTGAGGCTGTGATCTTTTGAACTATTGATAGGTTGGATGTGATGAATCAATAGACGGTGAACACCTAAGCGGAGTTTCAATATGGGAAATTGAACCAGTTGTGACTCATTAATTTTATGCTCGCTACCTCCATTTTTTAGGCCCAAGTTCCCTAAGGAACTAGGAATGCCAAGTAGCAGGAGTTTCCATTCAAAGATTTTCTACTCTATGGTTTATTCATTGTTTAGCAAAAACTTTTCACCCATTCCTTGACATGTTATGTATGATAATGGTGACTGATGGTTTCCATTAATTTTGCAGATGATAGGTATACTTCATGTAGTTGTGTATTTTACTTAATTAATGCGGTTGCTATTATTATTGTTGTAATGAAATTAAAGAACTTTTATTATATTGAGTTCTTTCTTCCATTTGGACAATATTTGTGACTACTTGAAATGTAGCAGGGAAGTGGCCTCCAAGTAGGTTGAGGCTTGAAGGTTGCCCACTGATATCTATGTGCTTGGGTAAGTTATTGAGTAATTGAATATATGATAAGTTGCCTTCTTTAGTTATACAAAAGTTCATGATGAGAAATGTTTTACATTTTGTTGGTCTTAGGTTTCAAGGAATTTTACCTTTTCAATGTTGGTAACATTTTGGAGCCAAAGACAATGGCCTTGCAAGAAAGTCACTAGCCCTTATTAGGAAGATCTTGAACAGCCTCCCTAGGACAAGTGTGGATGCCACACTCTTTCACTGCTCTCTAATCTTGAGGTATCCTTGGGATAACTGGGAAAATGGCTATGCCACACTCATTTTTTCAATTGAAGCTTATTTTGAGGGATCAGTGAGGTAGATGGCAACTTCTTTCTTCCATTGGAAGAAGTACGAGAATAGATAATGACATTTCACTCTCGATTTTTTTGTAAGATTATTATAAAGGATATGATGTGGTCTTTTTATCCTCAACTTTTTTAATACATTTTTTTTATCCTTGACTTAACTGTACAACTTTGGTTTGGAAATTTTTTTTAATATTTCTTTGTTCTTCAACCCAACATGGTTTAAGCACTCACTAAATCTTCAATTTGATAAATATGAATGCAAAAGGTTATGAAATAGTAAATAAATAGGTTAAATTCCAAATTGATCCTCTATAAAAGGACAAATTAGTCCTTTAAGAATGGAAAAGAAACTATTTTTAACTGTGCACAATTAAACAAATAGGATAAATTAGTATCTTCTTAATATCTTGCTTAACTTATTTGTTTTATTTTTTTCTTACCCTAATTGTATTATTATTTAGGGTTAATTTAATTTATTTTTAAAATTATTAGTGATTAATTTGTTTTATTTTAATCATGAGGTATCAAGGCAGACATTTATTTTCTTTAAGGGCTAATCTATTGATATTATTTTCATGAAAAATCAAATTGTGGGTTTATTTTAAAACAATTTGTTGAAAATAATTGTTATGTCCACTAAAATCAAAACAAAATTTACCAAAATGAACATTTTGTTAAAAAATTGGATGGAAATAACTTATTTTCTTAGTTTTAGATATGTAAATTTTAATTAATTTCAGCTAAACTTATTTTACAATAAATATACTAACCATACTTTATTTGCACAAAATGCAGTAAAATGAAGAACGTTTTAGATATTTGATCACTTTCTGGCCTTCCAATTAAATCGGAGTACGATCAAGTACAATTGGAATAACATTTAAAGAAAACATGTCACGTAACTTTCGAAAATACATTATTTGAGTGTGTGAAATTGATATTCATTTCTTTTACTCTTTTTTTGTTTGGTATTTGGACATGTTACTTTATATTTAAATATTTGTTTTTATTTTAATAAAGTTGTAATATGTAATATTTAGTGCTAAATATAATAATTTTCAAAAAATAAAAAGGTGACTTGATAGTTATCCCCATATTTCTCTCTTCATTTTCACAAACCAACACCAATAAAAAAAAATGCGACTCAACAGGCATGACAATTATCCCTAGCAACATATTACAACTTCTTTCTCATATAGTAGTCTCATTGAGTTTTATCTGCTACTATTGTGCCATATGAAATCTTTAACACTAATTATAATGATTCTTAAAAATAAAAAACGGTGAATAAACAATTATTCTCATATTTCTTTCTTCATTTTTACGAACCAATATCAATAAAAAGACGACTCGACAGGCATTGCCGTGCCTGTCGAGTGTTTGAGGTGGTTATTTTTGGTATCCAATTTTTCTTGCCATTTTTGCCCTTATCAATAATGTTTTAAAATTGTGATTTATTCACCAAAAAATGTAAATCGATATTTGTTATTTTTTGTATTTCAATTTACTAACCAACCTACCCATTATCCAATTTCCAAATTTCTAAAATTGCATGTACATCTCTCTCATTTTTGTCTACCTTATTTACAATTCCCAAAACCTTCATTCTTCTTTTTCTTTTATAGTTTATTCATGGCTTGGTACTAATTCTATTTGTCTTTCATTATTCTAATTATTTTTTATTTTAGGAAATCATAATTATTTCACTATTTTATCTCATTGTTGTGCTTGTAGTTGATTAGGCTATAGCCTTGGGAAATGAAGCAAATGTGTTGATGATATGCATTTAAGGATCCAATTTTAGACACAAGTTTATGATTCAATGTTAATGTGATCTTGTTTTATTTATTTTGCTATAGATCCCAATTCAATTGTTAATTCCACTTCGTGTACGGCTATAGGAGATGCTCGATGCTTAGAAATTTCACCAGATAGATATGGAACGAAACTAATAATGGTGCAAGTTTGTTGTCGCTTGGACTTTATTTTGAATGAATTTTTCAAAATGTTCAACTGCAAATTGATTTTATGACTAATATATATGTATTTTTTTCGTATTTTAAAATGTTATAATTGCAATTTCTTTTTAGGTTCAACCTGGATGATAAAGGTACATTTATTACTCTATTTAACTATATTGATGTTCAAAAAATAGAAAATGTGGCTTGACGGGTGTAACACCCTAACTTTTAAGCTAATACGCTCGAGTCACATTCTGGTTAATTATTAGTTGTTACGCCTTTGTTTCAGAAATTAACTTATTCTTCTTTAAAATATGAGTAATAAAAATACGACTAATTTTTTTTTTTTTTTGAACTTTAAAACCAAAATGCGAGCCACGTGTGTATGTAGATATCGGTCAATACACGTATAATAGTAGCAATCACATAAATCTCATTATAATATGTATAAAAGCCATGTCACATACCAAATTATCGTATCATATCTATGACATAATAGCGATGTTGTATATACATAAAGGACATCCAAAGATATTAAATCCACTAATGAGGTTGCACATATACTAAACCAAAACTAAACATGATTATCACCAAACTAGACTAGCCTCCACTACATGTCCATTGAAGGACTAGGCTACGCAAAAGTATAAGGGGATGAAAAGGAAAGTTGTCTTTATGCTTCCACTGCGACCCTTTGATCCGGCTCGTAGCGTATCTCCTACGTCCTTGCCTCACAGAAAATTACGAGCAATGCCATTATCCTCATCTAGAGATGACACGGAATAAAAAGGTGGGATGAGAAACTTATTCAAGATTCTCAATAGGGCTTCCCGACTCTAACACAGGTGTCATCGTCATCATCCCCAGCCACTTCAGTTTTTATTATGAAAGAGATGTATATGCATAAGGTTCAATTTTAATCTTCAGTTTTCATTATGAAAGAGATGCATATGCATAAGGTTAAATTTTAATCTTCTCAAAATCCTTTATTCGAAGTGGTGTCTTTTAGCATGGGTCTTAGTGTCATGAATGCAACAATTATCTCATGTATGCATGACAATACCTTAGGGGCATAAGTAACACAAGCAATTAGCACAAGCATACAAATTTATAACTCAACATAATGCTAGGTATATAAGCAAGTGATAAGCTAAAGGGCTAAAGTCACCTAGCACATATCACATGATTAAATGCACCAATAGGAGAATGATGTATGTATATGCACCTTTGCTTTACTTTCTCATAACTGAATTATTAAGTTCTTTTCATAATAACCACCCTCTTAAATAACCATTCTAAGCTAACCATCTCACCTTCCCTGGTGATTTTATAATAGCCACCAAAACATCACCTCACTGATCGCCTAGGATGAGCTCAACCTAACTAGCTGTCGCTAGATTGAATATGGGGTAATAGAGGGGGGTAACACATCACTTCCTTTCTTTAACTTATCATGAGTATGCAACTTCTTTTGGATCACCTTTTATAACCTTTAATTCGGGGAGTCCAAAGGATCACTTCCTTATTGGATCACCTCTCATAACCTTTAATTCGGGGAGTCTAGAGGATCATCTTCGTGTATCTTATGTCACCTTTAAAACTTAGCATGTTAGATAGAGATGCACGCATGAACGCATAACTTTATATATCATCAAAACTTATCACATAACATTTCATGCTCATAAATTCCATAGATTTTCTTAAGTTCACAAATTTGGCAAAAATCCGGCAGCATAATGACTAAAAACGGAGTTTCCCCAAATTTGCTACCTATCAACAAACACATCAATCATGCATATTAATAGCTCAATAATAATCATGGAATTCCATAATAAATCACATAATCATCTCTTACTTTCATACATCTATCAGCACATATCATCATCATTTCTGCTGAAAGATAAACATGCTCCTACCCAGTATGCTAGAAATTATGGACCGAACTCAGCTAGTGCACATGCTATCCTTATCAACATAAGGTATACATACACAGGTAGGGCAATAAAGATCATCATTAAGCACTTTATACGAAAGTGTACCCGGTTTACTATAATCGCAACATAGTCCTGCACGGGTTAAAACTTACGACCTGATTTGATCTAATTACCGAAATTAATTTTCCAAGCACCTAAGGGACCTTCCCCAAAGATTTTCACTAAAGTAAAACCTCATAAATATTTTCAAATGTTGCTGGACAGCTTTGGGCAGCGTTTTAAAAAGATCGTTTCGGGGTTTTAGAAATTGCGTTTTTGACCCTTTCTAATTACCGGTTTTCCCAAAAATGCCAAAATTAGTTCTTACCACCACAATTGGAATTTTTTACACTTGAATCCAGTTTTCAAACAGAATTTTTTTCCAAAACAAAGTTACTAAAATAGTAGCTATAAAATCTGAAGTTTTAGAAGTCACAAAACACGTTTTCGGTTCTTTCTAGTTTCTAGTTTTTCTTAAAAATGCTCAAAAGTGATCTTTACATCCACTACTAGAAATTTATACATATTTAACTCATTCCAAACATCTCTTTACAGAATTTTAAATGCCAAGGCAGTAGCAAAAATCCATTTTTCTAAAAGTAACCGAAAATTGTTTCTTTGACCCGTTCTTGTTACTAATCTTTCCTAGGATGTCAAAAACAATTTTTGCAATAAGAGATAACAATTTTTACATGTCTAATCCCATCCAAACAGAACCTTACAGAATTAAGAAAGCCAAAACAGTGGCCAAAAACTTGGTTCCAAAATCATTTGAAAATCATATTTTCTAAGACTTTCATGACACTAGTTTTTCCTCATTACTTGATTCAAGATCAAGGAAGCACTTGAAACTATTTTTTACCTCTTTGAATGCTCAAAATCAAAACCAAACATAGACCATTGATCAAAATTCAAGAATAAGCCTTTGACTCACAAAAATACCATTTTTATTTTGCTTTGTAGCAAAGCTTCTAAATCACAACTTTTAAGAGTTCAAAGACATAGAGCTTGAGCCATAAAATCAAATAAAACTCATCTCAAGCCCAACATTTTGTCATGGCCAAAGTGCATATGCATTGAGTATGGCCATGATTTAAAATTTTGTTTAAGATCCAAGGACAAGTTTTGAGCTTTAAGGTCTTAGGTGATAACTTGAAAATAAACATGCTATGCTTCTTATTTTTATCACCAAGATTTAAAAGTGTGCTCAAAAGTAAATATGCTATGCAAATCCACTTTTATCTTCAAGATTAAGGTGATAGCACAAAAGTAAACATGCTATGCAACTTATTTTTATCTTCATGGTTAAAGTGATGACATCAAAAGTAAATATGCTATGCACTTCATTTTTATCTTCAAGTTTTAGGGTAATGCCTCAAAACATAAACATGCTGTGCAAACTCATTCTTATCTTTAGATTTAGGTGATATCATAAAAGTAAATACGAATGCAAGCTCATTTTACATCTTGTTCACTTAAAGCTCAAAAACCTTACAAGATTAGTTCTTGCTCCTAGTAGATCTTAAACATTAATGAGCTTTAGAGTACATCCACACCATGGTTCCAAGAACCTTATTTCTTGGACTCACCATCAAGCTCAAAACAAAGAAAAAAGAGAAGAAAATAATCAACAACATTTCATTTTTATGTTTTTCTTTGAAACCGAAAATAAAAGGAAAATAAGAGATGAAAACCAGAAAACAAAGAACCAAGAAGAACAAAAACTTAGGCTTTAGAGATCTTAAGGTTGGTGATGTCAAACCACCATCAAAGATACTCATCATCAAGCCATGGCTCCAACACTTCATTTGCAACCAAGAAGCAAAAACATAGAGGAAAGAAAACCAAAAATCGAAAATATACATAAAGAAGAGGAGATCCAAACCAAAACATAAAGAAAGGACAAACCAAAAGAACTAGTCTAGCCAACCAACAAAGAATCCGAAAATAAAACAAAGAAAAACAAAGGAACTCAAAACAAAACCCTACCAAAGATCTTGTCTTGAAGGAAAGGAAGAAGCTTGGCCTCTTGTAAAGGAAATGAGAAAAAAATCTTCTCTTGAAGGCAAAGTGGTTTCGACCATAAAGAAAGAAAAGAGAGGAAGGATTTTTCTTGTGTTTTTGAGCTTAGGAATGGAAAGGTTGTGTGTTTAGGAGGTGGTTTATGGTGGTGGTGTTGTGGTCTAAGGTGGAGAGGTGGTGAAGGAAAAAGCTTTCTTAGTAGTAGAGGCGGAGAAGGAAACTTGAGCTTGGGAGAAAGTATGAACACTTTTTTGACACAAGTGTTTCTCCAAAAAAGTGAATGGTAAAGAATGAAGATTTTGGGTTGGAAATAGAATAAATATGATGGTAATTTTGGGGGGAGGAAAAATATCTCTTCTAAGTGCATCATCACATGGAATGGTGTAGGAATGGCTATGTATGGGCTTGGGTATGGTGTAAGAGTGGCTAGGTATGGTGTAACGCCCCGATTTCTTTGTCTGAGTAAAAATGACCAAAATGCCCCTAAGGTCATTTTTCGACCTGGAATTCGAGGAAAATCGGTTCAACAGCCCTCAAAGGGCTAACTCAATATTTGAAGGAGATTAGATGGTGTGTAAATCGTTTCGGGAGCGAAAAGCTCATTTTCTGAGATTTCGGGTCAAAATGACCAAAATACCCCTATTGTGTTTTACATGGGTACGAGTGCCGGATGAGCCCGAAACTTCTCCAGATAGTTTTAAATGATGTTTTTATGTATTACGTGACATCAGTTTTAGTCCTGGTGGTCCTGGGCAGTATTTTAGCAAAATTACGATTTTACCCCTAGCATAGTGTTTTTAAGTTTAATCACGTAATTAAGCAAACCTAAGCAATATTAGGCTCTAATAGATGATTAACTAATTTTCTTAATTAATATAGAGTCAAAATAATTTATTAAAGTTAATTAAAACCTAAAATTGCTTAAATTAAACTCAAACCTCTTTTTAAATTCAAGATTCCTAGTCATGGAATCTTAAATAGTATTTTCTCTCTCCAATTCCTTAAATTAAGAAATTGTGTCTATATTGTTTATGCATAAAATGAATTTAAATATCTCTAATGATGTATGAGCACTCCCTAATCATATCATGAAATTCCTAATTACCTTCTTAGTTACCTAAACACTTGCTTAGTAACTCCTAACCTTAAACCTAATCTAAATTACACCTAAACACATCATTAACACACATTTAGATGAAACAATTCTCTCACCCCATGGGCTGTCCAGGCTAGCCGAAACCCCTCCCCCACATTCTCCACATGTTTGAAATTCAAACACTCAAAGAACCATGCCTTGGACCATGTTAACACCTTACCTTACACCATACTTGATCATACTTCCAACCATGCTTTGAATGACTAGATGAATGAGATATTTTCCCTCCCGTTTTACTGTCCAAACCGTCAGCCTTCCTCCTCCACTCATAATGATGTATTTCATTTCAAATTTTAAAAGAAAACACCTCAAAGACTATGCTTGAAACCATGCTTAAGCTCATGCCTATCATACCTTCAACTATACTTTGAATGACAACTTGTAAGAGATATTTTCTTTCCCCCAAGGCCATGTAGTCTATGGCCAACACCCTTCCTTCATACCCCATTATGTTGTTGTTTTTCTATAAATACCTTGCTTGGATGAGCTTGGTTACACTTTAGATCACTTGTCAAGTTTTAGTTTCTAGCATTATTGCAAGTTCTTCCTTTTTTGAGCTTTCCTTCATCTTCATCTTCTTCATCTCCTGTTTGAATCACAACCTCAAACCACCACACCACCACCTTGAATCATCTACTAAACACTTAGACTTTCATCCTCAAACACAAGCTCACCCAAAACACATCTCCTTTCCTTTTCTTACCTCAAGGCCGAATCATCACCATCACATTAGGGGAGTTTTTCTTCTCATTTTCATCTCAAAGATCAAGTTTTCTTCTTTCTCGCAAGATTTCCTCGGTAGGGAGTTGTTCTAAAGTTTTTATTTACTCAAAAATACTTTGTTCTTAAAGGAAAATATTATTTCTCTTGGTTTTCTTTTCGGTTTTGCTTCCTTATTTCCTTTTTGTTTTTGGCCTCAATGGCCTTGTTTCATTATCATGATAGCTTGATGATGAGTGTCTCAAGATGATGACTTTGAGTTCATCTCAATGAGACCTTTAAAGCTTGAGTTTTCTTCCCTTAAAGTTCTATCTATTCTACTTAGCTCACTAATGTTTTCAACTTAAGAAAATAATTAAGGATTTCAAAAAGCCCAAGGCCTACCCTTGTCAACCTTAAAGTTGGCTAGCACGTTCTAGAATTTACTCTAGATAGGGGTGTTGGGTACTTAATAAAGAATATGATGTATTTTCCTTTTCATTTCCTTGTTTGGTTTCGGTTTCCTTATTTCCTTTTCCTCTAAAGTGATGTTTTGAGTTTATTTCCTTGAGTTTGATGATGATGTTCAAGAACCATGAAGTTTCTTTGAAAACTTGGTTCAAGAACTCTAAAGCTTACTTTGTTTGGTTGAGATAAGTGTTAGGTTGAGATTTTGTTTCTCTAAAAGTCTTGTATGAGCTTTAAGTTGAGATAAAAAGAACTTGCATCCATATTTATCTTTGTGTCATCACTAAATGTTCAAGATTAAAGAATGAACTTGCATCCTCATGTTTATGTTTAAGTTATCACTAAATCTCTAAGATAATAATGGACTTGCATAGCATATTTATTTTATGCTCTCACCTCATAACAAAGAGTAAAACAAAGTGCATTGCATATTTAAATTTATGTCATCATTTAAGAGATTTAGAGCTCATAGACTTGCCCATTATCATCTCAAATAAAGTTTGGAAATGAATGTGTTTTACTCATTTGATTTTTGGCCATGTGATGATGATGAACTTAGTGAAAAATTCATCTAATCACAAGTGCCAAAACTTTTTTCTCATATTTTTTCCTAAGCTTAGATGATCTCAAGAAATGTTTCAAGCATGATTTTATGATTTAAATCCCTCCTAAAGTTAATTTGAAATAGCTACTGCCCTCTTTGGTTTCATGGTGATTTTAATGAAACAAATTGTTCTCAAATGAGTTTTAGAAGCTTTGAAAAGGTTCCAAGAGAAACTAGTAATTTATTTGTGTTTGAAATAAAAGTTCTATGCATGATATGTTGACATTGATTTTGGTTCTGCCTTGCTTACTTGCTCACTGTATGTTGATGATTTAATTATGTTAGAATGTGTGTATTCATGTACTTTTGATGTTATAATTAATGTGAGAAAGTTAGAACAAGTTAGTAACTAGAAAAGAATTAAAATGTAATTTCTAGAACCCTTAGAATTGGAAATTCTGGATTCTGTTCCAGAAAGGATAGAAATTATTAATAATAGTTTATAATTAGTATAAATGTGTAGAAATTACTCATAATTGGTTTAGGAATTGATCCTAGTACCTTAGGCAAAGACCAAACTTAAAAAGAGTCAAAGTTGTGACTTCTAGGTACCCGTAATTAGCAAATTATAGATTCTGCACCATTGAGGTTTAGAGTTAGTTATGGACATAGAAATGAGTGAGGTCTACTTAGTCATGAACCTATAGGTACCCGAGAGGTTAAGTTGTGATGATAGAGAACTTAGATTTCAAGTTTAAAGGGCCTAAGGGTCAAAGCATAAGACATTGTAGAATCTTTGATGGAATGAGTATGTTATTTCAAGTGTGTTTGTGTTGATACATGTTCTACGATGAGTATGCTGGTGTGATCTTAAGTTTATCATGATTATAAGTTGAATGAGAAAGTACATGTATCATAAGTTGTCGTGGCATAAAGTAGATTTGAAAGAAATTCGGTATACAACTGTCATGCTATCGAATTTTTGTCAAATCAAATACTTGAGAATGTTTTTGAAAAGTATATGGGATAAAGTCCTAGGTGATATCGGTTCGGCTGAGCACCCCCAGGAACTGAATCCTAATGTGACATAGCACTGAGACGTACTTCTCCCACTCTGGTAAGGAGGAGGCAAATCCGTGAGGGTATGAGTGGATGCAGCCTACCAAAGCGGAGAATTCGCTATGCACTAGATGCCAGTAGAGGGTTTCAAAGAAGCAAATATTCCTATGAGAGGTGATCCTTAAGCCCCCTAGCCCGTACTCTAGTAGTCAGGATTTATTTTTATGATTTTGCTTATCAAGAGGATAAGTAAGAACTAGTGAGAACTAGTTGAGGTATAAGCTCATAACCTAGATGATGATTTAGGGTGGCCCCATGATGCTTAATACGAAGTTCTTAAGTGATGAGTTGAGAGAAGAGAAAGGTTTCACTTGAAAGTTTATAAATTGCCACTTTTTGCCGCTTATGTGTTTCTTGATTATAAGTTGATTGCTTGTTGCATAATCTATATCCATGCATTTATGATTTGCTATGTTGCATTCATGCACTAAGATTCATACTAAAAGGGATCAACCTTGGATAATTATATTTATAAACCTAATAATGAACTTTATATGCATGCTTACTTCTTTATAATAAACCCAAGGTTCCTGAGGATGTCTACGATGTAACCCTAGATAGGAGATACCCGACTGAGATTCTTTAGCAAGATTCTCACTCCCGTTTCTTTCTCCCGTCCTCTCCCGTCACATCTTCAGATCATGGTGACGTTCGTGGTTTTTGTCAACACTCCGATGTGGGAGGTGCACTTTGATCTGGATCACAGATCATACCATTTTAAGGGACGATGCACCGTTCAAGTCTTCATGTACATAGGACGTCCCTTTGCATATCCTGTACAAGGCTACCGATTTCCCTTTGGCAACGACCTGATCTTTGAGTGCACTCGCCCCTATGACGAGTAGATCCGATGCACTCACCCATCCGCCTTAGCTGTATGCGACTACCCGGAGTATGTACCTCGATCGAGGAGGTCGGAGATGGACCCATCTGAGGACTTGCTGATACACATCTACTCGGAGAGTTCTACCCCCATTCCCTCGTTCAAGCGAGAGGGAAGTGAGGAGACGGTGATGTAGCCGAGGTTAGTGAGGAGGGCCGAGATGCGCCCTCGTCACGGAGCACACATCCAACCGCCCAATATCCGTTCCCCCATCCGCTTGTTCACATCCGAGGAGCTCGTGCAGTTCCCTAGTTACATACCTTCGTCACCCGAGGATCACCGCCGCCAGCAATAGAGCGTCTCGAGGAGAGCTAGTGCACACACACATACACATATATAGATAGGATAAACCTTCTTTTGTTATGAGGTTATCCACTTTAGGCGCACTAGGGTAGAAGGGATTTTATTTTACATTTTCCTTGTATTTCCATTTCTGTTGTATTCTCTTTTCTGTTGTATTTGCATTATCATGTATCAAACTAAGTCCTACCTTCGGGTGGGCATATTATGAATACTAATGAAGTATTATCTTGATTTTCTATTATTTATTATTGCAAAGTTATTTGATGTTCATGATTATGCTTCCTTTTATATACTTGAGTTATACTTTATCATCGATGCTTATTCTAGTTCCACGCGGTTCTCACTTTACATTATGTTTAAAAAAAAAAAATTACCTATATTTTTCGCTAAGTATTTTAAAGAAAGATTTTAAAGAATGAGACTAAGGAGTAATAACCTAATGATTAACCTAAATATGTCCTAGGAATATTAGGTTAAAATTAGGATGTTACATATGGGCTTGGGTATGGTGTTCTTTGAGTGTGTAAGAAAAGAGATTTTGAGTTTTACTAAGCAATCTTAGGTCCTAATTATTCTCAATTAATTATTTTGACTCTAGATTAATTATTAAAATTAAATTACTTTTAATTAGAGCCTAATATCGCTTATGTTTCCTTAATCGTTTAATTAAGCTCATTATGCATTAATCTAAGGGTAAAAAGGTCATTTCACACCAAAACTCTCCAAAACCACCTGGACTCATCCAAACATAAAGCATTATGTAAAAACAACATTTTAAACTCCTGGGAAATCTTTCCGGCTCAGTCGACAGTAAATCCTGCGTAAAAACGCTACAGAGACATTATTGTCATTTTGTGCCGAAAGTCTAGAAAGTGAGATTTTCACCTCTGTTATTATTTCTTAGGCATCTAATCCCTTTCAATTAATAAACCAACCCTTCGAGGATGGCCCGAGTCGACCGTCCTCGAATTTCGAGTAAAAATAATCTCAGGGACATTTTGGTCATTTTCACACGGGAAAATCGTGGATCGCGATTTTCTCATGGATTGCTTTCTGATCCTCATGTAATTTATTTCCATTGTAGAAATAAACCTTTCAGGGTGGCCAGGGTTGGTCGGCCTCAGTTTTCGCACAAAAATGACCTAGGGGTATTTTGGTCATTTTTGCTAAGCAAGAAAAATTGGGGTGTTACAACGGGCATGACAACCGCTAGTAATGATAATAATCTATATCTATACATATATAAAGAGGATTGTCAATAATAACTACTTTTGGTGCACAACTTTTTTAATTCTAAAAATACCTTTCAAACACTTAAAGAATAACTACCATTAATAATAATTCCTCTAACTTCACATTTTTCAAATTATTTTTTAATTTATTATTTCTTTCTTAAGTATTTAGCAAAATAAAAAAAATGCAAATTGACTGGCATGCAAGTGCCTGTCAATTTTCTAGTAATAATACGAGTTTAATTAGCATGCTTTGATAGTGCAAAATATCTTGACACTAGTAGCCAATAAACAAATGATTAATCATTTATCATGGATAGCTTTTTGAAATTTGAATTAAACTTAGTTATTAAATAGCTTATGCGGCAGCTTTTCATTGGATGATAGTGTGAAAATCTTTACATTGTCAGTGCACATCAATTAAACTCTAATAATAATAAAAAATAATAATAATCTATATCTTACTATATCTTCTTATCTATAACAATAGATAAAGAGAACAACTTGGATTTGGTGTCCAACTTTTTCTTTCCATTATTGCCCTTACAAATAATTAACAAGTTATTTCTAATGGGGATTAAAATGTAAATTCAATTTGAGCAGTCATATTTTCACATGTTATAGTTAAATTTCCACTACCACTCTCTCTTCTCAACCCACTTCCTTCTTTATGGTCAATATTGGCTTTGCAATAAACTTGAATGATGCTATGCTCTGCCATTGGATTGGTAATTGTCATCAATTCATCACTATTGTTGTTACAAATGGGAGTAGTAGTGGTTGTAGAAGTTAGGGAAGATTGTTCTAGCGTCGCCATGTGGATTAGGTACCTGCCTGAAAATATGTGTGTAAACTTACCATTCTACTTCTTTCTTCTATCTCTTCAGTCAAAGATGTGTGCAACTCGAAATGTGTTCTACATTACACTGGTATGTTGGAAGATGAATAAAGTGAAATTGATGAAGGAGTTAAACAATGCAAAAGTCTAAAAGATAAAGTTTTTACTTTTTTTTGGTGCAGTTACTTATTAGCCTTACTCGGAACAACATTTGAATAAGGCTAAAATAAAAAATGCACTTGACTGGTTACTCAACTTTCTATGGTAGTTTTTAAACTTCATTATTTTTTTAATTATTTTCAAACTCCTTCACTTTTCCTTCTTCGAATATTTTGATCATTTTCCTTCTTCCATCATTCACCCATTTCAATGCCTATTTACATCGCCAACAAAGCTCACAATCATCATTGTAGAGGTTTCATCTTTGATCTCTCTCTCATCATTCAAGTATTAAAAGACATACTAGTTTTTTTAAAAATTTATTTTTATTTTTTGGTCAAAGACCTACCGATTTACTATATTAATTCTCTTAGATGTAGTAATTCTTGGACACAAGTTTGTAAATTGGATGGATATGCATTTCATGCTGACAAGGTACAATGACGTGGTTTTTATACTCTCTATAAATTTATGGCAAGGAATGCTCTTCTTTCAATACTTCTATTTTTTTCGACAAAAAATTGTCCTTCTCTCTCTCTTTTTTTTTTTTAATTTTTTGGTATAGAACACTTTTTCTAAAGTTATCAATGCAACAATTGTAACTTTTTCTAACATTCCAATTTAATTATGCCAATGCACCATATTTACTCCATAGCAGCCCACCTTTTTTTTTTTTTTTTGGTCCAAGAAGTATTTTCAGGGTGAAAATCGTAAGTTATACATTTAGTGCTACTTTTTTTAACTTTCTCTTAAAATTGTCTAATTGCTTTCATGACTTTCATTCTTCTTCCCATTTTGAATTTTGTCCCTCTCATATTGTGGCTCTCTTTGTTCTCTTCTTTAATCACCATTACCCATAGTTTGCTTCCACACTTTTCTTATCAGCAGCATTGAACGTTGAATATCACTTCTGTCAAATTTTTTACAACTTCATTATCTAAATCACAAGTATTGTACCAGTTGCATTCCTTGTGTTCAAGTACTAAAATATTTAATTTTTTGTCATAATCTATAGGCTTTGCATTGAATTACAAGACATGTTTAAATACTTTTTTGATGATTAAATACATATGTGCTATGGGTTTGAAACCGTTTAAACCATGAGAAAAATATTTAATTTTTTTCATAATTCAAGTTAACCACAAGTGATTTAATTATGCCATATTTGCATTGCTTAAATTAAAAATTTTTTAGCATCTATGTCATTAACTTTTATCGAATACAAATTAACTTTATTCCCTTTTTATTTTTCTCTCAAATTTTTAAATAAATCTGTCAATTTTTAAAATCTAATTATAAATTTAATTTTATATATTCGGAGATAAACTTTTTAAAATTATGTTACACTATAAACTATTCAAATTACAGTTACGTTACATTGTAAAAATTATTAAAATAGGCATATAAATTTAAATGGCATACTTTTTTTCAATAATTATTATTCACCACCAGAATGGGAATGAAGACATAGAACAACAGAACAATAGTCCCAACCACAAAATATTAGTCAAAGTTATGAGATTATCTAAGGAAAATACAAAATATCATCAAAACGTATAGCCTATCTATACTTAATCAATACTAAAACAACTCCTAATAATCCTCCATGTGGATTAGAAGACAATTTCATATAAGGAGATTACATAGCCAAATAATAGCAATATTTGCATAAGGTACAAGCTGCAACACTTGTCATTGTACCTGTATATGGCCTTTGTAGTACGAAAATACCTTTCATTATGTCCAACTCGCAAGACACCAAAGGCTAAAATCATTAAATCCTATGCAATCAACTAGGGCCACAAGGCAAAATTGAAAACATTATGATCAGGCATTCAAATCCACTCTAATGAAAAACTCCTTCATGCCAAGCCAGAATTCTTGCCACAACATGGCATTACCACCCAGTTGGTCATGCCAGATAGAGTCTTTAATAATATGTGCACAAGTTGGCACAACTTGACCCTTATGGCATAGCCATCAAGGTCACTTGTAGAACCAAAAAGCATACATGTTATTTCTTTCACATCATCACTCAAAAATGCCATCCAATACATTCATTGTCACAATCTCATTTGTAGAGTAATGTCGACTAAATATCTCACTTCTTTGCATTGACACACATATAAGTCACATAAATGGACAATATTTTTGCACACACACTGAAATTAACTATCTTCTACACACCCAATAGTAGTACCTATAGTACATTTTCTCATATTGATATACACATTAAGTCACATTCAAACAATAATAGGAAAATGCTCACAATGTATCACTTCTTTTCTTATTTGTGTACCACTTCTCACAATAAATCACTATACTCCTCACTGTGTATCAATATCCATACTTAAAAAGAATACCTTAGGAATTAAATTTTCCTATGAGTAATAGTTTTTTTTTTTCTATCTAAAAACTGAATCTGATATCTTCTATTCTTGAAAATAATTTTTTTTCCATGAACCATACGTTCCCTATGTATTTATTTTGCTTTGCAAGGTTTAGTTTCCTATGTTGAGAGAAAATGTCAACAAAATTTGTAAACTTACCTTCAATTTACCTGTTACACCAAACAACCAAAAGCTTCATATGTATTACATTAGTCAGAAAAACCATAATGGATTTTTCTATAATAATACTTAGTTGTTGAACTTTATCTTATAATAATAACTTGACAGAGTAAAAGCTCTTTTCTAATAATGACATTAGATTCACATTTCATTTACTGAAGTTAGAGAACATGATGATACAATTTTAAATATAAGTATACCTAGCCATATAAAATTCAAATGGTGCTAATAGATTTAAATAGATAGATTAAATTAACATTAAATTATTTGATATGTATTTTACATATTATACTGCAATTATGTGTGATTTGATCATTAGAAGGTTTGCTTAATGTTTTCAGTTATATAGTATAACATGGATAATAAGAGAAATCATGAATCATAGTAGCAACAATAACAGAGGGGACAATACTTAGCTGAAAGGTGAGAAGACTATTTCCCAAAACATGTTTCAGTCATGGGCAATCGTATGTTTCCCTGTCTAGAGGATTTTCTCAATCTACCACAAAGATACTAATCAAAGAACGAAAAATTAAGGAGGAAAATGGAGAGTTCACCAAAAATATTGCCTTTAAAGAAATTTTGTTATCTCAATCTTAGGTAATATAACTTCTTCAGGTATACTATGCAATGGTTAATCCATATATGATTTTTTGTTGTCAAATGATTGTTATCTTATATAAACTTTTATGTACAGTCAAATTGAAATTCAAGGAGCTCATACAACTATGTTAGGAGCTAAGAACAAAAAAATTGGATATGTGCTTTGCTAGACAAGTAAGTGCTAAGTTATATTTATGTTTTCTATGTCTAATTAATACTTTAAAAATAATTAAATAATTTCACATAAAATTTATAGGAGGGAGAATTTGAAAACCTCTAGAATATTTGGAAAGATGAGTAGTCACTTGCGTCAATTAGAAAATTGATAACAACGTATATTTAAATGATACAACCATTTGTTCATTTTATATTTGCCCAAATTATGTTTTCTAATTTTTTTATATTTGATTCAAATAGGTTCATTGTCCCAAAATTTATTCTTTTAGATGTAGAGCCATAGTATTAGCTAATAAAACTCAATTTTGGAATAATGATGAAAAAAAAGGTGTTGTCACAAAAAAAATAAATAGTAATTCAATGTGCATATCCATTTTTTTTTTTTTTTGCATAGTTAATTATCAGCAATATTGTCTATTGATATTTATAATAAGTTATATATGGAGACATTTATGCCAAAAAAAATAAAATAAGAAATATATCGAGAAGTGGCCATATAATTTTATAAGTATCAAAGTAATATTAATCCTATTTATTCTTCAAATGCAGTAAACTTGAAGACCTTGAAGTATATGATAGTAGTGTTATTCATAATTGCATGTAACTATTAGAAGGCTATAAGCTTTAGAAAATTATAAGGCTTATTTTTTATGATAAAAATAATGAATTTAATGTTGCACATTGCTTTACATGTAGGAAAATGAGATCTCTGCATGCTACAGGTTTTAGAACATTCTTTAATTGCCACAATAATTGTATTATTTTTTAAATTTGACATGGCTTTTATTTAATTCTAGTATATACAAGTTATTTTGTAGTTTTTTAAAACTCAACAACATATTGATGATGAAATGTATAAAGAATTGAGAGGAATCATTGCTAGGTTATAAGCTAGATTTAGTTGCTATTACTACAAAGACTTATCATTGAAATAAAGTACTAAGCATAGTAATTTATTTAGACAATATGCAAGGAAATGAAATATGCAAAAAATATGAACGAGTACTTTGACCTCCCAATTAAGCCATTGATTGAATTGGCCAAGTTAATCATATTTGCCAATTTTTGTGCCTTATTATTAAATATCTCATTTTTCATATGACATGTATAAATATAATGGGTACATTTGGAAACATATTGATACGTGCTCAGAAGCGCAAACTAGACAGTTAGGCACTGGAAGAACAGATGAGAATTGTAGCATGCCCATGGGACCTATCACAAGGGCATCAGCTAAAAGGATTCAAAACAATTTTGGAAGCTTGACTAAATCATTTGTTGAAGAGATGCATCAAGAATTAGTCAAGACTCCTATTGACAATTATGGACAGCCCAAAATATTATTATTAGTGAATTGGCATTGATAAAATATTTTGGTCATGTTAGGTCATGTCTGTTTATTTAGTTTATTAGTTTTTTTTTTATTTAAGACTTGTTTTATTTTATATTTGTTAAGCCCAATTGATAGTATAATAATTTGGGCCTAGTCTGGTAGGGTTAGGAAATCGATTTAACCTAAATAAGAGGTATAAATACCTCCAAACTTGGTAGTCATGGAGATCAGTTTTTAGTTAGAATGAAATTTCTTGGTTTCTTTAACAAACTTTGTGCGTACAAGTGAGGTAGAGTGATTCCCTTGGCTTGTTGCATCAGGAAGCTGAATAAGGATTACAAGGTAGAGTGATTCCCTTGTAGTATTTTATTTGGTTTTCAATCCTATCATCTTTATCAATTGTGTGTTGGGGTTTCTGGGTCTTAATATCCACGGGGTTCCGCATCATTTGGTATCAGTTTCAGGCGTTTGATAAATTCTTATTTATCTTTTTTTTTTTTTTACTGTTTCGATCCGTTGTCATTCCCATAATTTTATTTTTTCCTGGTTCATTGTTCTTCACGATTCTGAGCTTTAGTTCTTGTTTGTATTTTTATTTTAAAAAAAAAAATTTCCCTTACTGTACGCATCATGTGCTCTTCATTGTTACTTTTTCTTTCATTCAATAGTGCAACAGCATAGACACTGCACACAAGTCAGAGGCAAAACACAAAAAAAAAAAGAAAAGCGCAGCCACAGCACAACAGAAGAAGAAGAAAAAATCGAGGCGCAGAAAAAAAAGCGCTGAAAACAAAAAAAGCAAAAAAAAAAAAAGCTGACCCAAAAAAAAAAGTCAAACAGCAAAAAAAAAAAGTAAAAAGTTCAATTTTTTTTTTCTTTTCTTTTCTTTCTATTTTTTTTCTCTTATTTCGAGTCCTTCAATTTTTATTTTCATTTATTTTATCTCTTTTTGTGTCAATTTATTTCCTATCTTTTGGTTTGGTATTATTCTTTTTATCAGTTCTTTGGTTATTTCTTATGCCATTTTAATATTACTTGGAACTTTATCTTGTTTGATTTTGTTTGGTTTCTGACGTGCAACATTTATAAGGGGTCAAGAGTGGTAAAAGGCAAGAGTGGTGATCAGAATTGATATTAAGACCCAGAAACCCCAACACACAATTGATAAAGATGATAGGATTGAAAACCAAATAAAATACTACAAGGGAATCACTCTACCTTGTAATCCTTATTCAGCTTCCTAATGCAACAAGCCAAGGGAATCACTCTACCTCACTTGTACGCACAAAGTTTCTTAAAGAAACTAAGAAATTTCATTCAAACTAAAAACTGATCTCCATGACTACTAAGTTTGGAGGTATTTATACCTCTTATTTAGGTTAAACCGATTTTCTAACCCTACCAGACTAGGCCCAAATTATTATACTACCAATTGGGCTTAACAAACATAAAATAAAACAAGTCTTAAATAAATAAAAAAAACTAATAAACTAAATAAACAGACATGACCCAACATGACCAAAATATTTTATCAATGCCAATTCACTAATAATAATATTTTGGGCTGTCCATAATTGTCAATAGGAGTCTTGACTAATTCTTGATGCATCTCTTCAACAAATGATTTAGCCAAGCTTCCAAAATTGTTTTGAATCCTTTTAGCTGATGCCCTTGTGATAGGTCCCATGGGCATGCTACAATTCTCATCTGTTCTTCCAGTGCCTAACTATCTAGTTTGCCCTTCTGAGCACGTATCACATATGTTATATGCTCATCCTTCTTTCTACAATTTTTGTGATTTATTTTTTTAATTTTCAATTATTGATATAAAAAACCGTCATTCTACTTATAGAAATGGCGTGAACTGTCCCAAAACAAAAAAGTTTGGAACAATTCATTATATTAAAGCCCAAAAATAATAAATACGACTTGATAAATAGGATAATGGATGTATTACTAATAGGTGTTACACAATCAATATTGACACAATATAAAATTGAATATGTACTGTTTATTTAATTACAACAATATCCAAAAAAATAAAAAAGTGGCTTAACAAATAATGCTGTTGGGGTACTTTAACTACCCAACAGTCGTCAAAATTTTTATTTTCACAATTATCCCTATTTATAATGTTATTTTGAGAGTTTGAAAACATTTTGTTAGGATAAATTGGTACATTCACAGTAAATACAAAGAATATGATCCTTTAACATTCTCCCTCATTCTTACCATGATTAATGTGATTAATATAACACCCCACCTACCATAAAGCTATGCTTAAGCCATAGCCTTATAGTGAGTAGTTGTTACTTTTTGACTTTGCTTAACCTTAGAGGTGTATATATAATATTTAAATATGAGCCCACTTTTGCAACAAACATAAAATGCTTTCTCTTTGAGTCGCTAAATTTGAACATAAATAATATATAAAAAATACATAACTATATTACCTGATGTCAAGTCAACAGTATCCATAACCATGTCAAACCCTTACCTTGGCTCACATAGGAACCCTCTAGTCTAGTTAGGGTACTACTCAAAATTCACTAAAAGAAAAGAAAAATACTGACTAAATTCTCTATCATTGGTTCATCAAAAGGTCTAGACCATGATGCCAATAATAGCTAAGGATCTCCACAAAATAATCATCATCATCGCAATCTATGAAAAAAAAATATGATGACAACATGAATGAGAATCAAAGATTTCTAGTAAGAAAAACACTAGTCTACTATACAGTGATATCTGACATAGCCTTAAAATAATTGAAGTATCTTCGATTTCTTCTAAAATGCTTAGTTTTGCTTATTCATTTTCTTATCTAACATAATATTATGAGTACACTATGCTTAAGATTTAAAATCATAGAATTTAATAAATAATTAATCTATTTTCTAGTTATCTATATAATAATTAGTTTGTTTGTTTTATTACTTCTTCTTCATTAGGCTTATTAGTAACTTTAGGCTTGAGAATAGCACTCATAGAATTCCTGATATACTTCTCATTTAATGTATTACCTGTGATGCAACACCTCATGTTTCATCCTGATATTGTTCACTTGATGTAGTACCTCGTACTACATCCTGATATAGATCACAATAGCATGATAATACATCACTTTCCTCATAGCATTGAAACACCTTGTGTTACAATCTGATATAGTTCAATTGTTGTAGTACCTTGTACTACAATCTGATATAGATCACAACTTGCATCCATTAGCTTACAATCAAGAAATTGATATTAAATAAGGCTTATTTTCTTAAGTTTTGTCTTTTCATAAGAATCTTTAATATTTGCTTAGAAATCTTATAATAATTAAGTAAAATCTCTTCTTAATAGTTCTATTTCTAATACTTTTGCTTTGAGATTTCCTTGAAATCTCCCTAAACTCTTATGAGATTTTTTCTGTTAAATCTCTTGAATTACTGTCAGACTCTTCTCTTGAAAATCTCCTAAATTTCTTATGAGATATTCTCTTCAGAATCTCCTAAATTTCTTATGAGATATTCTCTTCAAAATCTTTTGAATTCTTATGAGATATTCTGTTCAAAATCTCCTAACTTCTTACGAAATATTCTGTTCAAAATCTCTTGAATTCTTATAAAACTTCTCTGCAAAAATTCTCTTTAATTTTTATTAGATTTATTAGAAAATCTGCTAATTTTTTATGAAATTTTGTCACTACAGAAACTTATAGGACTCCTCACGTGATAATTTTTAAAAATTTTAGAAAATTAAACAAAGTGTCTTATTTAGATTTCAGAGCTTTTCTTCTATAGACTAAAATCTCATTATTTTCACGAAACTTTAGTATCATATTTCAAAATACTAATCTTTCAGATTTTACAAAACTATTTCTAATAATATTCTGGTAGAATTTCTAGATATCTCAATCTTTTTAAAAAAACTAAAAATCTCTTCATTTTCTTAATAAATCTCTCAAATCCATTCAATATATGCACAATATATATATATATATATGTGTGTGTGTGTGTGTGTGTGTGTGTGTGTGTGTGTGTGTGTGTGTGTGCATCTTGAAATAATTTTAGATTTCACAAACATAATTCCAAACAAGTCTCAAGAGTTCATATTAGCAAAATAGCCAAACAATCACCAAACAATAGACATATATTTTTCCTACCTTTCTTCCAAGCCTTTTGCTAAACCTTTCTCTACTTTTCCTCTTCTAACTAAAGCTTCAAACCCATTTCCCAGCCACTATATATGCCACTGTTTGGACATATTTGAAGATGAAAAAGAAGGTTATGTTTTTTTCTTGATTTTGATGTAGAGGAAGTGTTCTTGAACTAGTTTAGGTGTTTATCTAAGAGGATCCTTTAGAATTTTGGTGGTTTAGTGGAGTTTCCACAAGAAGAAAATCAAGATGGTGAAGGGAGAAGAAGGAAAACATGAAGCAGCTGCCCATCAGAGAAGGAAATGCCATTTGTTCTCCTTTTTCCTTTACATAATAAAACTTGAGAGAAAGTAAGGAATAAAATATTTCCAAATCAATTTGCCTTGTATCAGTATTAGAAATGTCTATATTTATTTGATTATCCAAATTAAAAATTATTTAAGATCTAATAATATCCATTTGTTGGACTAGTTTCCGTGTCTTGCTGTATCGGTTATTAATTACCATTTCGGTATACTAATTATTACCATTTCGGTACCCGATTGACCTAAATAAAACTTTACTGGGTTAAAAATATTTATTTAACCTTATCCTTATTTTTATCTATGTCCTTATACTAATTATATGGTCTCATTCTATATCCCGATTAAAATATTATTATATTGAATTTTTTAATAATACAAAGTTAATTTTCATTTTTTTTTTACAAAATCCTTATATTGTTGTAAGCATAACTGCGTCTATCGAAATTTTCAAATTCTCTATAGATTCTTCACATTTAATTATTTTATCATAAAAATACTAAAAAACGAGTCGTTACAATTAAGAGCGATTTTCTTCCACATTTTCTCCTTTTCTCAACCAACCTGCGGTTACCATCCTTTGTTTATTCTAAAATCCTTCGCCTCATTATGTTCAAAGTAGTTTTACAAATAACACTTATATACCTTCCACCACGACACCTTCACTGTGACTTACACTGCATCTCGTTGCCGTGTCCCTAATCCCTAATTTCATGGAAAGTTTTGAACGATCCACTTGATGCCTGCAACACTAATCGATATTGGGCGTCGAGAATGATACCCTTGAGAAGTTAGCGGGGAAGTGCAGCGCACGGTTGCCGGTCATGTCTTTAAGGATGAAATGCTTGTGCATCCACTGTCTACAATTCTCTCCTTTGGATAACAATCTTCTATGTACCATTAATTTTTTTGAGTTTCTGCAGTTTTGGCTTCGTTGATTATCCACATGTTTTTTATTTGCACTTTATGATGATCCTTGTTGGACCATCTCTTCAACACAAAGAATTACTTAGAATTTGAGACAAAATATTCACATGTTTTATATTTGCACATCATTTTAGTTGGTATGTCCCTTTAACACTTTTGTAGATTTTTCTTGGATTTTCAATTCTTTAGGTTTCGTGTCATAAGAGTTTCTGTTTGAAGATATGTGTTGGATTATCTCTCAAACTCCTTCAATTACTAAATTTTTCCATTTCCATTTCATAAAACATAGCAACCCATGTCTATGGTATTTGCAGGGAGCAAAGGCCGCAAATTAGTGCCTCTAGCCTGCTACATCGTGGGGTGTAATGAATTGGATGATTGGGGCACTGATAGGGAATACGGAAAGGATGGGGTTTGCCAATATCTCCACCTTCGAAGTCTTGGTTTGATGTACTACATGTCATTTTTTGCCTTTTAATTCTGAAGAATAGTTGGAACTATTCATAAATAGGGTATTAGGCATTGACATTTATTGCTTTTCAATATTATTATTTAGAAGGATGTTATGTTTGCCTTTTGGGTTGAAGAGTTGAAGTATTTGCAGTGTGCTTTTCTAAGTTTAGTTATTTCACTTTGCAACTAGCTAGATCTTCCATGAATACACATTTGGCTCTGATTTCTATTATGCACTAATAAGTTATTTGCTAATTCTAGAGTACTTAAACGCAAAGGATTTGAGAGATATCATATCTTACTATGTACAAACTTGATGACAAAGGTCCATGCCTTCACTACTGATAGGTTGTCTTATGAAAAGTTAACTAAGTCATTCGATTGGGTACTAAAGTCATGTATTGCCTTTCATGGGTATATCTTTGCAAAACTCATCACTTTACTGCGAATGTTCTAGAACATGGGTATGCCTTAAATGGGTGCTAGAGTCATGTATTGTCTCATTAGTATTAGTAATTTTAGTAAAAGCTAAGTTTTACTACATACAAATATAATTTGAGATTTAGAGTTTGTATGCAAGTAAATTTTGGGGTCAAAATAAAATAAGTGGCCCTACAAATTTAATCCCCTGAAAGCAATGATATTAAACTTAAGTTTCATTTTTTTAAAATGCATATTTAAAGTGGAAAAAATGGTTTCTAAGGGGTATTCCAAGTAAATTATAGCTTTGATTTGGATAATGATGTGTTGATTGTGCTACTCTCTCTAGAGCAACTCTAAATGGTGGTTTTATCCGAGGAGGCCAAGCTCAAGATATGGTTCTCATGTAGTCTACAAAGTAAACGGGGAAATTACATGGACCTCCTTTGAGATCCATTAATATTATATTAAGACCCTCATAGATTTTAAATTTACATTTACCTCCCTTTTGTTAGCATAACTTTCAAAATTCCAACTTTGCCATCTTCTTCAACCTCCAGCCAGCACATCCAACAACCACCAATTCTTTTCTCTTCCCTTAGATCTTAAGACCACATCTTCCTACCCTAACTTATGAACACATCACTTTCTTAACATTACACACACATCTATCTCTTTCACAACACATACACACACATTCACACAGAGATTACTTTCACTCCCATCTCTTTCTTAACATTAATAAAAAAAAAAATGAAAAAAGGCAACGACATTTAAAAATAAGAAGATAGACATCAACACAACACAACAGCAGCAGCAATAGGAACCAAACCTCTAGATCTTGAAATTTAGTGGAAGAGAGACCACACCTCAATGGCTGCACTGTCAGACTCGAATGCTAGCAGTGACCTATTCTCGATGAACACGAAGTCCGAGGTGTCTGTGACGGTGAAAGGCTTGTAGAATAACATGAGGCAGTTTAAAACACACTTTTCCTCTACGACCTCATCATTACCCATGCCCTTGAGTGGCTTTCCTTCATGGTGGAGTGGCTCCGCATTAGGGACGAGCATTGCAAAAGATGATCTTGGGGACCCACACCTCCGATAATGAGCCCCAATTACCTCATGCTCACCTAGGTCCAGCTCTCCCTTGACGACGCCGAGAATGACAATTGCCACTACGATGACAACCGCCTCAACACTGGCAGCATCGGTTCTACCAATGGCAAGGTCCCCCATTACTGCCTTCTCCCCCCCCCCCCCCCCCGGGCCCCTTTTTCATTTTCATTTCAGTCGTTCTTAATAAGTTTTCTGATTAGTAATTAATTAGTACCTAAACCCTTGATTTAGTGATTTATGGATTTTTTGAAACTTCAATTTTGGTCTTATGAGTTATGATCAAGTGTGATTTTTATTATGTTTGGGAGTTTGGCAATTTGCTCACATGATGTGGTGGATAGTTAGTTAGATTCGGCATTTAGAGGTGGCTTTATTGCAGTTGTTTTAGAGTATGCTTGGATTTGAAGAACATTTGGTTAATTTTAGGGAATTTTTTGTTGTTTTTGCTCTTCCACTCAAAAGCTGTCTCGAAAAGCCTTTTTGATTGTAAGATGTGTTTGACACAAAATGAGCTAATCTGAGCACAAACTTAATTTGTGTGTAATTTGACACTTATTTTTGTGTGTTGCTTTGTCGTTGTTATTGTTGTTGCAGGTTTAGATAATCCAGTAGATAAATCATGATAGAGAGGTTAATAGGGCTCGTTACATGCCTCAAAACCCCTTTATCACTGCCACCAAGATGGTTAGTGTCGAGGTTTATGTCCATGAGGATAAAGTGGCTCAAGAGCAAGAAGGTTAGGAAGACGCCGGCGAGGAGAAAAAGAGAAGGGGTGCGGTGGAGGAGGGAGGAAGTGATGATGGGAATGGAGGATGGTTGGCATTTAGAGATGTTTTTTAGTTTCATGTAACCACATTTTATAAATGCGGTTAAAGGCGAAGCACAGCTCCAAAAATTCAAATACTTGTCATTCACACAACAACACCAACTTCTTTGAGTTTCAACATCACAAGAACAATTGCCATTTCATTTGTGTTTCCCTCTCCTCTTTGACAGGCATTGTCCCACATTTTTTTGCATTTTTTTTAATATTAATGTAACTATGAAGAGCACATAGCATCCCTCCCTTCTATGGCACAAAGCAATGCTAATTCTCCAGCCAAAGTAGTCAAATTTGAATTGCTTGAGCGCAATAACTTTGTTTGAGATAATTTGCTACTATTAAACACAATGACAATACATTGCCGAATGATGCTTACATCTTTGGTGTTATATTAGGTGAAATACTTTATTCTCCTTTCAATTGTTTTTGAATTGGTAAAGTTTGGTCTCTCTTATGAGCACATTCTTAATGTCATGTTTTTATATTTATTTGAAGTGTTGGATGTATCATAAAGTGCAAACCAAAGAATTTTTATTTTGCAAGATTGGGTCTCTTTAGCATGTTGAAGAGGTTATTGCATATTTCTCTTCAAATTTGTGTCCAATTTATTATACCTCATTGGGAATAATGTTTCAGATCTTTATTCATTCTTTTTTATCATTCTACCACACATATTGGCTATTAATCTTATCTATAACCAGGTCCTTAGGCAAGACTCATTATCCTAAATCCCAACAGATTCCACATATCCCATCAAAGTTCACATATCTTGATTGACTTCACAATTCTTTCAGATTTTACATATCCTAACAGACTTCACGTATACTTAATTTAAATATTCTAAATATAAGAATACACATCTCATGGATATACATAAATAAAATCAATTCCTATTGTATCACGATATACACATGAGCCAATGTTTCTATTAAGAATCTTAAGAATGTGTATGTTTGTGTTTATTTTAGAAGAACATATTTTTTTTATGATATTCAAAATAATTTGGGGGTATTATTGACGTGATGCTTAAAAAATAACCAAAGAATAGTTTTTTTAATTTTTGAATAAAAATAAATTATTTCCTATCAATTTCGGCAGTAAGTTTGGAAATGTTTGCAAAAGAAATGTTACACTACAACAATTTTAAAAGTTAGTACTATTTGATATGTAAGACTTAAAATATAAACATTTCCCTTAGGCAAGGTATTGCTTTTAATAGCGTTGAATTAATATTAAACAATAAAAAACTCAAACATTTTTCATGTAGGAAAAGGATGAGAAGTCTCAATAAAGACAGGCCACAAGTGGAAGAGGCCTGAGGGTGTTGTAGCTAGGCCATCCCTGCGATTCATTTATGACGCGTATTCCGCCTCCAAGAAACAATTACACAATGACCCCGATGTGGCACTCTTCTTCTTGGAAAAGGACTTGTCCCCGGGAGCCAAGCTCAAGACACAATTCAACAAGAGCCCAGTCAATGCTGCATTTTGGCCCCGCCAAGTTGCTAACTCAATACCCTTCATTCTCATCAAACAAAGTACAAGACATATTCAACGAGTTCTCCATCCAACCTGGTTCACAAGAGGCACGGATTATACAGAACACCTTTAATGAGTACGAAATGCAAGCCGTTAGAGGGGCCAAAAAAAAGTATTGCACAACTTCATTAGAGTCCTTGGTTGATTTGAGCACTTCCAAGCTTGGGAACAATGTTGAGGTTGTGTCCACTGAAGTGGACAAGGAAACCAAGTTGCAGGAGTACAATGTAGCACCAGGCGTGAAAAAGGTTGCTGTGGACAAGGCTGTTATGTGCCACAAGGAGGATTACCCTTATGCCGTGGTTTTATGCCATAGAACAGAAAATACCAGAATCGTCAATGTGCCTCTTGAGGGTGCTGATGGGGCTAGAGTTAAGGCTGTGGCTGTGCCACACTAACACGTCACAATGGAGCCCCTCGCATTTGTCTTTCCAAATTCTCAAGGTTAAGCCTGGAACCCCCATATGCCACTTCATTCCTAAGGATCACGTTGTGTGGGTTCCCAAGTAGCTCTTCCATGATTGAAAAATAGCTGTTTGTGTGCACCCTTGAATAACCGGTTTCAGTGGCTAGCGTGTATATGCAACAGAAGACGCTCTAATAACTAGCACTAGCTAGCTATTTTTCTGGATGTATGTTTAGTTGGATGCTTTACTTTGCTTGCTATGTGTGTTTTCCCGCAATGAAGCACTATGTATGTTCTAATTTCTGATTATGTGATCTGATATGGTGTGGCTTGGCCATCATTCTATTAATTGGATGACTGATTGTTGACAAAAATCTGGTTATGTAATTTGGATTTGTGAATATTCTCGTGGGATACTAATTGTTGAACATAATAAGTCTGCAAATACAGATAAAAAAATTGTCTGAAATTTGATAGAAAATTAAAATAGTTATTGGATTTTTTTTTATGGACAAAATAGTCATTAGATGAAAAGAAATAATCAAAAGGATAAGCGTCAAAATAATAAGCATGTAACATTTTTCTAATTTCAAAAGGACAAACTAATGTGTCCGTTGGGGTTGCTTCTTCGTAGTTGTAATTGATATAAAACTTATACGTCTCGTTGGAACGATTATTTATGGAACAAATTAGGGGACGTTTGGTATGGGTAATCTATTTAGATTATTAGTAATGTGACGTTAAATTGTCTAAACTCCAAAATTATATTGTTTAATTAGACTACATTACTAGCAAGCTAGACTACCAAAATAATCTACATTGCCGTTTCTAAAGTGGGAATGTGGATTACCCACGGGGGCATTAGGTGCATTGCCCACAAGATTACCTGTAATTTAGATTACTCCTCAAAAAGATTGTCACTTTTTAAATTAATGGGAATATTACAATATGGTGTTTGGTATATGCAGTTAATCTAATCAGCAATGCACATTACCTTGTTTGGTATAATCATAAGGATTATTAGGTAGCATATGTTTTTACTAGAAAATTAATAATAATAGCAATAATACTTATTAATATTATTAATTAATATTATTGATTATAACAATTATTGTGATTTAAATTGAAATGATAAGTTTAATTATTATTTAAATTTAATTATTAATAATACTTAATAAGTTTTAGTTAATAATTAATAATTATTATTATTATTATTGTTATTTAAGCATTACTAACCGTAATAATATTACTTAATTATTTAATAATGATCATAATTAATTTTTTTAATTTTTTTATAATAATAATAATAATAAGGATTACCACCAGGAGATAACCAATATAAGCAACCTCATGGGGGTAATCCACATTACTACTATGATGACAATTTAGATTACCTTGACAATCTAACTTTCCAGTTATATGATGTAACCAAACAAGGTAGTGTTGTAGGTAAGAGTAATTTTAAGTCATATAACCATTAATCACATAGATTATCCCATACCAAATAGCCCCTTATGGGAGTGTCTATGTTGATCATAGTGTTGTTGTTATTATTTATAAAACATTAAAAATAAATTATTATTAATTAATTTTTAATAATAAATAAATAATAATAATTTATTAATTAATTGAAATAAAAATTATTTTGAATTATTAATGATTATTACAAATTAACAATTATTATTTAATTATTATTGATAAATAATAATTAAATAAGTTCAATAATAATTAAATAAAAATTATTAATTAGTAATGCTCATTAATACCTCATTTGATCATTATTATTAATTAAAAACTAAAAATTGTTCTAATTTTATTGAGTTTGATCAATTTTCACTACCACCGTCTCATTTTGTGTTTTTTGAGAATAATAATTAAATAATAATTATTAATAATCATTAATTCCTCATTTGATCATTATTATTAATTAAAAACTAAAAATTGTTTTAATTTTGTTGTGTTTGATCAATTTTCACTTCCATAGTCTCATTTTGTGTTTTTTGTGTATTGCAACTATCTCATTTTAAAACTCTACCTCCATTTTTCAATGTTCAGTTTACAAAATACCTCGTTTTGAAACTCTTCCTTCTACAGCATCGTGAGATAAACAAGTCCCACATCCAGATAAATTATGTCTTTTAACTGATGTTCATTTTTTCAAGTCATCCCACATCATTTGAAACAAGCTGCAGAAGAAAAGAGGAAAAAATTTAATTTTATACTCAAATTAAATTTGCAACAAAACAAACAAATAGAATCTAAATTCTAAATGGATGGAAAGGAATTCCTTTCGATTATGATTTCATCTATTTTAATATAAATAGTAATAGCGTTTTTACCCGTGAAATAAAGTTTTTTATCAAAAAAATATGCATAAAGTTTTAAATGTATAAGATAAATGTAAGTTTATGTCATATTATTATAAGATACATCTTACACAAAAGCACTTAGCTTAAGGTGAAATAATACTTAAAAAAAGTATAATTGTAAAACTACTACTGATATAATAGGTGACATTAAAAAAATTATATAAATCAATTTTATTTATCAATTCATTATTAAAAATATAATTCATTTTATTATAAATATTTTTAAAATTTTAAAGTGATTATAAATTGAATAAATGAAGAGAAAAAATTGATTCATTTCTCATGTCCCTCCAATTTATTAAAAAAAAAAATCATGCTAGATATCCTTCCTATTCCTTTCTTTTTCCCACATTATTCAACATCTTAAAATGATTAAATAAAATTAAATCTAAAAATTAAAATGTATAAATTATAAGATCTAAACTCCACATGTTAAAGTGGAATTAAATAACTAAAATGAAAAATTCATATGTTTCTCATCCATTCTATGTTCTTTAATATCTTGGGGAATTTTTTATCAGGGAAAAAATGGGATAGGAATTTTCATGGAGTAATTCTATATACAGAGTTTATGTATGATATTTATTTATAAACTCTTACATAGGATTTTATTGTAATTTCTTCCTTATGTTACTTATTTTATAAGACATTTTTCACACTTTCAAAATACATTATTTTCTCATCAAAATAATTTTGAAAATAAAAAAAATGAAATAAATAAATAAATATTTACATTTTAATTTCAATTTATAGTTTAATTATCTAATATTTATTAATTTATTTAATGGTAACATAGACATGGAAAACATTTTGATTTCAATTATATTGACAGTTGAATTAAATCAAGTAGAAAAACAAATAAGTATTTTCACATAAACTATTTAATGATTTAACTGGACAATATTTTTTTATATTTTTATTACGTGAGTTATAAATACATAATAAAATATAAAATAGATATAACCAAACAAAATGAACAACATTTTGAAACGAACAATGACTATGAATGTTATGGTGAGATTTTATCTATTTTAAAATATTCTTTGTTACCTAGCCTATGTAGCGCTTTCTTTTTAAGCAATTTGTATTCTTTCCATTATCCAACAATTAATGGTGGAAGAAGAAAGAAATGTTAAAAATGAAGAGACATGATCAAGTACAGGAACAATTGTAAAATAAATAATGTATTTTAAATTTTAAATTTTAGATAATTGAAAGTAAACAAAAATATTCAAATCATTTTAAATTTGGTTGAATCTCATTTATTACAAATTAAGAAATTGATTGTATATATTTATATCATTATCTCCATTTATTGTGGTGAATATCAAATGAATATGTATTGATTTACAAAATATTTTAAAAAAATGAAAAAAAATCATAAAAAGATATATAAAGTATAATTTAATGTTTAAGGTTTCTACAAATTATATGAATAGGAGCCGCAAACATATGGAACACTGAGAAGCTCCAATCATGGGTGACACTATTTATTCCTTTATTTTAAGTCACACACAAAGTTGTATATTACTCAAAAAAATGATCATCTTTGAAAATTGAATAAGAAAAAATATATATAAATTTATAATCAAAACTCTCATAGTTCTATTTTTCTATTGAATAAGAATATATTTTTTTAGGATTTTCCAGCATCTCTTCAGTTAGTTTTTCAACTGATCTTGCTAAGCATTAAAGGGCCCGTTTCTTAGCTTTATAGTTTCTTTATTTTTGGGCATTAGCCCCGTTAATTATAAAAAAAGAATATATATATTCCCATGAAAAGGAAGGAATATATATATACACATCAATTCTATGTAATATAAATTTTTTAACTCTTGATTATAGCAAAGGAGTTAACACCTTTGAGATTACATCCTTTGAAAATCAATTCACCCACCTTGCTTGCTCTTTTTCTTATCCGTCTCTATCATTGATAAGAATTAAAACAAAAAAACAAAATAAAATTACATTTTTAGTTTTATTACATTGCATCACTAAAACATAACTATTTAAGTTGTAGAATGAATTTAAGATTACAGTACATAGCTTGTTATAAAGGCAAGGATGCCCATTCTACTTCTCATTCTACCTCCCACAACTTATGCCTCCACCATGGGCTACATATTCTCCATAAATTATATCAATCAGTAAAAGAAAATCACAATCAGTAATGTAAGTAAAGAAAAAAAAAAAGAGGGGGAAAGAGAAAGGGAAATAGTGAAGCCAAAAATGAAAAAGGATAAGCAAGATAAAGTGATAGTTTTAGCCTTTTAGGATAATAGATACAAAGAAATAAAAAAGTGATTCCTCACCCTTGTCTTTTCATTGGGATTGACCATTGTTCCCTTCAAATAGGCGATTCCTTGGATCTTCTACCGGTTAATCCTAAGTTGTTGCCAACAACACTACAAAGAAGAATTTTTTTTGGCTCATCATCCTCACCAACATGCCAAACATTAGGTAATGGATGATACAATCAAAATAGTAAGAGATAAGGGAAGAAATTGTCAAACAAAAGGAAATAGAAAAATAGCATCAAAGCATGGATGAGAATTATTCTTAAAAATGAAACAAAATTTTAAAAGAATTAAAATTTTGTAGCACCTAAAAATAGTACCACCTCATATCAAAAGTTCACGTGGTATTATCAGGTGTAATATATCACTATTAATTTTAAAAGTAGAATCTAGACAAAATATATGATATAAAAGAATTAAGAATGAGAGGATCATATATAATCTTATTATGTGAAATATTGACATGAGAGGATCTATTTTCGTAAACCATACTCTTGTTTGCCATAACACAATTAAAATTTAGTAATATTTAAAAGGTGTTGCTAAATCATAAAAAAAATACTCAAACATTTTAATATAATAACTTAAATCAATACTATTAAAAATGTTGTTAAAGAATTTTAACAATATATTTTATAGTTTTAATAACGTGTTAAAATTATTATTATATTTTATGAAAGCATTACTATAAATCAATATAGTGGTGGACACGTCTGAAAACTTAGGATAATGTCTCTAAAAAGTTGGCAGGGACTTGCCGTTCCCCTTGTTGCTCACTCCACTGTCTCAGAATTATTTTTCTTTTTGTTTGCAACCAAGAAAAAAAAAATCAAGTAATGCTAAATAAACTTAAAAGGAAGAAAAAATATTGATCAAATTTTGTTTGCATGAAAATATGAATATAAATAAATATAATTTACTCTCAAGGTTATATTATAAATATATTTCACACATAAGAAGTATCGTTTTATTAAATTTATTTTAAATGCAAGATTTTATATATATATTCAATTTCTTTATCATGATTTCCTTTTCAACTACTCAATCCATTGCATATGAACTGTCCAACTTTTATGAAAATTTTATTTCACTTCATCTATTTATTTATCAAATTAAAAAAAATATTAATCTTTATTTATCAATTATAATCTTATTATAATTAATTATATCTTATCTACTTTTATTTTTTAAAAAGTATAATCATATTAAATAAGAATAATATTATTAATTAATATATTTTATACAATTATTAATATTTTTTATTATTTTTTCATGTGTGTGTGTGTTTTTTTTTGGGATAGTTAAGATGCAGCTAAGAGAGCACTTAGGGTCTGTTTGCTTTGCTGAAAATAGTTTTTAGTTTTCAGTTTTCAGTTTTTGTGAAGGAAAAACTGAAAAAATTTAAAACTGAAAATTTAAAACTGAAAACTATTTCCAACAAAGCAAACAGACTCTTAATTAAGAACAGGTAAGGATCTTTCATGCACATTTTAGGAAGGAGATCATAGGGTGTAACAATTACAGGCCAAAAGGAATAGGGTTTGCTAAATTGGTTATTCAGAGTAAATCCATCTAAATAGAGTCCCAATCTAAGATTTCGGTGGGCAAAAGCAAAATCAGGATATTGTTGATCAAACGTTTTTCATGCCTCACCAAGCGATGGATATGTCATCACACCATCATCCCTCTGATTTTCACTGTGCCACCTCATATGAGAAGCCGAGCTCATTAACGCATAGAGTCTCGTGAGTCTAGGGATTAAGGGCAAATAGTGCATTCTTTTCTGAGGGACATCCTTATACCTCCCCCTTTGACGTCTCTTGGGTTTAAATATAGGCTCTTGGCAGAACTTACACTCTGTCAATGAAATATCATCTTTATAATAAAGCATGCAACCTTTCAAGCAGCAATCAATCTTTATTTCCTTTAACCCAAGTTTAGAAACTAATTTTTTAGTTTGATAAAAATTTGTTTGGAATTACATCGGGGTTCGGAGTCAACTCACTTATCAATGCAGCCCACTGATCAAAAGAACTTTGGCTTTGATTCCCTTCAGACTTAATGCTCAATATTCGAACTGCTAATGACAATTCTAAGTGCACACAACCCTCCCATAAGGGTTGATTGGCAGCTTCTAGGAGACTATAAAACCCAGTGGCATCTTGATTTGGCTCCTCGACTAAAGGCTGCGAATAATGAGTAGCAAATATAGGACCAGCAATATTAAACACCATATCTTGATGCCTAACCAAGTTATCATCCCATAGCACATTACCCATGTCATGCTGAGGTACATGGATCCCACCAGAACTACTTCCAGTTTGAAACATTCCCACTTGATACAATGTATTAACTACCTCCCTATGCTCGGTCCAAACCCAATAGCCAGGCATGAATCCTCACTTATACAAATGAACCCTTATTGTATCATCATCCAAATACTTCCTACATTTGCACCTATTGCATGGACACCTAACTTTTGATTCATTAATGAACTATTGTGTTTTACATGCCACACATAAATTCTTCAACGCCACTATAAAATTCTGGTTTAATCTCCCCTCTATTAGGATGCAATCTATCGTACATCCATAATAGATTTGAAGGTAACATTGCATTTGGGTTTAACCTTAGACCCTACTACAATTTTGTAAAGATGGTAAGTTATTACTTTCAAATACAAATTCAATTGCTATTTCAAATACAAAAGATAACAAAATTTTGACAGCATCTCCCCTTAACTTAGGAGCTTCCATCTTTAAATATATCAGTCAATTCAGCAATTATAGATATTATTATAAAGATCAACAACAAAATAGATATAGTGAAACAATTACATGCCAATAATTACATACAATTCACATAATCCTAAAGACCGTTCTATTGCACATCCTTTTATAACTCCACAACGTGCATTTTGCAATCTCCACAAACACAAAGAATCCCGTAGTAAACAAATCAAACAAGTCGGGGAAGGACCTCTACGCCCTTCCCCCTAGTCATGCAATCCCCATTTCCTACAACTCTATCCTAGAAAACATAAGTCTTTATATATCCTTCCAATATATTAAATGATATAAATAACAAAGATTGAGTTACTAACCTCTATAGCAGTAAATAAAATACAAAATGTAGTAAAGCTCTCGACGTCCAACCAAATCCAATCCTAAAAAAGAGTATATGATAAATTTAAATCAATACAATTATATACATGAAAAAACATAAACAAAAAGAATGGCAAACCAATCCAACAGTCAATAATCACTGTCACCCTTAAGAATAACTTCTATGTTAACAAATCAACAACAATAATTACTCCCCAATGCAACAAGACACAATACTATGAGCACCCATAAACGAACGGAAAAAGTACACTAAACCAAAAAACCAAACCGATTAAAATGCTCACCAAAGCCCCAAGATCGTAATGATGCCCTTTGTTTCTCGAACGAAGATCCGATGGCGGTGAACGACGGCAAAAATGGCACGGTGCGGCGACTTAAAGCGAGAGAGAGGGAGGTTTTAGAGAGAGAGCACGCTTTCAGAAAGTGAGGAGGAAGATAGCGCTAGTGGAATAAATTCGCATATTACCGACGGGTTTACCGACAAGCAAGAGTTTAGTGAAATGACGCGTTTCATAAAATTTAATTACCGACATATTTATCGACAAAAGACTTATCATTTATCATTTCCGTGACAACGAGTGAATTTTCAAATACCCATAGGTAAATAACAAAAAAAAATTAAAAAATAAACACCCGTCAAAAAGTCCGTCGGTTAGGATAATTATTATAAACAAATATAATGATAAGTAAAACCGTCGGTTAACCCATCGGTAATTTCATCTCTAAAAAATTATTGAATATACCTGTTAGTTTACTTGTCAAATATTATGCGCGCCAATTGGTGGCTTTTAGAGCCAACATTTACTGATGGATTTACCAATGGGTACACATAACAAAAATAATTGTTTCCCATTTTGCATCATTTCATCGAAAATACCATCGGTAATTACCGATGGGTTCAAACCTGTCAATATTTTTCATCGGTAGTCTGCACTTTTTTGGTAGTGTAGGTGGGAAAATTTTTTTGAGGTGGACGTTACTTGTCGTCGTCCCCAATCTAAGTAATCATATGTCAAGCTGGGCGTTACGCACCGCCGTCCTTAGCCAAGCTATTTGTGTGTTGATATGAGCATTATGCATTGCCATCCCCACTAAAAAAAAAAAAGGTGCCATCCATCTCTTTCATATATTCTCTTAATCTTCAACATTATAGTCATCTAAACCGTCACAAATCAAGACAAGGCAACTTATATTGATTATGCATGCCTAGTAAACACTAGGGGAACATAAATCCAAAATTCATCACCATATCTATCACAAGTCCTACTCCAACCTTCTCAAATAATTAGATTAGTCCAAGCCTTTTTAGCACAAACATATAGGATCACAAGGCACCACCAGAAATCTCATACACTATCATGAGACATATGCTCACATAATTCTCATTTTAGTGACTAAACTTACAATTCCATGCAACTTGGTTTGCGTTCCAAGGTCTAAGAGACATAAACTTAACTCATGCTAACACTCCAATCGTTACTTCACATTTGGATGAGTTAGGCTATGTCACATAGCCCATGGAACACTTCCCACTCACATGTCACCAAAATTATGTATTCAAACACATTATAATCCATTTGAGCATTCCTAACGTACAAACATGAAGAAGCCTAAATAAATTGTCAAAGATCAAGGGACATATCTCAGAAAACAATCCACTTCCAAAACTCCTAATTATGCATGAGACTCATATCCTAATTACCAAAACATGACAGTGAAATTCCTAGCCCCATTAACCCATCAAACCGTGACCTTCATGTAAAGTGAGAGCATTAAAAATATTTCCAGTATCTATAAATTGATGAAAAGCTTCAAACACTTATCTTAAACACATTTTTGGCACACTTCATCAATAGAGGACAAAACTCAACCCAAATGCCCTTTGAACAGCCAAAACCGAGAATTGACACACATACCACAAATAGAAAATTTTTCCAGCACTTACAACTTCCATAAGAATCATCCAATCACACGTAAATCAAAGCCACATTGCTCAAACCATCAAATGTGATCATGACACATTGTTTGAACATATCAAGTCATAGAAACATTTTTCTTATCCACATCCTCAGATGCCAATCAACTATAATTTTAAATTCCTACTATGAAACAAATAATATATATATATCAAATCTTTGTGGGTTCAAGAATATGACATTATGAAAGAAATTTGAGAAGAAAATAATAAGTTGGAGTTTAAATTAAATAGTGCCCACCATCAGCGCTACCGATCAAGGTCAGAATCTATTTAAAATTGTAACCTGTGATGATAAAGAAATATGAAATTGTAATTGAAACTGAATATATAGAAGACAAATGACCATAGGCAGGGACTTTTTTCATATTACCATGTATAATGGCTGTGAAATGGCTAAGGTTCAATAACCCTTATAAACCATAGCAGTGGATTTCTTTCCCAAGGCCATTTAACATTACAAATTATATCATGATATAATAGACTGTTTTATAATAGTTTCTAAATTCAAATCCTTTTATAACATATATAATATCTAAGTTCTAATATGTGTTTTCCTTGCTCTTAAGGTAACAAAACGAAGATATCAAAAGAAAACATATTTCTACCACCACCTAGAAATGAAAACACATGTTAGGAAGCAAAATTTCTATTTTTCCAGCAATCATAAATTATGAGCATAAGTCATAAACTTAAGACAATTCATCCTAATCATCGTTTTTCACAAGACAAACAAAAATCCCACAACCCCCAAATTCCTTTGTTTGGCCAAAACATAGAGAGGGATTGAGGGTTTGGAGGGAAGAAGAGCTAAAGATTGTAGCTCCTCTTAAAGTATTTGGATGTTAAGGAAGGCTTGAGGATGAAGGAAGGTGAAGAAGGAAAAGGGAAAATGAGGGAGTGAGTGTCTTTGGAAAAAAAAAAAAAAGAAATGAAAAATGGGGAATAGAGGGGGAGGAGGTCGTGGTTTTGATCTTAGTAGGCTAGGGCCTCTTTTTCCTTTGGGGTAGGTAAGGAAGGGGTGTAAATATAATATAAGATGAAGATGGTTTAGGGATTTCACACACACATTCATAAATAATTTAAAATAACATACAAGAAAATCACTTAAAATAATAGTTTTATATAGCTCAAGTTCAAATCTATTATATTTTAATAAGGTGTCTTGAAACTTAAAATTTTGAGAGGAAATTTTAAATTTTAAATTGGAGAGAGTTCTGAATTTTCAAAATACTCTAATTCTTAACATTTAAATAATTCAACATAACAATAAACATAAACATGGGCTTAAACTACTAAGAGATTAAATTAAATTAGGAACGATCGATTATTCATTATTTAATGAATCAAGGTGATTAATCCTTAATTAACTAAATTAATCTTAAATAATAAATAATTAAGATTAAATAGAAAATGGGGTATTACAGATAACTATAAATTGATACTAATAGTAGTACTTGTTTCTGAAATTTGGTCTAATTTGATATAATTAGGTCCAATTTGACAAAATCTGATCAAATCATTTTTTATTTTTTCATTGAAACTAAATTTAAAATTGATATACTGCTCAAATCTATATTGATATATGTCATTTTCTTACAATTTGTATTTTTTAAAATTTACTTTTTGCTTCTAAAATGAAAATATCACAATTCAAAAACATATTTAAATCAATTCATATCCTTTTCATATTTATAATAATAAATTCCAATTATTAAATTCATATTCATATTTAAAAATGCATGCATGTTCTTTTCTTAAAAAGTCTTTAAGCTTCAAATATAAAATTTGAAAAAAAAAAACTTGCATTGAATTGAGAAAAAGAGTAATGTGTATCAGTGTTATATGTATCAATAATGATATGTATCAACAATGCAATAAACATATATTAGTAATTAGTAATAACATCACCATTATATTTGTCATTTTTTAAAAAATCATTATTATTACTCTTAGTATGCATATCATCATTCAATTATAATCATATTTAAATCGTAAACTGAATAATCTCCTTGCTCTCCTCCAATCTTTACTTATAAAAAACTCACTCATCCAAATTTTTGTTTCATTTTAAGAATCATTCTCATCCAAGCTTTTATGCTATTTTTCTATTTTCTTTTGTTTGACAATTTCTTCTCCTATCTCTTACTATTTTGTTTGAAGGAGAATAGTGGGATACAAACAAAAAGAGACTTTATTTTTGGGTTGGAGAAGGAGATCTTTCAAAGTTATGACACAAGTGGCCCTATACTATTCACTTAGGATTAGTGTTCGCTGAGTCTTAAAGGCTTGCAGCTAGGTCTAGTTTCTTCAAGCCCCAATTTGTCCCGAGAGTGTGTAACATAGTTGCTGGTAAAATAGCCCATTATTCTGTCAAGAAAACCGAAAAATAAAGTACAATAGCACATTGCACACGAGGCTTGGCTCAAATGGCAAAATTCTCTACCTCTGATATTGTGCACAGGGTTCGACCCCCACTAGAGGTGGTAGGTGTGCGAACCCACATTATGCTGAGGACGGTTATGACCAAGATTGGGTCAATGAGGGCCCGTCTTGTTTGTGGGATGGTCTCATATTAGGCACTGGTGATCACAACCCAAAAAATAATAATAATAAATAAAAGACACTCCTGATTGAATATATTCATTTCTTACATTTTAAAAAAAAAAACCTTGAAACAAGATAAAAAGAGTTTTTATGTGTGAATCATTGATTTTATTTCAATTAAAAATTAATTTAATTATTTTAAAAATATCTATAGTATATTTCACTCTAATTTATTTCCATTTTACTAGTGTTGGCATAATTCTTCTTCAATCTTGCTTCTTATCAATTCACGCGATAGAATCTCACAAATGGGGCAACGAGCAATCAGGGAAAGATGGGACTGGGAACTTCTTTTGAGTATTAAGGTTGTTGATTTCTCTTTTTCATTTTTTCCTTTAACTACAAGGTGTGGCGTGATGGCATCTCATCTTATCCCTTAACCATGTAGTCGGTGGTTCGATCCCCACTCATGGAAATAGAACACATTTTGTGGCCAGCCATTTGCTTCTTTGGGAGAGTTCCTATGGCGAGGGGATTAGTCACTACTGTCGGCGATGAATATACTGATTTTGATTTTTTTTAAAAAGTACAACCCCCACCTTTGAGAGAATGCCTACATACAATCTTCTTCTTTCTATTTCTAAAATATACACTCCCCCCCTTCTATTTATAAACCATATACTCCCCTCATCTCTATTTCTAAGATATATACTCTCCTACCTTAAAAAATTGAGAAACACCACACTTTAGTTTTTTTAAAATTTTCTTATTATTTTTATTTTTTTCATACTTATTATTTTATTTTATTTTATACTAAAATACCCTTCATTAATAGTTATATATATATATATTCTTTTTACAAATTAAAATATATGTGCATATAATAATACAAAATATAAATATATTTATATATACATGTATTTAGTTAAATTTTTAAAATTTTAATATATTAGGAATACAAATTATAGATAGTAAAAATAATTTATAATAATTATTTTTGAAAAATAAAAAAATTGCATGTTTTTAGGTGTCTAGTTTTTAGTATTAATACATGTATAAAATATTAAAAATATTTTAAAATTTATATATAAAGATAAATCATAGAAAAGATCACATAAAAATTTTGTGATGCCACAATAAAAATATATATATTAAAATTGTTACTTAATTATAAAAAAAATATAGTTTTATGTTTAAAAATAATTATTACAAATTACTGTTACTATTAATTATTTTTATTTATACTTATTTGTTTCCTTAATATGAATAATAATTTAAAATTAATAACTCAATGTTTTATATTGTTATAATTCGCATATATTTTATTTTATTAAAAATGTATATGTATAAATTAATATATGATATTTTAGTCAACAACAAAATAATAAGTATAAGAAAATGAAGAATTAATAAATTAAAAAAAACTTGAAAATGGATTGAAATGTAGCTTATCTTAAACATATAAGGGAGGATAATGTATATTTTAGAAATGGCGGGGAAGTAAATGTAATAATACTGTCTCTCAAGGGAGAAGGTTATATTATAATCTTAAATATATATGGAAGGGAAGTGTATGTTTTGAAAATTGAAGGGGCGGAAGTGTAATAAAGCTTTCTCTTAAGGGAATAATTATATTTTACTTTTTTTCTTTTATTCAAAATTGGGTATCTTTGGTTTTTTTTTAGTGTGTACAGCCCCGGGGCCGAACTCCGAACATCGTCAACTCTCAAATGAACTTCAAAAACCAAAATAACTAGTAATGATATAATGGGCTATAGCCCATAATTTTATCAGCTAACACTTGAATGATCCATGTCCCAAAACTTCATGGGTCATGATATTGTAAGATGGGCCCAACAATATCAGTCTTCCCATCATTATAATTTTTTTTTCTTTCTTGAGGGACTTGTTATTTTGACATTAAAAAAAAGGCACTTGTTATTATAATATAGGAGAAATGGTAGGTGTACAATAATTCTTTATAAGTTTACACATCTAGTATATAGAGACATATGAAAAAAAAAGGTATGAGGTGCATGTGCCTTTATACAGTAGAAATATAAACTTGTTGTAAAGAAATATTATACATTAAACATTTATAATTACAATATAGATAGATATACATAAGAAATAATACAAAGCAATAAGAAAAAAAATTATCTACCTATTTTCTACTTCACAGACTACTATATCACACGTTGAATGTGTCAATGGGAAGAGCTTAGAAAATATTTATCAAACTAAAAACATTTTAGTTGTGATTCACTCCGTAGTACATCTTCAAGATCAATCTTAATAAGCTTACTTGATTACAACGGGGAGCCTCCCATTAGGGGTGTCAAATAGGCGGAGCCAGCTTGTTTTGGCCCATGAAGTAAACGGGCCAAAACAACTTGGCTCATTTACCCGCAGTGCAAAATTCCTTAACCCGACTCGTATAATTGAGTTTGTGGGATAGCCCGACCTACCTGTTTATGTTTTTTAAAAATATATATATACAATTTGAGTATACTTTACTTATTTCTTATACACATATAAACAACCCAATAAAATAAATCAAATAAATTTTATAGTTTTCTAATTAGACAAAGCACTCAATTTAGTCAATTATATTATAATGTCATAGATATCGTATTGTTGTCATATAGAAAAATCCAAATAACTTTCATACATCAAATTTCACAATCTAAATCCATATAGACAAACAAATTAAATCTAAATAACCAGGTTCATGCAATAACAAATTTCATAATTTAAATGTAAATTCAAGTTAATAACAAGTTAAAAATTTAAAGTTGAAATCCAAATACAAAATTTTGGATTGGTTTGTGGCTTTGTAGATTTCGGCCTCTAAATGGGCTAGTTGTTGTAACCTTGCAACTTCACTAAATTAGAAGTTGTAAAAATAAATAAATAAATAAAAACTGGTAAATGGACCTCCTATTTACTCGTGCAGGTTGGCCTATTTAACTTGCGAGTTAAGCAGGCAAATTGTAAATGGGTTTTTACTAAATAGATTAAACTTTTTAGGTTCGACCCACCTATTTTTTGCGGGTAAATGGTTACCCCGACTTGTTTGATCTGTTTTGACGGCTCTACCTCCTATATGTTAGGGTTGGCCATGGCCCCCCTAAAATTTCCAATTTTCATGTATATATATGTGTGTGTGTGTGTGTGTGTGTACTTGGCCCCCTCCTAAAATTTTTTGTGTGCTATAAGGATTTGTAGGATGTTATATTATTATTATTTTAAGAAGGAATTAGGTAAGTTTAATATTTCAATAGTTCAATTTTCTCATCCTCTTCTATTTTATTTTTTTTTATTTCTATGTCAATTAGAAAAGCCAATTGAAATATTTGAGATAAATTCATATAAACCTTGTACTTAATTAGATATTTAGATATTGTAATAAATAATATATTGTGTATATATGCGTATTTAATTTCTTGAGTCTTAGTTGTAATGTGTATTTTCTTGTATAATTATAGTTTGTGTCAAACGTATTGATCCTTCAAAGTAAAAGTCATTTCATCGTCCCTCATAATTAAAATTATAGTACAGGCTATCTTTTCTTAGTATTTCAAATGACTTATATGACAAATTAATCTTTAATAATATATAAATGATTTAAATTGATTGCTAATAAAAACACAAATAAGATAATTTTTCAATTATTTTTATTGTAAGGACCCTGAAATTTCTTTTTTTTTTTTTGAGAAACCAATTTATCAAACATAATTTATATATATAAATACACATATTGTGATTTTCTTTTAAAATCAATAGATTAAGAAAAGAATTAGAAAATAAGTATTATTATTTTTTATATGTATAGTATTTTTTAATGTTGGCCCTTAAGTATTGGGCCTAGCTCTGCCACTGCTTGATAAAGACAGGAACTTGTTTTCTTTGTGGTTCCCCGTTCGGAATTCCTGGTTGTAGAATGCACTGCAACTTATTACAAGCTAAGAATCGCGGACACGCTGACTTGGTAGTGTGTCATATACTGGACACGTGTTAGTGTCTAACACTCATACGATATGTGTTGTACATGCATCTAAATATGTTCAATTAAAAAATAATTCTTTTGAGCTCGGACAAGTATTGAATATGGCTGGACACTATTCTAATTCAATGTAGACGTGACTTGGACACCCTGCGAATATGTCTGAGTTGGTTTCTTTTTTTTTTTTCAAATTTTAATATCAACATGAGCAAAAAATTAACCATAATTTTTTAGTTGGACTTATGTTGTTGGGTCAATTTATTTTAAAAAAATTTTTGTTAATAAATAAAAAGAATTAATTAAGTAAAAAGATTATACAAACACAATAAAAAAAATTCAAACAAAAAAAGACAAAAAATCATACAATATATATATATATATGCCGTGCCTCTGTATTATGAATTTTTGAATTTGATGTTTCTCGATATCCATATCCATATTATTTCCTATGTCCTTATCAATGCGAAAGCTTCATAGATGACAAGCCCAGTATTGATGCTGTATTTCTCGGCTATTAGATTTAGACAGGTTAGGTTAAAAATTGTAATGCTTCCACTGACAAGTGCTTTCCAGATAGGAGTTCCAATTTTCTGATGGTGAACGAGACCTAATACTGTCAAGTATCACCTCTTTAGTGCTTTTGCACAGACCAGACAGAAAATTTAATCAGACTTTATCTTAAAGTTTGTGTCAAACCCACCAGATTGATCGGTCATTATAAACCACAAAATCTACCATAATATACAATCGAGACATTTTTTTATTTGCTAATTCTAAGATTGATGTGTATCTTCAACCTCTAGTTGATGAACTGAATGAGTTGTGGTGCCAGGGTGTTCTTACTTATGACATTTCAACAAAGCACAATCTTATGATGAGAGCTACATTAATGTGGACCATCAATGTTTTTTCAGCTTATGGAATGCTATCTAGATGGATGACCCAAGGCAAATTAGCATGCCCGATTTATATGGAGGATGCTAAAGCATTCACCTTGAAACATGGAGGAAAAAAACTCTCTCTTTGATTGTCATAGAAGGTTTTTAGATTTTCATCATCCATAAAGGTGAAGTAGATATGGTTGAGCATGATGAGCCTCCAGTTAGAAATGAGTTGTTTGTCAGTGGTTGAACAAGTTGAGAATGCCCATTAGTTATGCTTCTAATTTAAGTTGCTGCATGAATGTTGTACAAGGTAAGCTTGTTGGCATGAAAAGTCATGATTGTCATGTCTTTATGGAGTGTTTGCTTCTAATTGTATTTAGAGAGCTACCTGATGTTGTCTAGAAGCCCCTGACCGAGCTGAGTCAATATTTCAGTGATATATGCTCTTCTACTCTTAAGGTTGATGATCTGCTTGTCATGGAAAAAAATATTCCCATAATTCTTGCAAATTAAAGAGAATTTTTCCTCCCGTGTTTTTTGACTCAATGGAATACTTGCCTATACATTTGGCATATGAAGCACAGGTGTGTAGACCTGTTCAATATAGGTGATGTATCCATTTGAAAGGGAAACAGGAGGATTTAAAAGAACCGTAAATAATAGGTCTCAAGTGGAAGGATCAATATGTCAAGCTTATTTAGCGAAAGAGATTTCAAATTTCTGCTCATTTTACTTTCAGCCATATGTTCAATCTAGGAGAACTCGAGTTAGTAGTAATGACGATGGAGGGGAGTGTTCTACTCCACCAACTTTGTTTATATTCAATCAACTTGGTCGAGGAGCTGGAAAGAGCGTGGTTCGATGGCTTACTTCCCAGGAGTGGAATTCTGCACACTTACATATTTTGATAAATTGTGATGAGGTGCAACCATTCAGATTGTAAGTCAATAATCCCTTTTTTTAATGTGAAAGTGTGATATTATGCATCTTTGAAATAACATAATGTCGCAATTGAGATCACGACGGGACGGCGAGAAATAGGTTTTTGAAAATTAGAAGTCGCCACCAAGTTTATTTGAATTGGGAAAACATGGAAAAACCCATTTTATTTTAGAAAATAGTCTTCGTGAACCAGATATGGATTCGGGAGTCGGTTATGCATAGGGAAGGATAGGAATTTAATCCTACAGCACCCCTAGTACACCCGTATTTAGACGGTACCTTTAGTGAATTGTGCAAATTAAATAATAACCCTTTAAAAATTTCAAATAAGGAAGATAAAAATTATAATTTAAACACATAAATCAAGGAAAATTAATTTAGCAAAATATTTACAATTTAAACACATCAATTAAGAAAAATTAATTTTGATAAATATATTTACAATTTTAATACATAAATTAAAAAATGATTTACATGAAATATTTACAATTTAACAAATAAATTAAGAAAAATTAATTTTGGCAAGTATATTCAATATTTTAAAAATACATTAAGAAAAATTAGCCTTGGAAAATATATTTACAATCTTAACAACTAATAAATAATTTACATAAAATATTTACAATTTGACGAATAAATTAAGAAAAATTAATTTTGGCTTGATAGGGATGGCCTGCTCCTACGTATCCTCTGGTGCAATGAGGAACTCAAAGTCACGTAGTTCTGTAGAAAATATTTGTGTGTTGGTCAATTTTAATTAATGAAATCTTTTTTTGATGATAAATTTATCATAGGATTTAAGTTAGCACTTGGCTACTCAATAAACCCTTATGATTCAATATTGGTGAAGATAACATTTGCTACTCAATCACCCTTATTGGCCATCACATGAATTTATCATTTTCTAAAAATATTTTATTTATAAAAGGAGGACATTTTTTTATTTTTGACACTAATCTCAACATGATTTCATAAACAAATGACAAGCATGTGATTAACCTCTGCAAAAATACTGACATAATTAGGGAAATATAAAGGCCCTAATTACTATTTTCACTTCTTTCCAATCTTTTCAAAAATTTTTTTTTGTATTATTATTATTTATTTATTTTTTTACAAGCCTTTAGCACAAAATTCATTAAACGCCAAATAAATAACTAAAGCATTCCTTAAATTATTTAATACTCTTCAAATCATTAAAACAAATTGCTAAAGAATATATTGCAAGTTCTTTTTTTTTCAAAGGAATATATAAAAGGTACAACACAAATTAGAGTTTTTTTTTTTTTTTTATGAAAGATACAAACATGTTCGAGAAAAGAATAAATTTAAGACAAATTTTCCAATAAACAAACAGTCCAGGATAAACTACGCAACAAAGAGAATGACTCAGACAAAAATGAAATGGCCTAACTATCTAGAGCACATAAAAAATAGAACAGCCTAGACCCTTATTAATTTTTTTTTTCAAGTAAGACAATCCAAAAGAGTGTTCCTAATAACTTACAAAAATGATACCTGCAGTCCAAACATAACGAAATGGAATCCAACCCAAATACAAGAATTTTCTTGAAATCTTCATAGCTTAACACAAAATGGAAAAAAAAATAAAATTTAGTGGAGTCAAAAAGTTTTCAAAAAGAGATCAAATAAATAATTCAAACATAAGCAATCAATATAATAAAGTAACACCACTAAGAGTTCCTACATCTACATATCCTGATGGCCATATGGCAACGTAAAAGGGTAGAGACCAGTGGGGTCAAAAAATTTGAAAAATGAGATCAAATAAAATATTTAAACAAAAGCAATCAACATAATAATGACACTAAGAGTTAACAAGTCCAAACAACACAGCCCACACTACTGAAAACAAATTCAACACATGAAATAATAGCGTATGACTAAAGTCAGCAAAGCAAATAAAGAAGGGTCTGGAATATGGGTTTCATTATTCCTTTATGCTTAAAGTTAAAACACGCATACATGCACAGGAAGGGATTTGGAACATGAATGGAACTTTGGGGTTTTTACTTTCACATGGAGAGCTCAAACACACACCACATACATGCAGAGAAAGAACTAGAGAGAGAGATAACTAAAGAGAGAGAGAGAACCAGATGGAGAAAGAGAGAGTGGCAGAGATGCTGTCTCGGTTTCAGAAGTAGTGAGCAGTGGCTGGATCTAGGCGGAGGAGCTCTTGGTGGGTTGACGGAGCAAGGACGCGAGGGTGGTTCCAGCTCTGGCAGCTGAGGCGCATCGAGGTCGCTCGCGGTCGACAAAGCGCGGAGGTTCTAGGCTGTGAATGGTTGGCTTCGCGGAGGTGTTGCCACGTCCGATCTCGCCACAATCTTTGGCGATCACGCTTTTGTGGTGTGCAAGTCGATGAGGAGACGCAGCGATCTTGGCTTCGCGAGAAAGGGGGCAGAGGAACCTATTGACAAAACCGGCACAAGCTTCCTCGTAGTTTCTACTTGCAGCTGGTTTTCGTGGTGTTGTCCAGGTGCTGCGCTGCTGCTTGTTGCTCCTTCCTCCTTCCCTTTTTATTATTTCTGGATTTGTTATTTTATTTTTGGTCTTAGGTTTGTCTTGGTCTTGTTTGGTTTTTTTTGGCTTGATTTTGGTTCGGTTGAAGATGGTTATGGTATTATGATTATGATTGGGGGCTGTTAGTAAGGGAAAATGATGGTATTAGATGAATTATATTGAGATTTGGCTATGGTGGTGAGTTGAGATGGTCAATAAGATGGCGATGGGGTGATAATGGTTATGGTTGTATGAAATGTGTTTTAGGATCAATGGAAAAGCTCTTGTGAGGGGTCAAAATGGTTGTTATGATGTTTTAGGCTAAAATGTGATTTCTCTGAAGGTTATAGATGATGGTGTGAGGTTGTGTTAGTGGAGGAGGTGGTGAAGTGGATATTCTGTGATGATGAAGATTGTTGCAATTCCTGAATTTTTCGTTCCTCTCTGTTTCTTCTCTGAAATTAACTCCCCGTTCTTTCTTGCTAAAGTTTATTCTCCTCCCCTACCTCTATGCTTGCTTCTATTTATACACATGGGGAGTCAAACGTCTTGATGTTAAGCATTAAATGTATTGACTCCTTTTCTACCGAGGCATTAAATGCACTGGTCCTACACTGATTTTATTTCAATGATGTATTAATTGCCTTGGTCCCACACTGACTTTTTTTCTTTGTTTTATTTTGTCATGGGCTGGTTTACGAGACTAATACTAAACACACCCATATTTTATTTTTTATTATCATTATATTTTTTAAAAGCTGCAATGACACCAAAAAAAAAAAAGTTGGACTAGACTGACAGCTTAATTTTATTGTTTAGAATGCAATTGGGCCGAACACCGTTCAAACAAAAAAATCACAACTGCTAGAAATTTTTATTTTATTTTTTAGTCTAAAAAGGGTGTGGACTAGAAGAAAACAAAAAAACTTTGACACAAATAAAAATGCAATTTTTTTGGATTTTTTTGTTTAATTGACCGGACAAAATTGGGTGTTCACAGTTGCCCCTCTTTACTTGTTTCTTATAAGAGAATATGAAAAACCTGAATTCTTCATATTGTCATTATAAGGAATGAGTAAAGATATGAACATCAATTTTGTACGATGATGCATGAAATTGAAAATATAAGGAAACTTGAAATTAGAAGTAAAGAAACTCGATGCTCATAAGAGACATATGCTATGCAATGATGCAATTCAGAAACCAAGATGTATGAGTGACAAGAAGTGAAGTTTATTTGTACAAAAAAAAAAACTGACGGGGGTAACAGAAATTGGAAATTTGATGGGGGCTAACTGGGATTTTAAAGCCAACAGGTCGATCGAAATGTAAAAGCCGATGTGGAATGTAAATTTAAAAGCCGATGGGGGCTGACTGGCATTTAAAAGCCAACAGGGCCGATCGAAATGTAAAAGCCGTGTGGTCGACAGAAATTTAAAAGCCGATGGGGGCTGACTGGAATTTAAAAACCGATGGGGGTTGACAGAAATTTAAAAACCGACGGGGGCTGACTGGAATTTAAAAAATGATAGGGGCTGATAGAAATTTAAAAGCCGACGGGGGCTGATCGAAAATGTAAAAGCGGACAGGGGCTGATAGAATTTTAAAAGCTGATAGGGGCTGCTGAAAACTAAAAGCTGACAGGGAAAAGTAAATTGGCAATTTAAAGCCGACAGAAAAGTAAAGTGGCAATCTGGGACCAGCTGGAAAAGTGAATTGGCATAGAAAACAATAATTTTCACTTTTTTCTTTTTTTTTTCTTATTTGTAAAAGTCGTGAATTCATCATGCACTTTCAATTTATTTCAAACACATTCTTAAAAAACAAACTGTAGCTAAATCAAGCAAGTCTCAAGGAAGACTATAACCGATCAAACTCGTATTTCATGTGTTGGGCCTTTTAGCTCATATGAGGTGTTCCTTTTTCTTCTACAACTTCCTTTACTTCATTCCCTGTCCTTTCTCCTTCTCTCCCTTTTTAAAGGATAATGATTACTTTTCCAATAAGCTTTGCTGAAACTTCTGAATTCTCTTGTTGTGACACTAGCTATTGATGTATTGCTGTAAGCATTGTCAGGTTGTATAACTTTAAACTTAAATTTATGTTTACTCGAGACATCATAAAAAAAAACATGCATTCGAGAGAAAACAAAAGGATTGACTAAATAGATGTCTTTATTGCTTGGTGTATTGAATGACAAAGTGTTTGAAAGGTGGGATCAACATAAAAACGAAAGACAATATTATGAAAGACATGAAATTTTGCCCCAGTGTAAGTTCTTTGTGGCTCAACCAATCAACTTCTTGCAGGAAGTTGAACACCATAGCCATGATCTTTGATGATGTTTTCAAACCCTTTCTTTCCAAAAAAATTTGCCCTAGTTTCAGTCTTGGTCTATTTGATTCATTGGAAAAATTCAACACCCAAAAATTGCCCCGGTGTAGGTTACTTGAGATAATGCTTATCTTTTTGCTCTAACTTTTGCCTAGGCCACTCTTTCGAGTTTTCAACCTAACGAGCTCTTTTTTTTTTTTAATTTCTTTTTTCATTTGACCCTAACTTTTGCTTAGGTCGCTTTTTCGAGTTTTCGACCTAACGGGTCCTTTTTTTTTTATCTTTTCATGCATAAAACTTTTTGACTGCATCAGTATTGATTGGTTTGGGCAATTTTTGTCCGTCCATGTTTTGCAAAATCAACGCTCCACCTGAAAATGCTTGTTTGACAATGTAAGGACCTTCATAGCTTGGGGCCCATTTTCCCCGTGCATCCTCTTGATTAGGGAGAATTTTCTTCAGAACCAAATCTCCTGGACAAAAATCTCTAGGGCGGACTTTCTTGTTAAAAGCCTTAGCCATTCTACTTTGGTACAATTGGCCATGACAGATAGCTGCCAGTCTTTTCTCTTCTATCATGTTCAGCTGTTCATATCGAGCCTTTACCCATTCAGATTCTTCTAACTCAGCCTCCATTAAAACCCTTAATGATGGGATTTCCACTTCTATAGGAGATACAGCTTCCATTCCATATACCAACGAGAAGGGAGTTGTCTACGTGTTTCGGCCAGTATCTTTGATGCGATATGCGTGTAAAGCATATGGCAGCATTTCATGCCAATCTTTATAATTCACCACCATTTTGGCGATGATTTTCTTGATGTTCTTATTTGCAGCTTCAACCGCACCATTCATTTTAGGCCTATAAGGAGCTGAGTTGTGATGCATGATTTTGAAAGTCTCCAAGAACTTCTGAACTTCTGCACCATTGAGGTTAGGAGCATTATCTATGATAACTCTTTCTGGAATCCCATACCTACAGATAATGTCTCTCCTGATGAATCTAATGAACACCTTCTGTGTGATGTTGGCATATGAAGTAGCTTCCACCCACTTTGTGAAATAGTCGATTGCAACCAAAATGAAACGATGACCATTGGATGCCTTGGAATTAATTGGGCCAATTACATCCATGCCCCACATTGAGAAAGGCCAAGGAGATACCATGTTGTGCAATGGAACTGGAGGAACATTAACTTGATCCGCATACACTTGACATTTGTGACACTTGTGAACATACTTGGTACAATCACTTTTCATGGTGGACTAATAATAACCACTCCTTAAAATTTTACGTGCCATCATATGCCCATTAGCGTGAGTTCCACAAATCCCTTCATGAATTTCTGTCATGATTACACGGGCTTCATGAGCATCTGCGCATCTTAGGAGGGTACCATCATAATTCCTTTTGTAGAGAACCTCACCATTCAAGAAAAACGCCATAGCCAGTCGACGAATTGTCTTTCTATTCACCTCGTTTGCTCCGTCTGAGTATTCTCCCTTTTGAATATACTGCTTGATATCATGATACCACGGTTGGCCATCTGGCTCAATCTCTACATTGTCACAGTATATTGGTTTACTTTGCACCTCTATATGGATGGGTTGGACATTGTAGTGCACTTCCAACTTGGTCATTGCAGCCAAAGTCGCCAAGGCATCCGCAAATTGGTTATGATCTCGAGTTAAGTGGGAGAATGACACGTCGTCAAACTGTTCGACTAGTCGAGACAAATACTTCTGATAAGGCACCAATTTTGGATCCTTGGTTCGCCATTGTCCATTGACCTGATAAATGATGAGTGCAGAATCTCCAAAGACTTTCAATTCCTTGATTCCCAAGTTCATTGCAACTTGTAAACCATTTGCACATGCTTCATATTCTGCAATATTGTTGGTATTCAAAGTCTAGTTTGATGGAAACTGGGTATTGCTTCCCGACTGGTGACACCACTATAGCTCCTATTCCACATCCATTCATATTGACAGCCCCATCAAAGTACATCTTCCACACATTCTCCTCTTCTTCATCTTCTTTTTCTACTGACAACACCTCACTGTCAGGGAACTCAAACGTGGTGGGCTGTCTATCCTCAAGCTGATTTTCGGCTAGATGATCAGCAATTGCACTTCCCTTGATGGACTTTTGAGTTACATATTTGATATCAAATTCGGATAGCATCACTTGCCATTTTGACATTCTTAATGACACGTGAGGACTATCAAATATGTATTTCAGTGGATCCATTCGAGATATTAACTAGGTGGTGTAGTATAACATATACTGCCTCAATCTCTTGGAAGTCCACACTAACGCACAACAAGTATTTTCAATTGCCAGATAGCGGGATTCACAATCATTAAACTTCTTGCTCAGATAATAAATTGCCTGTTCCTTCTTTCCAGACTCATCATATTGTCCCAACATTGCCCCAAGTGAGGTGGGCAACACTGTGAGGTACAGTATTAAAGGACGATTGGGCATAGGTGGTATCAAAATGGGTGGTTTCATTAAATAAGCCTTAATTTTGTTAAAGGCTTCTTGGCATTCTTTGTTCCATTATCCAGGTTGTTGTTTTCGCAGCAGCTTGAATATAGGCTCACAAGTACTAGTTAGATTGGCAATAAATTTAGCAATATAGTTGAGCCTTCCCAGAAAACTTCTAACCTCCCGCTCGGTTCGGGGAGCAGGCATCTCTTGTATCGCCTTCACCTTTTCAGGATCCACCTTTATTCCTTCTCTACTGACAATGAACCCAAGTAATTTTCCTGTAGAAGCTCCAAAAATGCATTTATTCGGGTTCAATCGGAGTTTATATTTTCTGAGTCTTTCAAACAATTTTCGTAAAACTGCCACATGACTTTCTCCCTCCTTAGACTTGGCGACCATATCATTCACGTACAATTCGATCTCCTTATGCATCATGTCATGGAATAATGCAACCATGGCACGTTGGTATGTGGCACCGGCATTTTTCAATCCGAATGGCATGACCGTATAGCAAAATGTGCCCCACGGAGTTGTGAAAGTAGTTTTTCCTTTATCATGAATATCCATAGGAATCTTATTATACCCAGAGTATCCATCCATAAAGGAAAATCGATGATTTCCGGCTGTATTATCAACAAGGACATCAATATGGGGTAAAGGAAAATCATCTTTCGGGCTAACCTTATTTAAATCCCGATAATCTACACACATTCTAACCTTCCCATCTTTTTTAGGCACAGGCACAATGTTAGCCACCCAATCAGTGTGTCTTGATACTTCCAAAAACCCAGCCTCCAGCTGTTTAGTCACTTCTTCTTTTATTTTTAATGACATATCTGGTCGCATTATCCTCAACTTTTGCTTTTTTGGCTCAACTTCTGGGTACAAAGGAATCTTGTGTGAAGCAATCTCCGGGTCTAATCCTGGCATATCATGATAAGACCATGCAAACACATCAAGGAATTCTTTAAACAATGCAATCATTTCTGAGCGTTCAGGATTTTCCACTATTTTCAGCTCCTTCTTTTCTTCTTCAGTGCCCATGTTAACCACCTCAATCACCTCATTGTCTAGGTCGAATCCTTTTTCTGAGTATTCCAGTAGATTTGACAACTGCTCAATGACTTCTTCATCATCTTCAGACTCATGGTTATCATAGTCAATTGCAGCAAGAGAATCGATTGATAAACTCCCAAATTCCTTTTCATGTGGCAGAATTTCTATGACATTCAAATTCCTGGAAAGTAATTGGGGTGGGTTGGAATGCTTAAAACAAATGGTGGATCATAAAATATTAACAACATGAAACAAACACAAATTAACGAGCGAGAGTGGTAAGGGAAAGAAATAAAAGAAAGGAGAGATTAAAGAACAGAAACAGAAACGAGGCAACAGGAACATATAAAGAAAGATTATTGAAAAATCATGCAAGTTCATTTAGATGATGTCTCTGAGTAGCATAAACAAAAGCATAAGCAATTCTTGAATAATATAACCCAAATAATTACTTTTCAGCAATAACATCAAGCATTGGTTCAGCTATCCAATTCATCAGCATCTCATCATTGCTAGCAGCAAGAAACTTATTGTCTTCTTGAATTGTTTCGACATCCAAGGTATTGATGGTGGAAGAATGGCAAAGGAAGCAAACTTCATTGGCCATAATCACTTCAGCTGGACTGGGAAATGTCTCCTTCAAGTGAGGGATTTGTATCATTTTCCTCTTTTGTTTCTTTTGCTCTAGAGTCAAAGCACCCATCTCTTCATCCAATGGAATTTCATACCCCAAACCAAATCGGTTGAATTTCGCTGAGACTAATATTGGAGTTCTAGTTCCTTGCAACCTTGATCCCAATCCTTTACCTTCCAGATACCCACTCTTGGCCATGATATGAGCCACTACTTGATTTTGCAATAGGGTCTTATCCTGTTCCTGTCTTAGCCCTACCACCTCCAGGTTGTGCCATAAACTGCTCTCCACTAGCTCTACATTTTCAACATATGGTAATGCCACTGGTCTTGATACTATGATCACTTTTTCTCCATGGATTGTAATGACTGAACCATTTTCAATGTACTTAACCTTTTGATGCAAGGTTGAAGGGACAGCACCAACGCTGTTTATCCATGGTCTTCCAAGCAGCATATTATAGTCAGACTCAATCTCCATTACCTGGAATAACACCTCATATTTACTTGGGCCGATCTCCAATAACAACACCATCTCCCCAAGGATACTTTTCTTAGCTCCGTCAAAAGCTTTCACTACCATTATTTATGGCCGTATATCATCCTTACTCATCGACAAATAGCTTAAAGTCGACACAGGTAAGACATTCAATCCCGACCCTCCATCAATGAGAACTCTGGGTACTATATAACCTTTACATTTGAGGGTTATATACAGTGCTCGTGGGTTGGATTGTGACACTATTTCTTCGTCTGAGAATGTGATCATGTTGACACGTTTCATTGGATCCACCATATTCACCATGTTCTGTAATGAAGTATCAGGTTTGACATAAGCCTCTTTCAAGACTTTTAGCACTGCCTTTTGATGAGGTTCAGATGATAAGATTAATGACAAAAGAGATATTCTAGCGGGAGTCTTCTTCAGTTGCTCTAAAATATCATACTCATTTTGCTTCATGATCTTTAGGAATTCCTCATCATCATCTTCTTCTTTTCTTCCTACATTTGAATCTTTTTCAACATTTCTATCATCAACAAATTTTCCTTTTGCCAGCTCTCCAGGCCCATAAATCCTTCCACTTCTTGTGATCCCCTTTATTTCCATGATACCAGCCTCTTCTTTACTTGATTGGGCCTTTGAGGTTTCTCCTACTTCCACCTCAGTCCCATAATTTCAAGGTAAAGCATATGTGTCCTCATAACTGAAAGGTGTTGGTTTCTTCATAGTAATTACCACTTTTCCTGGCTTAGGGGTGGGATTAAGTGGTGGCACTCGAAGGACAAATGGTTCGATTACATTCACCTCATTAGGGGTGTTTAGCCCCTTTTTCACTTGTATTACTCCCAGGTTGAGTAATCCCTGTACTCGAGCCTTGAAATCCCAGCAATTTTCTATGTCATGCCCAAGACCTCCGCAGTGGTATACACAGTTTGACTTCATATCATGCTTCTCATTCTCCTTTATTGTCAAAGCAGGTGCTATTACGTTGTGACCAGCCTTATTCAAACTAATAAAAATTCTTTCCATAGGGGTTTGAAGATTAAAAACCTTCTTGACTAGCGGTTCTTCTTTCTCCAAAGCATTAACCCGACTTCCCCCTTCATGATTTGGCATTAGGTTATGTACAATATCTGGTTTTGACTCTTCTCGAAGGTCCAATCGTCCACAAGCAATTAGTTTCTTTACCGTCGTCTTGAAACTTTCACAATCTTCAATTGAATGCCCCACTATATCCATGTGATATTTACAAGTTAAGTTTGGATTGTACCATATTGGGAATGGTGGTTCTAATGGACGCACAGGACACAGTGAAATCAGGTGAGCCTCAAATAACTTTTGAAAAAGGTTAGCATTTGAAATGGATAACTTTGGGAAAGGTGGAAGGTTTGGGAAGCGATTGCGATTTTGGTTTTGGAAATTGGGTCGGGGTGTTGAGGTGTTTTGGTAGTTTTGGTGATATGTGGTTGGATATGTAGGACTTGCTGGTTGGTATGGTCGTATATGAACGTTATTAACCTGAGGCTGGGGATATGGGATGGCATTTGTGGTTTGTGAGGTTTGGTAAAGTGGGTAAGCAGTGGTTGAGGTTTGGTATGGTGGTGTTTGGGGTCTTGGGTGCATTGGTGTGTGTCTTGGGATAAAGGGTTGCTGACTCTGCACATAATTCACATCAGTCTCCTTCTTCCTGGGCGGAAAACCTTTTCTTGTGTCTTCATTAGTTACTGGAAGCTTGCCAGCTTTAGCAAGATTCTCAATCCTTTCTCCAGTAATGATCAACTCAGAGAAATCTTTGTATGCTGCTCCTGCCATAACTCCAATATAAGGCGATCCTAAGGTCCCCAAAAAGTATGAACACATCTCTGTTGGGATGAGAGGTGGTTGGACTTGAGCAGCTAATGCTCTCCATCTTTGAGCATACTGTTTAAATGTTTTATCTTTCTTTTTCTGCATTGTGCTTAGTTGCTCTCTTGTCGGTGCCACTTCAAGGTTAAACTTGTATTGGCTAATAAACAAATCAACTAATTCTCTCCAGCTTGTGATCTTCGAATGATCCAGTTGAATGTACCATTCTAAAGCAGGTCCAGTCAAGCTTTCATGGAAAAAGCTAACAAGAAACCTTTCATCTTTGGACCATATTGCCATTTTGGTACAATAATTCTTCAAGTGGAACAAAGGGTTACTGGTTCCATCATATTTTGTGAAATCAGGAACTTTGAAGTCCTTGGGAACTATCAGGTCAACGGGAGGGTACAGTTGTTCAACCTCCACATAACCATAGGTAGTAGGTCCTTGGATGGCCTTAATTTGATCCTGAATCTTCTTCATCCATTCTTCTTTGAACTTATCCTTTTCCGTCTCCGCGCGATTATTCCCCGAGAAAGATAATTGTCTTTGAACAGCAACACGAGGTTGCTCCCAAGTGTGGCTAGCATGCCCGTGTCCTTCAGTATGTGTGTTTTCTATGGCATGATAACCTTCTCCAATGGGGAGGGTAATTGGCATTGTCGTGGTGGTTGTTTATGAGGATTACCTAGTGTCCCTCCCATGTCATTCATCCATTGTGTAACATTTAGAGTTGCATCTGATACCATAGGTATGGTTATCATCACAGCACTGGGTTGCACACTTACTGGCATACTCACTCTATCTCGATTTTGATTAGCTCCCAATAAGTCGAGTGATTCTTTCATGGTTCGCATCATTTCTTCCATCCTGGCCTGAGTATCCGTCATTGCATTCAATTGTCCCCTCATTTCATCAACTTCTATACTCAGATTCCTTCCTGGTTCAGAATTAGCTACAGCTGTGATGATTCTCCCTGAATCGCCATTACCTCCTGCCATCTTGGTTCGAGCTCTGGTGTTATGAACACGAGTTAGATCGGTATCCTCTTTCCTTGGGCGCCCAATGGTTACGAGTTACACGTGCACACTTATGCACACTGTTGAGTATAACAATAACCAGAAGGGTTAAAGATTTTATTTTATTTGTTTTTTTTTTATGTAAAAGAAAAATCGAACAACAGTCATCAAAAGTTATTTTCAATAGCAAGGATACCCCATACCTATTCTTATGGGTATGTTACCCTATAAGTAAAGGCATGGATGATAACAAGTCCACAGGGAGAATCCCTTCCTTTGTAGGTGCTATCTGATGAACACTAGCAATGCAATTGTTTTCCTAATGACTAAGCTTCTCACATTTTTGCACGAGGATGAACCATCTCAAGGTAAAAATGTGATTAATTACTTTCTAAGGGAACATTTATTCCTCTATAGAAAGTATCGAATGAGTTAGAGAAATTCAAAGTAGCACAAACATTGAGTATTCCATTAATTTCCAGGTGAAGTTCCAAGTACAAGTCTTTTCGAAATTGATAACATAGAAAATTACTACATCAGCAACCCTTTATTCAATATAAATTACTACATCAAAAACTTCATCTTTTTTCTTCTGAGGTCTTTAGTGATGCTTTCACATATGTCCATAAACTCCGTCACTTCTCGAGGTAATCGGAATGGTGGCATCTTGCTAATTTGTTCATTGGCTTGCTCAAATCGGTATATGAAGTTGGGGACGTAATGACTCAATTCACTATTGAGTTTTCCATACTTTTCTTCCCACCCCAAAGCCTTTTCTCTCCATGACTTTCCAAATTCTACTGCGTCAACAAACAAATTGTGATAATGATTTGCTGATGCCCACCCTCGAGCGGCATTTTGTTCAGTCTGTACCAATACTGTTGACAGACGTTCCACTTGTTCTTCCTACTTCTTTCACGTATCTTTCTCTTTGTTGATCTCCATTTTCAGGTTGAAAACGTTCCTATCCCTACTGTTGACTTCCTGTTCTATTCTTCCCACCATGCGGCTCTTCTTATTAATTTCTTTCTCTAACTTGCTCCTTTCTTTCATGGACATGTGGAGTTTTTCTTCAAGCTCCTTGATCTTGGCCAAATGAGTGGTTGAGATCTTCTCCTTGCCTTTCCTGGACTTTGCAATTTCTGCAGCTTCGACACACTCATTTTTCAATGTCTCAATCTCCTTTGTCATTTTCTTGCATTGGTGTTGCAGAATGTTAGCTTTTAGGTCAGCTGCCTCCTTTTCTTCTTCCAAGCATCGCATTTGTGCCTTCATTGATTCTACTTGGGATGTCCATTGAGGTACTTTTAATGTTTGCATAGGAACGGAATTGCTTAGAGTATCCTTTGAACAGTCATCTCTGCCAATTCTTGTTTTCCTCCACTCTCTGTACTCTTGAGAAGAGGTTAAACGTTGTTGGCCAAGTTCTCTTTTACCTAGGATTGATATTATCCCATGCCGTTTTGATCTTCTTTTCTTGCTCCATGGTGCTTTTATCTTTCCGATATAGGAAGCTGAACCCTTTTAGTTGTTCCTCTTGTGGCTTGGTTTGAGTCCAGTGAAGTTGTCTAAGCACCAATGTGGGTGTGTAGGCAATGCATCCCCTCGAACCCATCAAAGGAACATTGTGAAAATTGCCACAACTATAGATAACACTCTCTCCATGGTACCAAGGACAAACCCATTTGAAAGCACTAGATTGGATCTGTGAGAACTCCTTTTTCCATATTTGTGCTTCTTGATGATTTATCTGTATGCGATGGAAGTCTCCTAATGGATTAGGAAAGAGGCCCATGCGGTTATCAGCATATGCATGAGTCATGAACCAGACGTACAACATAGGCAAACAACAACGCAATCTCCCTCCATTTTTCTGAATGCAAATTCCCAAGGAAAGAAATGTATCCGCCAGGATAGCTGGGATAGGATTCATGCCACATGTCTCGAATTTGAAAAACACATCCATGGCAGCCTGGTCAACAATGTTTGGTGTGAATGGGAATAAGATCAATCCATAAATTGTCAATGCTAGTGTACGATTGAAGAAATCCCAACTTTCTTGCTAGGCCAAAGTTTGCAGATGAGCTTCTAGAAAACTCTTTCTGATTCCTTGGGTGGATCCCCTTACTTCCATTCCTATCTGGTTTGGATCAACTCCAATTATTCTGGCAATCTTTTCTTTGCTGACATAATGCCCTTGGTAGTGGTATACACCAGATTCTTCTCGAATTGGTAGTCTCAACATGACTATATACTCTTCTATAGTTGGTGTTGTATCAAGATCAGGCAATTCGAAACAGCAAAAAGAAGGATTCCAAAATTGTGAGAGAGCACTCAATGCTGGAGCTTCCACAGGGATGAGCAACAAATCCAATATGCGCCCATACATATCCTTGAAAGAGGATAAGACTTCACGAGGCATCAACTGAATTAGTTCTTTCACTTTCTCTAACTCGCTGTTTGTCACTATAACCTTGATGTTTCTCTTCCAGTCATGTGCATTGCTAGTGTTCATCTGTGTTGTTTCCATTTGATCTGAACTAATGATGACTTTATTTTATTATCAATTAAAAACCAATGTGAAAAAAAAAATATGAAACAATTGAGTAAAAATAAAAAATAAAAAAATGCATGCTCTTATTAAGAATATTCTTTTATGAAATGCACAAACCTACATGGTCAAATGAACAAAAAAAATACATGTGAATGCTAAGAGTATGTTGTGTTAAGAAAAATATGAGAAAATGAAATACATGTAGCAATGAACACAATGCTCGTCTAAGTTATAAATGCTGAGAACGTATATCATGAGATAATAAGCTAGTTAACTTAGATACAATGTGATAATGTAAAAATAACAAAAAGTAAAACATAAAGGAGTGCAGTGTAAAGAGATGAAAGAAGCATGCTCCCTTTGTCCTAACAGGGTAAAGCTTAACGGGTGGGAAGTTCTAAGGCCAAAAATCCTATTTTGGTGGTTGCTAAGTTTAACTTATCAGTGTACACACTCATGGTGGGTCTAGACTTCTAATGACCTTGGCCCCCGGATTGCCCCTGTCCACAGGACAAGAACCCGACTTTTGAACCAACCATAAGTAGGGATGAACCCTCTCAATATGATTGATCCATAAAGCAGTAACAATCCGAGTGGTGTCCCAACAACTACCAAGTGAGCATGAAATCCTTCATGGCAGTGTCAGGAAACCCCCTAATTCGTAGCTCACACGAGCTCGGGTATAGAGTCCAAAAACACAGTGTGTGAAGTGATTGTGATGTGTGTGCGGGGAGCATACAAACCTTTCAATCCTAACACTATATACTCCTGCAAAATAAAAATACAGAGAATACATATATACAAAATAACAAGAGTCTTCTAACCTAAGGTTTTAGCAAATAAAGCAAACATTATATTTAAACAAAAGGAATATTTAAATTATACAAAAGAAATAAAGAAACACTATACAAAATAAAATGAGAAAAATGAAAACAAAATTCAAACAACAAATATATACAAAATACAATAGTCGTTTATCCTAAGGTTTCAACAAATAAAGCAGACATTATAAGTAAACATATGAAATGCTAAGCTCTGTACGAAAGAAATAATAATAAAGAAAACATTGTACAAAAATAAAAGAAAAAAGGGAAATAAAAATTAAAAGGTTATATTTAATTTGAGCAACTAACTATAACAGGCTTGACTCTCACATTGTCCCCAGTGGAGTCGCCATCTGTCCCAATCGAGATCACGACGGGACGGCGAGAAATAGGTTTTTGAAAATTAGGAGTCGCCAGCAAGTTTATTTGAATTGGGAAAACATGGAAAAACCCATTTTATTTTAGAAAATAGTCTTCGTGAACCAGATATAGATTCAGGAGTCGATTATGCATAGGGAAGGATAGGAATTTAATCCTACAGCATCCCTAGTACACCCGTATTTAGACGGTACCTTTAGTGAATTGTGCAAATTAAATAATAACCCTTTAAAAATTTCAACTAAGGAAGATAAAAATTATAATTTAAACACATAAATCAAGGAAAATTAATTTAGCAAAATATTTACAATTTAAACACATCAATTAAGAAAAATTAATTTTGACAAATATGTTTACAATTTTAATACATAAATTAAAAAATGATTTACATGAAATATTTACAATTTAACAAATAAATTAAGAAAAATTAATTTTGGCAAGTATATTCAATATTTTAAAAATACATTAAGAAAAATTAGCCTTGGAAAATATATTTACAATCTTAACAACTAATAAATAATTTACACAAAATATTTACAATTTGACGAATAAATTAAGAAAAATTAATTTTGATTTGACAGGGATGGCCTGCCCCTACGTATCCTCTGGTGCAATGAGGAACTCAAAGTCACGTAGTTCTGTAGAAAATATTTGTGTGTTGGTCAATTTTAATTAATGAAATCTTTTTTTGATGATAAATTTATCATAGGATTTAAGTTAGCACTTGGCTACTCAATAAACCCTTATGATTCAATATTGGTGAAGATAACATTTGCTACTCAATCACCCTTATTGGCCATCACATGAATTTATCATTTTCTAAAAATATTTTATTTATAAAAGGAGGACATTTTTTTATTTTTGACACTAATCTCAACATGATTTCATAAACAAATGACAAGCATGTGATTAACCTTTGCAAAAATACTGACATAATTAGGGAAATATAAAGGCCCTAATTACTATTTTCACTTCTTTCCAATCTTTTCAAAAAAAATTTTTTGTATTATTATTATTTATTTATTTTTTTTACAAGCCTTTAGCACAAAATTCATTAAACGCCAAATAAATAACTAAAGCATTCCTTAAATTATTTAATACTCTTCAAATCATTAAAACAAATTGCTAAAGAATATATTGCAAGTTCTTTTTTTTTTTTCAAAGGAATATATAAAAGGTACAACACAAATTAGAGTTTTTTTTTTTTGTTTTTTTATGAAAGATACAAACATGTTCGAGAAAAGAATAAATTCAAGACAAATTTTCCAATAAACAAACAGTCCAGGATAAACTACGCAACAAAGAGAATGACTCAGACAAAAATGAAATGGCCTAACTATCTAGAGCACATAAAAAATAGAACAGCCTAGACCCTTATTAATTTTTTTTTCAAGTAAGACAATCCAAAAGAGTGTTCCTAATAACATACAAAAATGATACCTGCAGTCCAAACATAACGAAATGGAATCCAACCCAAATACAAGAATTTTCTTGAAATCTTCATAGCTTAACACGAAATGGAAAAAAATAAAATTTAGTGGAGTCAAAAAGTTTTCAAAAAGAGATCAAATAAATAATTCAAACATAAGCAATCAATATAATAAAGTAACACCACTAAGAGTTCCTACATCTACATATCCTGATGGCCATATGGCAACGTAAAAGGGTAGAGACCAGTGGGGTCAAAAAATTTGAAAAATGAGATCAAATAAAATATTTAAACAAAAGCAATCAACATAATAATGACACTAAGAGTTAACAAGTCCAAACAACACGGCCCACACTACTGAAAACAAATTCAACACATGAAATAATAGCGTATGACTAAAGTCAGCAAAGCAAATAAAGAAGGGTCTGGAATATGGGTTTCATTATTCCTTTATGCTTAAAGTTAAAACACACACACATGCATAGGAAGGGATCTGGAACATGAATGGAACTTTGGGGTTTTTACTTTCACATGGAGAGCTCAAACACACACCACATACATGCAGAGAAAGAACTAGAGAGAGAGATAACTAAAGAGAGAGAGAGAACCAGATGGAGAAAGAGGGAGTGGCAGAGATGCTGTCTCGGTTTCAGAAGTAGTGAGCAGTGGCTGGATCTAGGCGGAGGAGCTCTTGGCGGGTTGACGGAGCAAAGACGCGAGGGTCGTTCAGACCTTTGGCGGTGAGGCGGATCGTAGGTCGTTCGCGGTCAGCAAGGCAGGAGGTTCTAGGCTGTGAACGGTTGGCTTCGCGGAGGTGTTGCCACGTCCGATGCTGCTGTCACAATGCTGGGCAGATCGCGTTTTGTGGCTGTGCAAGCTGATGAGGAGACGCGCAATGCTGGCTTCGGGAGAAAGGGGGCGAAGGAACCTATTGACAAAACCGGCGCAAGCTTCCTCGTAGTTTCTGCTTGCAGCTGGTTTTCGTGGTCTTTGTCCAGTCTTTGCTTACGCTTACTGCTCCTTCCTCCTTCCCTTTTTATTATTTCTGGATCTGTTATTTTATTTTTGGTCTTAGGTTTGTCTTGGTCTTGTTTGGTTTTTTTTGGCTTGATTTTGGTTCGGTTGAAGATGGTTATGGTATTATGATTATGATTGGGGGCTGTTAGTAAGGGAAAATGATGGTATTAGATGAATTATATTGAGATTTAGCTATGGTGGTGAGTTGAGATGGTCAATAAGATGGCGATATGGGGTGATAATGGTTATGGTCATATGAATTGTGTTTTAGGATCAATGGAAAAGCTCTTGTGAGGGGTCAAAATGGTTGTTATGATGTTTTAGGCTAAAATGTGATTTCTCTGAAGGTTATAGATGATGGTGTGAGGTTGTGTTAGTGGAGGAGGTGGTGAAGTGGATATTCTGTGATGATGAAGATTGTTGCAATTCCTGAATTTTTCGTTCCTCTCTGTCTCTTCTCTGAAATTAACTCCCCGTTCTTTCTTGCTAAAGTTTATTCTCCTCCCCTACCTCTATGCTTGCTTCTATTTATACACATGGGGAGTCAAACGTCTTGATGTTAAGCATTAAATGTATTGACTTCTTTTCTGCCGAGGCATTAAATGCACTGGTCCTACACTGATTTTATTTCAATGATGTATTAATTGCCTTGGTCCCACACTGACTTTTTTTCTTTGTTTTATTTTGCCATGGGCTGGTTTACGAGACTAATACTAAACACACCCATATTTTATTTTTTATTATCATTATATTTTTTAAAAGCTGCAATGACACCAAAAAAAAAAAGTTGGACTAGACTGACAGCTTAATTTTATTGTTTAGAATGCAATTGGGCCGAACGCCGTTCAAACCAAAAAATCACAACTGCTAGAAATTTTTATTTTATTTTTTTGTCTAAAAAGGGTGTGGACTAGAAGAAAACAAAAAAACTTTGACACAAATAAAAATGCAATTTTTTTGGATTTTTTTGTTTAATTGACTGGACAAAATTGGGTGTTCACACATAAGATAGATTTTCAACAACAAATACTTTGATGAACTGCATGATCAAAATTCTCTTCAACAGTTTCTGGATTGGTTTAGATTACATGTAATTCTACTTGTTTAAGATTACGTAACCCAATATATTCCTATCTATTTATTTGTTTGATACAAGTTTGTTTGACATTTTAAATTTCATGTACATAGGTTCATAACAAAAATAATGGTGTAGCATGTCCCCACTTGTTTAATTTGGCTTGGGGGCCAAAAAATAAAGTAGTAAGTTGGCCCATGTACTATATTAATTGGTACAAGTTTCACACAGCAAATTGGGGTGTGGGAAAAAAAACCGACAATACAGGTGTTTGTGTTAAAGGAGATACTGGGGACAGAGAATGTGATTGGTATAGGGTCATTAAGGAAATACTTGAGTTTGAGCATGATGGTGAGCTCACAAATAAATGTGTCCTATTCAAATGTGAATGGTATAATCCTACTTGACTTATTGGGACACGACAACATAACAATTACAAAATCATTGAAATCAATCACATCAGAAGATATAGAAGTTATGATCCATTTATTATAGCCCAAAATGCTAGACAAGTATATTATATGTCTTATCCTGAGAAAAGTAGGTCACAGTGGAGGGTTGTGAACAAGATAAAACTAAGAGGTATGATTGAAATTGAGGAAGATACTATTGAAGATGCTTATCAAGTGGATGATTCACCCCTTTCAAGGGCAGTAATCGATGCAGACAACCCTGAAAACCCTCTTTCTTTGACTATTTGGAAAGTTGACATAATTGAATGCATGAGTAACCACCCAATTAGAAATCACAAAGATGAAATAAGTGCTAGTAGTGCTAATGATTCACCTAGTAATCAACAACAGAGTGATGATGAAAACAGCCCTGCACTTTCAAATTAACTGAGGTGTTTAATACTATATGCAATATTATTATGAAATTATTTAGAATTTCCTAATTTATTAATTTTTTTATGGACTACTTTTTAATTGTTTCAGTATGGCTGGTAGAGGTAGAGGTTGACCTTAGAAGGTTGGTTTACCCACCTCAGATGATGATGGTGATGCCATCAACGATGATGATGCTCGGGAGTTTAGCTAGTTTTTATCTAGCTTCTAGAATTTTTTTTTTTCATTCTAGATATATTTTACATTTATTGTAGTTTGCATATATACTTTATTGTCATAATTTGTTGTTTTATTTAATTACTTTAATTTATGCATTTTAATATTTTCGTATTTAATATCAACTTAATTTATGATTAGGTTATTATATAAAAAAACAACTAATAGATAACATATTATCAATCACATAAAGTTCTAAAGCAAATAAAAAACAAATTATTTATTACCGACGGCTAAAGCCGTTAGTAATTTGCAATTTTATTTTAAATTTAATTTTTGTACGATAAAAAACTGTCGATAAACTATTTGGAAACCCATCGATAAATATAAATACAATCGTTAGTATAAATTTTCCCCTGACGACAAAGGTGACGCCTTTTACTTAATTATACCGACGGCTAATTATCATTAAACCTGTTGGTAACAGCGTCAAAATTAACCAACGGGTTTTTTTTTTGCCGTCGGTAATATTCATCGATGGCCTTGTCACCAATGACCCCATAACCGTCAGTAATACCATCAGTAAAAAAAGGAATCACCGGTAAACCCATCGGTAATTGCGTCAGTTTCCCGCCCCTTTCTTGTAGTGCTATTTACAATGATAAATGCATAAAATTATTGGTAATTTAGTAATTAATAGCTCTACATGATTAACTAATATTTAACTATATTTAACAAACTGAGAATCGATTGCATTCTAATTTTAAATCAATTTCTAATTCATCAATTAAGAAAATAATATCTCATTATTCTAAACAATATTAAATTTTGTATATAAGTATAATATCACAATTTTGGTTGTTATAAATTAATCAATTGTAAATATTATAATGCAAATTATTACAATTTCAATTATGGTTTCATATATTTTTATTATATAATAGCACAATAGTAGCTTTGAAATTTTTCTTACCTTTTTACATTGACAAATAGATAAAATATATTATCTATTATATTAATATATAATAAGAGAATACTAGCTTTCAAAATTTTTTCCTGCCTATTTGCAATGATAAATGCATATAATTATTGCTAATTTGGTAATTAATAGGTTTGTACATTAGTTGATATTTCGTTGATATTTAGCATAATGAGAATTATTTGTATTCTAATTTTAAATCAATTTCTAATTCATCAATTAGAAAAACAATATCACATGATTCTAAAAAATATTAAATTTTGTATATAAGTAAAATATCAAAATTTTGGTTGTTATAAATTAATTATTAAATTAATCATAAATACTTCCTTATAAATTAATCCATCGTGTTACAAAAAAAAATCAATTGCAAACATTATAATGTAAATTATTATGATTTCGATTATGATTTCATCTATTATATTAACATATAATAAGAGAGTAGTGACTTTAAAATTTTTTCCCTCCTATTTGCAATGATAAATGCATGAAATTTTTTCTAAGCTGTGCTCTAGAAATATGCATTTTGTTTATGGTTTCAAGTTGAGATATGTTAAAACGTTTCGGTTTAAATAGTTTTATATTTTTAGAATTGGTGTTAATTAATATTATCTTTTACTTCTGATTTAGTATATAATATATAATTAGTACTAACATTTTGAATATCATCACAATTTTTTTCTCATCAAAATTAATATATACTAACATTATTTTACTATTGTTTTTATATCATTCTAAGATCATCACATTTGAATAGATTAAATGATTTGAAGTAAGCATATAACTATTAATATCTAGCACATCTTTATACAAAGTGCACTCAATGACATTAAAATTTGAAAAAAAATAATAGATGTAGCGTTTTCAATCTTCGGTATCAGTCAAAACTATATATATATAGAACGTATCATATGAGAAATGTGGCTTATTATGAGAGTGAGAGGAGTTAATCTTGACTATTGGATTTTATATGAATGGTCAAGATTAAAATGTAAAGTCACTTGAATTTTTTAAATGAGCATGTGCGCAATATATATATATATATATATATATATATATATATATATATATATATATATATATATATATATATATATATATATATATATAATGTAAACATTTTTTCAGAAAAAGATTACTTTTAGAAATGGATAAGTTATAGTCCACTAACTTATCCATTACATTTTTAATTGTTTTATTTTTATATCTTATATAATCAAATTATTTTATAAATTTTATTCTAATTCAGAATAAATTTCTAATTCATCATAGTTATATATTATTTATTGGGTATAGTTCAACTTTGAAACAATGAAGAAAATAATATTACAGCAATCTATAAAATCTTAAATTTTGTATATCATTGTGCTATCATAATAGTAAATCTTAAATATTAAAGAAAGAATAAAATATAAAATTTTGTGTCACTATAATATCATCCCAATTGAAAAATACAAATGATTGCAAGTAAACTCTTAACGATTAATATCTAATATATGTTCATAAAATGGCACAATCAATTGCTGGAATATCAAATTCTATTATGGTTAAGTATATTTAATCATATTTATATTTATATTTATATTTATATTTATTATTTGATTTTTAAATTAATGGTAATCAATTGCAAGATATTTGATTTTAAATTTTTGAATCATTAATTAAAAAAATCTTCATTTGATTTTGGCTGGTATTTGACTAATGAGAATTGATTGTATTTATTATTTGATATTTGAAAATTTTAATATACTCGAAGGATGTAAATAAAAGTAGTGAGACATTAAATATAGTGTATAAGAGAGTGTTTGAAAAATTTATCTTGGAGTATTTTATCCCATTAGGTTTTTTTTTTTTTTGGGACTCATGTACCATTTGCATTGAAGATGTTTTGAATATGTCTCTTGGATATAATTGTCATATATCTTGAGAAAGTAAAATACTTAATAAAATATTTTTTTTAGGTGCACGATCAGGGCATCCACTGTCGAGCACGATGACTAATCATTTCGCTGGCTTGCATGCACCTCAAAGAATGAGATAGTTAGCCCAGAGATTTAAGGCTGCTCCATACCCTAAGCCAGGGATCGAAACCCTGACATTTTGTTAATGGTGAATGAGTCCCTATCACTCAACCACAACCCCCGATTTTTTTTTCAATGTTTTACTTAAAAAAATTTAATCTTTTGCATCACACAAGTCACTATACTAGTATAAATATAATAATGCAGTAGTAATAAATAATATATAAAATATAAAAATATAAATAAACAATTGTATTACTTGCTAATATATAAGTAATTAATGAATAAGTAAATAACTATATCATATAAACTTACAATATAATAAATGGATTCCTTTTCTTAGTGTCCAACATTTAAAATTCCTGAAATATACTCTTTTGTAATTATATTTAACAATCAATATTGATATAAACTAGTTGTTTGACCCGTATGATGCACGGGATGGAAATAAAAAATATTTTATTGATCATTATTGAAAATAAATAATAATTCATTTAAATATATTGTAACACCCCAATTCTATATATCAATTACTTTGGTTAGTTAATGGATAATTAGTCATTCATAATTAACTTTAGCATCTTAGTAAAATTTGATTTCCCTCTGTGTTTCCTTTTGAAAATTTAAACTCCAAAATGAATGAATTAAATAATCTTCGTTACGAATTAGAGGTGTGTGAAAATAATACTTTTATGGGTGTTTCATGTTTATTTAAGTGATTTTGTGTGTGAAATCCCTAGGTTATCCTTACTTACATACACCTAATTGCTAAACTACCTTTCTCATACACACCCACACTCTAACAAAAAATTATAAATAAATAAAAACCCAAACTCAACTTTCCCCCTCTCATTTATGGTAACTTACACACAACACACATCATTATTTTATTTCTTCCTTCCCTTTATTCCTTCTTTCATCTCAAAAAGAAAAGGAAAAGGAAACACATAAACCTTTTTCTATTTCTTCATCTTCTTCATTCTTTCTCTTCACCTTACTCCATCACTACCACTAACCCTCCCAAATCTCCAAACACACTAGTACCCCTCCATCTAGCACTACACTTTCACCTCTAAGCTTCAAGAATCCAAATCCCCATGCTTGGAGGCCTTCAAATCCGTGGCTACATCTTTAAGGCGGAGAAGAGATCTTGCTTATCTTCACCTCTTGGGAGCTCCAAGGACTCCTATTCATTCTATTCTTTAAGTTGTGGTAGGGGTTTCTATTTCTCTTTTTGTTTTTGTTAAATACGTGAGCTATAATGCTTATGATTGATATGAATGTTGTTTGGTTGTTGTGACTCTTGATAAATGTTAAAACTAAATCCTATGATTCAGATATATAATGTTGTAATGTTGTTGGAAAATAATCCTTGGTTTGGCCTCCCCATGATGCATTCTCGATTTGGTGCTTGAGGACTATTTTACATTGTGATTTGGTTGAGTTTTGGGTAGGATTATGAGGAAATTTGAATGTTGGGTGTACCTTTGTTTTTTATGCATGAGAGCTTGAAAATGTAACTTTGAGTGGGGTGTTTGGACGTGTGAAGTATGATGCACGAAAAATGAGTAAATATGCATGTCATGTGTTTGATAAAATGTCTAAATGAAAGTAAAGGTTGTTTGGGGTTGAGTTTTTGTATATTTGTTGGATAGGTAGTTAGTTTGATGCAAAGCTAACACTTACAAAAGTATAAATCTATGTTAATGAGGTAATCTTGGAAATTATATCTATAAATATGTAAATTTGGTTATGTGTTGAATAGGTCTACTTTACCATGTTTTTGTGATGCTTTGGGTTGGATTTTCAGAAAAATTTTGTGTTTGATCTCTATATATATGTAATCTCTTATTTTTAATGCATAAAAACTTAGAAATATAGGGTTTATTTGGAACAATTTTCTAGTTTTTGTTTTTTAAAACTGTTCTCCAAAACAATTTTAAAAACAATTTTCAAAAACAATAAAACAAGAAAACTTGTTTGGATAACCACAACAAAGATCATAACAACAATCACAACAAAGAACATAACAAAGATCATAACAGCACAGTAGCAACCATAACAAAGATCAACAAAGAATAAGAAATCAATTTGCAACTTTGTATCAATTTACAAATAACAACAAACATGAACACATCAACCAAAATAGAGGGACAACCAAAGAGAAAAGCATGACTAGGCTTGGTCATGGGGGCAGATCGCATCAGATCTGGGTGGTAGAGCACAACGAGGCTTGGTCACTGGGTTGGCTTAGGTCACGACAGTCGCGGTAGGACTGGGTCTCATGGAGCTCGTTTGCTAGGGCTTAGATGTACATGGTGGCTGGTTCATGGAGGACGCGAATGAGGGGAGTGAAGGGGTTGGGTTCGGTGGTGGTGGCTGGTTAAAGGGAATGAAGGAGACGGGTTTGTGAATGTGGGAATGGAAAAAGATGGAGAAAATTCAGATCTGTTTTGGAAAACAACTCAAAACTGTTTTTCCATATTTTCTTTTTAAAACTCATAGTTTGTTTTTTCATTTTTAAAAACAATGTGAAGAAAACAACTTAACAAACAAGTTTTATTAAGTTTTTGTTTTTAAAAATAGAAAACTATTTTTAAAAGTTGCTTCCAAATATGCCCATAACTTTTGGTGATGTTTTTTGGAAGGGAGCAATCTCATGCCCAAAAATTGCTTATTATACATGTTATTTGATTGATTAAATATCTAAATGAAACTAAGAATTAGTTTATGTTGTGTTCTCTTTTATAAATTTATAATTCTTGAGTAATGAAACTCTAGTTAAGATAATATTCTTTTTGTTGGAAGTGAAAAAGGGAAGTTTGGATGGGTTTTGATTTATCATATGGTAGCATTTTAGTCTTGGCATAATGGATGATTGGTTACTAATGTTTATGCTTACTTGTTGAGTTGTTATTATGATCTTTATTATTTTAAAGGAAAGGACTTTAAAATTCATTATTGAAACTTATGTTTGCATTGCTTATGAGGAAAACAATGACTTTGAGGAAAGAGGAAAAAGAGGAAAAACTAAGGAATAAGGAATCAGAATTAAGACATCAATATTAAGGGTTGACTTATGTCGACATAGAGGGTGTTGACATTGGATCATTTTGAGGACCAGTGACAACTGGGCATTGATTTTCTTTATGAGTGGACATGAGGGTTTCGGTGTCGGTTCGCATTAAGGAACTGGTGACGACTGGTTAAGCATGAGCTCATAGCTTTTAAAGTATCTAAACCAAGATTACACAAGAGGAATATAGGAACGGATAGAAAAATGAAAATTATGAGGTTGATAGGACCAAAGAAAAGACCTTAACTATGATGATGTTACATTAGAATAGTCATTTATGCATGCTCGTGGCATTTAATGAATAAGCCTAGTTCTTTTTCCATGCATTCATGTCTTTTTAATTATACTAGTAAAGTTCTTTCATGCATGCATGTACATCTGATGCCAAGACCATGCTAAAAGACACCTCTACCTTGGTAAAGAATGATTGCAAAATCCTAAAAATTGAACCTCATGATTATATACTAATGATTTCAAAGAAAACCAAGGTAGACTGGAGATGATTATGATGTCACGTTATTTGCATATGCCTCTACTGAGACTTCAATCGATTTCTCACTCTTTCCATTTTTCCATATCATCTCTAGATAAACAGATATATTCTGATGCATAGACTTAGCTGCTAGAGTATTGTTGCTTTTGCTTTCCTTGGAGATTGTGCTATATCACTTGATCTCATTTGATATTTTGAAATCTTCAAGTTATTTTGCTATATGCTTGTGCAAATGTCATTTTTTTTTTGGAATTTGGAACTTGGATCTTTTTGTATTTGGGTTATGAGACCCCTTATTTCTTCGATGTTTTGTATTTTGTGGCATGAGGCCATGACTTAGTATTCTCTTAGCTATTTTAACCCATGAGGTCTCTTATCTCCTAATATTACATTACTATGTTTATGTTATGGATGGAGTGGCCTGTGTGCCTTATGATGATGATATGTGAGAGATTGGAATGTTGTATTTTGAACAACAGGTTGAGCTATGGATGACTGGTTATTCTATTTATGATTTTTTGTCTTACAGGAAGCATGTTATCTATGCTATTACCATGCCGAATTTTGTTAGAATTTTTAGCAACATTTATGTTTAATATTGGAAAGTTCATGAAATAGGCGTAATTCCTTGGTATCAATTTTTATGTGACTCGAGCACATAGAAATGAGTACTAGGGGGTTACATATATTTTATAGAAAATTAAGCATATAAACTTATTTTGAAAATAAGTTAACAGTTAAATAATTAAATAAATGAACAAAATATAAAATGAGTATGGATTTGAAATTAGTCATTCTATTTTATATCTTATTTTGAATATCATGTTTGTAAGGTTGAGAAAATCTCGATAGATGACCTTTAACTAACAATAAAAAAAAACCTATTTTATGAAAGTTGTGCAAGTTTCAATAGTTGAAATTAATGAATAATGGAATAAAATAAGTAGATATATTTACAATATCATATACCATTATTATGGATGACAATGGGTATCCATGAGAGAGGGGATATGCCTTCCGCACCTTGTCCTGTTTAGAATTTTATCCCCCTTTCCTATTCTCATCTCCGTCACAAGTTCCTATTCTCTATTTTTCACGAGGATTTGAATTCGTATGTGGTATTTGTGAATTTATTAAAATAATTCCAAAAATTTTGAAGAGTAATTTGATATTCAAAATATAAATATGCATAATACGCATTCCCTTTTAGAATATCTGTTCACTCTCAGACAATTTCATATTTCAAAATATCTGTCAATTTCACATTTCAATAAAGCATAAATTTTTTCCTGAAATACTACCCAGAATTAATTTCACATTTTCAAAGCATTCTATTTAATATTAGTATGCTATATTAATTAACATGTAGAGATACATTAGCATGCATATTCACTATATTTACTCAATTATCAATGTCATTTATTATCTTTTTTGATATATGTGTTTGTCCAAAATTGACGTATATTTTGAAATGAATGAAGTAACAAATACTACTCATTATAATCCAAATTAAAAATGAAAATACATACATAATGTAAATTCAATAAAAATAATTAAAAAAATAAATGAGTGCTAAGATCTTCTTATATACATTTATGTAAATAAATAATTTATAAAAATAGGGAATTGCCAGATCTCCATGGGGCAAAGACCTCATTCATTGTCCTTATCTTATTTAATAAACGATGACTCCACCCTTGTTCTCATAAAGACTAAATGTGTTTTCATTCTCGTCCTTTTTTTCAGGTAATCCCTGTGGGTACCCACTTTGATGATTTTTTTAATCGTCCTAGCCATTTACGTAATTTTAGTAAATTAAAATATTTAATTTATAAAAATATACTTTCCAATTAATAAAAAATAATGAATAAATTGAATTTATATGATTTCAATCACACCTCGTTTCCTTCTACGTCATTTTAGTAGATATTCTCCAAATGAATGTTTTTCAGGTTCCTCCATGACCATATACAAAATAAAAATCTCCTTTCTCAATGGTTGTTTATTCCATTATGTTATCATAAATTATCCTATGAATTTCATTCATTGAAGGTAAGTACATTTTAAGATCATTAAAGAATTGCTCTTTGTTATATATTATAGCTCTTCAGCTAAGAGGTGGCTTTGAAATTACGTAAGTGGAGAATCATTTGGGTATGATATGGACTTAAACTCTTTCAAAGACCTTCCATTTGAATTAAATAACTATTCAATTTCAATTAAAGATAAATTCTTTAGCTATGAACTTGGGATAGAAATATATACAAAAAACAAAAGCTTTTTTTTATGGCAATATGAAATTCTCAACTTATTCTAAAAAATGAAATATTTATCTTTAAAATTTGAAAATATAATATTAAAATCATTGATAAAAATTTAAATTACAATTTAAAACCTACATTAATTCCTTAATATACTTATCTGGTCATATAAGATTTTATCTTCTTAAAGTTCCCAAACATGCTCCCAAATTGTGGCATGCTCATTGTGTTTGTCACTTATAATATAACAAAGATTTTTTTTTTTAAAACTGATTTTCAGGTGCTAACACAACAATTTCCCTTATATCTTCAATAAATTCACTATTTAGGAAATGTATAAGAAATTTTAGATAAATTTTATTCATATATTAAGCTTCCAAAATGAAAAAAAGTTAGTTTTCAATAACCATAGCACATGAATTAATCATTTTTTAAGGATAATTTGAAAAAACTTGAAATTGCATTAGCTTGATAAATAAGGCTCAATTTTATATTAAATAAGGAAATTATAATTTCATAAACTACTTGATCTTTGTCATTTTGAATTTAAGCCCTATCTAAATATATTAAAATATGTATTTGACTTTTATGAATATTAAAAATTTAATTTTTATCTTTATAAATATTTTTAAAATTCTATTTTGATTTTTATAAATGTCATTATATAGAAGTGATAACTAACCACGAGACAATAAATATAATACTAAAAAAAGGATAAAATAAAAAAAGGTAAAACAAAAATAACCAATAATGATAGTAAAAGAGTTATAAGATAAAATTGATAAACAATTATAATGAATACTCTTATTATATAACAAGTCATTTACCTCATTTTAGTATATCAAGGCTGAATTTCTAGTTTATAATAAGTATTATAAATTAATAAATATATTAATTTAAAAATAATGGATCATATTACCATTGTGTGTGTGTGTGTGTTTATATTATCATTTTATCAATAGGTACAAAAATTAATTAATTGATAATTAGGAGTATATAAGGAAAGTAACATAACTTATCAGATTTAAGCTTTTTTCAAACACTTATATTTTAAAAAATAAACTATATAATTTAAAATTAATTTTGATTATTTATTTATTTTATTTATCACTAATTATTTTAAATAACTCCAATATATAAGTTAGCAAAATAATGTACAACATTTTTTGTCATGTAGATTTCAATATAAATTGCCCAGATATTAAAAATGATTATTATGAATATTGAAATATTATAAATTAATGATAGTTAACTAATGATATATCATAATTATAATTATAATTTTTTTAAAAATATTAATTATTAAAATTATGAAATTTGTGGGCTCCAAATTACTCTGAAAGCTATACCTAAAAAACCCAAAGGAGTGTTTAATATTAGTATTATAAATTTAATTAAATGCCAATAATTTTTAAATATATTTAATTTTTGTAGTGTAATCCCGTCATTAAATACTGATGATTGTTAATAATATTATAATAATATGTCATAATTACAGTTTTTTCTTTTTCAAAAAAATAATTAAAGATTAACTTCTTAAAAACTATGGGCTCTAAATCATTCTCGTTGCGACACCTAGAAAATTTTTCCTCATAAGAGTCTAAAAGATTAGTATTATAGATTATAGATAATAGGGATAAATGCATTTTATTGCCTGAATTTTAGGTCATATGCAATTTACACCCTGACTTTTCAAAATATGGATCACGACACCCTAAACTTTCCAAACTGTCCAAAACACCCCTCAGTATAATTTTGGCAACTAATAAAGGTAAGATTTATATGCAATTAACTCCCCTGATATTTCTAATTTGTGTAACCTGACATCTTAGTCGTGAACACTATGTGCAATTAACCCGTGATTTTTTTTATTGAATGCAACCTGATACCTTGCTATAACTTTAATTTTTGGGGGGTGTTTTTGTACAGTTTGAAAAGTTTAGAGTGTCGTAATACACTGTTTAAAAAGTAGGGGTATTTTGCACAGTTTAAAAAATTTAGAGTGTCATAATATACGTTTTGAAAAGTCATGGTTTAAATTATACATGACCTAAAATTCAAAGGTTGAAATGTATTTAACCCTGGATAATATAAAGCAATAAGTAATCTTGGGCATATAAATTTGCTGCAATCATTGTTTCCGTGAATCATGCCTCGCTTGCAGTTCATTTGTTCGCAAGAATCTTGTGCATCCAATGAGGCATCACTACTGTACATATAAAAGGATAAAGGTATATGGCAGCACACTACAATATCAAGGGAGACACATTTTCCACGTAAAAAACCAACGTGTGACAATAATAGCTGAAATCAATTAAACTGTTTGAGAGCACCACTGCCTACAAAAATAGGAGAAATCCACTGAACCGATGTAGTAAAAATAAATATAAATTTATGATTTTAAGTTACTTCCTCTCTTCTAAAATATTCATCAATTTAAGACAAATACACTAGCACATGATCACTTAATTGAAGATTTGGATAGAAAGTAAACAGAATGTGTGATTTGCACCATTTTAAAAATTTAGGGTGCCGTTTTGTTCATTTATTAATAATAATAATAATAATAATTATTATTATTATTATTATTATTATTTTGAAGTCTCTTCTAAATCTTATTTAATTTTTTTTTTCTAGTTTACAGTTGTGTTTCCTAAGGGCACCTAGACATGGGGTATTACATGGGTGGCCATCAGTGGCGAGCGATGTAAGGTGGTCACAGTCGGAGAACAATAAAAATTATGAGATATGAAATTGATAATTTTAAGGAATAAGTTAAGAATTGGAAAAGATTTGGGCGAGTTATTTTTGAATTTCATAGAATTGTTATATGAAATTATGATTCTAATTTTAAAATGGCTACTAAACATAAAATTTGAAATTAGGCCATCCAATTTCATGCTCAGTTCTACACATGAGATGGGCACTAATTATATATTGTATATGCAAATGGAGTTCTCCTAATTATACGAGTTTGGTTTTTTAGGTGATGATGGAACAAGGTTTGGTAATGGCATTAATTTCACTTAATAAAATGATTTAGATGTTTGTACCCAAAAAAAAAAAAAAACGATGCAGATGTTAGGTAACGCTAATTTATAGTTAAGCATATAAATATATCTCGATTCAAAATCACATTAATTTAAACACTTAATTAAAAAATTACTAGATAATGAAAAATGATAGAATTTTATATTCAAAATAATATGTCATAATTATTTTTTTAAGATAACTTAGTAGGTCATATCACTCCATTTTATTCAACAATTATCATAATTTCCATTAAAAATTCTGCACACTAGAAATAATGCCCGTGCATGGCACGGATTTATGATTTTTTTGTTATAATAACTTTTAATAAAACTTAAAATAATTGTGATAGTATCAAAAATTAAATATAGGAAGAATTTGTTGAATTTTATTTTATCGAATTGTATTTTTTTTATTGTACAATATGGCCGTTGGGATATGCTTATTACAATAGATAAAATAATCAATTTGATAAATGAGTACTTTTGAACATTATTTTACTTTTATACCAAAGTACAAAATCATAAAGTAAATACTTATTTTGAGGAGTTGGTAGGTATTGGTTTTTAAATTTAGACAAAAGCAATGGAAGAGGTAAAAGTGTAACATAAAAAATAGACTTAATTAATTTCCCATCCAAAAATATTCATGACAGATTTCTAAAATAAAAAAGATTCCTTTGCCTCCCCTTTAAAATCATATCAAGTTTTGAACATAAAAAATAGATCATTGTTGTAATGACTCGTCTATTTATATTTTTTCTGATAAAATAATTAATTGTGAGTAATCGGTAGAGATTTTAAAAATTTCAACAAACACAGTTAGGATCAAAACAATATGAGGATTCTGTAAAAATAAAAATTTATATTATTAAAAATTTAATATAATAATATTTTAATCGTAGATATAGAACGAGACCTTATAATTAGTATAAAGGCATGGAAAAAAAATAAGGATAAAGTAAATAAATATTTTTAATCTAATAAAAATTTTTAGGTATCGATCGGGTACCAAGTAATAATTGGTACACAGAAGTGGTAATAACCGATATACTAAAACACCGAAATTGGTAAAAATAATGGATATTACCATATCCTAGATAATTATTACTTAGAATAATGAAATAAACATAGACATTTTCAATATAGATACAAGACAGATTGATCTGAAAATAGTTACACCCATTACTTTGTCTCCAAGTAAGATTATTATAAAAAGGAAAAAGGAGAGCAAATTGACATTTCTTCTCGGGTTGTTTCCACACTTCATGTTTTCCATTTCCTTCATCCTCCTTCATGTTCTTTCTCTTTGAAAAACTCCATCAAATCATCATAGCTACAAAGAAATCTCTTAGGTAAGCATCTAAACAACTTCAAGAACATCTTCTCTACATCAAGATCAATTGAAAACCTTGTTTTTCCCAACACTTTGGTCCTCACAGTAGTGCACAAGGGGCTGAAACAGGGGGGTTTTTGAAGCTTGGTTAGAGAGGAAAAACCAGAGAAAAGGAGGTAGGAAAAATTCTAGTCTCTTACCTTATGATTAATTGGCTATTTTGCTAAGATAAGTGCTTGAACTATGTTGAATTATTCTTACCAAATATGAACTCCAATTTTCAGAATTTAAAAGTGCTTGGATTATTATGAAATATTATGTATTGGAGCTTAAGTCTAATTTCAGAATTTATAAGAAACTTGGTTTAAATTCTTGGAATTGTGAAGGAATGACCAAGTTGCTAGAAATTTTATGTGCTGGAATTTTTACAGCATTAGTAATTGGTTTGTGTGACCTTGCTAGTGGTATAAGAGGTGCTCTAAGTGGGTATGTGCTGGAATTTTTATAGCATTAGTCATTGCTTTGTATGATCTTGCTAGTGGTATAAGAGGAGCTCTAAGTGGGTATGTGCTGGAATTTTTACAGCATTAATCCTTGGTTAGTATGATCTTGCTATACATGATAATCAAAGCTTGAAAAAGTGGTAGTAAGACTTGGCTTGTATTTTCGAAATTTAGGAGCAATTATTATCCAAGGGATGTGGCCAAAATGTGGATGGTATAAGAGCTAGTAAAAGTCTAGAAAACCTTACAAGAAAGAAAAAATTATAATCATAAAAAGAATCAAAGAGATTTAATTGATATAAGGAATGTTGTTTCAATTGCTGGAAAATTTATGAGAATTGTTACTAAACAAGAAATGTAACAAAATACCAAATGCTACGGGAAATATCTTGTAAAACTTCATAAGACTTTGGAAGATTTTTAAGAGATCTTTAATAGAATATCTCATAAGATTTTTAAATAGATTTTAAGGAAAAATCTCAAAGTAAAGTATGAAAAAAAATTATAACTTTTAAAGAATAAATCTCACTCAACAACTATGAGAATTTTATACAAATGATAAAGATGCATGCGAAGAAAGGAAACTTAAGACAACAAACCTTATACAATGTAAATTGCTTAGTGGTAAGCTCATGGATTCACGGGTAGTAGTAGATGTGCTACACCCTTAGAACTATATCAGGATGCAATCGAGACGATGTTACATCTTTATAAGGAAAGGGATGTACTAAGAATAGCAAGGCTATTGAGATAAGATGTAGTAGATGTACTCCATCTAGTGAACTATATCAAGTGGTAACGCGACAACGTTATATCATTGACAGTACGATCCAAAGAGAAGTATATCAGAAGAGTCCTATGAGTTCTACCATTAAGCTTTAAAATTTTCTAATAAAACTAAATCGTAAGAAATAATGACACTAACTAATAAGACCATTATATAAACAACTGAATATACATTGCTTATTTTGCATTGAGTTGAATATCATTGAGTAATAGACTCATGTTTTTCCTACTGAGAATCGTTGATTCTCATTCCTGCTGTATGATGTATTTTATATAGATAGTCTTGATCGTGTTCTTTCTCGAGATGCCTGACTTGCAATGGCATTATGACCTGGAGTTAGGGTCATTGTACCTGGTCGCTAAGTCTCGTATCCGTATTTACATACTGTTTGCTTGCTCATTCTCTACTACTGTTATGAGTCCTACTTTTGATCCAGAGTCCCTTTTTCCTACTTTTCCGCTGTATATGACTCATGCACCACAACCACTACAACCTGCCATCGACACTGAGTCTAATCCTTTAAAGGAGACATCTTCTAGTTCCTTTACCCCTTCCGAGGGTAATAGGGATTAGTAGGGTTACCTAACTGATGTGCCTAATGGGCACTACTCTCCATTTGCTTGACTGACTATGGTGTATCCAGCTTGTTTTTAGACGCAGTATGACTTAGAGTCCCTCATATTATCTGACTATCATAGGCTCTTATGTCTGACTTGTTTGATGAGCCAGTAACCGAGGGAATTAGGTTTATCTATCTGTAGTTAGTTGTATTTTGTTAGGCCCTAACCTGAATTAGGTGGTCATTGCGATGACCAGGGTAGGGTTGTTTATAATACATATGTAATTAAGTGTGAATGTATATACTGTATATGTGCGACTTAACTTACTATGGATGTTATACAAAATGTAAATTATTGTGTGACCAGCTTCCTAGGATGCGCATTATATTCCCGTTATTTCTATACATTGATTATTATGTTGAAATGATTGCAAAATGCGAAAAATTAGTATAGCTTTTAGTACACGGCTCTTATTTATTACAACACATACGCATATAATTCATATGGTTAAGACAGATAAAATCAACTACTTACTGTAATGTTATGACTCGATCATAGTGCTACAGTAGGAGGGGTGTTACATTATGGTATCAGAACAGTTCATCCTATTAGAGCCTGGGGATGGTCTGATCTGCTTCTAAAGTACATTATGAGATTTTAGTGTCATGCAATAAAATCTTATCTGTTTAGATAAGGAGTAAAATTTTATATGCGTGACTATTTACCTTTGAAGTACTTAGTTTTGTCACATTTAGCTTTGTGTTGAGTATGATCACCTCGATGTCTTTGTTATGAGTGACAAGAACTATAATGGCTTTAAGTAGGCGTACTAGGACTAACAATAACCACGATGACATACCTGAGGAGAACACAACCATCTTTATGCAAGATTTTCAGAATATGACCCAAGCTATTCGAGAACAAGCAGTGGCTGCCAATCGGATGATGGAGGCGTTGGGAAGACAAATGGGTCAAGGAGATGACAATGGAAATGGCCATGAGCGATTAATGTTCTCAGAATTTCAAAAGGCATGTCCACCTTATTTTAGGGGAACTGTGAACCCTGACAAGGCGGAAGAATGGACGTAGACAATTGGGAAAATATTTTTAGTCCTGGATTGCTCAAATCAACAAAAGGTAATCTTTGCTGCATTTGTACTGGATGTTGATGCAAATTCCTGGTGGATTGGAACACGGAGGCTCTTAGGGGGAGTTGGTATTGAGATTATTTGGAAGGTGTTCAAGGAGGCCTTTTATAAGAAATATTTTCCTGTTTCTATAAGGAATGCAAAGGAGTTGGAATTCCTAAGACTCCAACAGGGAAATATGACTGTGCCTAAATACACAGCTAAATTTGAGGAATTATGTAAGTTTTCTACCATCTACCAACAAAATCCCAATAAGGAGTGGAAATGTGTGAAATATGAAGGGGGACTGTGAGAGAATATCTTGATGACTGTAGGACCGATGGAAATTAGAGATTTCCCTACATTGGTGAATAAGAGCACTCTAGTGGAAGAATACTCTAAGAAGTTGACTATATCCCGAGCAAAACAATATGATAATAAAAGGAGGTTTGCACTGTAAGGCCCAAGATTTAAACCTGTCCTACAGCCAAGAAGGGATTTTCCTCACAGGAATGGAAAAAGGAAGTAGTTGCAGAGATCGTTTACTAACAAGGAATGCTTGAAATGTGGGAAGCATGATGGTGATAAACCATGTTTATTTGGACAAAATGTTTGCTATCGCAGCAAAAAGCTAGGTCACATGAGTGGAGAATCTCCAACTAGAGATTTATTGCCTTTTTCTAGGCCATAACAATAGGGACGTTTTTATACTATGAACTACATTATTCGAGGAACTCATTCAAGGTACGTGCAGAATTAATAAAAAGTCCCTAATGGTACTGTATGATTTGGGAGCCATGTACTCATTTATATCTTTGAAATGTGCGCATTTTCTGAAATTTCCCATATCTAATTTACCCCATGATTTGGCTATTCACACACCTACTAATAAACTTGTAAAAACAAGTCAAGTTTGTAAGATCGTTCTTGTTCAAGTTGAGGATAGGACATTCATAATTGACTTAGTTTGCCTACCATTAGTTGGTCTTGATCTTATTCTTGGCATGGATTGGCTCTCTGCCAACCATGTGATGTTAAGATGCTATGATAAGATAGTAGTATTCCCATCAGATATCCTCTCTGAACAAAAGGTCTCCATGTGTTTTTACCTAAATTCATTAGAATTAGGATGTGGAAAGTCCAGTAGATAGGGGTACGTATTCTTGTTGACTAGTGTAGCAGAGGGTAAGCAGGAATTAAAAGAGATTCCGATAGTCCGAGAATACTTCAATGTATTTCCAGAAGATATACTAGAATTTCCCCCACGAAGGGAGATAGAGTTCTCTATTGACTTGGTACCAGGAATGGGTCCAATTTCCATAGCTCCCTATTGGATGTCTCCTTTGAAATTAGTAGAATTGAAGAAGTAGATTGAAGAGCTGTTGAGTAAACACTTTATCCAACCCAGTGCATCACCATGGGGAGTTCTTGTACTCTTGGTGAAAAAGAAGGATGGAGGTATGCGGCTATGTGTTGACTACAGACAACTCAATAAGGTGACGATCAAGAATAAATATTCATTTTAATTTTACATAATAGTTTTTAAGTGTTTGTTTCTTGTTTCTTAGATTATTACTTCGCCTTTTCATTTTACATTAATGGTTTTTAATTAATTGTACTTTTTTCTCATAGCACGTTGTATTTTATTATGATTAATGGAAAATGAAAATATAATATTTAATTAATAATTTTATTGCTTTATATAAATTTGAGTCGCTATATTTCAGTTCAAATAAAGTTAATATTTTTTTATGATAAATTAATAATCTCTATTACAACACAATTTAGTCGACAAAAATATGATTTTATAGAGTTTATAAAATGAAGAGGCTAGACAGGTTACTAAAACATTTTTGTCATTATTATAACATAATGCTTCAGTTATATTGATTTGATTTATTGCATTTACATATTTTAAATGCATTTATATCAATTCATCGACCATGATTACAATTTTTATATCGCAGTCATTTCATTTTTTAATGCTTTGCTATAATAAAACGACACACTCTCAATGACTCCTTAAATCTTTCCAAATAAAGGAGTCTATTTATAATAAATTATTATAATTTCTTCTGTTACTTGAAATTCATTCAATTGAATTAAATAAAATAAAATTAAATAAGATTATTTAAATTTAAAATATTTATAAACTTTTAACTTAACAACATGAAATAATATTATATATATAATCTAAATGAAAACAATTTCAGATTAGATTAAAAAAATATGAATTATGACATTTTAAACACTATATCAAATAGTATGTACTTATAAAATTCATAATTTTATGAATATAACATAGAACCAGATAAATTAATAAAATAAATTTTAATCATTAATGTTATATTCATTTCTTTTATTGTGTACTGATTAATTTTGATTTGCTCATAAAATATACTTTTGAGTATAGAATTAAAGTAAAATAAGATTATTTAATTAACAAATAGAATATGCATATAACATTAAAACCTAAAAGCATAATCTAAATTAAAACATTTTAAACTTAGATCAAATTAGGAAACTAAAAAATTTTAAATATTGTACCAAAAAATGTATTAATTAAATTCATAATTTTTATGAATAATAAATATAACTGAATATAATATTTAAATTTAATTGAAATCATTAATGTTATGTTGATTAGTCAAATAATGATAATCAAATTAATTTTTTTAAGTTTTATAATTTAATATTAATATTGTATGAGAATTTGAATAGGTAAAAAGAAAAAAACAATGCATAACATGAAAAAAAAAACTAATACCAACTTAAATGAGATTATATTACATCATTATTTCCACAAACTCGAAAATGCTCATTATGATAAATTTAGTAAACCAATCTTAAAAACACTACTATAATCTTGCAAGGGCTCTTTTTTTTACTAAGATGGTATGGTTCCTCTTCACGTTGTAGCCTGAAAAGATAGAAAATACAAAAAATTTATAAGATTCAACATCTTTCTTAAAAGTCATTTATAAACTAATAAGTGTTATACATTAATTTTCTCTTTCTTTTTCTTTTTTTGCTAATTCTGAAGATTCATTTGAATTTTCTAACTTATCTTTCTTCTCTAGTTGTAATAACAAACAAACAAAAAAAGAAGTTCAATTTAAAACATGTGAAATTATTTTATCAAGTTTTTTCTTGAAAAAACTTATAAAATTAAACTCTTACCTTCACTTTTGGCTTCAAAACTTTATTTGTAGTGAAACTCTCAGTCCCACAAACTTTCAAAATAAATGTTTATCCTATAATTTTAAGGACTTGTGGAGTTTGATATAAGAAAAAATTCAGAGAAATTAAGAAAAATATAAGCTTGGTAAAAAGAAATATTATGTTGATTGAAAAAGAAAGTTTATACTTTCTTGTTCAAGTAGCTCTTTCAAAGTGGTCATGATCAAACTTGATTCGACCTGTGTTGCTTTCTGTCTTCATTTTTGTATCTATGCTTCAAAAAATGACTAAATTCTCAAAATCCCATTTGGTGAGTAGTTCTCAAGCTATCAATACCTGATATCAAAGTGTGTCAACGCTATGCCAATGCAATATATAGGAGGAAATTAACATTAGTTCTCTTTGAATTGAAACTTGATACATATCTTATACATTGGGTAGCTTTTTATTGTTTTTTTTCTTTTTGCAAAACACACGATTGAATTGAAAGTTTGTGTTATATTGTCTCTAGAATTTTCTGCATTAATCCAACATTGTTTAATAAATTTTTCGTATGCATATAAATCAACTTAATATATCCTTCCTATATTTATATAAAAAAAAAACTGTTGGATCACAGCTTTACAAGTATTCGATTTTTTTAAATTTTGGCACATAGCTCCTTATGTTTCATTACAAATTATCCATCATTTTAATATATACATATATATATATATATGAAAGATTGATAAATAATCATTTACAATACAATTTTCACACCAAAATATTAATAATGCCATGACAGATTATATTTATGTATTGTTGTTTGTCTTTTGAGTAATCTGAATTTTTTATGTTTTCTCATCTATTGTTAGTGGTTTTTCGGGGTTAAGGACATTTTTGTGGGAACTCTTTCCAAAGCGGAAACAATCTCGGTATTGTAATTTCTCAATGATTTGAAGGAGTTGGTATCCAACAATACATGTATGGGGATCCTAATTCCTTTTTTATTTGATGTGATTTCTTGAGGATGGGAGGTGGTGCAGAAGATTTCACCGATAACAAGGAAAGATTGTTTGCTTAATGGTATTATACAAGAATTATTGGGCAGTACTCCTTGTTGACATGTTTGTTTCTGTGATGGTATTTGTGTTTGTCTTTGCTGCCTTTTGGTGTAACGAATTGAAACTGATATAGGGGCCATTATTGAGCACAACAAGATTTGATGCATTTAAGTTGAGGAAACCATGCATTCAAGTGAATGGCGATGTAAAAAATTAGTGATTCTGATTGTTGAATTTTGAGGAGCAGGGTTAGGTGTGAAATTTGAAATTTGAAATCTGATGATGCAGAACATAGGAAATAGGAGGAGTAGTTTCTAGTCTTGAGTTTTGTTTAGTGTTCATTTGTTTAGTATCTTTGGTAATTTTGATGTATGTTTCCCTTGTTGTTGTTGAACTTAATGCTCCTCTGGTTTGAGTTGAGCCTTGCTTTAATATAAAAAATATATATATTATATTTATGTATCTAATCTTGCCTAACATGTAACCCAAAAATCTAATCTTGCCTAACACGAGGAAAACTACCCTTTACTTTGCTCACCATGGAAAGTCCATTCCTTTAGTGTGCGGTCATACAAAAATTTGATTCCGTTGATTCTTGTTTCCATTAGAAACAACTATAAATAGTGAGGCGCTTTAAGCTTTTTTGCAATCAAACGTTTACCCCTTTATAGTTGAAAATGGTCGCTTACGAGAGCTATATAGCAATCCAATATATATAGTTTTGAAAACAAAGTCGATACACTTCATTTATGCAAAAAAAAAAAAAGAGAAAGACATTAACAGCCTGGAAAGAAATAAAACTATGTCAGTTTCAGTAACTACTTCTTCATCACTATTTGCCCCAGCTGCTAATGCCTCCTCGAACTTCCATCGACGTTTGGCGAATTTTCATCCCAGTGTTTGGGGTGATCATTTCATTCAATATGTTTCAGAACAACAAAATTTATTCCTTTTAAGCTTTTCATATGCAAGCATATCAATAGTTTCTACACACAAGGCACCTCCGAGTGTGAGCGTTCTGCTAATTTTTCTGCGGGTCGTGCTGGTTGATTCCCTTATACTAAGAGATGGTCTTTGTCTTTTGGGTAGTATGATGACTTGATGAGAGAGATGTATGTATAGCTGCTGCATTTTGTGTTGTTGATGTAGCTATTATGTGGATTTTATGTTGTTGTTTCCTCCTCCCTTTTGGGGTTGAGTCTATCGAGATAAATAAAATACAAACATATGATAGTAATAAGATTTGAATTTATCACAGGAGATGTACACATGAGTTGAGTTATTTATAAATTATTTGAGCTTGATTTGTCAAATGCTAGCTTGATAATTTTTTTGAAAGTATATAAGTGAATTGAAACTCGATTATATAGCTATATTCAAGTATTATATAAAAAGTGTGTGAGTAGATATTGTTTGGATGAATTTAAATATTCAACGAAAAGATTATTATATATAAGCTTATTTAAGAAAGAATATATAATAATAAGTTGTATATTAGTATATAGCATATTGTAATTTTATTTCACACTATTTACTTTTGCCCTAATTCCAACTTTTGTGGTTTTTATTCACTTTCTATTTTTATTATATTTTAAAGAGAAATACATCTACGTACTAAACACTAAACATATAAACTTATGAAACTCAGTTCAAAAACAAAAAGTTATGAAACTACTTGAAGAGAAAATTTAGTTAGAAACCACTTAAACTCATGGTTCACACACACACACACAGATATATATATATATATATACTAACTTCAAATTTTAAGTTTCTGCTCCTTAAGTAACTTCTAACATGACAAATTTTTTGTGTAAAAGTAACTTATGAATAAGTTATTTTGAATTTAAATATGTAATAGCAAAAGTGTTTGTTTTGTATATTTTAAAAAGTGCTTCTTGAGAAGTCAAATATTTTAACATTTTAAAAGCAGTTAAAATGACTTTTATGAAGTAAGAAGTCGTTTAGTCAAACGGGATAAAAAAATAAAAATTGTGATTTTTGACTTCTAAAAACTTAAAGAAAGTCATAAATATTGTTATCCAAATTGAGCCCGTGTAAAGCTTCAATAACATCTTTAGTTTCAAGGGTGGAACTTCAAGCTTTCATCTTAGCTTAAATTTAATTGGTGTACACCCTTTTGTATAACCTCAAACAGACAAACCATTGAAACCCTTCTCCATAACTCAAATTCTTTGAGATTTTGACTCTGTAGACTATTTTTCTATTCTTTCAATTGCTATAAAACTTTTCAAAATATACCAGCATGACAAAAGATTAACATTGTAGGAAGTAGGTGAGAAGATGAAGCAACAAATTATATCACTAAAAGAAAAGTGAGAAAGATGCTCACCCAAGCACTACAACCTGTGATAGTCACTAACTTAATTGATTCAATCCAACGTTTGGGATTGTCTTATTACTTTGAACATGTGATTGATGAAGTGTTGTGACATACTTATAGTAACTATGTTGATAATAGCATAATAACTCACAAAGAATGAAGACCTTCATTCTCATGCACTTGTCTTTAAGTTATTAAGGCAACAAGGATATCACATTTCGCCTCATATGTCTCACACTACCTACTTTTGTCATCTTTAATCAAAAGTCTTTGGAAAATACAGTACATACATACATACATACATATATATATATATATATATATATATATATATATGCAAGAACATGAAACTCAAATTGAAGCATAAAATTGATTTGGATTTCTGTGACATAAAACTTAAAGAATTATATAACTATAAATTGTGGTTGGTGGATGGATTCTAGATATATTTAACAAGTTCAAGGATGAAAAAGGGAACTTCAACCAAAGACTTACTACTGATGTTGACGGTATGTTAATAAGCTTGTACGAAGTTGCCCATCTAAGAATTCATGGAGAAGACATTAGATAAAGCGCTTGCTTTCACTTACACACATCTTGGGTTAATGACCGCCCAATTGAGTACTTCTTTTAATGCAAAATCAACAATAGCTTAAAGCGGCCCCTCTGCAAGAACATGCCTAGGCTTGTGGCATGGAATTACATCTCTATATACGAGGCAGAACCTTCCTATGATGAAAATCTACTATTGCTAGCCAAACTAGATTTTAATAAGCTCCAAAAACAACATCGGAAGGAACTTGGTAGTATTTCAAAGTAAGTTTTTAACGACCACCTTAAAACAATTATTTCTCTTGCACACAAGTTGTTCATGTGATCTTATTGAACTTGATTGCATTTAATGAATTAAGTGGTGGAAAGATTTGGATTTTGAAGAAAAATTGCCTTTTGCTTGCAATCAAACAGTGGAATGTTTCTTTTGGACATTGGGAGTGTATTTTGAGCCCCAATACTCTCGTGGTAGAAGTATAATGACAAAGGTGTTGTCCTTGTCATTAGTACTTGATGATATATGTGTATGTATATATATATATATATATGCGTGTGTGTGTGTGTGTATGATGCTTATGGTACACTTGATGAGCTACAGCTTTTCACCGAGGCAATTGAAAGGTTTGATGTTTAAATTAAGTATATGAAATGTTTCCATTTTTTTTAATTGTTTCCTTATTGAAATATAAATAAAGATAAAGAAACAAATATATTAGCCATGTGCTGAGCTTTTACATAATTAATTAATATTGTAGGCGGTACATCAGCTACATGGATTTTTTGCTAGAATATATGAAGCATTGCTACCAAGCACTATCAGATACTTACGAAGAAATAGACAAGAGAGGACAAAGGCAGGAAAAACATTTTCTATAATTTATGCCAAAAGCGAAGTAAATCTAACTAACTCTATACGTCTTTACTTTCTCCCAAAAAATTCTTCTTTTGGACAGGAACTAGGAACTAGCTATGGAAGTTTAAAACATGCATCCAACTATTTTTTATTGCTATGATTTTTGTGAATTATTGTGATGTGCATTGTAGATGAAAAAGATTGGCCTAAGCCTACTTTGTTGAGGCCCAATAGCTCAATTGCAATTATACACCAACTATAGAGGAGTACGTGAGTGTTGCATTGGAATCATGTGGTTACCATATGCTCACCGCCATATCCTTCATTGGGATGGGATGCTTTGTTATGGAAAAGGCCTTCTAGTGGCTAATTAAAGACCCAAAAATTGTAGTAGCTTTAACAATTATTTGCAGACTCATAGATGACATTGTTTTGAACAAGGTTTTTATTTTTTAAAATCTGATTTTCTAGTAAGCTAATTCATTATCACAAGAATCAATTCCTTACTTTGTTGTTTTATATATATATATATATATATAAATGCAATGAAATGATATAAACAATTAGCAATTTAACCCATTTTAGGTACAAAACATATATTGCTATTGGATTATCATGACATAATCGCACACATGATCTGGTGGTGAGGATATCTATCCACCTTCCTTGAGGTCCTGATTTCAAATTACATCACATTTGTACCAAAAATAGATTTCTGAGAACTTATCCAGTTCGCTTGTAGACATGATCCATATCTCAGCTCGGACCAGATGCATGCCCAATTTAACGATTTATCGATCAAACCGATTGGTCTAAACTCGATCTAATAATACTAGACATTTTATAGTAAACTCTCATTGTGGATGATAATTTTTTATTTCTTTGAAACATCACTTTACTCTTTGAAGGATCAACATATTAACTTAGCTGTTAAATAATAGTTCTTTAACATCAAAATTATACAAACTGCTTGTTAAGACAAGTTGAAGTCGATCTATAATAAAATATCATTTGAGGATAAATTTGATGCTGCCAATCCTCCCATTTGTAAATTGATGGTTTACTATATGCGATAAATTAATTATTTGATTGGTTGTTTCATTCTTTGTTTTGGTTAGTTTGAGCTAGAAAGAGGGCATGTTGCCTATGTTGTTCAATGCTACATGAAGCAACATGGTGTTATGAAACAGTATACCATTGAAGAATTTCAAAGTCAAATAACGAGTGCTCGGAAGGATATTGACAAGGGATGCCTTGATCCTACTAATGTACGAAAGCCTCTCATAATGCGAGTTTTCAACATGACACATGTTATGGATGTTCTTTACGAAGATAAAGATGGCCACACTGACTCTAAAGGATCAACAAAGAAGAACATTGAAGCTCTGTTGTTGAATCCATGTCCAATATGACTATATGAACATAAAGGCTTCATGACATGAATTGTATTGGTTAATTACCATAGTCAAAGTTTAGTTACTTAGTTATCAATAAAGTGTAATAGTATAAGTGAGCCAAACATAGAGCTATCATGAAGCTCAAAAGTGAATACATCAGTTTGAATGAACTTATTGCAACACATTTTCATGATTTGAACAAATTGACCAAATTTGGTGAGCTTTATTTTATCTTTAAACAACTGAGTTATTAATTTCACAATTTGATTAAAATTACTGATTTCCAGTAATGACATAATGTGGTCATTTCACTGTACCATGTGGATGCCTAGAAATTTAATAGAAATTGAAGATAGTAGCAAGGATGAGGTTGTACTTTAGGAAATTGAATTTTCATGGTGGATGGATTGTGATACTCAACTGCTACCTCCACTATCACATAAGTGTTCATCTTGAAAATTTCACTTTACTATAAAAAATTATCCATTTAAAAAATATAAGCAATATTAGTTATTTTTAATAACTATACCCTTATTAAATGGAGTAGTGAAGAAGAGAGAGTAGTGGAGGAGTAATTAAGAATGCAAGAAGAAAGAAGTTAGGGTGTTTTAGTAAAATACACCTAAATTATTCCAATACTAAGGTTTTGTTAACTATTTTTTTAATTTATATGTGCATTTAAAATTAGAAACTTTTTTGAAAATGGAGATAGTATTTTACATGGAGAGACTGAAAACACAATTTAGAATTAGATTGCTTGAGGTCTTGAACCCAAGACTTGTTGGGTCACATCACACATTAATTTCCACTAAATGGACTTGTAATCAACACGCCTCAAAACTAGATCCAAACGCATCTAGCTAAGTGGCTGCTGGCTAGGAATTTAACCTGATTCTATACAACCTATTTAATGGGTATATCTTTCGAGGCGAAGACTTATATAGCGACAACCAAGTTTGGGACCGTGTGGTTCTAGATTATATTATAATAGAAGAGAATAAGAGAATAACTTTTTTGCCCTTATCATCTTCTTCCTCTCTTTATTCTTGATTTCTTTAATTGTAGCATCCCTTCTCTTCAAGTCAATCTTCTTTACTGCAACTACAGCACCATATGCTTTGACCATGGTTGTTGAAGGAGGAATCCCACCTTGAGGATTCAACACCTACATGGCACCTTGGGCGGTTTATTTTAGATGGAATCCACACCTTGAGACGAATACATAATCCCAACTCTTTCAAACAACCCTTCCTTGTTTTAGGGAAAATTTAACATGGAATACACACTTTGAGCTTGTCATCATATACTTTAAGCAATTTCACACCTAACTCATAACCTACGCTCTGAGTGGTTTCACACTACCGCAACTCCGCAAACATCAACAGAAAATGCCAAAGAGTCTCCACTTCTTCTGACGTATGCGTCACCTACACACCACAAAAAAATAATAAAAAATTACAAAGAAAAACAGAGCAACAATCTTCATAATCACTCACTCAAAGCATAAGCTAAACATCCCCTAAATTGAAAGACTCCAGCTTAGGATTCAAACTATGAACAGAGCAAAAAAAGAGGGCATCATACAATTGATTCAATTAAGAGAGAATCTATACCTCTAAGTGATACTGGAGGTCATAGAACTTTCTAAACGGGTCCTCGATGGGAACAACAATGCCTTGCTAACTTCGAGTGACGACGTGGAAGCCAATGGGCACTACAAGAAAAAATGAGTGGATTCTTGACATTTAAATGTCAATAAAACTATTATCAATGAAAGTAATTTTAACAGGTGATAATTGAAAATACTTAAAAAAAATTTATCAATAATTATTATATATTAAAAATACACAATAATTATTAATAAATGTTTATAAATAATTTTAATAATTACTTTTTATCAAAATTATTTTTATTGATAACATTTTTATTAAAATTTTAAATGTTAAAAACTGTTGAAAATATTTATTTTTCATGTAGTGTACGGAGGAAGGCATCCTTGTCGTTGTGGCTCATCCAAACGACTTGCTTGCGTTCGACGTTCTCAGGGTCTAAGAGGTTAGAGGCCGTGTCGATGCAGGTCTCCATGTGGCCATACTCCTTTATGTTGTTGACGCGGACTGGCCGTTGAGGAGTTGGAGGCCATAGCGAAGGTGCCGGAGTGGTGCGGTGGCATTGGTGGAAGGAGCTGAGTTAGGTGGAGATTGAAAAGGAGGTAGTTGTTTTGGGGGGAAGGGACGAAAATGGGTAAAATGGATATTTTATTTTTTAGTAAATATTAAAATATAGATATTAATTAATGTGGAACTATTTTTAATGATAAAGTGCTTTAATTTTAATCCTTAATTAGATTTAATTTTAACGGATAACATTCAGTCATCATCATGGTGACAAACAGTTCCATCCTCATGTAAGAAAGCACCATCTTTCGATCAAAACAAAAAATTGTGTTGTCGCTATAAGTGCAGCATCTGAATCCTTTGGTGGTGTGTCGTTCAGATATCAGTTCTGAAGCTCCTAGGAAATCCAAATAACATGCTCTCGTACAAACAATTGTGGCTTTCGGCTTTTAATTTGTTTCAACCACATTTTGGAGGTGGTGGAGGATATGGGTTGCCATAATCATCAGGCTCCTAGGAATTCGTTGAAATCACGTTATAAAAAATAAGAATTCATTCAAATTAAAGGATTGCAAAATTATAAAAATTTCCTGCCATTTATTTGATTACGTACACTTTATAAATTGTTATGTTTGTCGCTTAACAATTGAGAGAACCGCTATAGGTCGTCGATGTTTCGACAATTCGCTTCAAACACGTAAACTTCTCAACTTGGGCTTTGTTTTCTTTAAGAAATTACCTGCTGGAAGCATTGAGAAGCTCGTCAACGATCCTCAACTATCGCTATCGCATTTGGCATTAATTTTTTTTTATTGCTTAACGGTATTCCCGGCAATAAGACTAATCCTTCGGCGCGTAGAGATCACCGTGGGTGATACCCTCCCAACAAAACCCTTTTCTATACACACAGTGTTAACCCCTCGACACACGCTAGCGACCCAGCCATCTACCAACTGTGTCAGGCTTTATTAGTTATGAACCAAAAGGAACTAATAAAATGAATGTTATTTTACGGAGATTATATTCTTGCCTCGATACAGTTTTAACTTTTAATAACTCAAATCTAGGCCCGCCCACAATTTAAAACAAAAAGTTCCACTAACTTAATTAAAATATAATCATTTTATTATTAGCCCCATCTCCTTTATATTTTTTTATACATTTTAGATTTTATTTTCAAGTATTTTTATTAGCTTTTTAGGTTTTATTAGTTTTTTTAAAAAAAATTTTAATTTGTTGATGGGCCAACCCCACCAGCTCAGGTGGGTGGAGCCAGGTTAATTTTTTCTTGGCTTGATAGTAAAGTGAGCCAATCCAATTTTTTCATTCTAATCTGTGACCCATCTGAGTTGACCCACTTTGACATATCTAGATAAGAGGTGTAGGGATGTTATGTTAATCATCCCTGTGATTTTTTGAAATAACAAGCAAGGTCTTGTTCTTCACTATGTGGATAAAAAGGAAATATATGAGTGGTGTTTATTAGTTTTGTCCAGTGCGATGTGTAAATTTGTCATGGATCCAATTATTTTAGTACTTTCTTGTATGTTGCCTTCCATAGGCTTCTTTGGTGGTGTTTCTTTTTCATTGGTAGGGATAGACTTATGTGCTGTGTTTTCATAGGTATTTTAGGTGGTGGGTATGGTGGGGTCATGTGCTCATGCTTTGCTCTATGGAGAGCCTTCAGTTTTATTCAATAATTTTTGAAAAAAAAATCATTTTGATATATATGAGCGATTGATAAATAATCTTACACAGGCGTGTTAACATTGTCCCACACATACTGGGGATCATACCATGATCTATAAAAATAAATAGTAAACTGACCCCGAATGCACCCAATTAGAGTCATTATGTTTTATATTTGCAGTTGAAGTCAAGAGAGCAATAGTCTCTTGTCCTCGTCATCCTAGCATTGGTATGCCATCTCAATTGCCTTGAAAAATGAAGACTGACATTTGATAGTGTGGTTGCTCCTTAACATGGGCCTTCTCTTTCTCCCTCCTTCGTTTTGTGGTTCTTCAAGATTGTAAGAACCAATTGTGGCTTTCAGCTTTTGTTTCAACCACATTTTGGAGGTGGTGGAGGATATGGGTTGCCATAATCATCTGGCTCCTAGGAATTCGTTGAAATCACGTTATAAAAAATAAGAATTCATTCAAATTAAAGGATTGCAAAATTATAAAAATTTCCTGCCATTTATTTGATTACGTACACTTTATGAATTGTTATGTTTGTCGCTTAACAATTGAGAGAACCGCTATAGGTCGCCGATGTTTCGACAATTCGCTTCAAACATGTAAACTTCTCAACTTGGGCTTTGTTTTCTTTAAGAAATTACCTGCTGGAAGCATTGAGAAGCTCATCAACGATCCTCAACTATCGCTATCGCATTTGGCATTAATGAACCAAAAGGAACTAATAAAATGAATGTTATTTTATGGAGATTATATTCTTGCCTCGATACAGTTTTAACTTTTAATAACTCAAATTTAGGCCGCCCACAATTTAAAGCAAAAAGTTCCACTAACTTAATAAAGATATAATCATTTTATTATTAGTCCCACCTCCTTTATATTTTTTTATACATTTTAGATTTTATTTTCAAGCATTTTTATTAGCTTTTTAGGTTTTATTAGTATTTTAAAAAAAAATTTTAATTCGTTGATGGGCCAACTCCACTTACCCACCAGCTCAGGTGGGTGAAGCCAGGTTGATTTTTTCTTGGCTTGATGGTAAAGTGAGCCAATCCGATTTTTCCATTCTAATAATATGTGACCGGTCTGAGTTGACCCACTTTGATAGAGGTGTATGGATGTTGTGTTAATCATCACCGTGATTTTTGGAAATAACAAGCAAGGTCTTGTTCTTCACTATGTGGATAAAAAGAAGGAGATATATGAGTGGTGTTTATTAGTTTCGTCTAGTGCGATGTGTAAATTTGTCATGGGTCCAATTATTTTAGTACTTTCTTGTATCTTGCCTTGCATAGGCTTCTTTGGTGGTGTTTCTTTTTCATTGGTAGGGATAGACTTATGTACTGTGTTTTCATAGGTATTTTAGGCGGTCGGCATGGTGGGGTCATGTGCTCATGCTTTGCTCTATGGAGAGCCTTCAGTTTTATTCAATAATTTTTGAAAAAAAATCATTTTGATATATATGAGCGATCGATAAATAATCTTACACAGGCGTGTTAACATTGTCCCACACATACTTGGGATCATACCATGATCTATAAAAATAAATAGAAAACTGACCCCGAATGCATCCAATTAGAGCCATTATGATTTGTATTTGCATTTGAAGTCAAAAGACCAATAGTCTCTTGTCCCTCGTCATCCTAGCATTGGTATGCCATTTTATCTGCCTTGAAAAGGAAGACTGACATTTGATAGTGTGGTGGCTCCTTAACATGGGTCTTCTCTTTCTCCCCCCTTAGTTTTGTGGTTCTTCAAGATTGTAAGAACCAATTGTGGCTTTCAGCTTTTGTTAATCACATTTTGGTTAATAAGCATCGATACTTCAAAAATCTTGACGCACTTATGTCTGACACTTTTACGATATCAACACTTTGGCGATACTTGAATACCCATGTCCAAGAGGTGTCTTACTGTACCACTTTATCTCTTGATCTTAAGAGTCTCTGACACAATTTTGACTCAAGCAAACACGGTAACAAATTCCATTTTCATTATATAAACATTTATGCATTATTTTTATCGAAAAAAAACTTGCGTAGATTTTTTTATTCTTGTTATTGTTTTGTTTGTCAATTAGTTGTGGGGTATTTTTTAGCCATAAGAGTGTTTATATTTGGGTTTTCTCATCATAGTCTATTATTTTTATATTTTATTATATCACATATCATAATCCTGTCTTATCCTATATTTTGTAAAATCACCGTGTTCCTGTGTCAGTGTCGTGTCATATTCGTATCGCGTGTTGTATCGGTGCTTCCTTGCATTTTGGAGGTGGTGGAGGATACTGGTTGCCATAATCATCAGGAACCTCCAGAATTCATTGAAATCACATTATAAGAAATAAGGATTCATTAAAATTAAAGGAGTGCAAAATTATAAAAATTTCCTACCATCTATTTGATTACGTAGACTTTATAAATTGTTATATTTGTCGCTTAACAATTGAGAGAACTACTATAGCTAGGTTGCCGATGTTTTTGAACAATTCGCTTCAAACACGTAAACTTCTCATCTTGGGCTTTGTTTTCTTTAAGGAATTTCCCGCTTAAAGCATTGAGAAGCTCATCAATGGTCTTCTATCGCTATAGCATTCGGCATAAATGAGCCGAAAGGAACTAATAAAATGAATGTTATTTTATAGAGATTCTTGCCTCGATGTGGTTTTAACTTTTAATGATTTACATTTAGGTCCACTCATAGAAATGAAAAAAAAAAATCTAATTAACTTTATTTAAGATATAATCACTTTATTATTAGTCACACCACCTTTTTTTTGGAAGTGTATATAAAGGTAAGTTGTTAATCTTATGAGTATTTAGTTGGTTCACTTGTTCTAAGCTATTTTGTCTTCTAATACCTTTTATCATAGGGGAATTTAGATTTGGTTGCTAGTGAGTTGGTGACGGAGAATGACCCAGAACTCTTTCACACCCAGAATATGTAATTACGGGGTGTTGAGATGAGACAATCTTGACGGGTTTACGGCGACCCAAGGGAAGCCCACTCAAAAATAGCGCATGTTTAAATGATGTGCCATTTCATCTTGCCTTATGGTTACAGCAAAAGACGTATCTTAAGAAAATACACGGTTGGAATTATTGTTGAGAAATTCTTAATTATAATATATATAAGTTATTTTGCAATTTTTCAAAACTCAACAACATATTGATGATGAAATATATAAATAATTGAGAAGAATCCTTGCCAGGTTATAAGTCAGATTTAGTTGCTATTACTATAAAAACTTATGATTGAAATAAAATAATAAGCATAGTAATTTTTTTTGGACAATATGTAGGGAAATGAAAGATGCAAAAAATATGCACAAGTACTTCAACCTCCTAATTAAAGCCATCGATTGAATTGGTTAAGTCAATCATATATGTCAATATTTGTGCCTTATTATTAAAAATCTCACTTTTCATATGACATATGTAAATATAATGGGTACATTTGGAAACATATGTTATATGCTCATCCTTTTTTAACAATTTTTGTTGTCTATTTTTTTAAAAATTTTCAGTTATTGATATAAAAAAAAAATCATTCTACTTATAGAATAGAATGATATGAACTATCCAAAAAAATAAAAGTCAGGAACAATTCATTACATTAAAACCCAAAAAATAATAAATACAATCAATATAAACACAATATAAAATTGAATATGTATATATTTATTTAATTACAATAATACCCAAAAAATAAAAAGGTGGCTTAACAGTCACGAAGCCGCTAGTATCACTTAATAGTGATAGTACCAGGTTTTTTCAAGTGCTGATAGTACAAGGTTTAGTATTATGGAAATAATAATGGCATTAATTTGACTTAATAAAACGATGTAGATGTTAGGTATTGCCAATTTATAGTTTAAGCACATCAAACAAAAAAAAAAGAGTAACCACCCAAATTGGTCCCTCACAATTGTAAAATAGGACACTACAAGTCCCTAAGAGGAAACAGAGCTCAGATAAAATAATCGGATCTCAAAAAGTAATAGGCGGATATCATAAAGTAATAGGCAGAGCTCGAATATTTTAGGTGGATCTCGAAAAGTTTAGTGCTAGGCCAGCCTTTGCAGGTCGGCAGGGACTTATAGTGTCCTATTTTACAATTGTGATGGACTAATATGCGTGTTTATAATTGTTAGAGATCAATTTGTCTATCAAGAAAATTGTCAAGGATCAATTTGGATGTTTACTCAAAAAAAAAAAAAAAAATTCTCCATTCAAAACTCATGTGCTAAAAGTACCTGTGTAAGCAAATAAAATGGTATTACTCTATGAATTAATTATGCTAATATTAATCCACATATAATATATATATATATATATATATATAGATCTACTTATTTCAATAGTAAGTCTTTTATATCTACTTGATTAATATATTTTTATTAACAACAAAATTTATCAATCCAATAATTGATTCTTATGATATTATCTTGATGATCAAACATATTAAATTTTTAAAAAATTGGCCATGGATAGAAATATAATTTAACACTTAATATTTACATTTATTTTCAAAATTGCATTATAAATCCAAATAAAAAGGATAATAAAATATAAAATTATTTTTTCAATTTTATAAAAGTTTATACATTTGATCTATATAGTAAAAACTTACAATTTAACAGTTTGATTGATAAAATTTAATTTTATAAAAAATTATTCAATGAAATAAGTATATCAAAAGTTATTATCAAATTTAAAGTAGTAATTAATGTGAACAAAATAAAATTATAGAATTAACTAAGAATATAAATTGATTAAAGAAAGAAAGGAGTGATCTAACAAAAAAAAGAAAAGAAAAGAAAAGAAACGGGGGAGTGCATTTTATATAAAAAACAAACCCGTAAAGCTATTGAGATTAATAATTCTCAATAGTCCATATGTGTTTATAAAAAAAATTAATACATGAGCTTTGAATTTAAATATATAAAATTTCATACAATTTGAAAATGATTTATTATTTCTACATTCTACTCTAGTATTTTGATGAAATATCACCGTTTACAAGTTTTTGAGATTGCAATGCTAAAAGTTATTGTGATAATGTCACTTAATAATAATTCCAGGTTTTTTAGGTCCTGATAGTACAAGGATTTTTTTTTTTTGATAAATCAAGGGTATCCATTGCTGAAAGTAATGACTAATCCCCTAGAGGCGTAGAGCTTATATAAGTGGATCTTGCTTCTGGCCATGAAACCTTCTCCATACACATCGCCAGTAATCGAACCCCTGACTATATGCTTAAGGAGCCCAGCTAGCTACCAAATGTGCTAGGCCTCATGGCTTGTACAAGGATTAGTATTCTAGAAATAATAATGGCATTAATTTCACTTGATAAAACGATGTAGATGTTACGTAGCACTAATGTATAGTATGAGCACATAAAAAGAAAAAAGAAAAGTTTATCTAATGCTCAAAGAGCATTGCTTAAATTAGTAAAAGGAAAAATATTTATTTTAGAAATATGTGTTTTATTTTTTAATATGTGGAACCCATCCCAGAGTTTAAAAATTTACCATTTTAGGTATCCCTCATCATTGCCCTTAGGGCATTAGTTACCTAAACCCCAAAAAAGTTCTCAATTCAAAACTCACATGTTAAAAGTTTATATATACAGTAGGGAGTAGGGATCCATTTACTTTCGAAATAAGTCTTGTACAATTGTAGTGGGTTTGGTAATGCTCTTTGATTGAGTAATTTAGCTTATGGAAAATATAAGCCAATTTTTTTCTATTTGGTAAATCGAAAAGCTACGGTGCTTTTGATAGCACCTCATTGGGTGCATTTCAATGTTGACTTCTACTCTCTAAAATTCAAAAGACTAATATAATCATTGAATTTTAATAAAAATTCAACTTATATATTATGAGAGCAATTTTATGATATATTTACCAAATAATACTTCAAAAGTTTTTGTTTGTTAAGAACAATTTCTATATCATTTTGCCAAACGGTATAACTATAACTTTTTTAAAACAATTTTTTAAGAGCTCAAAGGGCTAGCTTAGCAGCTTTTTCAAAGTTACATCAATACCAAACCAAGCCTTACTTCATTCAATAACTCTTCATTGACATTGTATTTAATCAATCCAGTTGTTGATTTATGTGTTATTATATTGAAAATTAAGCATGTCAAATTTCAAAAAAATTAAACAACAATAAATATCTAATCTAATAATTGATATTTACTTATATTTTTTAAAATATATTGTCCATCAAAATAAAATGAAATGATAAACTATCAAATTTTTTTCAAATTATATATATATAGGGAGCGTATCATATGAGATGAGTGGTTTATTGTGACAGTGAGAGGAGTAAATCTTGACAATTGGATCTTATATGAATGATCAAGATTAAAACATGAAATCATGTGATTTTTTAAAATGAGCATGTGAGCATTAATTACATTAATTAACTTTCAATCCTAGTTATCCATGTATGGTTATACGGCCCGTATTTGCTCATCTCATTCTTATAATAAACCACTTCTCTCATGTGATACTCCCATACCCTTATATATATATATATATATATATATATATATAGGGTAAGTTTATTTATATAGTAAGTTTTCTACACTTACTTCATTGATTATCTTCTTCTAAAAAATAAACTTTATCAATCCAACTATTGAATCATATGATATTATCTTGATAATAAAACATATCAAATTGAAAAAAAATGACCATTGATAGATATATAATATAACACTCAACATTTACATATATTTTCAAAACCATAACTTAGATCCAAATAAAAAAGGGATATTATTATTTAGGATGGAATAATTAATCGTCAATGAACTATAGGGATTTTGAAATTTTTGATAGACACAGTTATGATCAAAATTTTATGAGGATTTTGTAAAAAAAAAATGAAATTAATTAAATATTTTAATCGGGATTATAGAATGAGACCCTATAATTGCTATAAGAACATAGATAAAAATAAGGATAATAGTAAATAAATATTTTTGACTTGGTAAAGTTATTTAGGTGTCGATTGGGTGCCAAAATGGTAATAATCAATACACTAAAATTGGTCCAACTAATGAATATTATTAGGTCTCAGGTAATTTTTACTTAGGACAATTAAATAAATATAGATATTGCCAATACAGTTACAAGATAAATTAATCCAAAAATAATGACAATGATCCCTTTATAACAACTTACTCTCCAAGTAAGTGTTGTGTAAATAAATAAAAAAAAATCTCTTTGGCCTTCTTTGCTGCACAGCTTCTTGTTTCTTTTCCCTTTCCTTCACCATCTTCATTTTCTTCTTCTTGAAACTCCATGAAACCTTCAAATCCTTGAAGGATACACTTACATAAACACTTGAGCCAGTTCAAGAATACTTCCTCTATATCAAACTCAAGCCAAAACTTTCTTTTTCCTCTTCAAATCTGTCCAAACAACAGCATATAAAAGGGCTAGAAAATAGGTTTGAAGCTTTAGTTAGAGGAGGAAAAGTTAGAGAAAGATTTAACAAAAGGCTTAGAGAAAGGTAGGAAAGATCCTATATTTTTGCTTTGTGATTGTTTGGCTATTTTACTAAATAAACTCTTGAGATATGTTTGAAATTATGTTTGTGAAATTTGAAATTTATTTAAAGATGCATATATATGAACTTGATAGATGTAAATGATGCCATAGATAAAAGTCTCGTGGATTGATAGAATTTATGTAAGAGATTTAACTAAGTAAATGAAGAGATTTTTTTAATTTTTTTGAGCTTAGACACGTACCAAACATGGCTGGACATGACTTTTATTCATTGTGGACATGCCGTAGACACACCTTAGTTGTTTTTTTTTTTTTTCATTTTTAATACCAATATGAGCCTAGAATCAGCTCTAGTTGTTTAGTTGGACTTGTGATGTTAGGCCATTTCATTTTGAAAATTCTTCAATCGATAAAGAAAAGAAGAAGAATTAATTAGATAAAAAAAAATTATACAAACACAACAAAAAAATCCAGAAAAAAAAGAATCATACAACAAAAGAAAAAAATTATACATATATATATATATATATATATCTACTATTATAATATTTGAGAGTCATTTTATGGAAAGTATTACAAGTGTCTTTCATATAAAGCTTTAGGGTACATGTGTCATTCATATAGTGATTTATGGCCCACTTTTTTAAACATTTATGTCTACAGATTTTTTTACTTAATTTACAATTAAATTATTAATTATTAATAAAATCAAATATACTATCATTAAAGATTACATGAATCAATAAAATTAAAATCATTAAGATATATTCATGGGATTACAAATATTTAAAATTACGATTTACAATTAAAATTAAGAATCATTAAGAATGGAAAATAAATATAGAATTAAGAATTATTGAAAAATGGATTAGATATAAATGTATTGGGGTGATTAAAATATTAATAGGGCCATTATAACAAAAAATGGTGATATGAAAAAAAAATGGAAATATCTTAATCAAATCAACAAAAAATTCTCCATCTACTATTATAATATTTGAGAATCATTTCTTAAAAATTATTATAAGTGTCTTTCATATAGAGCTTTAGGGTATACGTGTCACTCATATAGTGATTCAGGGTCCACTTTTCTAAACATTTATATCTACAGATTTTTTTACTTAATTTACAATTAAATTATTAATTATTAATAAAATCAAATATACTATCATCAAAGTTACGTGAATCAATAAAATTAGAATCATTAAGATATATTCATGGAATTACAAATATTTAAAATTATGATTTACAATTAAAATTAAGAATAATTAAGAATGGAAAACAAATATAGAATTAAGAATCATTGAAAAATGGATTAGATATAAATGTATTGGGGTGATTAAAATATTAATGGGGCCATTACAACAAAAAATTGTGTGATATGAAAAAAAAAAATAAAAAACGGGAATGCCTTAATCAAATCAACATATAATTCTCCATTACAATAAAAAATCATGTGATATAAAAAAAACAGGGGAATGCTTTGATCAGATCAACAAAAAGGTCTCTTATTTGCCGTGCAATTATGGTATGCAGGATCTTTTAGGGGCAAATCTTTCTGTTTTATTTTTTATCCATTGTTATTAGATTTGATTTTGTTTTATCCATGGGATTCCTTGATCTGTCATGTAACCGTAACATTGGATAAAGCAAGACATAGCCACTATTATTACTCATTGAATCCCTATATATATTTAATCACCCATTTAGGTGTAAAGTAAAAATTTGTTAATTGTATTTGGATCACATTACTAATAATTAACAAGTCTAACAAACTGACAAACGAATTCATTCGCTAAAATAAAAGATAGTGAACCAATTCGTGATTATCTATTCTAATTCGCCTGGTACTTAATGAAGGATTTTGTTAGGCTGATCATAGAAAATAGATGAATTTGCCTTAGAATTTTACAGAGGAGCATTTTTTTTCTATCAATCAATTTCAGATTGAAAATGAAAGCAATCATTTGTTATTTTTAAAATTAAATAAAGTAAATAGCCACCTCTAAAAATACAAGGTGTCCTCTATGATTTGCATATCTGTAAAAATAACAAACCCAGTCTTTTACTTTTTTTTGGAGCAAGACATTCATTTATACAATAATATATATCAATTAAAAAATATACACAATATTATATATTATACGTAAATTATATTATTATTATTATATTATTGTTATAATTATATATTATAAATCTGCTATAATAATATTTCAGACTCATTTCATGAAAATTATTACATGTGTCATTCATATGATGATTTAGGCTTCATGTGTCATTCATATAGTGATTTAGGCCTTACCTTTCTTAATCTTTATGTCTAAAGATTTTTTTTAAACTTAGTTTATAATTTACTTATTAATTATTTTTATATGAAATAAAATCAAATATTACAATCATTAAAAATTATAATTTGTACTAAGAAAGAACTCATGTGAATATACTTACGACTTACAATTAAATTAAGAACCATTAATAGCCTCACATTATGAAGGTAATATAAAAATTATAAAGGAAATATTTTCAAAACAAATAAGCTTTAAAATTAGTATTTTTTTCTAAAGAAAATAGGCAGGTCAATTTGTTAACGAATTACTAATTGATTGATTTTGATATGATAATAATTCAAAATTCAATTTCTACCAAATTTATTCTTAATTAAATATTTAAGACTCATTATAATACAAATATGATAATTTATTTTTAATCAAATATGATAACAATTAATATAATACTAATATTTAAGACTCATTATTTAAAAAATTTTGCATGCGTTATTCCTAGAAAAATTATACCCCATCATTTCGTAATCTTAATACTTAAAGTAAATTTTTGAATTTAATTTACCTTCTAATTATCAATTATTTTTTCTAATAATATCTTTATATCTCTCTACCATTACAAAAGTAATATAAAAAATAAAAAATAACATAAACAAAATTATAATTCAATATATTATACCATAAAAATTATATATATAATTATAGTATTAATGATTATAAAGCCATTATATTTATGTTGCATTAGTAGTATTTTTTATTATGGATATTTATATTTTAAAATTCAAAATATTTTAAATTTTTTTTAATAAACCCATAAATATAATAGGGGTTCAAACCTGCACGTGGAATGAGGAATGGAGACCCATGACGGGAATGTGGATAAGAATGAAGGTAAAATTCTAAATGAGGATGGGATTAGGGAAAAAATTTCTAACTTCAAATTTATCACTTTTAAAAATCATAATAAAAAATTATCTATCTACCTATATCATTATATTCTATTTAATTTTTTACAACTTGCATATTCCAATCTATTAATTCCATAATTTTTTCATACTAATTTTTTTTGAAAAAAACACCTTTAATTTTTCAACACTAAAATATTTAAAAAAAATTAATTCCACAATTTACACTTCTTTGATAATAATACTAAATATTTATTAATTTTAAAAATTAAATAATTATATTACTTTTTTATTCAAAATAATATTATAATTGATATACTACTCTAATAATTAAGATTATATAAATTAGAATTATATATTTTTTTACTAATTATTACACATTAATTATTACATGTATTTTAAAATTGATATTTTAATTTATCAAAATGATGTACAAGGAAAAGACGTGTAATTGAAATCGTATAACTTAAATTTATTCATTATTTTTTAATTAGAAAATATATTTATATATTTATAAATTAAATATTTTAATTTACTAAAAAGATATAAATGGCTAGGGATGATAAAAAAAATTGAAAGTGGGTACATGCAGGAATTACTTACAATGAGAAAGGGAGTTGAGATATATTTTATTTTCATAGGGACGATCGATGATGCTAAGTTCCCGTTTGTTAAATGGGATAGCGACGCGGATAACACACCTTCATTTTTTTAATTATTTTTATTGTATTTGCATTATGTATGCATTTTAATTTTAATTTAGATTATGTTTTATTAATAGTATTTGTTATTATGGATATTTATTTTTCAAATTATAAAATATTTTTAAAGTTTTTCTCTTTTTGAAATTTGTTAATAAACCCCTTAATATCATAGCAATTCAAAATTCCTATGAAAAATGGAAAATAGGGACCCATAAGGGATATGGGGATGAGGATGAGAGGTAAAATTCTAAACAGTGATGGGAGGCGTGTGATATGTCTCTTTTCTCATGGATATTCATTGTCCTCCCTATAAGTGGCTCATGATATAGTAAAATTATTCATTTATTATCTTTCTTTATTTAACAATTTTGACTTTCAAAATGTGCAAAATTTTCATAAAATAGGCTTTTTATTATTAGTTGTAGGTCATCTATTGAGATATTTTCAATTTTATAAATATGATATTTAAAATAAGATATAAAATAGAATGACATATTTATATTTTGTCCATTTATTTAATTATTTAAATATTAATTTACTTTTAAGCTAAATTTATATACTCAATTTGTAATAAAATATATTTAAATAAATTATCATTTATTTTCAATAAAAATTAACAAACCATTTTTTATTATCTTCCCGTGTAGTGCACGGGTTCAGTGACTAGTATATATATATGTCATGTCTGTGTTTTGTAATTTTTAAAGTTTGGTGTGTCTTTGTGTTCGTATTTGTGTCGTGTTCCATGTCCGTATCACTGTCTGTGGTTCATAGGTGATGTATAAAAATTCGGACCACCAGTATCCCCCATGTTGTTGGCTGGACCACTACAAACGTTTCCCACGTTTTTTGACCACAAAAGAGTCCATATATTTTTTTCGGTGGTTGCACAAAAATTTGATTCCGTTGCATTGTGATTCTTGTTTGCTTTAGAAATAACTATAAATAGTGAGAAATTTGATGCTCTACGGCAATCAAAGTTCACTCCTTGAGTTGAAAATAGTCGCTCATAATAGCTAAAAAGTGATCCAATATAGTTGAAAACAAAGTTGGAACACTTCATTTAGCTAGAAAAAGAAGTAACCTTTCATAATCTGGAAATAAAACGATGTCGGTTCCAGCAATTCCATCACTACTATTTGCTCCAAGCGCCAGTTCCTCCCCAAACATCCATCGACGTTCGGCAAATTTTCATCCCAGTGTTTGGGGAGATCATTTTATTCAATATGTTTCAGAATCTATGGTAATTTAAATTTATTCCTTTTAAGCATTTCATATGCAAACGTATGTAAATGATTCTTTATTTTTCTAATTACAATTGTGACAGGAAGATTTGAATTTATGACCGGATATCTACATGAGTTATTTATAAATTATTTGAGCTTGATTTGTTAAGTGCTTGATAAATTGTTTAGGCAATTCGATCCCTCACCTTGACTCAAATTCATGATTTGGTTCCTTATATTTTCTCTAATTATTTTATTTGATCTCATATATTTTGAATTGTTTTTAATTTGACCCCTTATATTTTAAAATGTTCTGAATTTGATCCCTTACTCCCAAAACCGACGAACAGGAGGAGCTAGTCCGGCAAGGTTTGGAGTTCTCAATTAGTTGCTGTTGTTGTTGTTGTTGTTGTTGGTTTTTTTTTTTTTTTTTTTTTTTTTTTTTTTTTTTTTTTTTTAAAATTTCCTGCGTGCAAGGTTTGGGTTTGTCGGTTCCCATTGATGTCGCAAACGATGTGGGCAGACAGGCTCTTTCAGAAAATCTCGCCTCTCTTTAGTCCACAAGATATTCAAGATTTATAACATCTTTTTCCTTTTTTCGGTTGAATATAGCATCTCATCTATTTTTTTTTTTTATAAATTTGTACGTGATCCTTAATCGGATAGTATTTCTTTTTTATTTGGTCAACCTTAATCCTAATCGTATCCTGTGTATGTTGATTTGGTTGTCCCAGCTCGTGGGCTTATTTGTTATTGGTTATTGTTGCATCTGTTGGCCATTTAAAGACTTTGACTCTGTAAACTGTTTCTCCATTCTCTCTATTTCTACAAAACTTTGTGAACATACTAACATGACAAAAGATTAACATTGCAGGAAGTAGATGAAAATGTGAATCAGCATATTATATCACTAAAAGAAAAAGTGAGAGATATGCTCATTCCAGTGAATGAGAAGGCACCACGACCTACGGTAGTCGTGAACTTAATTGATTCAATTCAACGTTTGGGATTGTGTTATCACTTTGAATGCGAGATTGATGAAGTGTTGCAACATATTTACAATTACTATGTTGATAATAGTATTATAACTCTCAATGAAGAACTTCATACTCTTGCGCTTATCTTTAGGTTATTAAGGCAACAAGGATACAACATTTCCCCCGTATGCCCTACAGTACCGACTTTTATTTATTTATTTTAATCATAAGCCTTTGGAAAATATAATACATATATAAGCAAGCACATGAACTCAAATTGAAATATCAAATTGATTCGGATTGCCAAGACATAATAATTAAAGTATCTCAATTTGTGGTTGGTGAATGAACTCTAGATGTATTTAACAAGTTCAAGGATGAGGAAGGGAATTTCAACCAAAGACTTTATACCGATGTTGAGGGAATGTTAAGCTTATACGAAGCTGCACATCTTAGGATTCATGGAGAGGACATATTAGATGAAGCAGTTGCTTTCACTTCCTTACAACTTGAATTAATGACTACCCAATTGAGTCCTTCTCTTGCTGCAAAAATTAACAATAGCTTAAAGCGGCCACTCCGCAAGAACTTGCCTAGGCTTGTAGCAAGGCATTACATCTCAACATACATGGAAGAGCCTTTCTATGATGAAAATCTACTGCTGTTGGCCAAATTAGATTTTAATATGCTCCAAAAACAACATCAAAAGGAACTTGGCGATATTTCAAAGTAAGTTTTTAACAACTCCCTTAACAAAATAATTAGAAAGCGCTAATTTCTCTTGCACACAAATTGTTCATGTCTTATGAAACTTGTTTCTCTTTTAATGAATTAGGTGGTGGAAAGATTTGGATTTTGCAAGAAAATTGCCTTTTGCTCGCGATAAGATGGTGGAAGTTTACTTTTGGGTATTGGGAGTGTATTTTGAGCCCCAATACTCGCTTGGTAGAAGGCTAATGACAAAGGTGGTATCCTTGATATCAACAATTGATGATATTTATGATGTTTATGGTACACTTGATGAGCTACAACTTTTCACTGAAGCAATTGAAAGGTATGAACTTTAAACTAAGTATGCAATGTCTCCACTTCTTTTTTCATTATTTCCTAATTGAATTGCAGACAAAGAACAGGAGATGAATCTATGAGCCTTTTGATGACCTTTTGCACAATTAATCTAATTTAGGTGGGATATCAATTGCATGGACATTTTGCCAGAGTACATGAAGCATTGCTACCAAGCAATATTGGATGCTTTTGATGAAATAGAACAAGAGATGACCAATGAAGGAAGAACATTTGGTGTAATCTATGCCAAAAATGAAGTAAAACTAACTTTATGCATCTCTACATTTTGCAAAAAAATAAAAATAAAAGAAAATTGTTCTTTTGGACACTAACTACAATTTAGCTAGAAAGTTTAAGACATGGTGTCCAATTCAATGCACCTAACTATATATATATATATGTTATGATTCTTATTCTTGTTCTTATTCTTGTGAATTATTATGGTGTGCATTCTAGATGAAAAGATTGGTGCAAGCCTACTTTACTGAGGCCAAATGGACTAATAGTAATCATACACCAACTATAGAGGAGTACATGGATGTTGCAATGGTATCTTGTGGTTATCGTGTGCTCATAGCCTTATCCTTCATTGGTATGGGATGCTTTGCTACAGAAAAGGCCTTCCAGTGGTTAATTGAAGATCCAAAAATTGTAATAGCTACACTTATTATTTGCAGACTCATGGATGACATTGCTTCCAATGAGGTATTTGTTATTTGTTTTTCCAATAAGCTAATTTAGCACAAGAATCAATTTCCTACTTTGTTAGATATTTTAGCATAAACTATATCATATTAATTTTTTTTACATAAAATTTTAGGGTGAGAAGATGTTGTTTTTATCCAAGGCAGAGAAAATCTTCCGAATTAGAGAAATCTATCACATTAATTTTGTTGTTAAATTATTGTAATTCAACATCAAAATATTGCAAAGTATTTACTAAGATAGGTTGGAGTCAGCCTAGCTATAATCAAAAGCCATTTGAGGATCAACTCAATGTCATCAATCTTTCCATATACAAATTGATCATGGTTTACTTTATGAAAGATGCCAAATAGCCCAAAATTTTTCTAAGTGTAGTTGTTAGACTGAGCTATCATAATTTTAACTCTCGAATAAATAAGTGGGTTATATTTCTTTATTTAATCCAACTAATGTCATGATTTCTATTAAATTTTTTTTAACAATACTTAATTATTCTGACTGTGTAGCATTGCTTATATTTTATATGATAAATTACTTGATTGGTGGTTTCATCCCTTACTTTGGTTAGTTTGAACAAGAGAGAGGGCATGTTGCCTCTGCTATTCAATGCTACATGAAGCAACATGGCGTCACAAAACAATATACCATTGATGAATTTCACAAACAAATAACAAGTGCTTGGAAGGATACTAATGAGGGGTGCCTTAATCCTACCGATCTACCAAAGCCTCTGCTTATGCGAATCCTTAACTTGTCACGAGTTATTGATGTTCTTTACAAAGATGGAGATTGCTACACTCACTCCCAAGGATTAACGAAGAAGAATATTGAAACTCTCCTATTGAATCCATATCCAATATGAACATAAGGGCTTCATGACCTTAACTATAGTGTAATAGTACCATAAATAAGCCACTATTATGACTCAGTGAATTGTATCATTTTAGATTTTTTAAATTGAAATATATTTTGATGGATAGTTCAAAAATATTATTCACTTAAAATATTGGTTGCCTTATTATCAGTGTGAAGGTTTTCTTTACTTTCTGGATTTGTATAAATGTACAAAAAATTTCACATTGTTGTCATATGAATTTTTTTTTGTCACGTTTGGACCTGAGGAGAAGTGAAAAGAAAAGAACAAGAAATGTGCAAAATCCAGAGCTAGAAAGCATGGCAATGAAGGAAAAAAAGGCTGAGGAATAAGAATTTGGTGTTGTTGTTACATGTTACAAGTTGCTGGTGTTACGTCGCTACATGTTGCAAGGATAAGAGTTGTACGGATGTTATCATCCTCGTGATTTTTCCAAATAACAAGCAAGGTCTTTTGTTGAATCAAGCCTTTACTACTAGGCCGACCTTATTTTTTTTAAGTTTCTCAAAAACTCATATACCTTGAGGAGTTGCACCCATTACAAGTGCTATGGGCCAGGCTATTAAGCCTATCTAATTCTAAGGGTGTCACTGGACAAATTAAGTCAATGCAAACGAAGGAAAAACATTTTGTGTAATCTATGCAAAGAACGTAGTAAATCTAACTAACTTCATATGTCTCTGCATTCTCCAAAAAATATTCTTCTTTTGGACAAGAACTAAGAACTAGGTAGGGAAGTTTAAGACATGGTGCGTAGTCAAAATGCATCCAACTACTTTTTATTACTTTCATTTTTGTGAATTATTATCGTGAGCATCGTAGATGAAAAGATTGGCCCAAGTCTACTTTATTGAGGCCCAGTGGTTCAATTACAACTATACACTAACTATATAGGAGTACAAGAGTGTTTGGTGCGGACCTCGTGGATATGAAACCCAGAAATCCCAACACACAATTGATATGGAATATAGGATTGAAAACTAAATAAAATATCATAAGAAAATCACTCTACCTTGTAATCCTCTATTCAGTTTCCTGATGTAACAAGATAAAGGAATCACTCAATCTCACTTGCACACACAAAGTTTCTTCAAAGAAACTATGGAAATTTTATTCAAAATAAAACTGAGCTAAAGTAGCTATCAAGTTTGGAGGTAGTATACCTCTTATTTAAGTTAAACTTATTTCCTAACTCTACTAGACTATGTCCAAATTACTACACTATCAATTGGGCTAAACAAACAAACAATAAAATAAGTCTTAAAACATTTTAAAATAAAAATAATAAAATAAAATAAAAAAACTAGATTTTGCCTAATATGACCGGAACATATGCTTGATGCAAATCAAGCCAAGAATAAGATTTTCCTTCAAGTCTTAAAATGTCCATTTTACCCTCCTAAGCTCCTATCAGTGTTGCATTGGTATCACGTGATTACTATATGCTCAGAGGTATATCCTTCATCGAGATGGGATGCTTTGTTATGGAAAAGGCTTTCCGGTGGCTAACTGAATACCCACAAATCGTAGTAGCAGCAATAATTATTTGCACACTCATGGATGACATTGTTTCTAGTGACATTTTTTTTTTTAATCTGATTTTCCAATAAGCTAATTCATCATCAGAAGAATCAATTTACTTTGTTGTTTGATACTTTCTTAGTTAACAAACTTGGATTGATAATCGACTTGATCGAAGCATTGCATTATTTGGTTACTAGTTCAAAATTAAATAAATACTACATATATATTAAAATTTAAATAAATATAATGAAATGATATAATTAAATAATTTAACACATTTTAGGTACAAAATATATATTGTTATTTGATTATCATGACATAATCACACGCATGATTTGGTTGTGAGGATACGTCTGTGTGTTCCTTATGATCTTGAGTTCAAAATAAATCCCATTTGTCCTAAAAATACATTTTTGAAAACCTATCAAGTTCACTTGCAGACCCAATCCACACCTCAGCTTTGACTTGTTGCATATCCAATTTAGTGGTGTATCGATTAGACCGTCCAATTCGATTCAAATTTAATAATACTAGATATTTTAGAGTGATCTCTCATTTTGGATGATAACTTTTTTTAAAATATCACTTTAGTATTTAAAAGATCATTATATTAACTTAGTTGTTAAATAATAATTCTTTAACATCAAGATGTTACATACTACTTGTTAAGATAAGTTGAAGTTAATCTATGATAAAAAAAAAAAAGTCGGATCAATTTGATGCCGCCAATCCTCTCATATGTAAATTGGTGGTTTATTGTATAAAATAAATTATTTATTTGTTTGATTGTTTCATTCTTTGTTTGGAATAAGTCTCAGGATAAGAGAGGACATGTTGCCTCTGCTCTTTAGTGCTGCATGAGGCAACATGGTGTTATGAGAAAATACACCATTGATAAATTTCGAAGACAAATAATGAGTGCTTGGGAGGATATCAACAACAAATGCCTTGATCATACTCATGTACCAAAGCCTCTCATTATGCAGGTCCATAATATGCCACGTGTTATGGATGTTCACTACATAGATAAAGTTGGCTACGTTGACTATAAGGTAGAGTTTGGTAGCTGTCCTCAAGATAGAAATACAGAGACACTGGAATACAAACCTATTTAGTGGTGGAGACAGGAACAATGGACATAAATATTTTCTATCTCCAAAATAGAAATACAAAAAATTTCTATACCCTGAAATAGTGAGGATAATAGAGAAAGATATGGAGTCATAAATTTAATTTTTTTCCAATAATACCCATAAATATATTTAATATTTTCCTATGTATTCCCATAACTAGGGGTGGTGCAGCAGCGGTCCGGTTATTGTCTGATGGCAGATTGGGGGCAATCTAGAGGCTAACAATTCAATCATCCGGTAGTGATCAAGCGGGGGACATAATGTCTTTTATTATATAGTTGTCTTGTCCCCGAATTTCCAAATAAGATACAGAGACAATTTTCATGTCTTGTACTCTACAACTAAACATGATATAGAGATAATATTTTTTATGTCTTTGTCTCCATTGTCCTGGGACAAATACCAAACACCACCTAAAGGATCAACAAAGAAGGACACTGAAGCTCTATTATTTATTTATTTATTTGTCATGAATGGTAATTTTATTGCTAAGAAAACAGGCCAAGCCCAAATTTACAGCAAGGATAAAAAAATAGACATGATATAGAACAACTTGCAAGCTGGATGGCTAGACATAAGTAAAATTAACAACTTTTCCTAATAATACATTCTCAATCAAGAAGAAAGTTCCTCCATAGCTTTATAGTGTTTGGCATCACCCTCTTCATGATCTCTGATGGCAGCAACAAAGGCATCTTTATAAAATTCACAGTAGTGAACTTGCTTTATAGTAACTCTCTGAGTTTTTTTTTCCTGTAATGAATCTTTCATTTTTTCCTATCAATCAATTCTAAGCCCGTGGAATTAAAGAACATGGAGTTCTCAAAACAAGACAAACATGCTGTCATTTTATCATCACAGTAGTCTAGACAAAAAACAAAGAGATGACCAAGAAAGAACTACCAAAAGCAATACAGAAAAGACTTCCTACAAGAATTAGCATCACAACACAAAAAACAAAAGCATGTAAAGGAAACAATACAAAAGGCAATAAAGCCACTACATGAACTAATACAGCAACAAACAATAAAAGTGTGAGCAATCACGAGCACTTCTACAATGTCAACTAGTTTTTCCATGTCTCCCAATTCAAACATTACAACTATCAAGACATGCTCACCAAAAGGAAAATTAAGACAAATCTCATGTAAAGAAGTACTGAGACATGCATAAACACACTAGAAAAAGGGGAAGAGAAAGAAGAAGAAGAAGGGGTTACCAAACCCAACATAGAGGGATGAGTCCTTCCATGGGGTGGCAACCCTTGACAAAAAGAAGCTCAAGCTGAGACTGCTGTTGGTGATTGTTAGAAGAGAAGTTGCGCTAGGGTTTTTAAGCTCTATCATTGAATCCATGTCCAATATGATTATATGAACATAACGTCTTCGATCACTACCAGAAAATGGTATTCAGTAGCGGTTTTTATTGGGATTTCTAGCAGTTTGTAACCGTCGCAAAAGCACTTGCTGGCGGTTTAGAAAATCGCCATGGATAACGATGTCCTTAAACCATTTAGCAACGGTTTGGAGAAACCATTGGAACCACCATCGCCAAAGAAGGTTTTTCGGTGGTTATCGTGGCGGTTTATATGACGACAGTTCTACAAATTTAGCGGTGGTTTAAAATTGCCACAAAATGGCTTGTTGACCCCAAATTATCATATTTATCACCGGTTTTGAGTAGCCACAAATGCAAATTAATGGCTATTTTGAACCGCCGCAAAAAGCTCAGTGCTAACTGCCTAATTTCCACCCTTTTTACTGGCAATTTTGAACCGCTACAAAACAACTGTGTTAACCACTTTTTTTTCTTTTTTTTTTTTTGCTTTTTAATATTTTATTTTGAAACGTACGAGTCAAAAACACTAATTGATATTATATACAATGGTAGTAATCAATATTCAAGAACACAAAGGTAGGTTGCATAGAAATTCTTAAACTTTTAAACAAATAACTTGTGTATCAAATGTCATACCATAATATTAAACAATAGTTAGACAAATCCAACACAATGTAAGAGAAAACTCAAAGAGCATAACAACTAAAAAAAGAAGAAGAAGTGTTTCAAGTGAAATCTAAGCAAAGCAGTCTTGAGCTATGATGCATTCATTTTCAACTTTGATTGGAATGATCATCATGCTATTAAGCATCATGACTAGCTAAGGAAGACAGTCTTACACCCGGTGAAATTGGTCCACTCCCATCATCTGGGGCCTGAAATTATGAATAGAAAACAAATTGTACCAATTTTTTCACTACCATCACGTACATAGTTTTATACATCACAAAATACCAAAAGTAGTCTAATTATTTGTGGTGAAATAGATTTGTGTTCTTTAAAAGTATATGGGTTGACTTGGATAATGTTTAAATATGTGGGATTAATGGACATATATATATATATATATATATATATATATATATATATATATATATTAAATGTAATAAAATATTGTACACTAACCCAGCCATTTAAAAGGAGGTGGATTACACAATATTTTTATCTAATGCCATAAATTTTTGTATATATTGAATGCTTCATGGGTAAGTAATTTAATATTGTATAGAACTGGGTAATAACTAATACCTCACTTTTGTTATATAAATTATTACACATTTTATTTCACCTTCTTAGGAAATATCACCCATTCCCTTTTTATATCTAAATCAATGATAAATGCAAGCACATAACGGTATATGGTTATATCTCCAACTGCATAAATGTACAAATTAAATAACCCTTGGTCATATTAAATGAAAATCTCAAAAGGTCATGGAAGGAGACAGTAGGCTCTAATTCTAAAAGACAAGAACAGTATGGGTGTCGTAAAAGATTTTCTAGAGAATTAAGATATGCAGAAACAAACTGACCCTGGCCAGTAGAAATTTTCCAATTCCAGGTGGTCCTGTCAAAAGAATCCCCTGAAAAGAGGAATGTCTTAGGCTGATTTGATGAGTAAGATGAACAAAAAAACATCAAAGGTACACTAAAATGCATAGCATCTTCTTATAGGACAAGCAAGCTCATCAATGTAGCATGCAATGAAAAGAAACAAAAAGAATCCATAACATTGTTATAAGAAAAGCTAGCACATTTATTACAGTAAACAAAACAATTTGCACATGGAGATATAAATAAATATGTTAATAGCTCATAGATAGGGATGGAAATGGAACCCTTGATCCCCCTACTAAGAAATGAGAGTCCAATAAATTTGGACATGAAATATAAACAAAAGCTATCTTGTAGAAAAAATCAATGAGAGGACAAAATCAATGCTTCAGACCTTTTGGCAATTCTTTCCAAGACGTGTAAATTTAGATGGATTTTTTTAGGTACTCCACAACTTCCTCAAGTTCCTGCTTCATTCATCAATTTCATTTGCAATCTTCTCATCCGAAATTCTCAGCAGAAATATTTAGCTGATTGTTGCTCAATCTAAATAGTATTGAATTTTCAAGAAATACTGAAGAATCAATTTTTACACATTTATAATGAGGGTCAGAAAAGTTAGATAGCATACATCTTTAAAAGTTAACCTTTTCTAGCATCACATCCTTATTCATTTCCTTTGGGGCATAGGAAGTATTGGAGCTTACACTTGAATTTCCAACCCCGCCAAAGCTTCCTATGAATTTGTGAAGTGCAACAACACCAACGACCCTGAAAGGCATATATATAGAGGATATTGAAGAGAGATTGAGCAAGAGAGGTTCTGAAATATAATGAGACTAGAATAGAAGACTATAATCCATTTAAATATTAACTCTTCAACAAACAATAAATGAAATCCTAGATAACAGTTCTCAGTTTACATATATATCATCACCAATTTAAACTTAATTGGCAGCACACTTAGTTAAGCTAGGTTCCCTAACAACAGTCAGCCACCGGAATATATATAACCTTGGTTCTGAAATTCAATTTTTGTGCTATATAACACCACAAACCTTTATCACTATATGTAAAATCCTTCATTCAAGAACCATAACAGTTAACATTTAATCATAAACCACCATAAAAATTTGCCATATCAGTTAGGATTATCTGTAGAATTAAAAAATAAAAATAAAAAGCAAACAAACATGCCCAAAATACCAAATGCTGATTATAATTCCCCAATATATGCATAAGTTGTATGGCTTAATTTATTATTAAACAATGAAGTGTCAGTTTGCGCAGTATTCTAAATCCAAAATACAAATAGTTGGTACTTGAGTTAGCAAAATAACAAATATCATCGCTAGTTGGCATCAAAAGCCCCTTGATTTAAACAATATATTATACAGTTTCCATGAATGCATTCACAGAAGGATAGTATTTCATGATGTATCTAATGAAACAAAGAAATAAACTAGCTAGTCCACAAATATCAGAAATACATCTATATTGGAATAAATCCAATATCAAATGAGCTACTTTTTCCAATGTCCAACCGACTTTGAAATGTATAAATTCAAGAAAATGAAAAATAATAAGTATTTCAACAACAAGCTAACTTGTCACTTCATTGAAATGGGTTCAACTATATGTCATATTTAACAGCTTGGAAATTTGATCAAAATTACCCTCCCAGCTTACAATAATAATCCAGAAACCTACATGAGAACCCGACTTCACCAAGCTTATAAAGGTTATTCTCTTCAGTTGACCTGCAACCTAATTGAAAGTGCAGAAGAAAATGGTCAACGAAATAAGGAAAATTACATTATGAAAACACCAATTCAGGGGTTTGCAGGTGCAGGAGTTTCCTGTTTGCATTCATCATCGTTTTTGTTTGATTTAGCTGGCTTCTCTTGATTCAGGATGCATACAGTTAATGCATCGATAGGGCATGTATCACGCGGTTGCCCTTTACATCCCATTGCCAACATTGGTGGTGGGGGCAGTAACCCTGCCCGGAATAAAAGATGCTCCACAAGTTCTGAAGGTTGAGCTCCACTAGAAAGCCAATACCTAAGGAAGGAAAGAAAAATCAACACTATCAAAAAATTATTCACAAATTTCTGTTCCCTTTAACTTCATAAGCATGGAAATACAGTATAACCACCATCCAGCCAGAAACAATTTCATATCTGTCAAAGATGCAACTGATTAATGTGATTTAATCCTACTCCAGAATTGTAGAAACTTATGAGGTGCGTTTACAATGATTTCAAAATCATTGACCAAAGCCGGCCCTGAACCCATTTTTACAAAATAGTAAGGTGCCCCTTAATCATCCATTAAACTAATGCATTCCCTATCACATAAGGCTTTTGACTTATGATCTTAATAAGCAAGTAAAATTTGTCGCTCATTTCCTTGATTCTTTTTAATATTTTACTTTTCCTTTTGGGGGACCTCAATAGATTTGCTAAGCATATGCACAAAAATGTTGCAGGAACATGATATTGTACTTTTTCTTTTGTTTTTATTCTTATGTACAGAAAATGTTGTCTAGCAAAACCATTAAAAAAAATGCTGCCAATCAGTGGCGTATGATGGTTTCTTTTCAAATCCTTCCTTACAAGTTGTGTATTCATACTGTAAACAATAAAGAATGGAGATGGGGGAACTTGGTGGAAACAGAGGAGACGAAGGCTGCCACCTGAGGTGGTGATGCTCCGAGAGCCCTCTGTGCACGTCCGCGAGGCACCTTCACTGGAGGAATGGCGTCACTGAGTGGAGTTCCTTGTTGTTCCTCAAAGATCCGAAAGCCCTCTGTGTGCGTTCGCGACACGACAACGGCATCACTGGAGGAACGACATTGCTGAGGTGGTGTTCCTCGTTGTTCATCGAAGCTTCGGGAGCCCTCCGTGCCTGTTCGTGAGGCGGTGGTGGCGTTGCTGGAGGCATGGCAGAGGCAGCTTTGCTGGAGGAACGGCATTGCTGAGGGTGAAGTTTCAGCACAAAGGAAGAGCCTTTGTTGGGGGTAGTGATGATGGGGTTTTGATGATTTTATTTCCTTTTGCTAGGTTTTGTTAGCTTTCAGCACAAAGAAAGAGAGGTCACATTTTTACTTTTTCTTTCCTTCCCTGCGCGGTCTAAAATATTTTTCCCCTATTTTTTATTTAGCGGCGGTTACGATTCATTTAAACCGCCGGATATAGCAACCACCGCTAATACAATAATGAATGTCATGTTTAATTTGCCGCGAAAAGTAAAAACCGCCGAAAAAACAAAAATATAGCAGCAATTAGGCAAACCACTGCTAAGTGGTGTTTTTCTAGTAGTGTTGACATGAATTGTATTGGTTAATTACTTGAGTCATATTTCAATTACTTAGTTATTAAGTGATATAAAGTACAATAGTATGAATAAGCCAAACATATATACTTATCGTGGCTCGCTCTTGAATTTTATCATTTTGAATTGACTTAGATGAGGCGCTAGATAGGATGTTGGACTTGGACTATGATCATGTGAAAAGCTCATTCTGATTACAGACCATGAAACTAATCAAGTGGGTAATGAGTGTAGGTCTCACAAGCCTAAAGGCAAGAGGGCATCCAAAGAACAAGTTGTGTCAAACCAAAAAAATAGAAAAAAAAAAAAGAATAGGTTGTGAAAATCAAGCCTAGTTGAAATACATACTTGTGTTTTATATTTGAGTTTGTTGTTTATGTAGGCTTTATTTTATGGCTAAGGCTATGATACCCTAGGTTAAGTGTGGTGTACCACACACCAGGATATCTAAGCCCTTAGATGTATGTGGTAAATCTATACACCAACCACATCATGTACACCCTAAACTCCGTATGTCTCTTTTCTTCCACCTTCTAGGTAGTTTTGTCAAAATGGGCCAAGCCTGATGGGTCGTCCTGAATAGCCCCAAAAAATGTGCAGGCTAGGCTAAGAAAATATGAGGAAAAATAAAAATTGGCCCAATTTGACCCGGCTCAATTTGGCTTGACCTAAATGGGCTTAACCTGCCTTGGGCCAAGTCGGCCCTATGACATTAACCACTGATTTTTTTTATTAAATAATAAATTACATATATAAGCTATAAATACTTGAATTTGGATCTTTTAACCCTTTTTTGACTTAAAAAGTCTAAACTAATAACAAATATTGATAGAAAATTATATATTTTTTATTCACTTCACTATTTGATTATATCATGGGTACTTTTCATGATATGGCTATTGCCATGAGCAAACAAGTTGGAGTGGCAAACCGGATGATGGAGAGATTAGGAATGCTAAAAGAAATCAAATGGAAAACCCCAGAGGAGCAGAGGTGGATATAGAATACTAGAAATTTGATGAGTTTAGAAAGACAAACCTAATGCCTTTTAGAGGAGCTTTTGATCCAAGCAAGGCAGAGGAGTGGATCAAAGCAATGGAGAAAATCTTCTCAGCATAGGCTTGTGTAAAAAATCAGAAGGTGGCCTTCATTACCTACATGCTTAAGGTCGATGCTGAATTTTGGTCGAATGGAACTAGAAGATTGATTGAGGCTTCTCAAACTAAAATCACTTGGAATATTTTCAAGGAAGCTTTCTATCAAAAGTATTTTCCTACTTCGACAAGGAATGCAATGGAGCTAGAGTTCATGGGGCTTAAGCACAAAAACATAAGCCTGGCATAATACACTATGAAATTTGAAAAGCTCTGCAAATTCTCCACCATCGTGATCCCGATGAATATTGGAAGTGTATCAAATATGAAGGTGGATTACGAGAAGACATTAAAGTCGTTGTTGGACTCTTCGAGATTAGAGACTATGCTGCTTTAGTGGACAAATGTCGACTAGTAGATGGATATAACAAGAAGCCAATGATTACCGAGTTTGCTAAGGACAATTTTGAGAAAAGATTGCCATTTGAAGACCTAGACTATGAGGAAGCCCTACCCTTAAAGAAGTAGTTTCAACCAAGCCCATATAAGGATAAACAGCAACAATATTCAACTGTGGGATAAGATTGCCGAAGATATGGAAGAGACAATGGGAATAGACCTTGCTTGGCTGGGTAATACATATGCTACCACTGTGAAAAACCAGGGCATAAGATGTCCAGAGAAGTATCTAAAACCAATTGTGAGGCCACAACACTAGAATAGGAAAAAGACATCACCACCCGAAGATTCAAACCAAGGTAGGAACATTTTTATCATATTATAGTATTTTATTGTAATCTTTTGATTGACTGTTTGTAGATTGTTGCTTTGACTTATGTGAATATCTTTTCATTATAAAGTGAGAGCATAAAAATAAATATATGATGCAAACTCATTATTATCTTTAGAGTTAAGTGATGACTTGAAATATAAACATGAGAATGCAAGTTCATTCTTTATTCTTGGAAGTTTAGTGTTGATATAAAAATAAATATGAGTGCAATTTCTTTTTAATTTGACTAGAGCTCGTACAAGACTTTAGAGGAACAATAACGACCTTAACCCAACATCTATCTAGCAAGACAAGGTGAGCTTTAGAGTTCTTTGTAACAAGGTTTCAAAGAAACCTCATGGTTTGAACATCATCATCAAACTCAAGGAAAATGGACTAAGAGATCAAAATAAATAACCACAATTCTTGAAACAAGATATAAAGAGAACTACACCATATTCTTTATTTTATGCCCAAGAGCTCCTATCTAGAGTAAACTCTAGAACGTATCGACCAACTTTAAGGTTAACAAGGGTAAGCTTTGGGCTCTTTGAAAACAAGTGATATATTTTCTTAAGTAAAACTTTTTGTGAGCTACCTAGCATTTCATCAAACTTGTAAAGAGAAAAGAAATGAAAACCGAAAACTATGACAAGAAAAGGAAATGGAAACCAAAACCATAGAAGGAAAAAGGAAGGAAAAACCGAAACTATAAGGAAAAGAAAAGAAAGGAAAAACCAAAATACTTCAAGATCAAGAACAAGTTTCAAGCTTTAGAGGTTTCTCAAATGAAAATCTCAAGACCATAATCTTGAAACCTCATTATCAAGCTAAAGATTTTCCTTTCAAAAATCAAGTCTCATAACCAAAAATAAAAGAGAGAAAAAGAGTTTGAACCAAGAGAAACTAACACTTTTTTATATCAACACATCATTATAAAAGAAAAGCTTTTTGAAAACAAAACGCCTACCAAGTGGTGAAGATAAAAACTTGGTTCTTGAAGTAAGGGTGAGAAGAAAATCTTCTTCCAAAGTGATGATGAAGGTTCGGCCAAGGTTAAAGAAAAGGAAAGGAAATGTGTTTTGTGTGAGCTTGTGTTTGAGAGTGAAAACTTTAGTGTTTGGATGATGGTTTATGGTGGTGGTGTGGTGGTTTGAGGTTGTAATAGGGTGGATCTAGGAGGAGGATGAAGAAAATGAAGATGAAGAGGACTTCTTTGAACTTGAGAGGAAATGAGAGAATTTGCAAGAATGCTCATGGAAACTTACACTTAGCAAAAGATCCAAAATGTAACCAAGTTCATCCAAGCATGGTATTTATAGAAAAATGAAATATGATGGAGTGAATAGAGGAGGAGGCTGGCGGTCATGACGGCTTGTGGGAGGGAAAATATCTCCTTCATGTGGTCATTCAAAGCATGGTTGAAAGCATGGTAAGGTATGACTCTAAGTATGGTTTAAGGTATGGGCTAGGTATGGTCTTTGAGTGCAACAATTTCAACATGTGGGAAACATGAGGAGGGAGGGGTGGCCGGCCACTTCATGGCCATGTGGGAGGATATTTGTTTCATCTAAATGTGGTTTAGTGATGTGTTTAGGTGTTTCTTTGATTAAGCTTTTGATTAGGAGTTTGTAAGTAAGTGTTTAGGTGAGGTAATGGGTAATTAGAAATGGTGAGACATGATTCGGAGTGGTCTTGCTTCATTAGCAAAATAAAAACCCATTTTATGATATGATTATGCACAAGCACAATTCCTTAATTTAAGGAATTGGAGAGAGAAAATACTATTCAAGATTCCATGACATAGAATCTTGATTTTTGGAAAAGATTAAGGTGTGTCTAAGCAATCTTAGGTTCTAATTAACCTTAATAAATTAATTTGACTCTAGATTAATTATCAAAATTAATTAATCTTTGATTAGAGTCTAATATTGCTTAGGTTTTCTTAATTACGACGTTGGGCCTGAAATATACTATTTCAGGGGCAAAATGGTAATTTTACACAAACACTGCCCCGGGACCACTCAGATCAAAACAAATATTATCAAGCACCTATACTTAACATTCCAAACTCCTGAGAGAGATTCCGAGCTCAAACTGCACCAATATCCATGTAAAACGCTATAGGGGTATTTTGGTCATTTTGAGCCAAAAGTTTGGAAAATGAGATTTTCATCTCTACAGTCAATCACAACATATATAATCCCCTCCAAACATTGAGTTAACCCTTCGAGGACTACCGAATCGGCCATCCTCGAATTTCCGGGTAAAAATGAGCTTAGGGGCATTTTAGTTATTTATGCTCAATACAGGAAAACCGGGGCGTTACAACATGCATGAAAAGGGACAAACATAACCTTGTACAAGTACATGCCTGAATGAATGAAATGAACTTAAACATTAAACAGGCACAATGTCTTAAACTTTCTCTGAACATGGTTTGTTTTCACTTATTCATTAACCTCTTGGGGACCCCCAGATCTATAAGCTCATGCCTAACATATATAATACAATCATGTTTCATTGAACCTTGATCAATATCCGACCTCGACTAATCAAATGTAATAATTATCGATATGATGTACAAATACAATCTGTCATCACTAAACCTTCACTACAAAAAAAAAACTGTTAATTGCAGCGGTTCATTTGGGGAATTAGGGCAGATTTCAACCGCCATTTTTCATAGTAACGGCGATTTTGGGAACTGCCGTAATTACCAATGCCATTCGGTTAATTACAGCGGTTAAATAACGGCAGTTTAGAACAGCTGTAATTTGCTAAAGTATTTTTAAAAAAATTATTAATTACGGCAGTTTGAACCGCCATAATTTTCAGTCGAATTAAAATGTATATTATCAATTATGGCGATTTAGAACAGCCACAAATTACAACAGTATTTTAAAAAAATTATTAATTACGATGGTTTGAACTACCGTAATTTCCATTTCAATTGAAAAAAAATAATTTAATAAAACAAACTTCAAACTTAGCTAGAAGCTACTTCTTTGGAGCCAAATGATAAGCATCTAGTAAATAATAAATTTTTTTTAAAAAATAGAAATAATATAAATATTTTGGATATTTTACATACATGTAGAGAATAGATTGATGAAAGAAAATTTATATAGTATCCACTATCTACCATTCATAAGATTACCAATACAACAACCATAATAAGAATGATTTCCACGTGTAAGTTTGATAAGCGGGAGAAGGGGGTTATTTAATTCTAGGATTCTAGCCAAGAACTAAGAAAAAAGAATACTTATCTTTTGGAGTCTTGCTTGCTTGCTTACTATCTCAAAAATAAGAAAAATACTTAATCACTAACCATCTACACTGCTAAATGCAATTCTAATGAATGTCATCTTGCTGACACTAGCTTCAACTTATTATGAGACGACACCTAATATTAGTTCCGGATACATAAGACTAGGTGTGATCTTTGTGGAGAAATAGAGATGAAGAAGACACATTATTGACAATGAGAAGATGACAATGATGTGATCTTTTGTGAGAAGACACAAAGTATACCATATCTACTTCCTTTTAATGCTGCAATGTATTACCCTTAGTTCATATAATTAGGAAATTCACATATTTAGTTCCTTGAGCATAAGAATAGCAAATAGGACAACCTAACTACAATCATGCTACATTCATTCATAAACTTTTCTTAATATAGCACTACCAAAAAAACTGCAAGAATCTGACATTACTTACTTTTACAACATTGTTTACATTTCCATTCTTCGAAAAACAAAATAATCTAATTTAAAATAAATTACAAGTCCAGTCCAAAATCACAAACTGTGACAAGAAGAAGAAAAAGGTAAAAAGAGAGGTGTGAGTGAATCTAAGCTCACCAGTCCAATCAAATTTAGAACAGAAAGGATTCAGTTAGATATGGTCCATGTTCATGCTCTTTCCTCTTCAATTTCTGTGCTCAGCTTCCCTTTTTGTACCAATTTGAGTATCTTTAAATGCTTACAATGGAAAAGAAAAAATGAATAGGTCTTTATTACAAAGCAAAGTGAAAATGCATATATATATGTCGATTGCAACCATATATATTTAGAGACAAATTATAAAAATTTATAAAACATTCAAACCATGTTCTAAAAATTCAAATGCACAAAAAATTTAGGCAAAAACCATTAGACATTGGAAAAGAAATTGAGGATTTAAATGGAAAAAAGAGGTTTATAATCAACTTTAAATGAAAAGCACACACCTATACAAAGGCAATTTTGTTTACCTTAGTTTATGTTAGTGAATGCGAAGAAGTTCTTGTCAAAACATAGATCCTTCCACCATTTCCAACAACATGATTGGAAAGCCAATGATAACAATGATACACAAATACAAAAAAAAAAAAATAGAAAAAGGAAAAAATGAGGATAACTAATTGGACCATTGATGTTGCAGAGATAAGAGAATACCAAACTTGCAATTAAAAGAAACATGTCTAGCAATTCCCCAAAAGGTGTGGCCAAAATTGAACTAATGCCAAAATTGAATTCTATTTTCCCCTTAACCTAATGTCTCACTCTCATGTCTAGCTCTTTAGCACACAGGTCCAATGTATTTTATGCTTAGTGTAATATATAATAGTCCAAAGAAATTAATCAGTGAAAGCAAATTGAGGTGAAATTACTTTGATGCCACAAAGTTGAATAAGCAGAAATACTCCTAGAAGTTGGCATCTGCACATAAGCTAAATCAAATATATAACAACAATGTAGAAATGGCCACCTGTGACTGTGATTATAAAAGAAGCAAGTGAAATTAATACAAATAAGACTAGCCATATAATTCAGGTTATGCAGCATAAGCATGTCAACAAATTAAGTGTGTAACCAAAATGAGATGGTTCATTACAGTACTATCAACACTACAAAGGGCAAATTGAATCACTTAATGGCTCAACAATTTTAGCTTTAGGTAGACTGCATTAATCAATGATTTTTATTTATGCTCTAAACATTACATTACTAAATTTATATACTATATCATCCAAGTAAATTATTGACAAGCTGTGATCAAACAAGCAACAATAATGACTAATTTACTTTTTAAATTTTTTATTCAAGACAACCTACCCTACCATCAGTAATTTCAGATATTGTAATAAAACTTTAGTATACCATTTTCCATAATGTTTTATGACATTAAATACTTAAAATAGAAAATTGAACCAAGAAGCAAAATAGGAAAAAGAATTCAAGCTGTGGAGAAAGAGGTTACCAGAGGATTTGTAGTTGTTACAACGTGCCCGAAGGGCGCCATAACAAAATGACAACAACAAAAATTTATTCCAAAAAAAGAAATAAATTTAAAAATGGAGTCGCCACCAATTTTAATTCTGGCCAAAATTGGAAAACCTTTTGATTTGCAAAACTGATCTATTTAATAAAGATTTGAGTTCGGGAGTCTAATTATGATTAGGGAAGGGTGAAAACTTAATCTCACTACACCCCTAATACATCCGTATAAATACGGTTACCCTAGAGTCATTATGCAAATTAAATTATAACTTAATAATATTTATTTTTCCCTAAAAAATATAACAATTATATACAAATAAATAAATGATTAAATAACAAGAAGATAAAAATGAATAAGGGAAGAAAAAACACATTTAAAGGAAAATTAATTTTGGCTTGATAGTTATGGGCTATGCCGACGTATCCTCCGGTGCAATGAGGAACTCAAAGCCACGTCGTTCTTGTAGAAAATAACTGTGTGTTGGATCAATTTTATTAAAGAAACAAGATTAAAAAAAATTCCACTTTTGCACAGGATTTAGGATAGTGTAAATTATACAATAAGCCCTTACATTCTTGTGAAACTTGAGGATGATAAGTCATACATCAACATCACAAGTTGTTGCATGGAATAAAAAATTTATCAAAAAGAAAAATCTAAACTGATCAAACTTTTTCATTTTTTTAAGACTAAACAACTTGCATCAAAGAATTTCTAATCTAAGACCCTAAAAAGAACAAAATCCAAATACACAAACCGAAAATACTCAAATGGAATGAAAAAGAATAAAAGAAACTGACGCAAAAAGACAAAGTAAAGAAAAAAACAAGGAAATAATGAAGAAAGAAAGAAAACGTGAGGTACCAGACACCAAAAAGATAAAATAAAGAAAAAAACAATGAAATAATGAAGAAAAAGAAACAAAACGTAAAGTACTTGACACACAAAAAATGGAAAATAAAAAAAAATAATAAAATAATAAGAAAGAAAGAAAGGAAAAGCTAAATCCATTAGCTTAACATAAAAAAAATAATAGAGGCAATGACACATATTAACAATAGGAGCAACAGAGACAATGAACTTCACAGAGGTAACAACATCACCGTGACAACATTTGTATTGCGTTCATTGAGGCTGTGACTATTCACAATGTCTGGCTCGCTTAGAAGTTGGTGTTGATCAGGATGATCATGGTAATGATGATACTGTTAAAGAAAAATATATGTAGAGATGCATTCTTGAAACCCAAACTTTACCTTGTTGAACCCCACCAATTTAATTGAGACTCACTATGTCAATGTGTATCATTCTTCTCCTCCTGTTCGTCCCCTTCTTTGTCACTTTTCTATGTAGCTGAACCTGCTTTTTCTGATGGGAATGATTATTATATAGAGTGTAGAGGGGAGAGAATTTGGGAGTCAGTTAGGGTTGTGTCAGTTAAGATTTTGTTGAGTCAGTTAAGGTTTTGATTTGATTTGATTTTTTTTTTGTCAGCTGAAATTAAATTTAAATTCAAATGCACAACTAATAATAATAATAATAATAATAATAATAATAATAAATTGAAAACAAAAATATAGTGTTCATAGTCGAACAGGAGGAGAAGAGTGATACACATTGACATAGTGAGTCTCAATTAAATTGGTGGGGTTCAACAAGGTAAAGTTTGGGTTTCAAGAATGCATCTCTACATATATTTTTCTTTAACAGTATCATCATTACCATGATCATCCTCATCAACACCAACTTCTTTGCGAGCCGGACACTGTGAATAGTCACAGCCTCCATGAACGCAATACAAATGCTGTCACGGTGATGTTGTTACCTCTGGGAAGTTCATTGTCTCTGTTGCTCCTATTGTTAATATGTGTCATTGCCTCTATTATTTTTTTATGTTAAGCCAATGGATTTAGCTTTTCCTTTCTTTCTTTCTTATTATTTTATTGTTTTTTTTTACTTTCCATTTTTTGTGTGTCAAGTACTTTACGTTTTGTTTTTTTTCTTCATTATTTCATTGTTTTTTTCTTCTTTATTTTATCTTTTGGTGTCTGGTACTTCACGTTTGCTTTCTTTCTTCATTATTTCCTTGTTTTTTTCTTTACTTTGTCTTTTTGCATCAGTTTCTTTTATTTTTTTTCATTCCATTTGAGTATTTTCGGTTTGTGTATTTGGATTTTGTTCTTTTTAGGGTCTTAGATTAGAAATTCTTTGATGCAAGTTGTTTAGTCTTAAAAAAAATGAAAAAGTTTGATCAGTTTAGATTTTTCTTTTTGATAAATTTTTTATTCCATGCAACAACTTGTGATGTTGATGTATGACTTATCATCCTCAAGTTTCACAAGAATGTAAGGGCTTATTGTATAGTTTACACTATCCTAAATCCTATGCAAAAGTGGAATTTGTTTTAATCTTGTTTCTTTAATAAAATTGATCCAACACACAGTTATTTTCTACAAGAACGATGTGGCTTTGAGTTCCTCATTGCACCGGAGGATACGTCGGCATAGCCCATAACTATCAAGCCAAAATTAATTTTCCTTTAAATGTGTTTTTTCTTCCCTTATTCATTTTTATCTTCTTGTTATTTAATCATTTATTTATTTGTATATAATTGTTATATTTTTTGGGGAAAAATAAATATTATTAAGTTATAATTTAATTTGCATAATAACTCTAGGGTAACCGTATTTATACGGATGTATTAGGGGTGTAGTGAGATTAAGTTTTCACCCTTCCCTAATCATAATTAGACTCTCGAACTCAAATATTTATTAAATAGATCAGTTTTGCAAATCAAAAGATTTTCCAATTTTGGACATAATTAAAATTGATTTCGACTCCATTTTTAAATTTATTTCGTTTTTTGGAATAAATTTTTGTTGTTGTCATTTTGTTATGGCGTCCTCCGGGCACGTTGTAACAGTCTGGAAACTCCACTGGGGATTGTTAGAGAGTCAAGACCATTAGAGTTAATTATGCAAATAATTATAATTTTATAATATTTATTTTTCCCCTTTATAATATGTTTGTTTTATTTTTTGTAAATAATTGTTTGTTTTATTTTGTAAATATTTGTCATTCAAACCTTAGGGTAGAAGACTTTATTTTTATTTTTTATTTTTTTAATCTTAGGATAGTCTATTTTGTTTATTGTATATATATTGTTCTATTTATTTATTTATATTTTTTGGGAAAGGGTAGTTTTAGGATCACAAGGTTTGTATGCTCCCTACACACACTTTCACTATCACTGTCCTCACACATTTTTTGGGCTCTATACCCGAGCCTTGGGAAATCATAGGGTAAGAAGGGGTTTTGACGTTGTCATTGTGAGGCTTATGCTTCCCTGACAGTCGTTGACTCACCGCTCAGGTTGTTACTAGAACTATGGGTTGCCATATTGTGACTTTCATGTCCCTATAGTTTAACTCATGGAACTAGGACTTTATCTTATTGGTAAAGGCAACTCGGGGACCATAATCCTTTAGGGGTCTAGATCCGTCCAAAAGCTATGCACTACTAGAATTACCTTAGTTGGCTAACCTCAAATAGGGTCAACCATAGAACCATCAAGCATTAGGTCCTATCCTGTTAAGACATAAGGGAGTATATTTTTTTTTTCTTCTCTCATGCATCACGCATTATTGGTATTCTGCAGCATTCAACATAGATATTATAACATGCATAATCATTTATTTTTGTGTGCATAAATAGTGCATATTGTAATCATGCATAACACATGCATTTTTCTCATCAAGCACATTTATTTTGCAAACATGAGAAATAGCAATCATATTTTAATTACACTTAACCATGTCATATGCATTCTCTTCATGCAACCTATTTATTTCATTCATGACATGCATCTCATTCATTTTTTTTCTCTTTTTGAAAGATCTGTTGGTGAACGAGGAAACATTATATTTGATAGTAGAGGATGGAAATGGCACAATACACTAGCAATGTGAAGAAATATTTTAATGTGATGGCCAACACCAGTTCTCTAGAGAAATTGCATCAGTTGAGTCAGTTGCTACCTAATGAAAATAGAAGAGCTTTCTCAAATAAGTATGGGCCCATTTTGGATCTATTATTTATATCAGTGGAGACTTCTGCCCTCACTGTTTTGGCTCAGTATTGGAGCCCGGCCTTGAGATGTTTTGAATTGCCAAACATTGATATCACTCCTACCATTGAAGAGTATGCCTGCATGTTAAAATTACCAGTGAAAAGAAACACCTTTATTTATTTTCATTTGGAACAACCTACTTCAGATGTAAAGATAATAGAGCAATTCGGGGAATTACTAGGGGTATCAGTGGCTCAAGTGAAATTAACAGGACATGCAGATTCGAAGGGGGTGACTAAGTCAGTCATAGAAGAATGTTTGAAGGATTTGGGGCATCGAAAAGAATGGATTACTTTTGCAAGGGTACTAGCATTTGCTATCTACGGGTTGGTATTATTTCCGTTCGCTCCAGACATAGTTGACCAAGCTGCCATGGATGTTTTCTTTGCTGTGGAAAATAAGCAAAGGAATCCAGTTCCTGCTGTGTTGGCTGAAACATTTCTGACCTTAAATTTTTGTCAACAGAAACAAAAAGGGAAGCTTCGATGTTGTCTACATCTCTTATATGTGTGGATCATTACACACATGTATGCAGGGAATCACATCAGAAATGTCTCAGACCCACTAAGAAGCTTTCATCGTATCCCAACCAAGCCGAAAGAAAACCACAAATGGAAGGCTGAATTTGATAGCATAAAGAAGCAGTCATTCAAGTGGGTGTGTCCATGGTATGAGCATGAAAGAGGTGATATCATTCTTAATTGTGGAAAATTTCATAATATACCATTGATGGGTCCAAGGGGTTGCATATCATACACGCCAACAATTGCACTCAAACAACTTTGTTGGACACAAAAGAAACCACAGGAAGAGCAACGTGGAGGACTCTACTTCTGGTACAAGGAAGGTGAGCACACTAAGATGTTATCACGAGAAGTTAAAGAGGCATGGAAAGAGGTTCATATGGTAGGAAGAGATGAGTTAGGAAAACCACTTGTGATCAGTACTCGTGAGTATGTTACATGGAGGGAAGCAAGAAAAGTACCCCAAAGTGTCCATAGCTCTCCTCAAGAAAAAAAGAATGATCATAAGTTGGCTGAACAAATAGAGGTCATGAAAGCACAGATGAAACTCCTAGAACAACAAAAAGAGGCAGTAGAGCTAGAAGTTATTATCACGCGAAGTCAATGTGAGAAGAAAGAAAAGCTTATTGAACAACTGAAAGATGAGCTTGCTGACATTCATGGGCAAGAAAGGGGAAGACAGAGGATTCAAAACCTTGAAAAAGAAATCCAAATGATGACTAAAGAAAAGAATAGACTTGTGAAGCATATCAGCCAACAGAATAAAGCAAATGAAGAATTGAAAAGAAAGGTTGACCGACAAGAACAAATAAAAGAAGAGTTAGAAGTTGAAGTACAAAGACAGAAAGAAGAACTAGAGCAAAAGATACAGAAGTTAAATGTGCTCTTGGTGCAAGCTAAGGAGGAATGCGATCAAGAATGGGCCCGTTTCATGCGATGCCGAAACCAACTTCACCATACAGAAAATGCAGGTAGATTCTGGAAGAAACAAGCTGGTGATTGGGCAATGAAGGCTGAAGTGTGGAAAGAAAAGTATACAAGATTGACTGAGGAATTAGACTGCCATATTCCAAAGTTCATTTACCATTTTGAAAGAGCAGAGAAAGAAGTTCAAAAGAATCTCAAACTTCATTTGCCTGATGAAGTGGGTGACTTCATGGACATGAGTAAGGGCCTTGTTAGAGGTCTTAAGAGAAAGAGAACTAGATTTTTGATGTAATCTAGTAGTCCATTCTTGACTTAACTATGATGTAATTGCACTTTTGAATAAATGGAATAAATTCATCCTTTGATTTTCTCTACTTCTCTTCGAAAAGTGTGCAAGACTATATCCATCAATCCCCTTGGATATATTGTCAATTACATTTCTGCCTTATAGGATATCCTTCCTTCTGTGTGGAATGTAAGAAAGAAGATAAAGCTTTACATTGCTAGTGTGTGCTTAATAAAGTATATTGTGGAATGATAGTCCCCTATACTTTTGCCCATCATGTACCCTGTCTTATGGATAATATATCCTCTGAATAGGATACGAATCATGGTTGTTGCTATCAAATACAAATGTTATTCTTCACCATCAAAGGATTTCTAAATTCTCATTTATTATTTGCTTTCCTTTTGCTTTTATGATACAAGGTTGCCAAACATTGTTCCTTCAAAGAAAGCTTCATCTGATCTTAGTACGCCGGCTAGAGAGCCGTACGAACTACGACCTAGAATCGAGACGGAGAAAGTTGAAAAGAGAAAAGACAAGAAAAAGGCTATGGCTGCCGAAAGTGAGACCTAAGGAAGGAATCTGAGTCAAGAAATTGATGAACTCAAGGCCATGATGAAGTCCATGTTCGGACCAGAGTTCAGGAAGTTTATTGTTGACACCGTGAATATGGCCAAAGAGAATGCTGAAAATGCTGAGTATGAGGAGCAACCCGGATATGAGAATGAAGATGAATTTGCTCCGCACAAGCAAAATGATGGCTCTGCTAATGAAACTGCTAGGGAGTTGGAACGAGTGAAACTAAGAGAAGAATTGGAAGAAAAGATGCAAGAACAATTCTGGGCATTAAGGGGACCGAGTCCATTTGGCCCTATGAACATTAAGGAGTTATGCCTTGCTCCTAATGTTACTATTCCCAAAGATTTTAAAATGCCAGAGCTTGTCAAATTTAATGGCAGCTCTAATCCCATCATGCACCTGAAGATGTACTGTACCAAGATGGGTATGTGGTCTCGAGATGAGAACTTCCTCATTAGTTTTTTCCCCGAAAGTTTAGAGGGGGCCGCTTGGGAATGGTATATGCAATTGGATATGGCTCGAATCAAGTGTTGGGAAGACTTGGCTGTGGCTTTCACCAGTCAATACAAGTTCAATCTGAATGCCGCACCTACAAGGGACCAACTCAAGGGGATGAAGAAGAGAAGTGATGAGTCATTTAAGTAGTATGCTCAAAGGTGGAGAGCTCTCGCAGCCAGAGTCGCTCCGCCATTGCTGGAACAGGAAATGTGTTCATACTTTATTCGCACATTGGAGGGTCCTTTTTTCAAAAACATGTTAGGGACTCATGTGAAGGAGTTTGTTGACCTAATAGAAATTGGGGAAAGGATTGAAACCAATATTCAGGATGGCAAAGTGGAGTTGACTATTGGAGAAACGAATGAGTCTCAGTTCAGGAAGGGACAGTCTTATAAGAAGAAGGATGCGACCATTAACTTTATACAACCACCGCCATAACCACCACAACATAACCAACTAACCTTTCAGCCTAGACCTGTTTCACCATATCAGCCCCCATCCTACCCCTTACTTCCATATCAACCTCAACCATACCAAGTCAATAACATTTCTTACCCTAGACCTTATACACCTACCACACTTACTCCTTATCAAATCAACCCAAATCACCCGATGGCCTATCCTTCCACAACACTTCCTCAACTACCTCCTAAAACCAATACCACCCCCAAACCACCCATGAATAATCGTCCCTTGCCTGATTTTCATATGAGCAATTCAGAGTTATTCAAACGTCTGTGTGGAGAAAACCTATTAGCTCCACGAGCAGGAAAGACTTTCTATCCACCGTATCCTCGTTGGTATAACCCTAACCTGACTTGTGAATTCCATTCCAACTCTCAAGGGCACTCCATTGAAGATTGTTATGGCTTTAGAAATGCTGTGTGGCATTTGATTGATTCGAAGGCCATAAATTTAGAAGTCGAGGGAGGACCCAACGTACGAAACAATCCATTCCCAAATCATGGTGGAAGGCAAGTAAATGCTGTTTACAGTGAAGACCAGACAGGAGGGGAAGTGGAAAATATTAGATTCTCAATGAATGCTGTCCTTGAAAGGTTGAGAGTTGCAGGATATGAGATGATCGGGGAAAGAAAAGAAGGAAGGCGAGTGTTAACAGGAGAAGAAGGTTTGCTTTGTGAATGTTCTGGGGCTGGAGCAAGGCATCACATAGAAAGCTGTCCAGAATTTAAACTCTTTGTTACCAAAATGATCAAACTGGGAGTGCTTGAGGTGCACAAGACTGCTACAAACGGGAAAAATGTCAATGTCATCTATCAATCGGCTCCAACTTTTAAAGTGTCGGTTCCAAACTCGACACTTAAATTTAAGGTGCCAGGGCCATTCTCTTATCATAGCAACCATGCAGTACCATGGAAGTATGAAACTGTAGTCGAATCCAGTAATCGGACCAATTCTAGCTCTACAGTGATCCCTATGCAAAGACAAGCTCCTGTTTTCAAGGTGTCCTTCCATGATAGTCAAGCAAAGGCCACCATCGAGTCCAGCGATGGAGCAAATAATGGCTTTACTAAGTCAGATTCAATAACGAATGTTGTTGAAACTAGGGGGATTACGCGAATTGGAAGATATTATACGCCAGAGAAAGTTCCAAAGGCTATAATGAAACCCATTGAAGAGCCCGAAAGAAGATGTCAAGAAGATGATTAGGAAGAAGAATTTCTAAAGATAATGAAGCAGAGTGAGTATGATGTAGTAGAGCAGTTGAGAAAGACACCGGCAAAAATCTCCTTGTTCTCTCTAATCATGACATCTGAAGCTCATCGTAATGCTCTCAATCAGTCATATGTTTGCAAAGACATAACTCCAGAAAAGGTGGAAGGCATTGTTAATGTAATTAGGGCCAGCAACATAATTTCTTTTACTGAAAAGGAAGTAGTTCCCAACATATTGGGTCCCCCGAAAGCCCTTCACATTACATTGAAATGTCAAGGCCATATCATTGCAAAAGTGTTGATTGATGGAGGGTCGGCTTTTAATGTGCTCCCTTATTTTACCTTACATCAACTTCCTATTGATCCATCAACAATTCAGCCAAATAGCACAATTGTGAAAGCATTTGATGGAACACAGAGAAAGATCATGGGGGATATTACTCTTGAATTGGAGATAGGGCCAACAACGTTTGTAACTGAATTTCAAGTAATGGATATCGAGCCAGGATATACCATGCTGCTGGGCAGGCCGTGGATTCATGATACAGGGGCTATTCCTTCTACTTTACATCAAATGGTGAAATTCATAGCTGAGGGCAAAATTATCACTGTCAAAGGAGAAGAAGAATTGATCATGACAAAGCCAATCGAAGTGCCCTATATCGACTGTGCCGAGGGCTGTCTTGAGGTGTCATTTCAAAACCTCGAAATAGCAGTGCCAGAAGAAAATACTGTCAGTGTGAATCAAACAATCATTCAGATGATGCAAAAGAATGGATATCAGAAAGGAAAGGGAATAGGAAGTCAACTCCAGGGGATTACACACCCAATTTCACTACCAGATAATCTGGGAAGATTTGGCCTTGGTTACGAGGTTGTAGGTGAAGCACCATTGTCTGGGACAAATAAGAAGTTTCCTCACATTAAGGAAACATTTGCAGAGTCATCGGAAGTTATGACAACAGGGTTTGCTGAAGGTGTCGATGCCTTGAGAAGGGTGCAGCCATTGATCTATTATTGTCATGAAGCAGAAGAATTGGACAATTGGGAGTCTGAATCTTTAGATGATTTTGTGTATTTGGAGTAATGAATGCTTTTACCACTTTTATTTGTATTTCAAACTTCATTTAATAATGGAATAATTATGCATGGTTTCTTTCTTTTCATTTCCTTCGTTGTCCATCTTTTATTTCTTATTTTTCTTTCTTCTTTTGAATCCATTCGTATCTCCGTCAAGCTATTCACTTCATGTCTCATTTCAATTCCAGGGATCCATCCCTTTCGGGATCTCTTTCTCACTTTGACCCATTAATTGGTCCATGTGTTACGATGGAAACAAATTTAAATGAACAAGATGAAGATCCTGAGTTGTGCCAATAGTTTGCTAAAATGATAAACTCAAGAGAAGATGGGATAAATCCACATGAAGAAATTGTTGAAACAATAAATCTGGGAACTGATGAGAATAGAAAGGAAATAAAAATTGTTGACAATCCAGAAAGGGAAGAAATGATTGCGCTATTCAAAGAATATATAGATGTTTTCGCTTGGTCCTATAAGGACATGCCGGGTTTGGATCCAAACATAGTTGCACACAGGATTCCGTTAATTGATGGAATGGAGCCTAAACAACAAAAGTTACGAAGAATGAGCCCGAAAATGTCTCTAAAGATCAAGGAGGAGGTTACAAAGCAACTCGAAGCCAGTTTCTTAGAAGTACCTCTTTACCCTAAATGGATAGCAAATATCGTACCCGTAATGAAAAAGAATGGCAAAGTCAGAATGTGCGTGGATTATAGAGATTTGAACAAAGCAAGCCCAAAGGACAACTTTCCTTTACCTCATATAGATGTCCTGGTAGATAATACGGCTAGAAGCCATAGATTCTCTTTCATGGACGGATATTCGGGGTATAATCAGATCCTTATGGCACAAGAAGACAAAAAGAAGACATCCTTCATCACTCAATGGGGTGTATTTTGCTATAGAGTCATGCCTTTTGTATTAAAGAATGCCGGGGCTACCTATCAGCGAGCAATGGTGACATTGTTCCATGACATGATCCACAATGAATTAGAAGTCTATGTTGATGACATGGTTGCAAAGTCAAAAGACAGAGAAAGTCATGTAGCTGTGCTAAGGAAACTATTTGAAAGATTGAGAACCTAACAACTCTACCTGAACCCAGCAAAGTGTACTTTTAGAGCATCTACAGGGAAGCTATTAGGGTTCATTGTTAGCAAGAAGGTTATCGAAGTTGATCCCGACAAGATCAAAGCCATCCAAGATATGCCAGCACCTAAAACAGAAAATGAGATTAGGGGGTTTCTGGGTCGATATTCAAGTTGTTGAGGAAAGATAGCTCTGGTGAACCGATACTTGTGAACCGATATTCAAGTTGTTGAGGAAAGACAGCTCTGGTGAATGGGATGATAGATGTGATGAAGCTTTCAATAAGATCAAGGTTTATCTGACAAATCCTCCTCTTTTGGTTCCTCCAACCACAAGATGACCCTTTATCTTATATCTCACAGTGTTGCATGATTCCATGGGAGCGATGCTAAGTCAACATGATGAGACTGGACGAAAAGAGCAAGCTATATATTATTTGAGTAAGAAGTTCAATGAATGCGAGGCCCGATATATGGCAATTGAAAAGACTTGTTGCGCACTTGTATGGACTGCAAAACGATTACGACAGTACATGCTATATTTCACAACTTTGTTGATTTCTCGAATGGACCCTTTGAAATATATCTTAGAGAGTCCACATATCTCGATGAGGATGTGCAAGTGGCAGATAGCCTTAGCAGAGTTTGATATCAAGTATGTGACCAGAAAGGCAATAAAAGGGAGTGTAATAGCAGATCATCTGGCCGAGAACCCGCTTAATGAATACCAGTTGATGAAGGTTGAACTCCCTGATGAAGATATTCTTGCAATTGTAGAAGACGAGGATGAAGGAGGAGACCTGATATGGAGCATGTACTTTGATGGAGCAGTTAATATTCATGGAAACGGAGTTGGAGCAGTCTTGATATCTCCAAAAGGGAAGCAATTCCAGATCACCGTAAAGTTGGCATTTGATTGTACCAACAATATGGCTGAATATGAGGCATGTATATCGGGATTAAAGGCAGCAAACTCACTTGGTGTTAAATACTTAAAAGTCTATGGAGATTTGGCACTCATCATTTACCAAGTGAATGGAAGGTGGCATGTCAAAGAACACAAGTTGTTACTATACTATGAGCATTTGATGGAGCTAAAAGAAGAGTTCAAGGAAATTAATTTCAGTTATTTGTCTCGTGATCAAAACCAATATGCTGATGCTCTAGCCACCTTAGCTATCATGACCAAGCTTGACCTTTGGATAGAAGTTCAACCTCTACAAGTTACAATTAGAAGAGAGCCAGCATTTTGCTCAAATATCGAAGAAGAACTAGATGGCCGACCTTGGTTTCATGATATCAAACATTTCATCAAGACAAGAGAATTCCCAGCTGATGCAGGTGAAAATGATAAAAAGACAATCCAAAGGTTGTCAATGTCATTTTTCATCTCAGGTGATGTGCTATACAAGAGGAACTTTGATGGAGTTTTGCTAAGATGTGTTGATGCAACAGAAGCAAGCACCATAATATCAGAGGTCCATGAAGGGATTTGCGCGACTCATGCCAATGGGCACACACTATCTCGGCAAATTCTGAGGCACGGGTACTATTGGCTTACTATGGAAAAGGACTGCATTGATTTTGTCAAAAAGTGTCATAAATGTCAAATTTATGCCGATCGTATCAATGCTCCTCCAATCCCATTACACACTCTCACATCACCATGGCCTTTTGCAATGTGGGGAATTGATGTCATTGGTGCCATCAATCCCAAGGCTTCTAATGGTCATCGGTTTATCCTAGTGGCTATTGACTATTTTACAAGATGGGTAGAAGCAGTTTCTTATGTTAATGTGACTTAGAAGGTGGTAGCAAAGTTTCTGAAGAGTAATATTATTTGTAGATATGGATCGCTAGAAAGGATTATCACAAATAATGGGACCAACCTTAATAGTGCAGAAGTTTGAAGACTGTGCAAAAGGTTTAAAATCAAGCACCACAACTCAGCACCCTATCGGCCAAAGATGAATGGAGCAGTAGAAGCTGCAAACAAAAACATTAAGAAGATCCTGGGAAAAATGGTTGTCATATACAAGGATTGGAGTGAGATGTTGCCTTATGCACTACATGCATATCGCACTTCAGTCAGGTCGTCAACTGGGGCAACTCCATACTCGTTAGTATGTGGGATGGAGGCAGTGACTCCGGTGGAAATAGAAATCCCGTCATTGAGAGTTTTGATTGAGGCTGAATTGGAAGAGTCTGAATGGGTCAAGGCAAGATACGAACAGTTGAACATGATTGAGGAGAAACGCTTGGCAGCAATATGTCATGGACAACTATACCAAAGTAGGATGGCAAGGGCGTTCAACAAAAAAGTTTGTCCTCGATCATTCCAATCAGGAGATTTAGTATTGAAGAGAATCTTGCCAAATCAAGAAGATAGCAGAGGCAAATGGGCTCCCACATATGAAGGGCCTTATATTGTCAAAGAAGCATTTTCTGGAGGAGCACTGATTTTGAGTAACTTGGATGGCCAAGTGCTTCCAAAGCTAATCAACTCAGATGCAGTCAAGAAATACTTTGGCTAAAAAAAAAAAAAAGCTCGCTAAGTTGAAAACCCGAAAGGGCGACTTAGGCAAAAGTTAGGGCAAAAAAAAAAAAAAAAGAAGACGAGAGCTCGCTAAGTTGAAAACCCAGAAGGGCAGCTTAGGCAAAAGTTAGAGCGAAAAATTCTTGCCAGATTGAAAACCTGAAAGGGAAATCGATTCAAAGATACCACGAGTTGAAAGCCAGAATGACTTTAAACTGGGGCAATTTAATCAGCCTAAGGCAAACAAGGAAGAGCTGGTGGATTATAGCATATTTGTTTAGCCAATCAAGGATCGAAATTTTGATCAGGAATCAAGTTCATTGTAACCAAGGGATCAATCAAATGGGTTAATTGGAGAAGAACTACAAAGCTGTCCAATCTTTCATCTCTTGTTCTTTCTTTGTTTATCTTTTCCCTCTCATTCTTTCTGTCTGTCATTTCAAAGTTAATAAATCATAGTCTATTAGTTTCTATTCTCATTGCAATTTTTTTTTTCTTCTTTTCTTTTTTCCTTTTCTTTCTTTCTCTTTCTTCACCTCATGACATTCATTTATCCATTTTGAAAGAAACCATGCATAATTAAGATATTATAATTGAATAAAGGAAAGTGGTATTAGCAATGGAAGTCCAGCGTCAAGATTCTGCTCAATGGTGGATCCCCAAAAAAAAAAAAAAAAAAAAGCTTGCTAGATTGAAAACCAGAAATGGCAGTCTAGGCAAAAGTTAGAGTAAAACAAAAAAAAAAAACTCGCTAGATTGAAAACCAGAAATGGTAGTCTAAGCAAAAGTTAGAGTTAAAAAAAAAAGGAAAAAAGAAGAAGAATCACTAGATTGAAAACCTAAATAGGCAATCTATGCGAAAGTTGGCCTGATCACAGTCAAGGACATTGGACTTAATGAAGGTCGTAAAGGAAAGTCATAGTCTCTCAGAAAAATATCAAAATGGGATAGTTCGAAAGGCTCTCTTAGCATAATTCTCGAGCTAAATTGGACGAAACTTTCTGAGCAAAAAGTCATTCTAAGCATCAAGTGTAACATCCCCTGCTGCTTTATGGATTGATGACCGTCCCCACAAACCAACACGGGTCTTTTTAGCATGCTTTGTCCTCACTCACATGCTTCCTAGGAAAACTTCCCAGGAGGTCACCCATCCCAAAATTACCCCAAGTCAAGCACGCTTAACTATGGAGTTCTTTCAGTTTGAGCTACCGAAAAGAAGATGCATCTTGTTTTCGGTAGCCTAAACTGAAAGAACTCCATAGTTAAGCGTGCTTGACCTCGGGGTAATTTTGGGATGGGTGACCTCTGGGAAGTTTTCCTAGGAAGTCGTGGAGTGAGGACAAAGCATCTTTAAAAGACCCGTGTTGGTTTGTGGGGACGTCGTCAATCCATAAAGCGGCAAGGATGTTACAAATGGTATCGAGCACGCACCTCTGATGCGGTGTGGTTGAGGGGGACGAACCAGGCGGAAGTGGTGGGCATGTAACGCCGGGGGCGAGGGCGAGTGATCGCCGGTGCAAAGAGGGCACGGACAAGGAGCGGCTCCTCGCAAGGTCCTCTAAGCGGAGGGGTACATGGATGAACCGATTACACACCCGAATGAGAGGGATCTTGAGACTGTATAGGTATGAGACTATACAGTTGAAGAGGGCTTATATGAATTGATTTGCACTACCTATATCAACAAGATGCATCTTCTTTTCGGTAGCCTAAACTGAAAGAACTCCATAGTTAAGCGTGCTTGACCTGGGGTAATTTTGGGATGGGTCACCTCCTGGGAAGTTTTCCTAGGAAGCGTGTGAGTGAGGACAAAGCATGCTGAAAAGACCCGTGTTGGTTTGTGGGGACAGTCGTCAATCCATAAAGCAGCAAGGGATGTTACAAACATGTAACGCCCGGGGACGAGGACGAGGAGTGATCGCCGGTGCAAAGAGGGCACGGACAAGGAGCGGCTCCTCGCAAGGTCCTCTAAGCGGAGGGGTACATGGATGAACCGATTACACACCCGAATGAGAGGGATCTTGAGACTGTATAAGTATGAGACTATACAGTTGAAGAGGGCTTATATGAATTGATTTGCACTACCTATATCAACAAGATGCATCTTCTTTTCGGTAGCCTAAACTGAAAGAACTCCATAGTTAAGCGTGCTTGACCTGGGGTAATTTTGGGATGGGTGACCTCCTGGGAAGTTTTCCTAGGAAGCGTGTGAGTGAGGACAAAGCATGCTGAAAAGACCCGTGTTGGTTTGTGGGGACAGTCGTCAATCCATAAAGCAGCAAGGGATGTTACATCAAGCAATTGGGGAAAATTTTTAATTACATGCCATTATTTGGGGTCCATTACATGCCATTTGCATCATTCAAATCCACATTGCATGTCATTGCATTACTCAAATTTCCATTTACATGCCATCATATCATTGCAACATTCAAATATTGTCATATTCATAACGTTAAACAAACTGGGGCAAATTTTAGGTTATCTTCATCTCGTTTAGTTTTCATTATCTTTATCATCACATTATTCATCATGTGCAAAGTTTTCTTATTGCATTAGGGCATTCATCATATTCATGCCATTAATATCTTCATTCTCATGCTACAAACTGGGGCAAATTTTTAGGGCATTTTCATCTCATTTAGTCTTTCTCATCATTATTATTACATTATTCATCATGTGCAAAGTTTCCTCATTGCATTAGGGCATTCGTCATCAAATCATTTAGGGCATTCATCATGTTCATGCAATTAACATTTTCATTCTCATACTACAAACTGGGGCAAATTTTTAGGGCATTCTTATCTCATTTAGTCTTTCTCATTATTATTATTACATCATTCATCATGTGCAAAGTTTTCTCATTGTATTAGGATATTCGTCATCAAATCATTTAGGGCATTCATCATGTTCATGCCATCAACATTTCCGTGCTACAAATTGGGGCAAGGTTTTAGGGCTTTAGCTTTCAACGTCCTCGTCAGTTATCCAACCTTTATTTTCACATATTTTCAGCATTGTCAGATATTTACTTTCACATACTTTCAGCCTTGTCAATTTACTTTCACATATTTTCAATACTGTTAGACATTTAATTTCATATACTTTCAGCACTGCCAAGTCAATTTATTTTCACATACTTTCAGCACTGCCAAGTCTATACTTTCACATACTTTCAGCACTGCCAAGTCAATTTATTTTCACATACTTTCAGCACTGTCAAACATTTAATTTCACATACTTTCAGCACTATCTTTACTTTCACATACTTTCAGCACTGCCTAGTCAATTTACTTTCACATACTTTCAGCACTGTCTTTACTTTCACATACTTTCAGCACTGCCTAGTCAATTTACTTTCACATACTTTCGACACTGTCAATTTACTTTCACATACTTTCAGCACTGTCAATTTATTTTCACATACTTTCAGCACTGTCCAACATTTAATTTCACATACTTTCAGCACTGTCTTTACTTTCACATACGTTCAGCACTGCCTAGTCAATTTACTTTCACATACTTTCAGCACTGTCAATTTATTTTCACATACTTTCAGCACTATTTGATGTTTACTTTCATATACTTTTAGCACTGTCAAACATTTAATTTCACATACTTTCAGCACCGTCAATCATTTTCTTTCACATACTTTCAGACTGTCAATTTACTTTTACATACTTTCAGCACTGTCAATCATTTACTTTCACATGTTAATCATTTACTTTCACATACTTTCAGCACCGTCAATTTTACTTTCAGATACTTTCAGCATTATCAATTTACTTTCACATACTTTCAGCATTGTCATGCATTTGATTTTCACTTACTTTTATGCATTCACTTTTCACACACCTTCACTTTCCGCATGCATTTAACTTTAGGTTGAAACAAAATATGTGTTCATATCTTTACTAGTTTCTTACAATGAAAATATCAAAAACTATTGTTTTTATATTATCTGAGTAAGAAATAAGTAAAGAGGGGCAACTGTGAACACTATATTTTTGTTTTCAATTTTTATTATTATTATTATTATTATTATTAGTTGTGCATTTGAATTTAAATTTAATTTCAGCTGACAAAATAAAAATCAAATCAAATCAAAACCTTAACTGGCTCAACAAAATCTTAACTGACACAACCCTAACTGACTCCCAAATTCTCTCCCCTCTACACTCTATATAATAATCATTCCCATTAGAAAAAGCAGGTTCAGCTACATAGAAAAGTGACAAAGAAGGGGACGAACAGGAGGAGAAGAGTGATACACATTGACATAGTGAGTCTCAATTAAATTGGTGGGGTTCAACAAGGTAAAGTTTGGGTTTCAAGAATGCATCTCTACATATATTTTTCTTTAACAGTATCATCATTACCATGATCATCCTCATCAACACCAACTTCTGAGCGAGCCAGACACTGTGAATAGTCACAGCCTCCATGAACGCAATACAAATGCTGTCACGGTGATGTTGTTACCTCTGTGAAGTTCATTGTCTCTGTTGCTCCTATTGTTAATATGTGTCATTGCCTCTATTATTTTTTTATGTTAACCCAATGGATTTAGCTTTTCCTTTCTTTCTTTCTTATTATTTTATTGCTTTTTTTTACTTTCCATTTTTTGTGTGTCAAGTACTTTATGTTTTGTTTTTTTTTCTTCATTATTTCATTGTTTTTTTTTTCTTTATTTTATCTTTTTGGTGTCTAGTACTTCACCTTTGCTTTCTTTCTTCATTATTTCCTTGTTTTTTTCTTTACTTTGTCTTTTTGCGTCAGTTTCTTTTATTCTTTTTCATTCCATTTGAGTATTTTCGGTTTGTGTATTTGGATTTTGTTCTTTTTAGGGTCTTAGATTAGAAATTCTTTGATGCAAGTTGTTTAGTCTTAAAAAAAATGAAAAAGTTTGATCAGTTTAGATTTTTCTTTTTGATAAATTTTTTATTCCATGCAACAACTTGTGATGTTGATGTATGACTTATCATCCTCAAGTTTCACAAGAATGTAAGGGCTTATTGTATAGTTTACACTATCCTAAATCCTGTGCAAAAGTGGAATTTTTTTTAATCTTGTTTCTTTAATAAAATTGATCCAACACACAGTTATTTTCTACAAGAACGACGTGGCTTTGAGTTCCTCATTGCACCGGAGGATACGTCGGCATAGCCCATAACTATTAAGCCAAAATTAATTTTCCTTTAAATGTGTTTTTTCTTCCCTTATTCATTTTTATCTTCTTGTTATTTAATCATTTATTTATTTGTATATAATTGTTATATTTTTTGGGGAAAAATAAATATTATTAAGTTATAATTTAATTTGCATAATAACTCTAGGGTAACCGTATTTATACGGATGTATTAGGGGTGTAGTGAGATTAAGTTTTCACCCTTCCCTAATCATAATTAGACTCCCAAACTCAAACCTTTATTAAATAGATCAGTTTTGCAAATCAAAAGGTTTTCCAATTTTGGCCAGAATTAAAATTGGTGGCGACTCCATTTTTAAATTTATTTCTTTTTTGGGAATAAATTTTTGTTGTTGTCATTTTGTTATGGCGCCCTCCGGGCACGTTGTAATAGTAGTCTTAGGATAAATAGGTCCAACTCCACCAGATGCAAGTAAAGTCACCTTTGAAAGAAATCTTACCACCTAATAGCTAAAAAGACAAAATTTTATAAAATATATTTAATGTTGGTAGTAATTGCGTTTTCAAACAAACATAGATAATTGCTTTTCCCGCCTCTAGATTTTCAGTATTCAGAGTGTCAACATTAAGACAGATTATTTCAAATCCATCCTACAACACCAGTGGCATGTTTTAGTTAGAGAATGCATCGAGACATTCAAAGTGCTCTGAGGCAAAAATCGAATATCAGCAATTTCAAAAGAACAAAGCCATGAAAATGAAATTTAAAACTTTCAAATGTTTGACACAGAACCCCGAACATGTCTTCATATGCACGTTAGGTCAATTAGGATATTTGGGGTTGGAACTCTGCAATAGGGGTGCTGCACACAAAGGGGACAACAACGTTTGGTGGAAGCAAAGAGGAAGAAACTAACCGACACGAGACGGAAGGCTCGTCCGCCGTGGCTATACAGATGATGGCAAAGAAGAATACTGGTGCGGAGACACGAGCTGAGGAATTGGCTAATCTGCACAGATGGCGGGCTTGAACAGCAGCAAGATGGCAGGGGGAGGAGCGCGAGAACAGATCTAAAAGGAAGGTGAAGAAGGTGGTTGAGCTCGGATCTATACGACGGTGGAGACTGTGCGAAACTTCGGGGTTGTGTGGGCTTCTCAAGTGGAACTCCACGATGTGCTGGGTCTGGCTTCACAGCGGTAGTGACGACATGGAAGAGTTGGAAGAAGACACAGAGGGGAGCATTGATTCTCTCGGTGGTCACGGCTATGCTTCGAGCGTGATGAGCCATTGTCAAGGCTACTGTATGCCTTGGTGGCGGATGGCTTTGCAAAGAGCATGACAGAGGTCAATTGGTCTTGGGGGTGTGTGTGTGTGTGTACGGGATTGAGTTTGGAGGGTGAGATTTTAATGTTGATTTGGATTTGGTTTTGGTTTGGGGGAGTTTGGTGTATGAGGGTGGAAGATGGGGGAACAGGGGGTGGTTTTGAAGCATAGTTGCTGTGTGTGGTAATTATGGTGGTCATATGTATTTCAACCGCCACTTTTTTAACTAAAATTGTGGCGATTAGTAAAACTGCCTTAATTCACTGAATATTATGGCGGTTTTAAAGAACCGCCGTAATTCAACCGCCATAAAAAACACAATTTTTTGTAGTGCTTGATCGGTATTGAACCTAGTGTAAGGGGGTGAGAGTTCTCTTTTAGTCTTATGGACATTTATACTTACATTCTCCAAGGTTCGTGCCATAGTGTAACACTTAGTACATCCAACCACTCTTACTTGCTTTACTTTCCTTTGCATATTTGTCACGACCCGACTTGGGCACATGACAAGCATGTGAGAGACCCCATTCCCACGTAACCCTCATGACCTGTATTATCTCTACGTGCATATTTGAATTATGAAAAATCCATAAAATAGGTGTTTTTCTATATAGAAATCACCTGCTTTTGAAACCGTATTTATAAAATGAAAATGTCTTAACAATTTTCAAAGACTAATCATAATATCACAAAATATGGATAAAGTCCTTTACATATAAAGAGTCTATGGAAAGCATAGATTATGCAATCCAAATAATATCCTAATATACAAGACTTATGCAAAAAATGAAACTATGCATTACAGTCCGAGATCCTGCCTGCATTACACTGGAGCACATCTAGAGCAAAATACTTGACACCTCACTTAACGAGCTAAGCAACTGAAATCTAACATTGCTGGGAGGAAGATGGTGTAGAAGTACCCTCAGCAGCTACAACATCTATAAAATATGAAACGAACAGAGGGGTGAGTTTTGTAACCAAAACTCAGTGAATGAGTCCTCATCTAGAACCCATTTCATAGGATACCAAGAGAAGGTGCACAACACCAAAATAACAGTGATAATAATAACAGTATGAAAGCACTCCATAATTATAATCAAGTTTTCCAAATCTTGGCTTTCTATAACCTGACCTAACAGTATTCTAATAGAGAAATAGTAATATCTGCTCTGGTTACGTACAATCTCTGTAACGTAACAAACTCTGAATATAAATGTCTAGTCATATCTAGGTGCTATGTATCGCCGTCCCCAATATGACAATAAATCTCTTGATATAAACTCTAGATATAAATTCTCTAAATATCTCTAGCCCGGGCTACTTGGTACCAAGGTTAACGGATTAACTGCCATTAACACCCAGCTTGTTTCTCTACAGTTACTGCCAACTCAGCTAGAAATCTCATGATTTTCTCTATCATTTCCAAAATCTTCTATCCTAGGTTTATGCGACAATATACAATATCATAATCATATGATCATAAAAGTAGCTCTAAGTGATTAAATTTGCAATGTAACTATACAAAATCTCATTCTCAATGGTAGATGTCCTATGGCTTTCAAGAAAACACATTTTCTTATTAAACCAATAGTTCATAAAACAATATTTCATAGAAATCTTAGTAGTTCACAAAACAAGCTCTAAAATCATATATACTCTCATGTTTTAGGTGAAAATAGATATAATGATTAACATAGAAGTTACAGATGTGAACCCACTCACCTGGAGTGGCAGTAGAAACAGGAATAGCACCAGCAGAGTTCTGGGAAGTGAGACCAGCACCCGTATTTATCAATGAAGCAATAGAATTCTAGATTAACTGTTAAAACCTCTATATAGCTCAAATCTAATTCTAATATGTTGAAAGAACTCTACCTCCTTGAGAGGTAGGCAAAACTTCATGCCAACCCCCAAAAATAAAGAAAAATGGAAGGAATAGAAGCAAAATCACTAGAATAATATACCTTAAAGCCTTTGAAGTGAAAGATTGAAGTTGATTTCAAGAGAAAATGGAAGAAATGGAGTTTGGGAGTGAATTTAGGGTGGAGAGCTGAGTTCCTCTGAGTTTTGGGGTGTGTTCTGAATGAATGAATATTATGGACCCCAACATGGGGTTTTTAATGTTCTGATGACTGCCTGGGTGGTCCCCTCTCTAGCTGCCGTACTGCCTTACTTTCTGTTGGTCGCCTGGGCAATCACCTCTCCAGTTGCCGCAACGCCTTACTTTCTGTTTACCGCTTGGGTGGTCATATGACCATTGGGGCGGTTTCACCTATTTACATTTGTTAATGTAAAGTTAAATCATTTATTTTACTTCCTATTAACTTTTAAACATAAATGTAAATAAGGAAGTACCCCTTATTTGGACTCAAATAAAATATCAGAAAAATCAAAATCCCAACAAATCAAAATCTAAAGTTTGGGTTTTAGTTCAAATTCGGGAATTTTTATGATTTTTCAAACTTGGAGGCTATCAACGAAAGGGTTAAGGCTTGGTAAAATTCATTAAAAATCGTCCTTCAATTTATTTTCCTCTTGAGAACAATTACGGGGATTTTGGTCCCAAAAATATGATCGTATCATATAGCCCTCCAAAGACGTGTAGAATCCATACTTAGTGAAATTTTGGACCTGGAATAATAGATAAAGGTGACTGACAACCCTTCCTGGTTCGAAAAGATTTTCCAACCTTTTTATTTAACCTAGGGTATTACAATATTGGCCCACAAATTTGACTTAACACATTCCATTGACAAGACTCATTCTATAATCAATTATGAACAATGGTCAGCATGAATACACAAACAACTAGTCCAGCCAACAGTATTCAATATCACATATATTACCAATGAATCTCAATCAAGTATGTCACAATAGTTAAACAATCACAGTTCACTAACAAATATTTAAGAGTCATCAGTACATTTGAAATCACAGTTATAATTCTCATCCGCTAAATTAGTTAAGTATGATGATATGAATAGTTTGAAAAGAACATTTCCCAAGGTGTATAATGATTGTGGCCCATTTTCCTCTATGGCATAAGTTCTAGAAATTTCCCTTTAAGGATCTTGAACCTTCTAGTTTTGCTAAAAAAAAAAAAAGAAAAAACAAACAAACTTTATAAAATTTCCAAGACAACCCCAACCTAATTTTTCACCTAAAAAACAAATTTGCCCTCTTCATTCTACTGAAAATACAGTTCTGTGGTTGAAACTCTAGAATTTGTAAAAAGGCCCAAAACTTTTGAAAATTACATTTTGATCCCTCAACTTTACTAAAATTGCAAAATAACTCCATAACTCATTTTTTTATTCCAAACACATACATCGCTATTCCAGAACCTATCTTATAGTTTTACTCCCTATAATTTTATTCTTTGCATAAAATCCCCTGAATTTTATAAAATTACATTTCAATCCAAGAATTTCTACATAATTTCAAAAATGCCCAAATAACATGTACAAGCTCCATATTTCATGTAGATTCCAAATATGTGGTTATTTTTAAAAACAAAATTTTCCTCCTACGCACACTAGCCCAGGCCAAACCTACATGCTAAAAAATCAAGCTTTTTACAAAACTTTGAAACATAAATGAATGTGCTCCCTTTTGTGTGCAGTTTCTAATTATCAAAATGATTCTTGAAACAAACATTCCCACCATAATAAACCCTCAGAAATGGCCCCTAACTCAAAAAGACTAAAGCTTATTCAAAAGTTTCATAAAATATGTAAAAGTGACTCTTTTTAGCTGTAGAATAAAGTTATGAAGTTAGATTTTGAAACAAAAATCCTTACCTACATGAGATGATGAAATTGAAATTTAAAGGGGAGGAAATGGTGAGACTTTCAAACATTTTAAGAGAAAATTAGTGTTTTGAGCAAAATAATCAATTTTCAAGTATAAACTATCATCAAAATTCAAACCTTTTTAGCAAAAGTTGGAAAACAAGACAAAAAAAGTAAGTTTGAACACAAATTCCCACCAAAAGAAGCCCTTGTTAAGCAACAACTACTAAAGAAGCTACTTGAAGCTTGCTAGCAAGGAAAAGGAAACAAAAGCTTTTCCTTTCCAAGCACACAAATTTGGCCTTCTCAAGAACAAGTAGGAGGAGGCGTTTTCTTGAAAAACAATGGTGGATTTCGGCTTTTGGGTGGAAAAGTGTATTTATTTCTTGAATTTGGCTGAGGTTTGAGCTGATTGTGAGGTTAAAGGTGATGGAAGGTGGAAGATATGGAGGTTGAATATGAACAAAAATGAGATGGAGTGTTTGAGTGTAAAATTATGAGGGTGTGAAATAGGGAATCAGGCCACGGCTAGGATAAATAGGGAGGGAGTGGTTGTATTTTTGTTTTTGTGTAGGAGTGGTTGGATTAGGTAGAAAGGCAAAGGTAGATTATGTAGAAAGTGAACTAATTTATGGTAGTTTAGTAAAAGCAATGCTCAAAGTAGGATTAACTTGCTCTTATCAAGATTAATTTGCATTAATCATGTACTATCATTATTAAAGGCGTCATTTGTCATAAAATGGTGATTTATCTTTAATTGTGTCATAAGCATGTAGTCATTAAAAGATAAGCGTAGTGGTTGGTGACATCATCATATCTCCTTGTCTTTATGCTACTACACTTTTAATTAGTGATGTGATTAGTGATAATTAGATAATTGGTGGCTTATTACAAATTATTAAGCAATTAATCACATATAATTTCCTTAATTAAGGTGATTAAGTCCTAATTAAGCTCAATTAGCACAATTCAAAGTCTAATTTAGTTCTTTGAGGCCTAATTAGTCATGCAAGCACACGCCACACACCCTTAATCACCTTAAAAAGGCCAAGATAATTAAGGAAAGCACAAATCGAGATTTTACATGACCCCTGCCTACTGTGGCTTTATCAGCCACATTTTTCTCACTTTTTTGGTAATTCAAGGGCTGTAGCTTCATGCTCTTAAGGAGATAGCAGTACCCACTCCTTCCTCTTCCTTCCATTAGCTATCAAAGGTATAATAGAGCTCAATCGTACTTTCAATTTCATGGGTTTGCTAGGTTTCATTATGGGTATGGGATTGGAGCTCTAATGTATAACCCTAGGGTTTCAATTTGGGGGTTTTAATTATTTGAAGTTAATAGGTGTAATTTCTTATGCTAAATGATTATGATTATGTGATGAGGCATTAGATACTGCAAAGAGGCATCCCGTTAACTCTACCATGACCTAAGCAAAATCATCACACTTTTGAAATCACACTGTGAATGAACGATATGCTTATGATTCATTGGTATATAGTTTCATGTATTTAAATAACTAATATGTTGTTTTTATTAAGTTACTATCTAAAGTGGTTTTCTCTAAATTGTTATGTGTTTCAAAACTCATACTTACTAGTACGTTTAATACTTTGTTGTTGTTATGATGTTTTATGGGCATAAATCATTATTTAATTTTCATATCCTTGTTGTTTGAGTAATCTTGAATTGTGAGAAGCCTTGATAATGACTTACATGCTTTGGGATCAACGAATCAAATGATATATTTTGCTTATACTAAATCTATAATTTTGGAGCCATGTTTTGGATTGATTTTTTTAAGCACGAAAAGATTGGGATAAAGTTACATTTCACTTATGTTGCCTGTTATGTTTAGTATTTTTTGAAATGAAAAAATGTGTACTAAAACATTGATTATTTGAACATAAATTGATTTTGATGAGAGGTATCTTTGACAAAAATCGTAGCTAACAGCAGTGGCATTAGCCTTGGTATACCTTCATTGAAACCCCAACAAGAAGGAGATTTACTAGCCTAGTATTTTAGGCTAGCATACCAAAATTATTGAGCACTGGGGGTTGGTTCGAAGGCCACCCAGATGGTTGTAAACATGCTAGGGATGGGTGTAAAGGTTGCCTAGTTGTGTTATAACCACTCAATGGATAGGTGTAAAGGTCGCCTAGGTGTGTGGTCAATCATAATTTTTGTTCTGACTGAGAAACCTCTCCAAAATTTTTTATTATTGAACTATTATATATTTCCTATTATGGAAGCAAGAGGATTTATATGTTGCAGATATACATACTAGTTGTCTGACGTATTATTGTATATGTTTTAGAATTAAATCTAATGGTAATGGAAAGGAGACTAACGTTGGTCCTAACTAGGGGCAAACCAACAATTCATTCCCAAGATAACCACAAACAAGGGGGAAGATCCCTTGGTCACTCCTAGGTTGGAGACTAATAATGGTCAACCCTTTTATTCAACTAGCTACTTTTATGGAACCAATAGATCGAATAGATTTATAATCAGATTATGCATGTTTAACACGTGTTTTTGTCATGGATTTATTAATTGCTTGTTAATTGCATATTAATCATCTTCCTTTTTTGATAACCAACCAAGAAAAACCAGTTATATCCATTGTGTTTCTCTTTCCTAGTTGAACTGCTTCAACATCATCACCAACCAACACTAGAACACACTAAAATCTGCAACATTATTATATCTAAGTTATTGTTTCCATTTCCTTTTCATGCACCCACGTCTTTGATTATAGGACCCACTTTTTCATAAATGTGGATGAAAATAAAAGTTGAAAATTGCTTTTACTATTCAATAGCTTCAACATTTGTGGTGCTTCCCCCCTCCTATTGGTATCAAACCAAAGATACAAATGAACAACAAAGAAAATGGATAGAAACCCATATCTAGATTCTCTGTGGCCTTCACTTCTACTTTATGACGGAGAACCAACTATGAGCTGTGCAAAGGATAGGATTAAGTTGCGACCTAAGATGACAGCAACATTAACTACAAATAGCAACATAGGTGAATGCCATGGCTGCTCCATGTTCCTTCCAAGCAGTGGGCGAGCTAGGCGATCTGTTGCATCCTTTGAAATGCGGTACTAGCTAACAAGGGACACTAACTTTAGGCTGCTGCCTTTCTTTGCAAATATTAAAATTTGGGCCCTAAATTGAAACTTTATTTAGTCACTTTAAAAGGGATGACTAACATTAATCCCCAACATACGGGTGACCAGTGAATCCTCCCCCACAAATAAATAAATAAATACATCACCTAATTGGGAATCGATCCGTTGGTCTTCCCTAGCTATGAGACCAATGCTAGTCCCACCACTGGAAATTAGAAATCAAACCCTGAATCTTTTTTAAGTATTTGCAACATAGAGCCTTTGCTTTTTTATCTGCAAAACAAACCCTTTGTTAGGTTTGCTTATTTGTTTATGTTAACACCACTACCATAGTGCCACTGCATCCCTATGCTGCCGATTCGAATCCTCTCATCTACAACTATGTGTCATTTCCCTAGCCCCCCACCCCATGTGATGAAGGAAGCCGTGCTGCCTCGCGTTCCAGTTAGCACACACTGTCACTGCTCCAACTCAGGATTCACTTCAACAGATGGGACCGAAGACCTCTGGCCAAGCCATGAAAATGTGCAAGGGATCCATAGGGACTTAGGCTGTGTGCAAAGATCAAGGACGACAAGAATGACCATGTTATTATTACCAGGATGCTCTCTATTTGTAATTTCCTTTTATTTCTGTCATGATTCAAAACCTAAATTTTTATTTTTGATTTTTCTAAAAGTTTTGATGCTTAATTGATGTGGTGTACTGAAGAGGTTGGATTATGGTGTTTGTTCGATGGGATATTTGTTTGGTTTCTTTGTTTTGAAAGTACTAATGAATAATGAATATTGTTTCTATAAAATTTGGTCGGTTGGGAGAAGAAACCCAAATGGAAAGGAGGTGAATGTTCAATCTGAGTTCGGGAGTAACAAAGTTGGTATGGGTGATTCAATGTGTGCATTAGCTGAAGGGGGTGTGCAAATTAACAAAAACAAGAAGAAGAAAGATAAGTTTGATATGGATGAAGGTTGTGCAAACCTCTGCTGCTGCTTCTTCAAATAACAAAGTTGCTGCATACCCTCTCTCTCTTCCTCTTCTAGTCTCAGTTTAATCTTTGACTTATAATAGATTAGATCTAAACTCCTCTCATGTTGATTTATGTATGAAGACTTGGATTTGGATTTCATTGAGATTGCCACTTTTAAATGTCTATTGTAACTCCTACTTTCATTAATTTTTGGTTGTTTTATCTAAATTGTCCGTATAGATATTTCCTCAAATTATCATCAACAAAGATTTAAACAAGGGAGAGATATAATAATATAGAAATAAAATGAGAAATTTATTACATCACCATATCCTCAAAAAAGGTAGGAATTTGAGGAAACTTTAAGTGAACTGAGTAAGACGGACTAATTGCACTAATAATATACACCCCTCAAGGTGGTGTCCTTAATGTTCAGTATAACTAGGCTGATTTTCTTCTTACATTGACTAACCGTTGCATCATATAACTATTTATATAGTAAAAAAAAGTCTTTTATAAAATATCTCATATGAACATTTTTTGTACCTTTAATTATTTTCTCAAATCAAAATAACAATTTAACATACATTTTTACTATAAACTATTATCTTATTTAAAAATTATTATTAATTTAACCAATAATCATTTCAAAATTTGAAAATATTCCATGTTAATTTCATAATATTTATTCACTACATATTATAAGTAGTACGTTATAACGAACTTATCTCATATAATTATTTATATCCATGCATTAAATTATTTTTTAAAAGGTTTTTTATTCAATAATACATAAACAATATAAGAATGAGTTTTTAAAATTAATAATAAGTACAATTAATCGCAATAAAGATAATTAATAAATTATGAATAAATCAAATTTACAAGAAAAGAAGTAATAAAAATTAATTTAATGTGACTAGCTAATTCACAGTATCAAACAAAAATAAATAACAAAAAATATAGAAAAATCTAATTGGTCAATAAAATATTGTAGTATTATAGGTTTCTTTAATATTTATTTAATTATATTGACACTGTGTTTTTAAAAAGAATTGATGTGTATATCGTATATTGTAATTTTTTTAACTTGTTTGCATATTAAAATTGAATATCACAGTTTATTAGTATGCCTTTATTGTTATTTATTTTTACTTTATATGTTTCAAATAAATCGTCGAGTTTATTATATTTAGATAATTATAGTATCCAAAAGTTTAAACAAACAATTTAAAGCTTAGATCTAAATGATTATATTACATAAATTAAATTTCAGTACTTTTTATATTGAATAAAAAATAATTTCAAAGAAATATCTATTTTGTTATTGGTAAAATGACTTTAAATAATTTAACAATTTTAATTGAACTAATAACAAGAATAAATAAAGATAAAATCAAATTAATAATGGATAATTAACATTAAACTTTTATTTTGATTAAGATATGAGAAGAAGAGCATTCCAGACAAACAAACTAAAAATGAATAAAAATTGGAGTGACAATAGGTATTTGAGAGTGATAATAGCCACTCCCTTCATTGAAGCCAATCTTCGTTTACAATTACAATGTATGTCAAAACATGTGTGAACCGGCATCACCATTCCTCAATGTTCACAAGCGATTTATCATCTCTTCTCCGGTGGAGAAAACAAAGGGTATCCATTTGCAAAAATTAAATAATTGAGACACTGTCTAACAAAGTCATCTAAAACACATGTGAGAAGTAACCCAACGGTCAGATTTTACTTGACATTAATCCAATGGTGTGCATTAACGTTGGTCTTATAGTTAGGGAGGACCAACCGATCGGTCCCCCACCAAATCACGCAAGGACTAGTAGTATATTTTAGCCTATATCAATTACTGACGACAAAACTTCCATCACAAGCAAAGCCAAACCGTGTGAGAGCCAGCATGGTCCTGGCCGTCCTACTCACCTGTGGTATCTACAATCTATTCGGGCCGCGACCACGCCATGAAGAGCATTACTTAGTGGCACGGAAATTCTTCCGTACTTTTGTGACAAAAAGTTGCGTGACCAGTCACGTACGTGGGTGTTGGAAAGTCAATTGTGGGAGAGAAAATATAAACAGCCCACAGACGCAGTTAATTCTTTTGCTTTTTAGTAGTTTTTGGTTTTCGTATGTCATTTTGCGAAATTTCATTAGAGCGAGTTAATATTTCTATGCCTTGAATTCCCATAAAACGCCAAACTTTTTATCTGCAATCTATTAATAAATGAATACAGATAACAACTTTTCATACAGGCGCCAGTCCGTGCTTGCGAGCCCACACTCTCTAATAGCTAGCTTTTATAATTTTCAAAACCAACTTTGATATATAAACACTTCTACAAATTTTAATGTGAGACTTACTAGACCTTTCGAAATATCTTTAAAACACAATACAAGCTAACAGCCAGATGTATCTTTAATTTGCAGCAGATCTCAATGATGGTCCTTAGCAATCTTGATAGGATAGAATCTATTAAAATGTTAATCTTATATTGTGTCTGGTATCATGGTATGATCTTTTAAACTTAGTGAGGCATAAACTTCTAATTCAATGGAGAGTGGCGGATAATTTAGCCCCACATGTGTTTTGAAGCATTACATGATCCATCATTTATAACCATTAGATTTTATTTGAACGGCCTAGATTTTAAAATTAAACAATTATATAAAAATACAGGATATAGTAATATTCTTTAAATTAGAAATAATAATTTTGAAATTACCATATTAACTTTCTCTCAATACTCAATTTTCCTTTTAACCCTTCACCTTTTTGCCTTTCGTCTAACCTTACCACCGCCCACTCTGCCAACAAATCTTCCATCTTCTCTCCTACAGTTCAACACCTTCTCGGGGATGGATGGTTTTTCAGGCACAAGGATTGAAAGGTTGGAGAAAATAAATGGTGAGACTCGATCTTATTTAGTTCCTATACAAGAAGGTGAAGACAAAGACCTTTGGTGATGATAGTTGGCTTGAACATCATTTTCCTTTTACGGTCTCTAACTTGAAGTCAGCCCAAAAAGACTTTAGAGATTAATTGGTAGTCAAAGTAGTGAGTGACACTAGTATGTATAAAAAAAATTGAAAAAAAGGTTGTGTTTATCTACATTTAATTTTTTTTCTTCTCAGAGGATGTGGGCGATGGTGTGGCATACTACACAGCGGATGGACACGCGCACCAAGTGGCAGCTACAGAGGGGTGCAACAATTGGAGCAGTTGATGAGCATGTTGCTGTACATGGTTTTTGTGCTATGGCAATAAAGAGGAGCTGTTGGAGTTTTCAGTTTTCAAGTGAAGGAAAGGATGAAGAGGAAAAGCGCCTATGGTTTAAACGAAGGTGGTGTGGCCAATGAAGGTAATGAGTGGTAGTGGCGAGAAAGATGATGTGGTTTCAAGGAGAATGAAAGTGGTTGAAGAGGAAGATTAAACATTAAAATAAGGATAATCTAGTAATTTAAAAGCAAAATTAAAGTGACCATCAAATGTGTCTCAAACATAGGAGGAGCAAATTAACATCCACCTCAATGGAGTGTTGTGAAATAAATACACAAGTGCTAGGAATATACTTAAAACTATATTTAACTAGTGTTTTGAACCGTGCGATGCACGAGGTGATAAGAAAAAAAAAGTTTAAAATTGTGTATATAACAAATTATTTGATAGCATTTTTTTGTAAATTAATAAACAATAAAAGTAGATAATTAACAATAATATTACGATTAAAAGTAAATATTTCACATGAGCATTGCATAAAAAAAAAATTACAAAGGATTAATTGCATAGGAATTTTGTTTTGTGTTTTGATCTTCATATGCTACACTACATAATACAATAAAAAAATATATTAGTAAAAGACATATATAAAGACTTCATCACAAATGCATTATATTGAATATTTTGTTTAATAAAATAAATAAAGAATACAAAATGCAGATCCAAACTTAAAATTCAACTTTTTTGAAACATTTCTGGATAAACAACATTTTTGGTTATGTTGCAAGGTTCCCCATTATCATCTAATATCAGTATTTTCAAACCACTTTTCGATTTTATCCTAGAGATAGCCATGTAAAGTTGCTCATGAGTGAAGACAGATTTGGGTAAAAACAACCCAACAAATGACAAAGATTGACCTTGGCTTTTATATATTAACGGTCATAGCAAAGGAAATAGTAACTGGGAATTGTCTTCTTTGAAACTTGAGAAGTGTGCCTGGATCAGAAGGTATTAAATTCATTCGAGGTAGGTAAACCTTTTCTCCAATTTTATTGCTAGTCACAACAATTGCTCCAATGATGTTGTTTTTCAATTCTTCAACAATCAACCTTGTTCCATTATATAATCCGCAAGATTGATCAATGTTCCTCAGCACCAAAATTGGGACTCCCTTTTTCAAAACCAGTTTATGATTTGGAATGCCAGAACACTTTATTTTATTTAAAAACTCAGCAGTTATCCAATCACTTTTAATGTCGACATCTTTATCAGCTATACAATATGAATCAGAGCTCAGATACTCCTTTTTCTCACCAGGAATTTGAGAAAACACAAATTCATTGACTATTTCAACTACTTTAAAAGTATACACTAGCAGTGCTCCATCCTCATAAAAGGCATCATTTTTAAAATTATCCAATAAATTTGGATAAGTGAAATCTACAATACTCCTTAGAGGTGAAGTTGATTCTAAAATTAAGAATTCTGCTAGAATTTCAACTTCTGCAATTCCGCCATGGTCAATTCCTAGATTTCCATCTCCAATTTAAACTATCCAATCAATAAACAATCTCAATTCTGGATCTATAGAGGAAGAACTTGTTGCTTGTAACCTCATATTTTTTGCCAGTTTAAGAACCTTACAATGCGGCCACAAATTTGATGAGCTTATGGTTGCATTTACAATTTCTCCTCTTGAAGCTCTTGGAATAACTTGATGTATCTGACAGAATTCTCCTCCAAGGACAATAGTTTTTCCACCAAATACTTCATCTTTAAACTTATTGTTTGTGAACCTCAATATATCTCTCATTATATGATCCAATGCCTCAAAAGTAAATATATTTATCATGCCTGCTTCATCGCATATAATAAGACTTGCTTGTTGAAGTAGTTATGCTTTAGGACTTCTTTGCTTAATAGTACACGTTTATAACTCAATAAGTGTCAATGGAATTGAAAATCTAGAATGATCAGTTGTCCTTCCACCAGGTAAAAGGATTGAAGCAATCCCACTGGATGCAACATTCAAAACAATTTTGCCATTGGATCTAACAACAGCTGATGATGTTTTCCAAATGAATGTTTTTCTAGTTCCTGCATAACCGTATACAAAGTAAAAACCTCCTTTCTCAGTGGTTATGGAGTGTATTATACTATCATAAATTATCCTTTGATCTTCATTCATTGAAGATAAGTAGCCTTGAAGATTAATAGACAATTGCTCTCTATCATAGTTTAGCTCTTCAACTAAGAGATGATTTTGAAATTGATAGAGTGGAAAATCATTTGGCTGTGGCATGGACCAGAAGTCTTTCAAAGACCTTCCGTTTGAATTAAGTAACTTTTCAATTTCAATCAACATAAATTCTTCAACTCCAAACTTGGGATAGAAAGATCTTGGAAAAGCAAAAGTTTTTTTTTTTTAATGACAACATGAAAATCTTGACTTATTATTAAAAAATGCAATATTTGTCTTTAAAATTTGGAAACATAATATTAAAATCATTGAAAAAAAATGATAATTTAAAGCATACCTTGATTCCCTAATATTCGTCTCCGGTCATGTAAGATTCCATCTACGAAAAAGTTCCTAAACGTTCTCCCATACAAATTGCAGTTTGCTCATTGTATTTGTCACTAATAATATAACAAAGAGCTTCCTTAGTTGATTTCCAGACGCTAACTCTGCAGCTTCTGTTATACCTTCAATAAATTCATTATTCAAGAAATGTATGAGAAAAAACTGAAAATAATTATGATGACCATAAATATAATACTAAAAATAAAGAATTGAAATCCAAAAAAAGAAAAGAAAAATGTTAAAGTGAAAAATAACGAATAAAGAAAAAGAATATAAATAGGTAAAACAATACATTGTTATTATTATATTGTATTATATTATATGTATAATCTATAATATCTATATATATTTCTATCTATAACCATCTATATCCCTATGATTATGATTATTTGAAAAAAATACCAGCCATAGTTGGAATTTTTTTAAAAAAACAATAGATCTTTTTCATGATAACAGTTGCAAAATATCTTTTCTATTGGTTATAAAAATATCATTTATTCAATTAGGATTATTAAAAAAAATCATGTATAAGTCATGCAATTAGAATTATCTCTTCTTTCCTTTAAAAAAATCCATGACAACACTTATTTGTGCAATCACCTAGAATTAATTGTTATATAGCAATTAATTATTAGATAGCAATATCTTATCATGCTTGGATATATATATTATCACCAAAAATAAAGAAATTATTATTCAAAGATATATTATTATTATTATTATTAGTATTATTATTATATATAATACCTATATATATTTCTTTCTATATCTATTTATATCCCTATAATTAGGATTACAAAAAAAAAAATCACGTATGAGTCATAATTGAGGTTATCTTTTTTTTTTTTAAAGAAAAAAGGTATTTTTCACGTTATTACATGCAAGATATTGGAAGGAGTGTTACAAACAAACTATTTCAATATGTTTTAACGTTATTACTTGCTAGTATAGTGCAAGATATCTTTTTCACGTTATAAACAAATGCAAAAGGAGAGGTGGAAGGAGTAATGTACTTGCAGTAAAGAACAAATGTGAAGGTGGAGTATTCTCATTGTGATGCGGATAAAAAATGTTCCTTGCTTGATATTTTTATATATAAAAAAACAAACACTTTCAGCATGTCAACAAAGCATTTTTATGAATTTATATAGGACATAAAGAAGAACACCTTCGACAAAGGTATGAAAAATTGAAAGTTGCTTTGTATCTATTTCTCCTTAACAATGTGAACATTTTTTTGCTCCTTGGAATATTCTTGTAATAAGTTCTTGCATGTTTTTGTTGGATGTTTTCAAAATAACTGCTATTGTCCATGTTTTCTAGAAAACGTATCACAAAATAAATATTATATAGGATATACACAATGACTGCATATTGGTACAAACTAATAATGCTTAAGAGAGTAGAAGAAAATGCTCATGCGATACGCTTGACCACACCATGTATTATATATATTAATAAAATATAAACGGGTAAAATAATGATCGGCTATTATGTGTCTATCAAATAATTAAGATCTATATTGATATCTGAAATCTATAATTTATAACATATAATAGATAATAAAATATTGTCTCATAGACTATCTTTCTTAATTGGTAGTATTTTCTAATTTGATTGCGCTGCAAATATACTTTTTATTATTATTGACCAAAGAAATATACATTGTAGTCTAAATAAAGAAATTATTATGATGACAATTAAAGGCAAAGATATTATATTATATTATATTATACAATATCTACATATATATTTCTATCTATATCCTTATAATTATGATTATTAAAAAATTATATAGGAGTCATAATTGGAATTATCATTTTTTTTAAAAAAAAAATATTTTTCATGATAACAGTTGCAAAATATCTTTTTTGTTATAAAATATCATTTATTCAATTAGGATTATTAAAAAATATCATATATAAGTAATACAATTAGAATTATTATTACTATTACTGCTACTACTACCGTATCATATCATATTATAATATACCTATAATCTATAATATCTATATATATTTCTATCTATATCCCTATAATTAGGATTATTAAAAAAATATTAATTGAAGTTATTTTTTTTAATAAAATATATCATTTGTTCAATTAGGATTATTTAAAAATATCATGTATGAGTCAACAAATCTTAGGCATTCCCCTTTTTTATTTTCTTTATATCATACAATTTTTTTTTGTAATGGCCCTATGAATATTTTAATTAGGTACCCACCAATACATTTACATCTAATCCATTTTTCAATCATTTTTAATTCTATATTTTTTTTCCATTCTTAATGATTTTTAATTTTAACTGTAAATCATAATTTTAATGATTCTTAATCTCATGAATATATCTTAATAATTCTAATTGTATTGATTCATGTAATCTTTAATGATTGTAATATTTGATTTTAATAACAATTAATAATTTAATTGTAAAATAAGTTAAAAAATCTATAGACATAAGTGTTGAGAAAAGTGGGTCCTAAATCACTATATGAATGACACATATACCTTAAGTTCTGTATGAAAGACAGCTGGAATAATTTCCATGAAATGACTCTCAAATATTATAATAGTAGATTTCTATCCATTGCACGGGTTATTTTTTTAAAACTCTTGAAATGAAAATAATATTTTAAAAAACATATAATATTAATTAAAATTTGGATATGATAATAATATATCTTTTTTTATTAGAGCAAGATATAAACCCCTTCATTGAAAGATGCTTATTATACTACTCTTCTGTCAATTTTTTAAACATATATATACTCTCCTAGTTCTCTAAAAAGTTAAAATAAAGTATATTTTAATGCAGTTTTAAATTTTTCAATAATTCTTCATTTTCTTATGTATTTTATTTTATTTTTTATTACAATTTCATTTATTAATATATAATTATACATATTACTTTTATGTATAAATAAAATATATTTGGCCTATCTAGATTAAAAAAAAATTATTATAATAGTGGGTTTATATTTTATTCCTTTTTATTGTTAATAATCTTTTTAATATAGTGCATATATTTATCTTTTTTTAAACTATAATAATTTATTATTTACGTGAGAAATATTCTTATTAAATCAAAGGAATTGATATGTTAAGATTAATTGTCATTTAGTCTTTTTTTTTATGATTTCCATTTAGTCATATTGTATTTTTTTAATATGTTATTTGTTGTAACTTATAGCCATGCTATAGTTACACATTACTTTCTAACAAAATGAACTATTAAATAATTTTTGAAAAAATTTATCTGTCAGGTTTGAATGTAAACCTAACTAACATTTTCAAAAAAAATTAAATCAAAAGACATATAAAAAATTAAATCACAAAATCCATATTATTCTGAACTAAAATATTAATCTAATTATTTCAATTTTAACCTTATAAAATTTAGATACCTTGATTAATATTATCATGCATAATTAAATAAAATTTCATATAAAAATATCTTTTCTTGATGATGTTAACGTTTTTCTTCCTTCAAACTTAACTATTAGACAAATTACAAGCAACAATATTTTATTTTCTTTTTAAAGTAAATTTTAACTTTACTTTTTTTAAAAATTTTAAGTAGATTTTTCAAAAAAAAAAAAATCACAAAAATGTACATTATTATTAACTGATAAATTAACACAATTATTTCAATTTCAGTCGAAATTGAAATCAAAGTTAAAATATTAGTATCAATGTGTGCAATAATATTACTATATTTTAATTATTATTTAATTATTTCAAAGAGATTGTTTTTTTATACATTGCCGGTGTATGATTTTTGACATCATCAATTATATAACATTAGTCTGTTGTGTATTACAATTTATAGTCACTATAATTTTACATATTTTTTTCTAACAAAATTCATCACAATATTAACATATTAAATGATTATAAAATTGAAATTATTTTTCTATTTAAAAATAAATTAAATGTTACATTTTATTAAAACCATTAAGAAAATTAATTATCAAATTGTGAATCACAAAGTTTATATTATCATGAGTTAACGGATTAATGTAGTTATTTAAAAATTAACCTCATGAATTTTGGAGATAAAAGATCAATATTATTATGTAAAACTTGATTACATTAAGGTCATTTATTCCTTTAAACAAATGCTAATAAATATTTTTAAATAAAAAATTTCATTTGTCCACTTTTAAATTAAAATTTGATTTCATATTGTTTAAAAATTGTAAACATTTTAATTCTAAAAAAATAAAAAATATTATCATGAGCTAATATATTGACATAATTATTTTTATTTTCATTTTACTAAATTAAAAAATGAAAGATCCTCCTATAAAAGATCATGAGCTAATATATTTTTATGTATGTTAAGTCTTACACCAATGTCAACAAATCCTCCTATGAAAGTATAACAAAAAAATTACATTATAAAAAATTCTTTTATTTTAATATGTTATAATTAAAAATTGTTATATATGATAACTTAAAATAATGAAAAACTAAAAAGATGTGAAATGAGAAATGAATATATCATAAAACCAAAAAGCACAATTTTCAAATTTTAACTTGAGAAAATATAGGATTTTACAAAAGTTTTGTTGAAATTTATTCTACAATAACAACTTATTATAAAATTAAAGAATTAAAATATAAAGTAATTTTCCTTCCTTTTTCTTTTATGAGGGAGAAAGTAAATTAATTTTCAAGAAAAATTCAACCAAACAAATTCCTTTTAATGACATATTAATGAAAGTTTAATTCAATTTGTAAGTATAACTATTTTTAATTTTCAAATGATAACAAAATAACTCAATCGATAAAAATTATTTCTTATCTCCTTTATCTTTAGCCTTATAATAAATTAAGTAATTTTTCAAATTAGATAAACGTCTTGAATTAGAACAATTAAGATTTTAATACATTTGTCAAATTCAATACCCTTCAAAAAGAATACGCAAGAACATTGTTGTTTAGCTCTCTAGTTGCAGCCACGCCACTACAAGTGTCATAGTATGAATAGCTATTATTACAAAATGAACTTTGCAAAAGAAAAAATAATTTTAATTCAAACTCTTCTATTCAAAATTAAGCTCAATGCCTAATGTAGGAAGTTTTCAATGCCTAATACCGTTAAATGGTTTTCAATTTATCCTTAATAGTGTTATCCTATCGGAGATAAAAAAGGAAGCTCACTTGATTGGTAAGAATAATAGTTTACATATAATTACTCATGATTCCTTTATTGTCAACCAATATTTTGAAAAATTCACTCCTAACTATTTCATAATTGTATAGATAATTGGATTGAGGACTAGAAGGGGAACATGAAGAATCACGCTATTGGTGGAAAGAAGTGCAACAAAATACAATATTGATAATGTATGTAGTATATTCATTTAACAATTTTTTCATTGAATTTATCCAATTACAAAAAGTTGTATTAACTTATATATCATTTCCTTTCTACTATGGATCATTCATACTTGATAATTCAAGATTGTTCATGAGCGCTCCTCAAGGTGCTGACTTGCATTATGTAACAATATTTTTTAATTTATATAGAAAATATGTAAAATTATATTATGTTTTAAAATAAATTATTTCATTGATTCCAAATGAAATTCTTTTATGTGTATGTGTATGACCTACAAGATTCATGCTCTCTCTGTCAACAGAAACTCCAAATAATCTTGAAGAAGTTACTCCATCAAAGCCATTTGTCTACTAAAGATTGGATTTGTTGATCCACTTATAGTCTTATCAGGCATGGCGACAACTAAAATGAGGAAAGTTGTTAAGCAAGAGAAAGACTAGCTATATGAAGTCATCATTTTGTTTGAAGCTTATCAGAATTAACAATAGCTTCCAAATTGAATGTTTTATTGGTTGTTCTTGTTTTATATTTACGTATTTTGTTATGGACAAATTTAATTTGTCACTAATTTTTACCATCAAATGTTTTATTGTTCAATGCTTCTTTATATGATTGATTAAATAATAATTTGAAAAATAATCAGATTGATAAAGGAAGTTGATTATATAACATCCATGGTGGTGATAAAAATCTTATTAATAATAACAATTGATAAGATTTAAAAATAATTCTTAATTTATGATTAAAAATATGAATTATACTATGTAGTCTGATTATATTATGATTGAAAATATCTTCTTATTAGAGTATATACAGTTGATTAGATAATCAAATTGAAAATCATGATTTTACATTGAATATTAAGTTTAAAAATTATTTGTAATTTGTAATTATTTTTTAGTTTTTATTTATGAATAATAATTAGTAATCATAATTTTCAATCAATATATGATGATTGAGATAAAATCTCGATTAGCTTTAATTCAATTTTTTTAAGATTTTTTCCAAATATGATTTTTCTCAAATTATTATATAAGATTTTCAATGAGTGAGAAGATATGAAATTTTTTGTAATTTGAAACTATTTCTGAACTGTTATTTATGAATAATGATGAGTAATCATAATTTTAAAAAATTCATCATCTAAAAATTATATAATTCAACAAATAATCAACAAAAGATTAAATTATAAAATGATTATTAGATTATTCAAATGTTGAAAATAATTTTTTTTTCAATCAATAAATGATGATTGGGCCAAATCTCAATTAGCTTTAATTCATATTTTTTTTAACATTATTTTCAAATCTAATTTTTCTCAAATTGTTCTATAATTTCTCATGAGAGAGAAGAAAGGAATTAAATTATTTTTTTAATTAAATTAAATGTCTCAAATCCTACATTAACATTATAAATTTTTTCAAATCCTATTTTAATGTTATTTTAAATATTTAGATTCCTATAAAAAAAATAATGAATGAGAAGCCCATAAGTGTATAGGTTCTCTTTCTTTCATATCATGTGTCCTAAATTAAGAATATACAGCAAGTTATTTATTTGTTGCAATACTTTTTTTTTTAATTAATTTGTATGCATTAAACACACACACACACACACATACATGTCAAACACTTAATTGTTATGAAAATCCAACCCAAAGCATCACAAAACATGGTAAAGTGGACCTATTCAAAACATAATTGAATTTACATGTTTATACAGATAACTTCCAAGATTACCTCATCAATAGAGATTTATACTATTGTAAACATTAGTTTTGCATCAAACTAACTACCCATCCAACAAATATTCAATAGCTCAATCCCAAACAACCTCTACTTTCATTTAGGAGTTTTATCTAGCACATGGCATGCACATTTACTCAATTTTCGTGCATCATATTTCACACCTTGTAACACAAATTTATTTGCACATAAAATAATCAATTCAGAGGCTATAAAAATTATATTATCTAAGACATTTCAATGTATCCACAAGGTCGTACAAAAATCTCAAAATCAAGAATAATTCTATAACTATGTTTACAACATTAGAAAAATTTGGAGGTCAGAAACCCCCTATTTACAGCCAACAACCATAGTTCCCAATTTTATTACCCTATCAAATGATCATATCTAATCATACAAAATTCATGGTTTAATTTCAAGATGTCTAAAACATCTTGTAAAAATTTCAAGTCAAAAATCGATTATTTGGTATAATAACAAAATTATACAAATTCAGTGCTTTAGAAATTATTGTTCAAGCTGAAACTGTAATCTTCTCAGTTTATGAATTTTTAAAAATAGAAAAAGTCATATCGACACTTGAAGAAAAATAGTCACAATATCTCCATATGTTAGCTTCATATAAAAATTTTAGCTCAAAATATTGTCTCCATCTATGTGAATAAAATCATACAAACTAAGATGTTTGCATAAATTCAAGAATTCCAGCAACAACATATAATTTCTTTTGATCTTTCAAACATAATCATTCATCAAAACTCAAGCCTTCTTAACAAACTTAGAGAACAAGATAAAATAAATAAGCTTAAACATAAAACCCCACCAAAAGATGGTTTTTACTGAAGATCAAGGCAACCACAAGCTCCTTGAAGTTTGATCTCCCAAGTAAGGAACCAAAAGCTCCTTTTTTTTCCTTTTATCATGAATTTTTTTCTACTCCAAAATAGACAGGAGGAGGATTTTTCTTGAAAAACTGATGGTGGATTTATGTTTGTTGAGTGGAAGAGCTATGGAAAAGTGTATTTGTTTGTTGGACTTAGTGGAGAATTAAAGAGGTTATGAGGTTGAAATGATGGAGGAAGGTGGAGATGAAGAAGGGAAGAGGGTGGAGAAATGGGAGAAGGAAAGGAACAAGAAGAGAAAGAAGGAAAAATGAAATTGTGAAGTGTGTGTAATGCCCGGTGACGAGGGCAGAGAGTGATTGTTAGTGCAAAGAAGGCACAAACAAGGAGCAGCTCCTCACAAGACCTTTTAAGCCAAGGGGTACATGAATGAACCAACCACACACTAGAATGAAAGCGATCCTAAGACTGTATAGGTATAGGATTATACAGTTGATGATTGCTTATATAAATTGATTTGTACTGCCTATATCAACAAGATACATATTCTTTTCGGTAGCCCATCACTAAAAAACTCCATGGTTAAGTGTGCTTGACTTGGAGCAATTTTGGGATGGGTGACCTCTTGGGAAGTTTTCCCAAGAAGCATGTGAGTGAGGACAAAGCACGCTGAAAAGACTCCGTGCTGGTTTGTGGGGACAATCATCATTCTATAAGGCAGCCTAGGCTGAAGCACGCTGAAAAGACTCCGTGCCAGTTTGTGGGGACAATCATCAATCTATAAGGCAGCCTAGGCTGTTAAATAACTCCCTAGTACTCATTTCTATGTGCTCGAGTCACATAAAAATTAATGCCAAGGAATCACGTCCTATTTTGTGAGCTTTTCAATATTAGACATGAATGATGCTAAAAATTCTAATGAAAATTTGGCATGGTAACGGCGTAAATACCATACCTCCTATAAGACAGAAAATCATAAACAGAATAACTAATCATCCATAGCTCAACCTATTGTTCAAAATACAATACTTCAACATCTCATATATCATCATTATAAGTCACACAGTGCCATTCAATCCATAACATAACATTGTAATGCAATATCAAAGATAAATAGCCACATGGGTCAAAATAGCTAAGAATATACTAAATCATGGCCTCAAGCCACAAGATACAAAAACATGGAGGGAGTAAGGGGTCTCATAACCCAAATACAAAAATGAGCTCCAAGTATCAAACTCCAGAACAAAAAAATGACATATAATCCCATAAGCATAAAGCAAAATAACTCAAAGATTTTGAAATGTCAAATGAGATCAAGTGATACAGCACAATCTCCAAGTAAAGCAAAAATAACAATACTCCAGCAGCTAAGTCTTTGCATCATAATCTAACTGCTCATCTAGAGATGATATGGAAAAAGGGAAAATGGGTGAGAAATCAATTGAAATCTCAGTAGGGGCATATGCAATTAATGTGACATCATTATCATCTCTAGTTTACCTTGGTTTCCTTTGAAATCATTTGTATACAATCATGAGGTTCAATTTAAGGATTTCACAACCATTCTTACCAAGGTAGAGGTGTCTTTTAGCATGGTCTTGGCATGAAATGTACATACATGAGTGAAAGAACTATAGTAATATAATTAAAGAGACATGCATGCATGGAAAAAGACTAGGCTTATTCATTAAATGTCACAACATGCGTAAATGACTATCCTAATTCAAGACATCAAATACATCATAGTTAAGGTATTTTCTTTGGTTTTATCTACCTTGTAACTTTCGTGTTTCTAACTGTTCCTATTGATCTCACTGTTCTTTCCTCTTGTTTAATCATGGTTAGATACTTTGAAAGCTATGAACTCATACTTAATCGGTCGTTACCAATTCCTTAATCCAAACTCACACTGAAATCCTCATGTGCACTATAAAGAAAGTCAATGCCCAATCGTCACTGGTCCTTAGAATAATTCAGTGTTGAAACTCTCTTTATTGACATAAGTCGACTCTTAATCTTTATATCTTAATTTAGATTTCTTATCTTTAGTTCTTCCTCTTTTTTCTCTTTCCTCAAAGTTATTCTTTTTCTCATGAGCAATGTAAGCATAAGTTTCAATAATGAATTCTAAAATCCTTTTCTTTAAGATAATAAAAATCACAACAACAACTCAACGGGTAAGCATAAACATTAATAACCAATCATTCATTGTGCCAAGACTAAATTGCTACCATATGATAAACCAAAACTCATCTAAACTTCACTTTTTCACTTGCAACAAATATGCAAAAGCTCAATCCCAAACAACCTTTACTTTCATTTAGGAGTTTTATCAAACACATGACATATACATTTACTCAATTTTGATGCATCATATTTCATACATTGTAACACAAATTTATTTGTATGTCAAACAATCAATTTGAAGACTGTAAAAATTATCTAAGACACTTCAATGTGTCTACAAGGTTCAGTAAAAATTTCAAAAGCAAGAATCATTCTATAACTACGTTAACAAAATTAGATAAATTCGGAAGTCAGAAACCCCCTATTTATAACCAATAGCCATAGTTCCCAATTGATCATATCAAATCATACAAAATTCATGGTTTAATTTCAAGATGTCCACAACATCCTGGAAAAATTTCAAATGAAAAATTGATCATTTGGTATAGTAATAAAATTATACAAATTCAGTGCTTCAGAAATTACTATTCAAGCTAAAATTGTAATCTTCTCAGTTTTTGAATTTTTAAAAATAGAAAAAGTCATCTAGACACCTTAAGAAAGATAGTGAAGATACCTCCATATGTTAGATTCATCTATAAAAATTTTAGCTTAGAATATTGTCTCCATCTATGTGAATAAAATCACGCAAATTGAGCTATCTGCATAAATCCAAGAATTCTAGCAACAACATGCAATTTCGTTTGATCTTTCAAGCATAATTATTCATCAAAACTCAAGCCTTCTTAACAAAATCAGAGAACAACATGGGATAAATAAGTTTAAAAATAAACCCCACTATAAGATTATTTTTACTAGAGATCAAGGCAGTCATAAGCTCTTTGAAGTTTGATCTCCCAAGTAAGGAAGCAAAAGCTCTTTCTTTCCTTTTACCATGAATTTTGTCTGCTCTAGAACAAGTAGGAGGAGGACTTTTCTTGAAAAACTGATGGTGAATTTGTGTTTGTTGGGTGGAAGAGCTATGGAAAAGTATATTTTTTTGTTAGATTTGGTGGAGAATTGAAGAGGTTATGAGGTTGAAATTAATGGTGGAGGAAAGTGAAGAGAAAGAAAGGAAGAGGATGGAGAAATGGAAAAAGGAAAAGAGGAAGGAAAAAAAAATGAAATTTTGATGTGTGTGTGTGTGTGTGTGTGTATGTACCATAAGTGGGAAAGGAAAAATGGGGTTTGGGCTTTCTTTTTTGTGAAAGTGTGGGTGTACGGGAGAAGGGTAGTTTGACAATTAGGTGTATGCAAATGAAGATAGCCTAGTTCACACACAAAATCACTAAAATAAACATGAAATACCCATTAAAATATTATTTTCACACAGCTCTAATTCCAAATAAAGATTATTTAATTCATCTAATTTTTTATCAGCTATCCAAAGTAATTAGTGCATATAAATTAGGGTGTTACAGTGTGTGTGTGTACCATAGGGGGGATGGGAAAAATGGGGTTTGGGTTTTCTTTTTTATTTTTTGTGAGAGTGTGGGTGTGTGTGAGAATGATAGTTTGACAATTAGGTGTATGCAAATGAGAATAGCCTAGGGATTTCATACACAAAATCACTAAAAAAAAAAGTGAAATACCCATTAAAATATTATTTTCACACACCTCTAATTCCAAACAAAGATTATTTAATTCATCCATTTTGGAGTTTAAATTTCAAACGGAAACACACAGAGGGAAATCAATTTTACTGAAATGCTAAATTAATTATGAATGACTAATTATCCATTAACTAACCAAAGTAATTAGTGCATAGAAATTGGGCCGTTACAATATGCAACATTGAGATGCTCCAATCATGGGTGACAATCTTTATTTCTATATTTTAAGTCACATCCAAAGTTGTGTATTACTCATAAAAATGATGGTTTTTGAAGATTGAACAAAAGAATATATGGAAATTTATAATCAAAACTCTCATTTTCCATTTTTTGATTAATCAAAATATATGTTTAGGATTTCTTAGCATTTCTTCAGTTAGTGTTTTTAGCTGATCTTGCTAGGCATTAGAGGCCCTGTTTCTGACCTTTGTAGTTTCTTTATTGTTTGGCATTAGCCCTGCTAATAATATAAAAATAGAACATATATTCCCATGAAAAAGGAAAAGGAAATAGTATATATATATATATATATATATATAAATTCTAGGTAATATAAATTTTTTAACTCTTGATCATAGCAAAGGAGTTAACATATTTGAGATTACATCCTTTCAAAACCAATTCACCCCCTTGCTTTCTTCTTCTTCTCTTTTTAATCCTTCTTTGTCATTGGTAAGGACTATAAGCAGAAAAATAAAGCAAAATTGCATTTTCAGTTTTGTTACATTGCATCACTAAAACATAACTATTTAAGTTGTAGAATGAATTGAAGATTGTAGTACATAGCTTGTTATAAAGGTAGATATGCCCATTCCACCTCTCATTCTACATACCACAACTTATTCCTTTGCAATGGGCTACATATTCTCTGTAAACTATATTAATCAGTAAAAGAAAATCAAAATTAGTAATGTAAGTAAAAAAAATAAGGAGGGGAAAGAGGGAGGTAAATAAATAAGCTAAAAAATGAAAAAGGACAAGATAAAGTCATAGCTTTAGCCTTTTGGGATAATGGATACAAAAGAAAAAGAAAAAGTTATCCCTCACCCTTGTCTTTTCATTATGATTGACCATTGTTCCCCCTCTAATAGGCGATTCTTGTAGATCTTCTATTGGTTAATCTTTGAGTTGTTGCCATCAACACTACAAAGAAGAATCCTTTTGTGCTTATCGTCCTCACCACCATGCCAAACATAAGGTAATCGATGAAACAATCAAAATAGTATGAGATAAGAGAAGAAATTGTCAAACAAAGGAAAATAGAAAAATAGCATCAAAGCATGGATGAGAGTGATTCTTAAAAATGAAACACAAATTTGGATAAGTGAATTTTTCATAAGTAAAGATTGGAGGAGAGCAAGAAGATGATTCAGTTTACAGTTTAAATATGTTAACAACCGAATGATGATATAGATAATAAGAGTAATAATAATGATTTTTTTTAAATGAAAAATATAACGATGATGTTATTACTATTACTAATCTATGTATATTACATTGTTGATACATATCATTATTATTGATACATATAACACTATTACACATTAATCTTTTTCTAAATTCAACGCAAGTTTATTTTTTTTCTTTTCAAATTTTAGATTTGAAGTTTAAAGATTTTTTAAGAAAAGAACATGCATGCATTTTTAAATATGAATTTGAATTTAATAATTGGCATTTATTATTATAAATGTGAAAAAGATATGAATTGATTTAAATATGATTTTGAATTATCAAATATATTTTCATTTGAGAAGAAAAATAAATTTTTTAAAATAAAAATTATAAGAAAATGACCCATATTAGTATAGATTTGAGCAGCATATCACTTTTAAATTTAGTTTCAATTAAAAAATAAAAAATGATTTAATCATATTTTGTCAAATTTGACATTATTATATCAAATTAGACCAAACTTCAGAAATAACTATTACTATTAGTATCAATTTATAGTTATGCATTAATATATCAAATTAGACCAAATTACATATATAAGTATCAAACTATAATGAATATGTAAAATGATTGTAAATTAGGATTCTAACAATTTTATGATCACCATTTTTTCCCTAAATTGATTTTTCTTTTCTTTTTTTGGAGTGCTCATATCTCTTATTTTTGTAAAATGCATTATCTATTTGTCTTAATTAGATTAAAATGTTTATTGATCTGCCTTTTTTTTTTTTTTTAGAATAGATTGATCTAACATTTATTATTCAAATGATCAAAGAAATATTCAATTAAATGTTGACACTTTTTGATGAATTAAATTATCAATTATCAATATATCGATGTCTATAATATGTTTATGATATATAATGTTTCAGGTTTTTATCTTTTTTTTAAAAAAATATTTGTAATTAAGGTTTTGAAAAATTGCGAGCCTTAACAGACTATGAAAGCGAAATGTGGAAAACTTTCCCTCAAATAAGTCTTGTGTATTAGTAGTATAGATAGATATAGATAATAGTGGCTCCAAAAATCTTCTCGCCTTTTTACATTGACAAATAGATAAAATCTATTATATCTATTATCTATTTATATTATATATAATATATAATGAAAAATCATAGTAATGAAATTCTTTCCCACCTATTTACAATGATAAATGCATAAAATTTTTGGTATTTTAGTAATTAATAGCTCTACATGATTAACTGATATTTCACTTATATTTAGCATAATGAGAATAAGTTGTATTCTAATTTTAAATTAATTTCTAATTCATCAATTAAGAAAATAATATTACATTATTATAAACAATATTAAATTATGTATGTAAGTATAATATCACAATTTTGGTTGTTATAAATTAGTCAATTGTAAATATTATAATGTAAATTATTATGATTTCAATTATGGTTTCATCTATTTTTATTATATAATAGCAGAATAGTATCTCTAAAAAAAATTTCACCTTTTTACATTGACAAATAGATAAAATCTATTATACATTATATTAATATATGATAAGAGAATAGTGGCTTTGAAATTTTTCCCCGCCTATTTGCAATGATAAATGTAACATCCTAATAATTATTCCCATATACTTAAGGCATATTGAAATTTATCATTAAATTATTATGTTTTGACGTCATAATTTTTCAATTTCAAAATATAACATGGGTCGAAAAATAACGATAATAGTTTTTTTCTTTATTCAAAACTCAAACTAGAAGCCTAATGCATACATAATTATATGTAATACTACTATATAGTGAAACTAGCTAAGTAATAATAAACACATTCATCTAATCACAAGTCTAAAATAGTATATTGTAATAACAAGTAAACAATTCCACAAGTACATAGTAGCTGCTAATCAAATATCATAAACAATAATTAATCTCTGGGTAACAATAGTTCGGTCATCAATAAACTAAAACACTGAAAAAGTAAACAGGTCTACTCAACTAAAGTATCATAAATGGAATTAAATCCTATTTACTCTCTAGTCACATGAAACAAGTAGTTCAATCGTTTTTCAGTATCTTTCTTGTTTATATCCAATTTATCCAATCAGTGGGGTAATGAGCTTATACCAATAGTTGGTTGTCACTAGCAAACATTAGTGGGGATAAAGTGGGTGATCAATTAGGATGAGCTCTTCTTAATAGAGGATCCAAATTATTACTGTGGAATATTATATTTATATCTATTCAGCTTTTCATGTGGATGCATGTATGTAAACATATCTTGACATCTTACAATCACATCTGACATGCACATCATTATTAACTTAACAATTTATGTATGACCTCATATTGTGAACTATCAAAAGCTATTGAAGCAATGTCATTAAATATCGTAAGATATCAATGTTCTACGAAGAGACATCAAATTATTAAAACTAATCCTTGATCCAATGCAAAATTGCATAAGATAATAATGTAATTAGAATACATGCATCATATAAGATAAAAGGTTCTGCCCTCTATAATTAAAACTAACATAAGGAAAAATAATATAGCAAAATATTGGCTGTTAAAATAATCTATCACAAAATTTGAGGAAGCTTTCAAGACCTACTAAAGGATAGACTTGGATAGCTAGATACATAGAAAAGACGTTGATCTCATAGAACGTGTTATTGTTTCGAGATAGCTATATAGATATATAAATTACAATTCAATTAATCGAGATCCATTAAAAACTAACAAGCTTAACATCTTGAACTATGAAACTATTATGGACTTGTTAAAAGTTTCAGGAAAGATTTTAAATGCAAGTAAGGCAACCAATAAAAATAATTGGACATATAAAAGTCTCGTACAAGAAGATAACTAGTATTGAGCCACAAAAGAAAATATACAAATTGAAAATATTAACTGAAATGTGGATATAATAATTGTTAGCTCCAGAATCCTTCAAAAAACATTGAAAATATATTTTGAGTGATAACACAATCAATTTAGAGAAAATATTTTTGAAGAATGACTAATGTTCTCCTTGAGTTTCTTGAAACTATAAACAGGTCTTATCGTTAGATAACACAATCCTTAAAGCGAAAATAATTTTACTCTACATACAAACATGATTTATCTAATTGAAAAAGATAGGAACTTAATAAAAGTGAAAATTATATCGTGAATAGAATGTATATATGCTTAATGGATTGAAAAAAATCATCGTATACAAGAAACCAAGACTCAGATATTCAAAAAGTAGCACGCGACTTTAGAAACTACAATTCAAGTGAAGATATCAATCCATCTCTAAAGCATGTGTTCTTGATGGGTTGCATTTATGCACCCATTTTCCATCCTAACTATGAATATGTTGCAATTGTTTTATACGTAATTGTTGTTTAAATTAGTGAATTTGCACTTTGTCCTCAGTATACATTATTGGTTAATTTCATAGCTATTAATATTGTTTTTAGTGCATAATCATTTTTTGGAAATGCTTTGTACTTTTAACCTCTTTGTGGGAGTGTTCTTTGTTAATAGGACTTCCAGGTTGATGCACTAGAGCAGAAAAGGGAATTCAGCAACACTGATGACTGCCCAGGCAATCAACAACCACCCAGGCAGTGAACAGTGGAATGGATTTTTCAGCAAAGTCACTCAGGACAGCCCAAGCGGTCATAAGTAAAGACATCAGTGTCAGCAAGATGCGAATTTTGCAAACGGGGGCCCAATTTTGCTTGAGAGGTAATGAAGAACACAAGAGGGTCACAAAGGAGGCATTCATTCAGACTTTAGTTTTAGTTTTATTTTAAAAACTCCATTCTCTCCTCTCTTTCTCTATACTCTCTCTCTAAGGTTAGGAACTCTTAATCATTATTCTAGTTCTCATTTTATACTTCAATTTGGCATTTTTCTTTTAACAATGATTGTGAACCTCCCCCTATGGAGGAGTAATTCTTTTACCATTTGCAAGGATTACTAAAGATTAAGATTATTCTTGAGGTTCCCAATATTATTTGCAATTTGTGGTTGGTTTTTCTCTTCCTCTTATCTTCTTTCTTTAATATTGGTTGTGATGATTATTACAATTGTATTTTTGAGGGTTTCCGGATTATGTGTTCATTCGTATGCATAATTAGGATTCCATTGGAGTATTTAATTGATTGATTAAATTACATCCAATTGGTAAGGGATTGAAATTAACTCCATTAGGAATTAGGTTGCTATAATTGGTAATCAGACTGGCATAGGTTCATAGAATCACGATCGTGAATTACTAGTTCATATGTTAGCCAAACCTTTAGTGGGAATGTGATTGTATGATCGCTAAGTAGAATTGCATCATTGTTGTGTGATAGCATAACTAATGAAAGTAACCACTGTCATAAATTTATCTTTTGAACCAATAATTGAACAACTCTTAATCTGAGAGAATCCTTGTGCAGGTAATTCTTCTCATCATTTTTTCTCAGTTTAATTTTTCTTTTAGTAATTCCAAAAATCCCCCAATTTCTTGAATAAATTAGAACACTTCCTTGTGAGATGACCTGAGTTGTGCCCTTTACTATATTTTTAGTGTAACTCAGTAACTATAACCCTTTATAATTTATTGCGAGCAGCGACAGGTCGCATCATTTCTACAACCTTCAACCATCATGATTGCAACCATAATATCATTAACAAGCTCTGATTGATGTCTATAGGATCAAAGATATATCAAGAAATGGATATCGTACTTCAGAAAGTTCACTTAACTGTGAAATGATGCATCTACAGAAAAAGAAAGGAAATTTGATATTTAAATTTCAAGTCAAACCCAGTCATGGACTGACATGTCATTTATTCTGCTAACTTGGTCAACAACTCCAGCTTTTAGAAGGAAGAGTTTAAAAACTTCATTCAGAAAGTAAAAATAGCTTTTGAAGATAACCTCATAAACCTCTATTTCATAATGGCTTTTGCAACAGCTCTAACCAAAGATGAGCTATTCCTCTAGACTACATTTCCAAGACACAAATAGATGATCAACACGTGTCACTTGACAACAAATCAAGACAACGGTCATAAATGCAGACCATCTATAAATAAAGATGATGTGTTTACAATGATTGAGACTTTCACAAAGAACAAGTCCTGAAATGCTGCAAAAATCCCTCCTCATCTTTTCTATAAAGTTCATTACATCTTGTGATCAGTTCCTTTTCTATAAAAATATTCTTTCTACGTTCTTAATTAGATCATATGTTCTTCTTAGGAAGAATAATAGAAAGAAGTCATTCAAGTTTTTCTTAGGTCTATTAATGTACATCTTACGGAAACTTAAGTGTAGGTTAGTTTGAGTGGCAAATCCAAACACAAATCTTTGCATCCTCAATTCAGTAGTGATCGATGTGAGTTATCTTGGAGAGGCTAAGTAAAGACTACTTGTAATATGATAGCATAAGTGAACTACTAGTCATGGTTTAGCTTGGAGAGGTTGGTTAAAGACTACTCAGGTTGTGATAGCAGAGTGTGCTTGCTGGTCACTGGTTTAGCTTGGAGAGGCCAGTGAAATACTACTCGATTTGTGACAGTAGAGTTAGCTACTTGTCATAAGTAAGAGCTTGGGAAGGCTATTGTAAAGACTATCCAACTTTCTCGGGTGGAGAAAGGTTTTTAGTAAAACTCAACGGTGGTTGAGAACTTGATGTAGGCAGGTTGGCCAAACTAATATAAAAATATCTGTGCAATATCTTCTCCTTTAACTCGTTTATGTTTATTGCTATGTGCTTATTATTCTATATTTTTTGAAAAATCATCCGATATGTATTTCAGTCATATTTGCTGTAGTATAGAAAATTGCTTTCTGAAGTATCTAACGCTATTTCCGTTGCACTTCAAGTTTAATACTTGATAGAATATTGTTTAAGGTTTTTCAAAAATAAAGAAGGAAATAAAAAGAGAAGCGACTATTTCGAGATAGCTATATAGATATATGAATTACAATTCGATAAATTGAAAAGCATTAAAAACTAACAAGCTTAGAATCTTGAACTACGAAACTATTATGGACTTGTCAAAAGTTTCAGGAAAGATTTTAAATGCAAGTAAGGCAACCAATAAAAATAATTGGACATAAAAAAGTATCCTACAAGAAGATAACTAGTATTGAGCCACAAAAGAAAAAATACGAATTCAAGTCATAACTTAAACGTGGATATAATAATAACTTCCTTTTATATATACAAACGAACATGAATATGTTGGTAACATGCGATCTAGGACTCTTAAACTCAATTCTCAATAATTGGGGAAACCATCGATCAATTGATATGTTGAAGTTGCATAAAACATTTACTTGAGTTGAAGGTTAATAGAAACTAGAGACTCATAAAACTTGTAGCAATGGAAAAGAGTGAAAATCTCCTTCTCTATGATTGGATGTGCCACAACTTCAAGAGGGATAATTGAGAGTGAATTTTGTTCTTCCAAAAGTGATGATGATTTGTGATTAGAGAGTGTAGAGATCAAGTATGACTCTAACCACGAAGATTTTGGAGAAGATCAATAAAGAGAAGTGAAGAAAACTTTTATGGGGGTGAAAGGGTATGTAACCATATACTCTATTGGGGTTTAGTACCGAGAGTTAAAAATGAAAGTGAGAGAATGTGGGTTGTGGGGCACTACTTTTACTCTTAGGAAATGAGATTGTGGAGTCCTTCCTTCCTTACTAATTGCAAATTGGATCTTTTTAATAAAAAATAAAATATATCTAATCATATCTTATCTTTGAAAAAGAAAAAATGCTATTAATATATGCTATATATTTTATAGTGGCTAAATTCCACTACTAGTATACTATCCACATTCGGCCAAATATTATTCCAATAGATATCAATTAATTCCACATAAAAAAAAATCAAAGTAACCAAGAATAAAATAAATCAGGGTTTTACAATGCATAGAATTATTGGTAATTAATAGCTTTGTATATTAGCTGATATTTCATTCATATTTCACATATATTTAGCATAATGACAATAAGTTGTATTCTAATTTTAAATCAATTTCTAATTCATCAATTGAAAAATAATATCACATGATTCTAAGCAATCTTAAATTTTTTATATCATTAAAATATCAAAATTTTGGTTGTTATAAATTAATTATTAAATTGATCATAAATACTTACTTATAAATTAATCCATTGTGTTACCAACAAAAACCAATTGCAAACATTGTAATGTAAGTTATTATGATTTCGATTATAGTTTTCATCTATTATATAAATATATAATAATGAATAGTGGCTCTTAAATTTTTCTCACATTTTTACTTTGACAAATAGATAAAATTATTGGTAATTTGTAATTAATAGCTTTACATAATTAATTGATATTTACCTGATATATAGCATAAAGAGAATATTTTATATTCTCATTTTAAATCAATTTTTTATTCATTAATCTATTATATTAATATATAATGAGAGAATAGTGGCTTTAAAATTTTTTCCCTCCTATTTGCAATTATAAATGCATAGAATTTTTGATAATTTGGTAATTAATAGCTTTGTATAATTAAATGATATTTCACTGGTATTTAGCATAATGAAAATCAATTGTATTATAATTTTAAATCAATTTCTTATTCATCAATTAAAAAAATAATATCACTTGATTCTAAACATTCTTAAATTTTGGATAACAATATAATATCACAATTTTGATTGCTATAAATTAATTATTAAATTAATCATAACTACTTCCTTATAAATTAATCAATTGTGTTAAAAAAAAAATCAATTGCAAACATTATAGTGTAAATTATTATGATTTTGATTATGATTTCATCTATTATATATAATATATAATAATAGAATAGTGGTTATGAAATTTTTCTCGCCTTTATTGACAAATAGATAAAACAATTGGTAATTTGTAATTAATGGCTTTAGATAATCTACTATTATAATATTTGAGACTCATTTCATGAAAAGTATTACAAATGTCTTTCATACAAAGTTTCAAGGGACATGTAACATCCCCTGCTGCTTTATGGATTGACGACTGTCCCCACAAACTAACACGAGTCCTTTCAGCATGCTTTGTCCTCACTCACACGCTTCCTAGGAAAGCTTCCTAGGAGGTCACCCATCCCAAAATTACCCCAGGTCAAGCACGCTTAACTGTGAAGTTCTTTCAGTTTGGGCTACCAAAAAGAAGATGCATCTTGTTGATATAGGTAGTACAAATCAATTCATATAAGCCCTCCTCAACTGTATAGTCCCATACCTATACAGTCTCAGGATCCCTCTCATTCGGGTGTGTAAACGGTTTATTCATGTACCCCTCCGCTTAGAGGACCTTGCGAGGAGCCACTCCTTGTCCGTGCCCTCTTTGCACCGGCGATCACTCCTCGTCCTCGTCCTCGTCCCCGGGCGTTACATGCCCACCAGCTTCCGCCTGGTTTGTCCCCGAACCACACCGTACTGGGAGAGGTGCAGGCTCTACCTCATAACTTTCGTATTTCTATCTGTTCCTATTCATCTCACTGTTCTTTCCTCTCAATTAATTCTGGTTAGATACTTTAAAAGCTATAAGCTTATACTTAACTGGTAGACACCAGTTCCTTAATATGAACCGACACTGAAACCCTTATGTGCATTATAAAGAAAGTAAATACCCAGTCGTCACTGGTCCTTAGAACGATTCAGTGTCGAAACCCTCTTTGTCGACATAAATCGACCTTTAATCTTTATGTCATGATGCTAATTTCCTTTTGCTTAGTTCTTCCTCTTTTTCCTTTTTCCTCAAAGTCATTCTTTTTCTCATAAGCCATGCAAGCATAAGTTTCAATAATGAATTCTAAAGTCCTTTCCTTTAAGATGATAAAAGAAAATAACCATAACAACTCAACGGGTAAGAGTAAGCATTAATAACCAATCATTCATTATGCTAAGACTAAAATGTCACTATATGATAAACCAAAACTCATCTAAACTCCACTTTGTTTTGTTTCTAACAAACATGTAGAAACTCAGTCCCAAACAACCTTTACTCTCATTTAGAAATTTTATCAAACACATGGCATATACATTTACTCAATTTTCATGCATTTTTCACACCTTGTAACACAAATTTATTAGCATATCAAGTAATGAATTCAGAGGCTATAAAAATTATCTAAGACACTTCAATGTGTCCACAAGGTCCTGTAAAAATTTCAAAGCAAGAATTATTCTCTAACTATGCTAAAATAATTAGACAAATTCAGAGGTCACAAATCCCCTATTTACAGCCAACAACCATAGTTCCCAATTTTATTGCCCTGTCAAATGATCATATTAACTCATACAAAAATTACTGGTTTAACTTCAAGATGTCCACAACATCCTGTAAAAATTTCAAGTCGAAATTAGATCATTTGTTATAGTAAAAAAATTATACAAATTCAGTGCTTCAGAAATTACTGTTCATACCGAAACTGAAATCTTCACGGTTTCTGAATTTTTAAAAATAGAAAACGTCACCTAAATACCTCAATAAAAATACTGAAGATACCCCCATATGTTAGCTTCATCATATAAAAATTTTAGCTCAAAATATTATCTCTATCTATGTGAATTAAATCATACAAAACTGAGTTGTCTGCATAAATCCGAAAATTTCAACAACAACATACAATTTCTTTTGATTTTTCATGCATAATCGTTCATCAAAACTCAAGATTTCTTAACAAAATCATAAATAAACAAGTTTAAACATAAACCCCTACCCAAAAGATGATCTTTATTGAAGATCTAGACAACCACAAGCTCCTTGAAGTTTGATCTCCCAAGTAAGGAAACAAAAGCTCCTTCTTTCCTTTCTACCCGAATTTTGTCTGCTCTAGAACAGGTAGAAGGAAGCTTTTTCTTGAAAAACTGATGCTGGATTTGTGTTTGTTAGGTGGAAGAGCTATGGAAAAGTGTATTTATTTGTTGGATTTGGTGAAGAATTGAAGGATTTATGAGGTTGAGATGGTGGATGAAGATGGAGATAAAGAATGGAAGAAGATGAAGAAATGGAAGAAGGAAAAGAAAGAAGTGTGTGTGTGTGTATGTGTGTGTACCGTGAAGGGGAGGGGAAAAAATGGGATTTTTTTTTTCTTTTTTTTTTTTAAAGTGTGGGTGTATGTGAGAACAGTAGTTTGACAGTTAGATATATATATATAAATAAGGATAACCTAGGAATTTCACAAACAAAATCACTAGAATAAATATAAAACACCCATAAAAAAGTTGAAAAATCAGTTAGATTTTTGTTTTCTTTTTTTTTTTTTTTAAGTGTGGGTGTATGTGAGCTTAGCAATATTTTATGTCAAATGTTGAAAAGCTCACGAAATAGGACGTGATTCCTTGGTATTCATTTTTATGCAAACTCGAGCACATAGAAATGAGTACTAAGGAGTTACAGGACACGTGTTATTCATATGGTGATTTAAGACTCACTTTTTAAACATTTATGTCTACAGATTTTTTTACTTAATTTACAATTAAATTATTAATTATTAATATCAAATATACTATCATTAAGATTACGTGAATCAATAAAATTAGAATCATTAAGATATATTCATGGGATTACAAATCATTAAAATTACAATTTGCAATTAAAATTGAGAATCATTAAGAATGGAAAACAAATATAGAATTAAGAATCATTGAAAAATGGATTAGATATAAATGTATGGGGGCGATTAAAATATTAATGGGGCCATTACAACAAAAAAATCATGTGATATATAAAAAAAAAAGGGGAATGCCTTAATTAGATCAACAAAAAAATTCAATACAAAAAAAAGGAATGTCTTGATCAGATCAACAAAAAGGTCTCTTATTTGCCATGAGATTATGGCATACAGGATATTTTAGGGGTAAATCTTTCTATTTTATTTTTTATCCATTGTTATTAGATTTGATTTTGTTATATCCATGGGATTCCTTGATCTGTCATGTAACCATAACATCTGATAAAGCAAGACATGGCCACTATTATTGCTCACTAAATCCCTATATATATTTAATCACCGATTTAGGTATAAAGTAAAAGTTTGTTAATTGCATTTGGATCACACTACTAATAATTAACAAGTCTAACAAACTAACAAATAGATTCATTTAGCTAAAATAAAAGGTAGTGAACCAATTCGTGATTATCTATTCTAATTTGTCTGATACTTAATGAAGGATTTCGTTAAGCTGATCATAGAAAAAAGATGAATTTGTTTCAGAATTTTACAGAGGAGCATTTTTTTTTCTATTAATCTATTTCATATTGAAATGAAAGCAAGCATTTGTTATTTCTAAAATTAAACAAAGTAAATAGCCACCTCTAAAAATACATAGCGTCCTTTGTGACTTGCATATCTATAAAAATAAAAAACCCAGTCTTTTGTTTTTCTTTTTGCAGCGAGACATTCATTTATACAATAATATATATCAATTGAAAAATATACACAATATTATATATTATATTATTATTATATTATTGTTATAATTATATATTATAAATCTACTATACTAATATTTCAGACTCATTTCATGGAAACTATTACACGTGTCACTCATATGGTTATTTAGGCTTCACGTGTCATTCATATAGTGATTTAGGCCCCACCTTTCTTAATCTTTATGTCTAAAGATTTTTTTTAACTTATTTTACAATTTACTTATTAATTATTTTTATATGAAATAACATCAAATATTACAATCATTAAAAATTATAATTTGCACTAAGAAAGAACTCATGTTAGTATAATTACGACTTACAATTAAATTAAGAACCATTAATAGTATCATATTATGAAGGTAATATAAAAAATTATAAAGAAAATATTTTCAAAATAAATAAGATTTAAAATTAGTATTTTTTTCTAAAGAAAATGGGCAGGTTAATTTGTTAACGAATTACTAATTGATTGATTTTGATATGAAAATAATTCAAAATTCAATTTCTACGAAATTTATTCTTAATCAAATATTTAAGACTCATTATAATACAAATATGATAATTTATTTTTTAATCAAATATGATAACAATTGATATAATACTAATATTTAAAACTCATTATATAAAAAATTTTCCATGCGTTATTCATAGAAAAATTATACCCCATCATTACATAATCTTAATATTTAAATAATACCTTTATATCTCCCTACCATTAACAAAAGTAATATAAAAAATAAAAAATAACATAAACAAAATTATAATTCAATATATTATACCATAAAAATTATATATATAATTATAGTATTAATGATAATAAAACTATTATATTTATGTTGCATTAGTAGTATTTGTTATTATGGATATTTATATTTTAAAGTTCAAAGTATTTTTAAGTTTTTTAATAAACCCATAAATATCAATAGGGATTCAAATCTTCACGTGGAATGAGAAATAGAGACTCGTGACGGGGATGTGAATGAGAATGAAGGAAAAATTCTAAATCAAAATGGGATTAGGGGAAAATTTTCTAACTTCAAATTTAGCACTTTTGAAAATCATAATAAAAGAATTATTGATCTGCCTATATCACTATATTCTATTTAATTTCTTACAACTTGCATATTCCAATCTATTAATTCCATAATTTTTCATACTAATTTTTTTGAAAAAAACACCTTTAATTTTTCAACACTAAAATATTTTTAAAAAATTAATTCCACAATTTACATTTCTTTGATAATGATACTAAATATTTATTAATTTTAAAAATTAAATAATTAGATTACATTTTTATTCAAAATAATATTATAATTGATATACTACTCTAATAATTGTGATTATATAAATTAGAATTATATTTTTTAACTAATTATTATACATTTAATTATAACATATGTTTTTAATTTATCAAAAAGATGTACAAGGAAAAGACGTGTAATTGAAATTGTATAAATTAAATTTTTCATTATTTTTTTAATTATAAAATATATTTTTATATTTTTATAAATTAAATATTTTAATTTACTGCAAAGATAAAAATGGCTAGGGATGATAAAAAAAATTGAAAGTAGTTACATGTGGGAATTATTCACAGTGGGAAAGGGAGTCGAGACATATTTTATCTTCATGGACGATCGATGGTGCTAAGTTCTCGTTTGTTAAATTAATAGCATTTGCATTATGTATTCACAACTTCATTTTTTAGATTATTATTATTTTATTTGCATTATGTATGCATTTTAATTTTAATTTAGATTATGTTTCATTAATAGTATTTGTTATTATGGATATTTATTTTTCAAATTATAAAATACTTTTAAAGTTTTCTCTTTTTGAAATTTGTTAATAAGCCCTTGAATATCATAAGAATTCAAAATTCCTACGGGAAATGGGAAATAGGGGCCCATAAGAGAGATGGGGATGGGGATGAGAGGCAAAATTCTAAACAGTAACAGGAGGCATGGGACATGTCTCCTTTCTCATGGATACTTATTGTCCTCCCTATAAGTGGCTCATGATATAGTAAAATTATTCATTTATTCTCTTTCTTTATTCAACAATTTTAACTTTCGAAATGTGCAAAATTTTCATAAACTAGGCTTTTATTGTTAGTTGTAAGTCATCTGTCGAGATTTTTTCAATCTTATAAACATGATATTCAAAATAAGATATAAAATAAAATAACATATTTATATTTTGTCTACTTATTTAATTATTTAAATATTAACTTACTTTTAAGATAAATTTATATACTCAATTTTCAATAAGATATATTTAAATAAATTATTATTTTTTTTCAGTAATAATCAACAAACTATTTTTTATTATCTCCCCGTGCATCGCACGGGTCCAACGACTAGTTAATTGATATTTAACTGATATATAGTATAATGAGAATATATTATATTCTGATTTTAAATCAGTTTTCGATTCATTAATTAAGAAAATAATTTCACCTGATTCTATACAATCTTAATTATTGAATTGATCATAAATGATTCCTCGTAAATTAATCAAATTATAATATAAATTATGATTTCAATATATATAGAGATATATAGATATAATAAAAAAGAGAAAAGCATAAATAACATATAGATTTGAAAAAAAAACGATTTGTTGACAAATGGACAAAACTATTGGTAACTTGCTAATTACTTCTAGGTAAGAACAAATAGCTCTATATAATTAATTTATATTTCATTGAGAATTAATATAATGGGAATCAATTTTATTATAATTTTAAATTAGTTTTTGATTCATCGATTAAGAAAATAATATCACATGATTTGATATATGTAGGCAAGATCATGAAAATTAAAAAAACATAAATAACATAATGATTTGATAAAATTATCAGTAGTTAGAAATCAATATTATAGATAGATAATATTATGGATTGATAGATAGAGTGTGGTATGATTTTGGCATATATAATATTATGGATGGATTGTGATGTGATTTTGGTAAATTATTAGATAAAATCAAATTATAATTAGATGCAATCAATCAAATTATATAATAAAATAATTGTAAATACAATATTGACTTTGCCTGTTGGTTTTTTCTTTGCTTTTCTTTTCTTTTTTGAGCTGTGCTTTGAAAATATGCATTTTGTTTATGGTTTCAAGTTGAGGTAAGTTAAAATTTTTGGGTTTAGATAGTTTTAAATTTTTAGAATTGGTGTTAATTAATATTATTTTTTACTTTTGATTTAGTATATAATATATAATTAGCACTAACATTTTGAATACCATCTCAATTTTTTTATCATCACAATTAATATATATTCTAACGTTATTTTACTATTGTTTTTATGTCATTCTAACATCATCACATTTGAAAAATATATCAAATAATTTAAAGTAAAATATAGCTATTAATATCTGATACATCTTTATACAAAGTGCACTTAATGACATTAATTAAATTTTTTTTTTAACAATAGAAATGCTTTTTTAGTCTATATATATATATATATATATATATATATATAAAATTAAGAATGCAAACATTTTTTCAGAAAGAGATTATTTGTTAGAAAGTTATAGTTCACTAACTTATCCATTACATTTTTCATTATTTTATTTTTATATCTTATATAATCAAATTATTTTGTCGATTTTATTCTGATTCAGAACAAATTTATGATTCATCATAGTTATATATTATTTATTAGGTATAGTTCAATTTTTAAACAATGAAGAAAATAATATTACATCAATCTATAAAATCTTAAATTTTGTATATCATTGTACTATCCCAATATTAAATCTTAAACATTAAAGAAAGAAAAAACTATAAAATTTTGTATCATTACAATATATCCCAATTGAAAAATATAAATGATTGCAAGTAAATATAAGTAGTGAGACATCAAATATAGTTTATAAGGAAGTGTTTAAAAAATTTATCTTGAAGTATTGTATCCAATTAAGTTTTTTTTTTTTTTTCCGAATTCATGCACCATTTGTATTGAAGATATTTTGAATATATCTATTGGATATAACTGTCGTATATCTTGAGAAAGTAAACTACTTAATAAAATAGTTATTTTTTTCAATGTTTTACTTGAAAAAATAAATTCCGTGCATCACACGGATCGCTATACTAATATAAATGTAATAACTCAGTAGTCTTAAATAATATATCAAATGAAGAAAATATTATAATATAATAATGTATAAAATAAAAAAATATAAATAAATAATTGTATTACTTGCTAATATATAAGTAATTAATGTATAAGTAAATAACTATATTATAAAATCTTACAATATAATAATGGGATTCCCTTTCTTAATGTCCAACATTTTAAATTCCTGAAATATCCTCTTCTATAATGATATATGATAACCATGATATAACCATGATATAAATAATATAAAGCAATACTTAATATTGTGCATCTAATGAGGCATCACTACCGTACATACAAAAGGATAAGGATAAGGTAGCACACTACAATATCAAGGAGACACGTTTTCCGCGTAAAAAACATGTGACAATAATAGCTGAAATCAGTTAAACTGTTTGAGAGCACCACTGACAGCAAAAATAGGAGAAATCCACTAAACCAATTTATTAAAAATAAATATAAAATTTATGATTCTAAGTTACTTCCTCTCTCTTAAAATACCTATAAATTTAAAACAAATAAACTGGCACACAATCACTTAATTGAAGATTTGGATGGAAAGTAAACAGAAGGTTTACACCATTTAGAAAATTTAGAGTGTCATTTTGTTCATTTTAAAAAGTTAAAGACTAAACTGCACATAATATAAAGTTTAGAGGGTTCAATGTACTTTTTCATAATAATAATAATAATAATAATATTATTATTATTTTGAAGCCTCTTCTAAATTTTATTTAATTTTTTTCCCCTAGTTTGCATTTGTCTTCCCTAAGGGCACCTAGACACAGGGTATTTATTACATGGGTGGCCACAAGTGGCGGGTGATGGGAGGTGGTCACGGTTGAAGAACAATAAAAATTAAGATATATGAAATCGATAATTTTTAAAGTATAAGTTAAGAATTGGAAAATACTTGAGCTGCTTATTTTTTAATTCCATAGAATTATTACATAAAATTATGATTCTAATTTTAAAAAGACTGCCAAATATAAAATTTGAAATTGAGCTATCCAATTTCAATTCCAATATCCAATTCCATGCTCAATTCTAATATCCAATTCCATGCTAAATTCTACGCATGGAACGGGTACTAATTATATATTGTATACACAAATGGAGTTCTCCTAATTATACTAGTTGTTTTAGGTGATGATGGAACAAGGTTTAGTAATGACATAAATTTGACTTAATAAAATGATTTAGATGTTTGTACCCAAAAAAATGTAGGTGTTAGGTCACGCTAATTTATAGTTAAGCATATAAAAATATCTCAATTCAAAATCACATTAATTTAAATATTTAATTAAAAGAAAATACTAGATAATGAAAATAAAATTGATAGAATTTTATATTCAAAATCATGTGTCATAATTATTTATTTTAGATAAATTAGTAAGTTATACCACTCTATTTTATTCAATACTAATCATAATTTTTATTAAAAATTATGCATATATTTTTCCGAATGTATCACTACTCTTAATTTAAAAGAAAAACTTATGTGTTAAAAAAAGAAACAGTGCAAGAAAATAAAATGATACTAACTTTTGAAATAATTATGCTAATATTAATTGACATATAAAAATGATCCATTTTAATCGGTATAAAACTTGATACATATCTTATTTATTCGGTAACTTTTTATTGTATTTTTTTTCTTTTTGCAAAACACACCATTGAATTGAAAGTTTGTGTTATATCGTCTCTAGAATTTTTTGCATTAATCCAACATTGTTTAATAAATTTTTCATATGCACATAAATCAACTTAATATATCCTTCCTATATGTATAGAAAAAAACTATTGGAATACAACTTTTCAAGTATTCCATTTTTTAAAAATTTTTGGCACATATATAGCTCTTTATGTTTCATTATAAATTATCCATCATTTTAATATATATGGAAAGATTGATAAATAATCATTTACAATACATTTTTCACACCAAAATATTAATAATGCCATGACATATTATATTTATGTATCTAGTGTTGCCTAACATGTAACCCAAAATCTAATCTTGCCTAATACGAGATCCGAAAACTACCCTTTGCTCACCATGGAAAGTCCATTCCTTTATTGTGCGGTCATACGAAAATTTGATTCCGTTGATTCTTGTTTCCATTAGAAACAACTATAGTCTATAAATAGTGAGACGCTTTAAGCTTTTATGCAATCAAACGTTACACCTTTATAGTTGAAAATAGTCGCTTACGAGAGCTATATAGCAATCCAATATATTTAGTTTTGAAAACAAAGTCGATACACGTCATTTAGGAAAAAAGAAAAAGACCTTGATAACCTGGAAAGAAATAAAAGTATCAGTTTCAGCAACTTCTTCACTATTTGCCCCAACTGCTAATGCCTCGCCAAACTTCCATCGACATTCGGCAAATTTTCATCCCATTGTTTGGGGAGATCATTTCATTCAATATGTTTCAGAACCTACGGTAATGTAACAAAATTTATTCCTTTTGAGATTTTCATACGCAAGCATATCAGTTGTTTCTAAACACAAGGCACCTCCGAGTGTGAGTGTTCTGCTAATTTCTTTGCGGGCCGTGCTGGTTGATTATGCATAGCTTATGCATTTTGGGTGGTAATAAGATTTGAATTTATCACAAGTGATGCACACATGAGTTGAGTTATTTATAAATTATTTGAGCTTGATTTATTAAATGCTTGATAAATTGTTTGAAAGTAGATAAGTTAATTGAAACTAGATTACATAGCCATATTCAAGTATTATATAAAAAGTGTGAGAGTAGAAATTGTTTAAATTTATTTAAATATTGAATGAAACGATTATTATATATAAGTTTATTTAAGAAAAGAATATATAATAATAACTTATATATTAGTATATAGCATATTGTAATTTTATTTAACACTATATACTTTTTACCTAATTCCAACTTTTGTGATTTTTATTCACTTTCTATTTTTATTATATTTTTAAGAAAAATATTCTATTAAATACTAAATATATAAACTTATGAAACTCAGCTCAAAAGAAATTAAGAAATCACTTCAAGAGAAAATTTAGTTATATATATATATATATATGATATATATATATATATATATATATATATAATAGACTAACTTCAAATTTTAACTTTCTGTCCTTTAAGAGCTTGTTTGAATAAATAACTTATTTAATTAAGTGCTTATATGAATAAGTTATTTTGAATTTAAATATATAATAGCAAAAGTGTTTGTTTTGAATGATTTAAAAAGTGTTTCTTGAGAAGCCAAATATTTTAACATATTAAAATCACTTAAAATGACCTTTAAGAAGTAAGAAGTCATTTAGTCAAATGGGATAAACAAAAATAAAAATTGTGAATTTTGACCTCTAAAGACTTAAAGAAAGTTATAAATATTGTAACCCAAATCAAGCCCATGTAAAGCTTCAATAACATCTTTAGTTTCAAGACGGGAACTTCAAGCTTTCATCTTAGCTCAAATTTATTTAGTTTACACCCTTCTGTATAACATCAAACAAACAAACTATTGAAACCCTTCTCCATAACTCAAATTCTTTGAGACTTTCATCCTATTTGGCAACATTTTTTAAAATCAGTTTTTAATTTTTAAAACTAAAAAAACAAAAAATTCTGTTTGTGTTGTTGTTTGTGTCACCCCCATTTTAAAAACAAAAAACACGTATTGAATTTTAAAAACAAGAAAACGAAAACAGCCAAAAGATGTTTTCTGTTTTTTTGCTTTGGAAAACAAGTGAAAACACGGTGGCAATTTTGTAGATATATGCATCTTGTGTTTTAGCCACTCTTCGAATCTCACATGTAATGAGAAAAAAAAAAAAAAACAGAAGTTGAATGAAGAAACGAGAAGCTCTGATGCCATTTTTCCCTTTCACAAACACTCCCATCAAGCTCACAGCTCCTTCACTTTGTTGGAGTTCTTCAGACAAGCCTCCCTCTCTTCTCACTTGGCCGCGACCTACCAGCAACCCCGGCTCTTCTCAGTTGGCCACGACCCACCAGCAGCCCCAACGAGGGACCAAGCTCCTCTAGCTAGCGATCAAATCAAATGCGACCTCAAGCCCACCGCTCCTCCACTCACCGGCGAACCAAGAACCAACTGCAAGCCAGCCACAGCAACCCTCGCAAGTGACGAAGCTCCTCCACGAAGCTCCATTGCGTGGCTGCGACGAAGAACTCGAAACCCATCCTTCGATCTGTCGCGATCTGCCATGCTCCGCATCCCCATGACATAGACCCACAGTGCTCCGTGACCCCACAGCGTAGATTCGCCACGGTGAGTCGTTCCCTTTCTCTTTTTCTCTTGATCTGACACGGTCCCTCCCTCCCTCTCAACTTGTTCTGCTATTCTTCCATTTGTTTTGCCTGGAAAAAAAAAAAAAAAAGAGTAAAGTTGGATCTACTGCTGGTGAAATGGTAATTGAACAACATGCTTACTTCTTTAAGATATATTTTGATATTGTTTATTACTTATTCTTGCAAGTTGCGTTAGATTTCCAGTTGTATCAGCATTGATTTGCTTTATTGTCATTTTTGGTATTGGTTATCAATGGTTATTTTTGAAGCTACGAATGATAATATGAATGCAGATGTGAATTTCAATAGGAACAACACAATAAGATTGACTGATGAAGCTGCAAGGGCAATGGCAAGATTTTGTGATCAAATTGCAAATTGGATGTGGCTACAAGAAAATCAAGCATAGATTACAAGTGACTTTATAAATGTAAATTGATATCAAGTTGTGTTAAGACTATTTTTAGAATAGGAAGTTGTATTAAGACTTTATTTATTAAGTATGTATGGAAAATATTATATATATAAAACATAATTGTTAAAATTTGTCATTTATAGTAATGTCATTTGCCAAACAGTTTTTTGTTTTATTTGTTTTAAAAGTTGTTTTTTAAAATAATTATCCAAACAGATTTTGTTTTTTAGCTTTTAAAAATTGTTTTTAAAGTTAAGTTGCCAAACAAGTTTTTCTATTTTTTTTGTTTTTAAAAATTGCACATACACTTGTTTTATAAAATAGTTTTAAAAAACAAAAACAAAAAAACACTTCCAAATAGCCCCCTTGACTCTATAGACTATTTTTCTATTCTTTGCATTGCTATAAAACTTTACAAAATATACTAGCATGACAAACATTGTAGGAAGTAGGTGAAAACATGAAGCAACAAATTACATCACTAGAAGAAAAAGTGAGAAAGATATTCACCCCAGTGAATAAGAAGGCACTACAACCTGTGATAGTTGCTAACTTAATTGATTCAATCCAACATTTGGGATTGTCTTATTACTTTGAAAATGAGACTAATGAAGTGTTGTGACATATTTATAGTAACTATGTTGATAATAGCATAATAAATCTTGATAAAGGCCTTCATTCTCTTGCACTTGTCTTTAGGTTATTAAGGCAACAAGGATATCACATTTCGCCTAGTATGCCTTACACTACCTACTGTTATCATCTTTAATCACAAGGCTTTGGAAAATATAGTACATATATATGCAAGAACATGAAACTCAAATTGAAACATAAAATTGATCTGGATTGCCATGACATAAAGAATCATATAACTATAAATTCTAGTTAGTGGATGGATTCTAGATGTATTCAACAAGTTCAAGGATAAAGAAGGGAACCTTAACCAAAAACTTACTACTAATGTTGAGGGGATGCTAAGCTTGTACGAAGCTACCCATCTAAGAATTCATGGAGAAGACATATTAGATGAAGCACTTGCTTTCACTTACACACATCTTGGGTTAATGACCACCCTTATTGAGTCATTCTCTCGTTGCAAAAATCAACAATAGCTTAAAGCAGCCCATCCGCAAGAACATGCCTAGGCTTGTGGTAGGTAATTACATCTCTATATACAAGGCAAATCTTTGCTATGATGAAAATCTACTATTGTTGGCCAAACTAGATTTTAATATGCTCCAAAAACAACATCGAAAGGAACTTGGTAGTATCTCAAAGTAAGTTTTTAACAACCACCTTAATAAACAATTATTTCTCTTGCACACAAGTCGTTCATGTGATCTTATTGAACTTGATTGCATTTAATGAATTAGGTGGTGGAAAGATTTGGATTTTGAAGAAAAATTGCCTTTTGCACACAATCGGATAGTGGAATGTTACTTTTGGACATTGGGAGTGTATTTTGAGCCCTAATACTCTCTTGGTAGAAGGATAATGACAAAGGTGTTGTCCTTGTCATCAGTAATTGATGATATATATGATGCTTATGGTACACTTGATGAGCTGCAGCTTTTCACTAAGGCAATTGAAAAGTTTGATATTTAAATTAAGTATATGAAATGTTTTCAATTTTTTTATTGTTTCCTGATTGAATTATAAATAAAGATAAAGAAACAAATATATTAGCCATGTGTTGTCTTTCTACATTATTAATGAATATTTTAGGTGGGACATCAGCTGCATGGATTTTTTGCTAGAATACATGAACCATTGCTGTCAAGCACTATTAGACACTTATGAAGAAATAGAACAAGAGAGGGTAAAGGAAGGAAAAACATTTTGCATAATTTATGCCAAAAATGAAGTAAATCTAATTAACTACATATGTGTAACACCCTCCCAAGTGCAACCTTATCCTTAAGTCATAACATCGTACTTGAGAGTTTTTACTTATTAATTAGCAGACCTTTCTTAAATATCTATAGCAAGCTCAATTAATGCGTGTAATATCTATAGCATAATTCTATTAAAATGTATAGTAAAGAAGCACAACATTTATTGAATACATAGTTAAGCACAAAAGGAAGCTCTTCTATGAGCTTTAATACATATACGTTCTCTATTACATTTACATACATATAACTCCAAACAAGTATAGTAAAATAAAAATATTAACTGCTAAACTACCGCAATCCCAAGTTTCTTTGTGTAATAGGCCTATTGTTCTTTGGATCAACTTAGAGACGACACGGGAACACAAAGACACATAGGGGTGAGAATTATACAATGCTCAGTAAGCAACTCCCCAAATACACAATCATAATGTCATCATCATCGCCCCAGGAACTTCGGTTTATCAAGAAAATGTGATCACGCAATACATATTAAAGATTCATTTTAAAGTTCAAAAATCTTCCTTCCGAAGTGGGTAGCTTTTAACAATCAATTACTTAGAACATATGTTTCATAACATTCAAGATCATATTAATTCATTCTAGACAAATAATTTAATAAAATATGCATATGCAAATGATAAATACAGTAATCTTTTCCATGCCCCTTACATACTAAAAGGGACTTTTTCGTGGATCTTCTTGTGGCCCTAGAACTTAATTCAGTGCATTTTTCTTTTTTCATCGACATAGGAAAGATTTAGTTTATATAAATTGGTATTTATAGTGGATAACACCACCCAAGGGAAATAGATTGCTTATCAAGATTGAGTTCATTCCTATACATGATCATCGGACTTCATTTTTTCCTTCTCCGAATCACACACAGTTCTATTCTTAGCCGATATGTCTACCGACTCATAATATCTCTACAGAAGTTCCTCTTTTTGCCTTCCCTTCATTCAACTTAGCGAAGTTCTTCCTTTTGCCTTCCCCTCATTAATTCAACTTAAGTCTTGTTTTTGTTCTCCATATGTCAGAAGATGCACAATTGAGGTTCATATATTCTATTTTGCCACATATATGCATTATTCACTTTTCTTTTTTCCAAATGCATGCATAAAGCACATATATGCATCCATTCACAATATGATTCCAATCATGCCTCAAACAAATCCTTAAATTCACTAGCATGCATTCATATACATCATACTTGAACCAAATGTCATTATGCCACCAATATAAGGCCTTAGCATAAATACAGCATATGGGCAGATTTTACACCCTTGTAGCACCAATTAACTTGCACATCAAAAGACCAATTCAGAGGCTATAAAAATTCCCTATGACACTTCAATGTGTCCACAAGGTTCCATAAAAATTTCAAATCAAAAAGAGTTCTCTAAATATGCTAACAAAATTAGACAAATTCGGAGGTCAAAAACCTTCTATTTACAACCAACAACCATAGTTCCCAATTTATTACCCTATCAAATGATCATATCAAATCATACCAAAATTCAAGTTGGACTTCAATATGTCCTCAACACCCTTTAAAAATTTCAAAAGAAAAATCAATCATTTAATATGACAACAAAATTAGCAAAATTCAGTGTTCCAAAATTGGCTGTCTAAACAACTCAATAATAGTCTCTATTTCATATTTTTATAAAATAGTAAAACCATTTTTAAGACCCAAGAAAAATAGGGAAAACATCTTAAATGTTAGCTTCATAATATAAAATTTTCAGCTTATGAATCCATATAAAAATACTTTAGAAAATTCATGAATTATAACATGTCAGTCAAATCCAAGAATTCCAGCAACATGATTCAAAACTTGTTTTGCCAAAATGGGTTTTCTAACATCCTCCAAACACCACCAAAATTAATACATTAATATCCATATATTATCAATCAATACAACTAAAAACATCAAATTAAATTAGTAGTTAAAATAGAAAAAAAAATTGAATTTGAAGCTAAAGAGGTTCAAAATCCCTATTTTGAAAACTTTAGAGCTTTATAACTCCAAAGGATGTTCTAAGTGGTTTCTCTTCACTTCAAGGCCACCAAATCAACCCCAAGCTCTTCCCTAAATAGTAGAGGATTGATATCTCAAGGTGAGGAAATGAAAAATTTGGAATTTCAATTGGTTAGTTTGGTAGATCTTGATGAGTAGTTGAAGTTTTACGAAAAGGTATTGAGGTTTAATTTTATCAAGTCCAGGCTAAGATTTTGGAGTTTTGAATCAAGTTTCAAGCATTTTGAGGAAGCAAAAATGGAGTTTGTGTTATCTTCCTTGGCTGGCTGAGAAGAAGAGTGAAAAATAATGAGGTCAGATAGCTTGTAATTATCTTATATTAGGTGTAAAGCTTTATTTAATATAAAATCTAAATTTTCCTAAAAGAAAACAATATGAATAGCTAGGATTTGATCTTGTAATTCAAGATTAAATCCTAGCCTTACACTTGGCTTGAATGGATATACATTATCCATTTATATCGCACACCAAAATTTTACCGAACAGGTAAAACATAGTAACCAAGTAGTCAAACATTGCTTGAAAATTAATTTCATGTATAAAATCCTCATTTTTATCTATTTCTAACCTTAACCCTCTCTTTTCTTAGTCTTGGGTATTTCTTGGTCCCGGATCTAGAGTTTCAACTATCCTGATGGGCCTATGGGGCCCTCAAGTCACTATTCATATTTTTTTTACACATCCCTTGGACTGTCCTCATCATTGCTACGTCTTTCAGAATTTTTAAATTATGAATAGTAAAGCTCAAATTAATTTTTAAATAATTTTAAGGATATTACAATATGTCTTTACTTTCTCCAAAACAATTCTTCTTTTGGTCAGGAACTAGGGACTAGCTATGGAAGTTTAAAACATGTTCAACTATTTTTTATTGCTATGATTTTTATGAATTATTGTGGTATGCATTGCAGATGAAAAAATTGGCCCAAGCCTACTTTGTTGAGGCCTAATGGCTCAGTTACAATTATACGCCAACTATAGAGGAGTACATGAGTGTTGCATTGGTATCATGTGGTTACCGTATGCTCACTGCCATATCCTTCATTGGGATGGGGTGCTTTGTTATGTAAAATACCTTCTAGTGGCTAACTGAAGACCCAAAAATTGTAGTAGCTTCAGTAATCATTTGTAGACTCATGGATGACATTGTTTCCAACGAGGTATTGTTTTTTAATCTGATTTTCTAGTAAGCCAATTGATCATTACAAGAATCAGTTCCTTAGTTTGTTGTTATATATATATATTAAAAAATAAATAAATGCAATGAAATAATGATATAAACAATTAGCAATTTAACACATTTTAGGTACAAAATATATATTGTTATTGGATTATCATGACACAATGCACACAAGATTTGGTAGTGAGGATATCTATCTGCCTTCCTTAAGTTTTGGATTTCAAATTAAATCACATTTGTACTAAAAATAGATTTTTGATACCTTATCTATTTCTCTTGCAGACACGGTCCATATCTCAGCTCGGATCGGCTGCATGCCCAATTTAACAGTTTAGCAATCAAGCTAGTCGGTCTAATCCTGATCTAATAACACTAGACATTTTAGAGTAAATTCTCATTGTGGATGATAACTTTTTATTTCTTTGAAATATCACTTTAGTATTTGAAGGATCAACATATTAACTTAGTTGTTAAATAATAGTTCTTTAACATCAAAATGATACAAATTGCTTATTAAGACAAGTTCAAGTTGATCTATAATAAAATATCATTTTAGGATCAACTTGATGTTGCCAATCTTCATATTTGTAAATTGATGATTTATTGTATATGAAAAATTAATTACTTGATTGGTTGTTTCATCCTTTGTTTTGTTAGTTTGAGCAAGAAAGAGGGCATGTTGCCTCTGCTGTTCAGTGCTACATGAATCAACATAGTGTTATAAAACAATATACCAATGAAGAAATTTGAAGACAAACAACAAGTGCTTGGAAAGATATCAACAAGGGATGCCTTGATCCTACTGATGTACCAAAGCCTCTCATGATGCAAGTCTTCAACTTGCCACGCATTATGGATGTTCTTTACACAGATAAAGATGGCTACACTAACTCTAAAGGATCAACAAAGGAGAACATTGAAGCTCTGTTGCTGAATCCATGTCCAATATGACTATATGAACATAAAGGCTTCATAACATGAATTGTATTGGTTAATTACCAGAGTCACATCTCAATTACTTAGTCATCAATCAAGTATATTAGTATGAGTGAGCCAAACATGGAGCTATTATGAAGCTCGAAAGTGAATAAATCATTTTGAATGAACTTATTACAACATATTTTCATGATTTGAACAAATTAACCAAATTTGGCAAGCTTTATTTTATCTTTAAGTTTCATAATACAACAACTGATTTATTAATTTCATAATTCAATTAAAATTATTGATTTCCAGTGACGATAAAATGTGGTCATTTCGATGTACTATGTGGATGCCTAAAAATTTAATAGAAATTGAAAATAGCAGCAAGGATGAGGTCGAACTTTAGGAATTTGAATTTCGTGGTGGGTGGGTCGTGCATTACTCACTTACTACCTCCACTACCAAATAAGTTTTCATCTTGAAATTTTACTTTTCTATTAAAAAAATTTGTCCATTTAAAAAATATAAGCAATATTGATTATTTCTACTAGCTATACCCCTATTAAATGGAGTAGTGAAGAAGAAAGAGCAGTGGAGGAGTAACTAAGAATGGAAGAAGAAAGAAGTTAGGGTAATTTAGTAAAATACACCAAAATTATTCAAATATTAAGGCTTCGTTAACTATTTTTTCAATTTGTTTGTGCATTTAAATTTAGACACTTATTTGAAAATGGAGATAGAATTTTAAATAGAGTGATTAAAGACATAATTTAGAATTAGGTTGCTTGAAGTCTTGAACCCAAGACATGTTGGATCACATCGCATATTCATTTCCACTAAATGGACTTGTAATGGACATGCCTTGAAACTAGACCCGATCACACCTAGATGGCAGTTGGCTAGGAATTTAACATGATTCCCTATAACCTGTTTAATGGATATATCTTTCAAGGCGAAGACTAATATCATGACAACCAAGTTTGGGACCATGTGGTTCTAGATTATATTTTTATAGAAGAAAATAAAAGAATAACTTATTTGCACTCATCATCTTCTTCCTCTCTTTATTCTTGATTTCTTTAATTATAACAACGCTTCCTCTTTAAGTTAATCTTTACTACAATTGAAGCACCATATGCTTTGAGCATGGTTGTTGATAGAGGAATCCATACCTTGAGGATTCTACACCTACATGGCACCTTGAACAGTTTATTTTAGATGGAATCCACACCTTGAGGAATCCATAATCCTAACTCTTTTGACCATCCCTTCCTTATTTCAGAAAAAATTTAACATGGAATCTACACCTTGAGCTTGTCACCATATGTTTTGAGCAATTTCACACCTTACTCATTAGCCTATGCTCTGAATGATTTCACACTATCGCAACTCCATAAACATCAACAGAAAATGCCACAAAGTCATCATCCCTTCTGACATATGGTCACCTACACACCATAAAAAAAAAATTGCAAACAAAAAATAGAGCAACAATCTTCATAATCACTCACTCAAAGCATAAGCTAAACATCCCCTAAACTAAAAGATTCCAGCTTAGGATTCAAACTATGAATAGAGCAAAAAAAGGGCATCATGTAATTGATTCAATTAAGAGTGAATCTATACCTCGAAGTGATACTAGAGGTCATAGAACTTTCAAGAGGGGTCCTTGATGGAAGCAACAATGCCCCGCTGACTTCTAGTGATGATATGGAAGCCAATAGGCACTATAAGAAAACTGAGTCAATTCTTAACATTTAAATATCAATAAAACTATTGTCAAGAAAATTAATTTTCACATAAAGTGACCATTGAAAATACTTAAAAATATTTATCAACAATTATTACATGTAAAAAATACCCAATAATTGTTTGTCAAAGTTTATAAATATTTTCAACTATTTTTTTCTATTAAAATTAATTTTCTTGACTATATTTTTATTGACACTTTAAATATCAAGAACCATTGAAAATATTTGTTTTTCTTATAGTGCACGGAGGATGGCATCCTCACTGCCGTTGCTCATCCAAATGATTTGCTTGCGTCCGACATTATCAGGGTCTAAGATGTCGGAGGGCCTATCGATGCGGACTCGCCGAGGAGCTAGAGGCCATAGAGAAAGTGCAAGGGTGGTGCGATGGCTTCGATGGAAGGAGCTGAGGTAGGTGGAGGTTGAAAAGGAGGTGGTCATTTCACTACCAGAAATCCATGGGATACCAATGAAAATTTCTGATGATGGGCACGAATCCGTCGGTAATTATCAACTAGACTTCCAACAACTTGTTGCATTTTTGCATTATCAAACTTGTAATAGTTAATTTGCACAACAGTGTGTGCCATATGGCATGCACAATTTTTTATAGGTGTACTAACTGGTTTATCGATTGGTACAATAGTAATTCTTCGCCCATCGATAACCCATCGATGCTTGCTTCCTTTATCGACAAGTGTTTAATATTTTAGTTTTATTTGTTTATTCTTAAATTACTGATGGGTATTTAAAAAATATTTTTCCTACATTTTCAGTATCTTTTTTTAAGATAGTCAATTGAATATATATATATTGTAATTTTTTAAATTTTAACATTACTGACAGGTTTATCAAAGGGATTTTGAAAATTATGTACATTGGCATACAACTCCTGGAATTCCCATATAACTATCAATAAACTCATCAGTAATAAGTGAGCTGCAAAATACATCATTTCACTAATGCATTACTAATGGATTGGCCTGTCAGTAACCCATGTAATTTTAAACTAAAATTCCTTCTTCTTCCCTATTTCAACTTTCTCCCCCTTCACTCCTTTTTTCTATTCTCCTCCACCACTACTGCCTTTCTTTGCCACCATGCTCCGCCGTCGGATCTTTGTTCGTGAAATGAAGGCCACCATTGTAATCTAGAAGCGTTGGTGAGCATTTTAATTGGTTTTATTTTTTGATTTAGTTTATTTTCACCTTTCATTTATAGGTGCCCATAGTGTTGTGTTTTATTGCATTGGAGAGTAATTATCATTGTTATTTTATTAATATAAGAGTTGCGTTGGAGGGTGGCACTATGCCATATTTTTTTTTCCTTATTTTGTCTTATGTTTTGTGTGTATAAATGTCTATAAGTGTGTAACATTAAATATTTGGCCTTATTGGACTTTCAGGATTGGATTTGGTTACATACAAGGAGCTTTCACCTTCTTTTTTTTTTTTTTTACTACAGTAGAGGTTAGTAATGAAATCCATGTTATTTGTATGGTTTAATATGTATGTAGAATAAATACTTATGGTTTCTAGATAGAGTTACAGGAAATGGGGATTGCATGACTGAGGAAAGGGCATAGAGGTCCTTGCTCAACTTATTTGCATTGTTTGTTGTGGGATTCTTTGTGTTTGCAGATATTGCAAGATGTAAGTTGTGGAGTTATAAGGGGATACGTTATAGAAAGATTTTTAGGATTATGGAAATTGTATGAAATTGTTAATATGTAATTGTTTAACTATGTCTTTTATGGTATTGAGCTTTAATAATATCTATGATTATTGAATGCACTGAAATATCTAATGATGAAAGCTCCTAATTTAAACGGAGATGTTGTTAAAATTTTGGTAAAATTTTTGTTATGAAAAAAGGATTAAAAGTAACTATATTAAAAAAATTTAAAAACCAATTGAATGTGTTTGAAAGTAATAACTCGGCATCTTTGAAAAATTGGACCCCTATAGTTTAGTGTTACACTGAAATATATAATGACAAAATCTCCTAAGTTAAGCAGAGATGGTGTCAAAATTTTGTTAAAATTTTTGTTAGGGAAATAAGATTGAAAGTAACTGTATTAAAAAATTTAAAGACTAATTAAATGTTTTTAAAAGTAATAATTTGACATCGTCAAAAAATTACATGTTTATGTTTGTAGGGATGGAAACACCTAATTTAAGTGGAGTTGTCATCAAAATTTTGTCATTAAGGAAACAAGATTAAAAGTAGTTGTATCAAAAATTTAAATAGCGATTGAATTTGTATTTGAAAGTAATAATTTGACATGATAAAAAAATTGTAGGGTCTAGGGTTACTCATATGTGCAATGTTTCCTTCAAAATGGTTATTGATGTACGAAAGATTTTATCCTAATAGAGGGGGATTAAAATGGAATTTTATAGTGGTCTTGAAGAATTTATGAGAGTAGCATTTCAAACACAATAGTTTGTTAATAAGGCAAAAGTTAGGTGTCCATGTAATAAGTGCATATGTATGAAGTATTGAGATAATGATACCATAAAGTTTCATTTGTACAAGTGAGGATTCATGCCTGACTATTGGATTTGGATCGAGCATGGAAAATGCATGGAATCAAGTGGGTGTGTTTCAGACTGAATGTAGTTCTGGTGGGATCCACCTAGCTAAGCACGATGTGGGTTATGTGTTGTGGGAGGATAATCTAGTTAGACATCAAGAGATCATTTTTTATGTTGCTGGTCCTGAATTCATAGCTCATTATTCGTAGCCTTCAGTCGAAGAGCCCAACCAAGAAGCTGCTAGGTTAGTCTCCTAGAGGCTGCCAATCAATTTTTATGGGAGGATTGTGTACACTCCAAGTTGTCATTAGTAGTTCGGATGTTGAGCATTAAGTCTGAAGGGAACCAAGGCCAAAGTTCTTTTGATTAGTGGGCTGCACTTATCAGTGAGTTAAGTCCAAATCCCGACGTAATTCCAAGAGATTTTTATCAAGCTAAAAAATTAGTTTCTAAACTTGGGTTGAAGGAAATAAAGATTGGCTGTTGCTTGAAATGTTGCATGCTTTATTATAAAGATGACATTGCATTGATTGAGTGTAAGTTCTATCAAGAGCCTTGGTTTAAACCCAAGAAATACGGAAGTGGGAAGTATAAGTGTAAACTTTAGAACCCTTTAGAAAGTAAGAGCTTCATTGTTTTGAATGACAACAAATCCAATTTAAAGAAAATACTTTGAAGAATGACTAATGACTATCTTGAGTTTCTTGACAAAGTATAATAGGTTAATCTGATTTGTATCACATGAACTTAAAGCAAGATTAATATTTCACTTTGCATGTATAAGCATGTTTTATCTCATTAGAAGAGATTAAGCTAAATAGAAAGTGAATATTATGTCAAGCAAAGAATGTGTATACAGATTAAAGCATAATATGGACTTAAAGCAAGAATAATGTTTCACTTTGCATGCGCAAGCATGATTTATCTCGGGAAGAGATTAATTTAAAAAAGAAAGCGAATGTTATTTCAAGCAAAGAGCCTATTCATGTTTACGGACCAAAGGCATAGAAGCATACTTGAATCGAGAATAATTTCACTACACATGAGAAATCATGTTTATCTCAAGGAAAGAAATTAAGCTTAAAAAGGTGAATATTATCTTATACAAAGAAAGTGTAAATGCCTAAGGACTGAAGTTGATCAAGTCAAAGTTCAAGAAACTAAGGAAATGATCTTTAGAAAGTAGCATGAGACATCAGAAAGTACACTCAAGATGAAGAAATCAACTCGTGCCCAAGAGTAACGTGTTACACAGTCATCAATCACTACAATTGCAAAGAAATCATCATCAAATAGCCAAGATTGAAGATTGGAAGATCAAAGAAATATTGAAGAGATTGATTACACCATCAGAAAGCTCACTTAACTATGGGGCACAGAATGTTAAGGGAATTGGAGGGAAAATTCAAATTTCAAAATTCAAATCTCGAATCAGACCCAGTGTTATAACTGGTATGTCATCTCTTCTGCCTAATTGATTCATGATCCTAGCTTCTAGAAAAAGGAGTTCAAAAACCATGGTCAGAAAGTAAAAAAGGAAAATGAGGACATCAGAAATCTTTAAAATATAATGGCTTCTGCAACTGGTGTGACAAATCTGTCAGCCTACCTCTCTATAGTAACGTTCCAAGACACAACTAATGATCTACATGTGTCATTTGGAGATCTGATAAAAGGCAATGGTCATGAAGAAGGACCTGTATAAATGGAGATGTCATACATGAATACCGATGAGAGAGTTGAAGATATAAGAGTAGAAACTCTGGAAAAATCTCTCATAACAAAAATAATGGTGTAACATTTTCCCATTTGTTTGACTTAGCTTAGGAGCCCAAAAATAAAGTTGTAAGTAGGCCCATGTACTATGTTAATAGGTAAGAGTTTCACATAGTTGATTGGGGTATGGGAAAAAAATCAACAATACTAGTATTTGTGTTAAAGGTGATATGAGGGAAGGAGAATGTTGGTTTCGTTAAGGAAATCCTTAAGTTTAAGTACATTGGTGAACCCAAGAAAAAAAGTGTGCTATTCAAATGTGAATGGTATGATCATACATGACTTAGTGGGACACGATAATACAACAGTTACAAAATGATTGAAATCAATCACATCAGAAGATGTGGATATTATGATCCATTTATTATAGCCCAAAATTCTAGACAAGTCTGTTATATGTCTTATCCTAGGAAAAGTAGGTCACATTGGAAGGTTGTAACAAGACAAAAGCAAGAGGTAGGATTGAAGTAGACAAGATACTATTGAAGATGTTTATCAAGTGGACGATCCACCTTCTTTTAGGACAATCCTAAAACTCCTCTTCCATTGACTACTGGGAAAGTTGACATAATTGAATGCATAAGTAACCACCCAATGAGAAATCACAAAGATGAAATAAGTGATAGTAGTAGTGATGATTCATATAATGATCAACAACAAAGTAATGATGAAAACAATCTTGAACTTTCAGACTAGTTGTTAAATATTATATGCAATAATGTTTTAAAATTACTTTAAATTTCCCGATATAATTACTGCTTTTGTGGACTGTTTAATTGTTTTAGTATGCCTAGTAGAGGCAGAGGCCGGCCTCTGAAGGTCGGTTTACCCATCAACACCTCCATTATTGCCTTTCCCCTACCTCCGCCACGCTACCTCCACCTCCATCTTTCCCAGCACCATCCCTCTCTTTAGGATGATGGCCACTCCTAGGTATGCTGGCCCCCTGCCCCCTACCCCCTACCTCCCTACCCATCTGCAATAGTGACCTATCCCCCAGCCTTACCACTACTCTGACTCCTAGCCCCGTATTTCATCAGACTCTTGCTTCCTCAGGTAGGTCACAGACACGGGATCCGAATAGGAGGCCTCTCGGCCTAGATGGTAGGCCACTTGGACCCGGTGGTAGACTGCTCCTTCAAATCAGACCAGATGGTAAAGACAGGTAATTTTAAACATGTTTTCAATGACATTCTATTTTTGCATTATGTATGATATTTAAAATATTTTCATTGTTTTTAATTTAGGTAATCTATGTAACATCTTTGATCCATTTGTTAAGGGTCACTATCGGATCACAGAGGTTATACAAAGTAGGTACAACCACCCATGGTCTACTTGGACTGACATCCCAAGAGATGTCAAAGAGATGTGGTGGTAGGAGTGGAAGGTGATTCTATGATTTATTCAATTTTGTTAAAATATATATGTTTACATTATTTATATGCTTATGATTAATTACTTATGTGTTTTGAGTTTTGTGTATGCAGAGGACGTTTTACATTCTGCCTGAGCATTAACCCACTTTTAAGAGGGCTTGGAAGATTCAGTCTTCCAAATGATTGCGAGACATGTGCCATGATGCTCGCAAGGGCCATATGAACAGATTGTGGCTAAATGATGCCATCCTCTGTGAGCTACAACGTCATTGGGGCTCTGACCCAACCTTCAAGGAAAGGTCCGATAAAGGGAAAACAAATCGGCCTACACAGAAAGGCGAGTTGCTACATACGGGTGGGTCGAGCACCCAAGAAGGGACCCGTAAGCGTCTGATAAATCCTTAATCTTTCTACATTTAATATATTATTGAAGGTTAATTTACTGCATTTGAATTGTGGTAAATACCATGTTTTTATGACTTTATTGTACCTATCTGTACAGTCGAGAGGTTAAGTTGCCCTCCGACCCAGGGAGAGTTTGTTTCAAGAAATTTACACCCAAAAGGGTGAGCAGTGAAGGGAGACTGGAGAGGTCTAGGTAGATCATCGCTCTGAGGCCATTTAAGCTTGAATTTAGACATATTTCTACTTAATTTTAATTACCTTTTTCATTTATGTCATAATTATTACTTTCAATGTGTTTTTATCTTTCTTTCCTTTGTAGCATGAGTTTATAGACCTTTGGGAGCAGGCACGACCCAGTACCAGACCCAAGTGGCTAAGGCTAGGCCTGATGCTGATATCCCTCCTCCTCTAAACGAGGAGGATGTTTGGGCCCAGTAGTTGGTGGCCCTTACAAAGGTCGCACCCTGATAGTAGATCCCTATCCTTCATCACTAGGTCTACTACCAGGATGATGCCCTGAGGGAACATATGCATGCCCTCAACCAGGAGCTATAGCAGCAAGCATATCTTATCCAATAGTAGCAAAAACAACAGGCAGCAAGGCCAGCAGTAATGGAGCAAGAGCTCAGGGATATTTGACAGCTTAAGTTATCCATGGAGCAGGAGTAACAGGAGAAGGCCAAGAAAGAAAATATTAAATTAACGAGGATGCAGAAGAAGATCACTGCTGATGTGATGAGCACCGTCAGGGACATACAGGCTTCAAGATCCTCCGGCTCTGGCAAGAATAAGCTCCCCCATATGCTACTTCCCCTCCCCCCCCCCCCCCCAAAATTTTTTAGGGCTCCTCACCGTCTGATAGCACAAACAACTTTGATGGGTCCAATGATGACAATGCCACCAATGCCAATGATAACGAGTAGTTTAAGTTTTTATCTAGCTTTTTTTTTATTTCATTTTGGATTGTTTTACATTTATCGCACTTTGTATTTATTTCATTCTAATACTTTGTTTATTTATTTATTTTACTATTATTATTTTATTATTTTCTTAATTAATATCAATTTAATTGATAATTGAATTATTATATAAATAAAAATGAATAAATATTAAACAATCCACAGTTTTTTTAGATAAGCTACACATGGCAATGTAATCAATCATAAGAAAAAAAGTATTAAAACATTACCAACAGGCCCACTCATTGGAAATAAATTGTATTTTCAAATTGAATAATTTAAAATAAATACCAACCTATCAATAAAAATTAATAAAAAATTATTTTAATTTTAAAAAATCCGTCAATAATAGTATTCAACTAACAATCTCAATAACGCTTCTAATGTAATTGTACCGATTGGTTTTATTTATTTATTTTTGATTGGTAAACTTGTCGAAAATTACCGACCAGTATGCGTAACCATCGGTAATATTCTATCGATGGCCCGTAACCATTGGTAGACCTGTCGGTATAAATCGAAACCTTCAATTTCCCTCTCGTTTCTTGTAGTCTTTTGGTGAGAAGGGATGAAAATGTGTAAAATGGATGTTTTATTTTTTAGTAAATATTAAAATATAGTTATTAATTAATCTGAAACTATTTTTAATGATAAAATGTTTTAATTTTAATCCTTAGATTAAATTTTAACGGTTAAAACTCAGTCATCATCACGGTGACAAACAGTTCCATCCTCATGTAAGAAAGCGCCATCTTTCGATCAAAACAAAACATTACTAGTGTTGTCGCTATAAGTGCAGCATCCTAATCCTTTGGTGGTGTGTCATTCAGATATCAGTTCTGAGGCTCCTCGGAAGTCCAAACAACATGCTCTCGTACATAAATCCAAAACAGTACAATTGTGGCTTTCGGCTTTTGTTTCAACCACAATTTGGAGGTGTTGGAGGATATGCGTTGCCATAATCATCAGGAGCCTCTAGAATTCATTGAAATCGCGTTATAAAAAATAAGAATTCATTAAAATTACAGAAGTGCAAAATTATAAAAATTTCCGACCATCTATTTGATTACATACACTTTATAAATTGTTATGTTTGTCGCTTAACAATTTAGAGAACTGCTATAGGTCGCCGATGTTGTTGAACAATTCGCTTCAAACATGCAAACTACTCAACTTAGGCTATGTTTTCTTTAAGAAATTACCTGCTGGAAGCATTGAGAAGCTCATCAACGATCCTCTACTATCGCACTACAAAAAAAGTGTCAATTAAACACGCTAAGAAAACAATTAACGACGTTTATAAAGCGTGGCTAAATGAAATTCAACTCCTATGAGTGACATGGCTGTTACGTGCGTGGGGAAGTGTCTCGTTTAGCAAGGTCTCCAGTTCCATTTAGCCACATTTCTTGAACGTGGTTAGTTCCCATTAAATAACTACATAACGGTCTATCCACAGTTTACAAATGTGGCTAATTTCACTTGCTTTGGGGAAAAAAAAAATACAAAAAGCGGTTAATTAGCCTACAAATGAAGGAAAATTTAAAAGCTAGGGAACTGCACACAAGTCATTGGGAAATTTAACTATTCAGATCATAAACATGATCAATTACACATTGGAAAAATTGAAAAAATTTAAATCCTAGCTAGTACACTCAACTTACAATAAAGGCAAAAAAGAACAAGGAGATTGAAAAATATTGCAGTAAGATAAAAAGATTTATGGTACTAAACAATTTTTTTCAGGCACAAGAGCCACCATCGCGATTATGATTGGTCATCAGTTAATTCATAAAACTCTGTACTTCAAATTTCCATCGCATTAAGCAACATTCTTAAAGTAATAAATTAACAATGCTTCAAATGGACAAAAACTACGAGCATACCTCAACAAGCACAGCTCTAGGAACCTTTTGGTAGGTTAGGGAAAGGACATAAATAGCATAGCCTCGGATTGCCTGATCAAATCCTGCTAAAAACAAAATTGCATAAATGAGCCTTGACTTCTAAGTTTCATTGCTCTCATGCTGACATATATCTAGTTAAAGTGATAATTAAAATGGACTAGAGGGAGTATAATATAATTAATAGCTTCAACTATACGATGACTTTTTAATGCTTCATCCCAGAACTGCTGAAATCTTCCTGTCTGAAGAAGATAAATGGTTTGATATCTAATTTCAAACAAGTGCTTGAGCCTTGAGTAAGTAAAGCTAATGCATACCTCCAGATAGCGTGACAAAACAATCAGTGTCTTGAACTGCTCCTCCATTTGCCAAATATCATAATAAATAAAAATTAGAAACCAAAATAAATGCCAGTGTGTAATAAGACAGAACATAACTCATCATTGATTCGGCGGGGTAAATTCAAATTCAGATACAAGATTCCTAGAAGCGAGGATGGGATGAAAACTGGTGAGCTCAGCTAATAAATCATCAGTGCCAGCTCTTCTTCTTGTCCTTGGAGAACATCTTAACAGCCACTCACAGATTCTCTTTTGATCATTTTAAAAGCACATAACAAAATAAAAACAATGCTCTAGTAATCATAACTAAAAAACAATCATGTGCATTTCAACCAGTATCATGTCCATTCAAAGGGACTATTTACTCTATATTAATTTCTAGGAATGTAGATGTCATGCAACAAGGAATTGAATCGTGAATGTAACATTTGCTAACTCCTCTATATTCATAAAAGTATGCTTTTCAAGTACTATACATAAAAAAAAGTTCAAAAATAGAGCTACTAAAAATGTTATAAAGCATCATCTTCATCTGCAGAGAAACTTCCATTGCTCAGCTCAACATCATCATTAGCACTTGCAACCTGAAATCGAAACCTTCAATTTCCCGCTCGTTTCTTGTAGTGTTTAGGTGAGAAGGGATGAAAATGAGTAAAATGAATAAGATATTAATTAATGTGGAACTATTTTTAATGATAAAATGTTTTAATTTTAATCCTTAGATTAAATTTTAACGGTTAAAACTCAGTCATCATCACGGTGACAAACAGTTCCATCCTCATGTAAGAAAGCGCTATCTTTCGATCAAAACAAAAAATCGCTAGTGTTGTCGCTATAAGTGCAGCATCCTAATCCTTTGGTGGTGTGTCGTTCAAATATTAGTTTTGTATATTGTTATCTAGTCATTTGACCCGTGCGATACACGGGGAGATAATAAAAAATAACTTGCGAATTATTATAGAAAATAAATGATAATTTATTTAAATATATCTTATAGAAAATTGAGTATATAAATTTATCTTAAAAGTAAGTTAATAGTTAAATAATTAAATAAGAGGATAAAATATAAATTAGACATTTTATTTTATATTTTATTTTGAATATTATGTTTATAAGGTTGAAAAAATCTCGGTAAATGACCTATAACTTACAATAAAGAGTCTATGTTATGAAAATTTTGCGTATTTTGAAAGATAAAATTGTTGAATAAAGAAAGAGAATAAATGGATAATTTTACTATATCATGAGCTATTTATAGATATGACAATGAGTATCTATAAGAAATAGGACATGTCCCACTCCTCCTATCTCCGTTTAGAATTTTACCTCTCATCCTTATCCCCATCCTTTTATGGGTCCTCATTTTCCATCTGCCGTGGAGATTTTGAATCCCCAAAAGAGAAAAACATTAAAAATATTTTACAATTTGAAACACAAATGTCCATAATAATAAATATTATTAATGCAATATGATCCAAATTAAAATTAAAAATGCATACGTAATACAAATATAATAAAAATAATTAAAAAAATAAATGTGTATTATCCATATCCCTATTCTGTTTAACAAAGGGAAACTTAGTCCCCATTGATTGTCCTTGTGAAGACAAAATATATCCCAACTCCTTTTTTCCATTGTGAATAATTCTTGGTTGTACCTACTCTCAATTTTTTTTATCATCTCTAGCCGTTTATATCTTTTTAGTAAATTAAAATATTTAATTTATAAAAATATAAAAATATATTTTTTAATTCATAAAAATAACGAATAAATTTAATTTATATGATTTCAATTACACATCATTTCCTTGTACATCCTTTTAATAAATTAAAATATCAATTTTAAAATATATGTTATAATTAATGTGTAATGATTAGTAAAAAATCATATGTAATTCTAATTTATATAATATCAATTATTAGAGTAGTACATCAATTATAATATTATTTTCAATAAAAAAATTAATATAGTTATTTAATTTTTTAAAATTAATAAATATTTAGTATCATTATCATAGAAGTGTTAATTGCAAAATTGGTTTTTTTAAATATTTTAGTGTTGGAAAATTGAAGGTATTATTTTAAAAAAAAATTAGTATGAAAAAAATTATAGAATTGATAGATTCAAATGTTTAAGCTGTAAAAACTTAAATAGGATATAGTGATATAAGTATATAGATAATTTTTTTTATTCTGATTTTCAAATGTTCTAAATTTGAAGTTAAATTTTTTTTCCTAATCACATCCTCATTTAAAATTTTGCCTCCATTCTCATTTACATCCCTGTCATGGGTTCCATTCCTTATTCCATGTAGATATTTGAATCCTTATCGATATTTATGGGTTCATTAAAAAATCAAAAAGGAAAAATTTTAAAAATACATCATTTTCAAAGAAGTGTAAATTGTGGAATTAATTTTTTAAATATTTTAGTGTTGAAAAATTGAAGGTATTGATTTTTTTTTAAATATTTTAGTGTTGAAAAATTGAAGATATTTTTTTCAAAAAAATTAGTATGAAATAAGTATGGAATTGATATATTGGAATGTTCAAGCTTAAAAAACTTAACTTTTAATTATGATTTTCAAAAGTTCTAGATTTGAGGTTAGAGAATTTTTCTTTAATCTCGTCCTCATTTAGAATTTTGCTTCCATTCTCATTCACATCCCCATCACAAGTCCCTATTTCTCATTCCACGTGGAAGACTTTTTATTTGATGAGTATAAAATATTAGTATTATATCAATTATTGTCATATTTGATTAAGAATATATTAATATATTAGTACTATAATGAGTCTTAAATATTTGATTAACTATAAATTTGGTAGAAATTAAATTTTGAATTATAATCCTATCAAAATCAATTAATTAGAAATTTGTTAAAAATCTGATCCATCCATTTTTTTAATTAGAAAAAAATGCTAATTTTAAAGCTTATTTATTTTGGAAATAATACTTCCTTTATAATTTTTTGTATCACCTTCATAATGTGAGACTATTAATTATTTTAATTTAATTGTAGATCATAATTATATTGACATGGGTTCTCTCTTAGTGCAAATTATAATCTTTAATAATTGTAATATTTGATTATTTAATGATTGTAATATTTAATTTGATTTCATATAAAAATAATTAATAAGTAAATTATAAATTAAGCTTAAACAAATCTTTAGACATAAAGATTGAGAAAGGTGGGGCCTGAATCACTATATGAATGACACATGAAGCCTAAATCATTGTATGAATGACACGTATAATAATTTCCATGAAATGACTCTGAAATATTAATATAGTAGATATTAGTACTAATTTATCATCAATGATTGATATAATTGATATCTAATAATTAATTACGATTATTGTTATTGATATTTGTCAATTAAATCAAATGAATATAATTGATATCTCATAATAATTATGAAATTTTATTTTATTTTTTATATTTAAATATGAGCTTTTTGATGTTTTGAGCTTTCTAGTAGCGGTTTGATGCTTGAAATCAAGTTGGTATTGATGTTTTGTAATCTTAAAATCAGTATTATTGAAAGCAATACCAAAATGACACATTTGATACGCCTCATCTTCTTCTAGCTTAATGAAAAATTTAAAAATCAATGTCTTTTTTTTATTGGGGCATGAATCTTTCCTCCTTTCAAAAAAGAAAAAAAAAAGTGATATAGATTAATCAGTACATACATATAATAGAAATGAACAAAAAAATGTGATACTTACATATTCATCAACCAAAACTATTTTAATATGGAAGCTTCGAATTTCTAAAGTTAAGAATTTGTCACTACCAAATAATTCTAACATGAAGACACCATGACACACCATGACTCTTTTACGGATCATCTATGCAACATGGTACCAGTATATTACAATAACCATGAAGACTTGAAAACAAATAACACTAAGACATTAAAAATGATTAATAAGAATGTGAAGATTAAAATTAAAATATAAAGATAAAAATAGAAAAACTAACACAAATATTGATTTCCAATTAATATTATTATTTCCCAATAGCGTAAAATTTACGATTGATAATTTGAGCAATTACTGTTTGATAGCATAGGTATGTCTATGATTGATTTCCAATTTTTAATTATGATTGTCATATTTTATATTTTAGTACTCAAAAAGCAAGAGTTGATGTCCAAGCAATACGTATTGCCACAACACCAACCCCTCAACCTGCATGGCACCTTGTTTTGCCTGCAATATGTCTTAACAACATGTCCATAAACTTCCTCATAATGAGAAGGCGGTTATTGTCAACCAAATCTTAGTCATAACATAGGGATCACAGCCTAGCAGGGCTCTCCATTAAGCAAATCACTTGAAAATAATGGGCACAATATTTTCAGAGAAGTAGAAATCAGCTTAATGCATAGTGGATTCAAGGCAATAGAAGTTTTTTTTTTTTTTTTATAAATGAGAACAATAATTAAAAATTCTAGAGTACACCTTAGAAGATGATAAAAGCATCCCAATTTAGGGGTAAAATATTCTAAAAAAAAAGAAGCATAAAGAAAAACTATCAAATTAATTAAAAAATGAAGAACTTGAGCTAGACCTCCTCTGCCACTATTTTCGAAACCACCTTGTTGACACTATTTACTGAATGAAGACACAATAAAAATAGGAAGTAGTATAGATAGTGAAGGAAACGACAATGATAGGATGTATTGAATCTGAGAAATGAAATCTATATACTATGATTATTTACAAACTGATATATATACAACAGAGTGAGTGTGTACCATAAGCTTAATGGTACAGCATGTATACAATGAAATCCCGAAAACTATCTAGATAACTAGTAACTGATTCTGTTAAATAAAAAACACGTGATACAACTTTGATCAATAATTACTGAGTGTGATACTCCCCCTCAAGGTGGGTTGTAGAGATTTTGACAGCCCAACTTGGATATGTCTTGAAGAAACCGGTTGAGCGGTAGCGGTTTGGTCATGATGTCAGCGAGTTGATGCTTGCTTGGGACAGAAATGAGTTTGAGCCAACCTTGTTGGACGTATTGACGTACGAAGTGGCAATCAATGTCAATGTGCTTGGTACGTTCATGGAACGTGGGGTTAGACGCAATGTGTATGGCAGCAAGATTATCACAGAAAAGTTTAACAGTGGGAACAATGATGTCGAAGTCCTTGAGGAGTTGAGTTACCCATACCAGTTCACTCGAGGCACTCGCCATGGCCCTGTATTCCGCTTCAGCGGACGAACGAGAAACAGTTGCTTGTTTCTTGGACTTCCAGGAGATCAAGGCTTCACCAAGGAAGATGCAAAATCCTGAAGTTGACTTGCGGGAGTCGAGACAGCTGCCCCAATCTGCATCAACGTATGCAGAGACGGAGTAGGAAGTGTGAGAAGGAAAAAAAATTCCTTGACCCACTGTGTGTTTAATGAAACGTAGCAAATGATGAGCTGCATTGAGGTGGGAGGAGCATGGTTGGGAGACATATTGGCTAAGTTTGTTAACTGTGAAGGCTATGTCTGGCCGAGAAAGGGTTAAGTATGATAGACGTCCAAGGAGGTGACGATAAGCAAAGACATCAGTGAGTAATTCTCCATCATCTTTTGTTAACCTGGCATTGGGTTCCATCGGAACAGATGCAGGTTTGCATGCTAAAAAGCCAGTTTCATCAAGAAGGGAAAGAGCATACTTTCGCTGAGAGAGGTAGATTCCTCGACTCGAGCGTGTGATCTCCAAACCAAGGAAGTACTTCATGTCACCTAGATCCTTTAGTTTGAAAACAGATTGGAGCATGTGTTTTACTCGGGTAAGGGCAGAAATATCAGCTCCAGCTAGTATGATGTCATCTACGTAGACAAGGAGCATAACTCGAGAAGTGCCAGAGCCGTGGTGGAATAGTGAGTAGTCATTCATTGACTGAGTAAAACCATTAGCTAGTAAAGTAGAGGAGAACTTGGTGAACCATTGCCGAGATGCTTGCTTAAGCCCATAGATTGATTTGTTTAAGCGACAGGTCAAGTTCTCCCCCTTTCCCATGCGGTGGGTGGAAGAAAAGCTAGGAGGAATTTGCATATACACCTCTTCGAACAATTCACCATTCAAAAAGGCGTTGTTCACATCAAGTTGAATTAAATGCCATCTGTTGGCTGCTGCCAATGCTAACAACACGCGAACGGAAGTGAGTTTAGCAACTGGGGAGAAGGTTTCTAAATAGTCAATGCCAGCTTGTTGTGTAAATCCCTGAGCTACCAAGCGTGACTTATAACGAGCAACAGTCCCATCAGAATTGTGCTTGATTTTATAAATCCATCTGCAACCGATTTGTTGCTTGCCAGGAGGGAGGGGAACGATGGACCAGGTATTATTGTTGGTCATTGCTTGTAGCTCTTCAGCCATGGCTTGGCACCATTCGGGGTATTTTACTGCTTGATGGTAATAGTGTGGTTCAACAGAAGCAGTGACATTGTTCACAAATGTTTTATAAGAAGGGGAGAGGCGATGATATGACAGGCAGGATGAGATAGGGTATGGTGTGTCCAAGGATGAGTTGCAAATGAAATCTTGCAAGTAAGCAGGTGGTTTAGATGGTCTGGTAGATTTTCTAATGGGAGGTTGTTGTAAGGTGAGGGAATTCTGAAGTTGGGAATGAGGAGGGTCAGTTGGTGGGGGTGAGTTATTTGTTGGATCAGGTATGTTGGTGATTGGAGTATTGGTGGCAAGGGGCAATACGGGAGTGGATGTGGATTGAGTAGATAAAAAGGAAGGAAGGTTAGGGGAGTGGTTGGCAAAAGGAAAGATTGATTCGTGGAAGACAACATCACGAGAGATTTGGAAGGAATGTGTACGTAGATTGTACACTCGATACCCTTTATAGCCAGCGGGATAGCCTAAAAACACACAAGGTTCAGCACGTGGTGTGAATTTGTGTCTTGTTGATAAAAGGGTGGAGGTAAAGCAAAGGCAGCCAAACACTCGCATGCTGTTATAATCAGGGGTTTTGCCATATAATAGCTGGTATGGAGTTTGGTGTTTTAAGATGGGGGATGGGACACGGTTAATAATGAAAGCAGCAGTGGCAACACATTCTCCCCAAAATCGCAGGGGAACATGTGACTGGAAGAATAATGCACGGGCTACATTCAACAAGTGCTGGTGTTTGCACTCTACCACTGAATTTTGTTGGGGCCTTTCTACGCATGAATACTGATGCTCAATGCCATGTGAAGCTAAGAATGCTTGGAGTTTTAATTCAAGAGCATTATCACTTCTCAGGCATTTGACAACTACCCCGAATTGTGTGGAAACCCATGTGAAAAATTGTTGCAGAATAGTGGGAGCTTGTGACTTTGTATGCATGAGGTGTATCCATGTGTAGCATGTGTGATCATCCACAATGGTGAGGAAGTACCTATGGCCATCCAGAGTTTCCTCATGGAACGGTCCCCAAACATCACAGTGAACCAAATCAAAAGCATTATCAGATATACGATTGAAAGAAGCAAATGATAAACGCCTTTGTTTGGCCAAAGGGCATACAGAACATGTATGTGTTTTAGCAAATTTCTTGTGATCAAGCTGTAAGACAGAGTGTAAAGTGTGTAACCTAGGAAAGGAGGTATGTCCGAGTCTACAATGCCATATATCAGCAGTGACTTTATTATTGTGTGCGTGTGCAACTAAAGCTTGAGAGCTAATTTTGGAAATATTGTTTACATCATGTGAAGTAGTATGTGAGGTAACACAATTGGTAAAGTTTGGACAAAATGTAGCAGCATTGAGAACATATAAGCCATCTAAGGGCTCAGCCTTGCCAATCGTCTTCGAGCTGAGGGGGTCCTGAATATAGAATATGAAAGGTGTGAATTTCAAGTGGAGTGATGAGAATTTTAAAAGAGCACTTACTGAAAGGAGATTGTATTTGAAGCTAGGTACATAAAAGACATTATGTAAAATTAATGAAGGTGTAAGTGCAATTGTGCCAATGAGTGTTACAGGGACAGCTATTTTATTCGGCAAATGAACACACAAATTTGATACTGGAGTGATTGATGAGAATTGAGATTTGTCATATGTAATGTGGCAACTAGCTCCAGAATCAATGATCCAATCAGATGGATTTAGAGAAGTAATGGAGGGGACAGAAAGGACAATACCGTGTTCAACTTGCACAGGGTGGTGAGTAGACTCCGAAGGTAGTGGAGGTGGAGGAGTCTTGTGCAAGTGAGTGGCAAGTACAGCCATGAGTTGTTGGAATCGCTCAGCAGCTACCAAGCCTGGATCTAAAGGAGGTAAGGCTGGATCAGTTCCACCATAGGTCTGGTTAACAACATTTGTGGATGATCTGGTGTTCTTCTTATAACCAGGAGGATAACCGTGGAGTTTGAAACACTTTTCCACAGTATGACCAGTGATTCCACAGTGAGTACAAATTGGTCTTTCTCTCTTGTGAGTTTTTGGTTTTGAGTTGAAAGCTTTAGCATTGAAAACTAGTGGAGGTGCAGAAGTCGATTCACAACTTGAACTATCATGAGTTTGAATAGCTTTCTGCCTTTCTTCTTGAGTAACAAGAGAGAATACCTTGTTAATTGAGGGAAGGGGATCCATCATAAGGATCTGAGCACGAACTTGAGTGAAGCTATCGTTTAAGCCCATAAGGAATTGCATTACTTGCTCAGAATGCAGCTGATCTAAAAATGGACGAATTCCACCACATGTACAATCAGATATGATACGATACTCACTCAGTTCTTCCCAAAGTGACCTCAATTTCGTGAAGTAAGCGCTAACAGATAGAGCGCCTTGACGGAGAGTAACTATCTCCTTCTGGATCTGAAATAGACGAGCTGCATTACGCTGATGGAAGCGCTCTTTCAGATCTAGCCAGATTTCACTAGCAAAGTGGTATGAAACTACAGTAGGAATGATTTCTTTGGAAATGGCATTGAGGAGCCAAGAAATCACAATGTTGTTGTTGCGAAGCCAATGTTGATAGGTCACAGCATCAGCGACAGGATCAGGTGCTGGAAGAGTTCCATCAACGAAGCAAAACTTGTTCTTGACGCAGAGTGCGATCTTCATCGCGCGACTCCAAGATCCATAGTTCTCACCTGTGAGAGGTTGAGAAACAAGCACTAAACCAGGACTATCAGAGTGGTGAATGAAGAACGGACTTGCTACATCATCAACGGACGCCATGAAAGCAGCCATGAATGGTGAAGGTGGAAGAAGATGATAGAGAAAATTTGTTTTGGCGCGAAAAGTTGTTAGAGAAATAGAAGAGAGAGAGCGCGGAAGTGAGTATTTTCTACTGATACCATATTGAATCTGAGAAATGAAATTTATATACTATGATTATTTACAAACTGATATATATACAACAGAGTGAGTGTGTACCATAAGCTTAATGGTACAGCATGTATACAATGAAATCCCGAAAACTATCTAGACAACTAGTAACTGATTCTGTTAAATAAAAAACACGTGATACAACTTTGATCAATAATTACTGAGTGTGATAGGATGAACTATTTGTTATATAGGCATCTAAAATAAAAGAATGTGGAAAAAATTACAATTGAGAGCAAACAAATTTCAATTAATACAACATAATTCTCTGATCAATAATAATTAACAATAATAAAATTGTAGTGCGATAATAGGTAACTATTTGAATTTCAAATATACTACTGTTTCCATATATATAATGGGCATTGCTTGTAACTATTATTCAACACACACACATAAAATTTAAATTTAATTTGACGATGATTAATTTATTAATTGTCATTGCTTGATCTTTTTATGTGTAGATTGATTATATTTATTAATTATGATAACATTATGTCATAATAAAATGATTTGATTAAATATTATAATAAATTGACTTAAATGTGCATAAATGATATATGTACAATATATATATATATATATATATATATATAGGATACGAATGTTTAGATTTTTTTTCATAAAAAATTTTCACGTATCAAATTATTGTTGAAAGAAAATTTCCTATGTGGCAAAGTTTTCCCTATAATAGATTTTTAATTGTATTATAATTATTATATGATATGATTATAGGATATGAATATGCTAAATTGTGAATATTAAATTAAAATTCAAAATATGAAAGTAACATTGATTTCACTTAATTTGAAATTTAAAATTTGATTTGGAATTGAAAATTTACACTTTTTTAATTTTTTTCTAAATATTCTGTAATAAGGTTTTAAAATAATCTTTTGAAAAAATAAATTTTAAGAAAATGACACTAACAGAGTATTTTTTTTTTTTGTCATTGCCTCTTAAATATGATTTAATCAATTTTTTATTCATAAAAAACTTAAAAATTTACTTATTTATCATTGATGATGATATAATTAATATCTAATAATTAATTATGTTTTTTGTCCATATATCTAAAATTGATTTTTGCACGTAAAAGTTTAAATTACATACCAAAACTAATTGAAATTAATTTATGCACACAAAAAATTGAAAAAGATCCTTATTTATGATTGGCGATCTATATAATTGACATCTAATAATTGATTATAACACTATTATGATTGACATTTGTTTATAAAGTCTGATGAATATGATTGATATATTATAATAATTAAGAAAATTTATTTATTTTTTATTTTTAAATATATATTTAATGTATATTCATTTTGATTCAAGCACTTTGTCAATTAATTACGATATCATATTGAGTGTATCCTTTGTCTTGGATCCTTTTTATTTTCTTTCTTTTTTTTTTTATATTTCGAGTGGATTCTTTAATCCATTTATCCTTTTTTCATTTATCCTGACTGTTCATATGTTAATCTTTGTCATTTTGAATTCACCATTTAAATGGTCATTTGCCATCATATTTATATCAAATGTATTATAGCTAGTCCTTTAAACATGTTTTAATGATATACTGAAAATGTTTATATCATTATAATAGGAAAATGAAATTCACATATGTTTCATTCTTATCATCCTCTACACTTTTTTTTACCTCGTCCTTTACATATGTTTAAAACAAATTTTTGAATTCAAAATTTAAAATTCATTCTTTAATAATTGTAGTGCAATTATACCATTATATGTTGATAATAGTAAAATTGCACTACAATCTTCAATGATATTATAATGATATATAATAATTACAATTATTTTTTAAAATTATTAATTATTCAAGTTTTAAAATTTGTGGGTCCTAAATTAATCATCGCAACGTAATTTTACTATTAAATACTAATAATCTTCAATGATATTATAATGATATATAATAATTATGATAATGATTTTTTTAAAAAATATTAATTATTAATTATAAAAATTTTGAAAACTGTGGGCCTTAAATTACTCTAAAAGTGACACATGGAAAAGTTTCCTCCAAATGAGTCTTAAATATTAGTATTATAGATTACGCATTTAGCCCCGCTCACAGAGGAGTGGTTTGAAAACCGCGGCATTTCACCGCATTTTTGGAAGTGTCGCCATAGCATTTGGCATTAACGAACCGCAAGGAACTAATAAAATGAATGTTATTTTATGGAGATTCTTGCCTCAATACAGTTTTAACTTCTAATAACTCAAATTTAGGCCCGATCACAATTAAAAAAAAAAAAAAGTTTCACTAACTCTAATCAAGATATAATCATTTTATTATGAGTCCCACTTGTGATTGTATTTAAAAGTAAGTTGTTAAACTAATGGGTATATAAGAAATTTCCGCGTTTTTTAGTTGATTCACGTGTTCTAAGCTATTTTGTCTTCTAATACCTTTTATCAAAGGGGAATTTGTAGTAGGTTGGTAGGAGTTAGTGATGGAGAATGACCCAGAACTTTTTCGCATCCAGAATATATAATTACAGGATGTTGAAATGAGTCGATGTTAGCGGTATAGGATGGCGACGACACAAGTGAAGTCCGCTTCATCTTCAAAAAATAATGCATGTTTAAATTATGTGCCATTTCATCTTGCCTTATGGTTATAGGGAAGAAGTATCTTAAGAAAATATATGGTTGGGATTTTTAGAATCGCATCTTAATAATTATTCGAGAACTCTTTAGAGGACTCAAATCATTACCAGTATCAATTGTCATAAAATTTTAAAAAATAAAATATATCATAAAATCATATAAAAATTTCAGTGAGAAAATATTGTTTCCAAGGCATGTCAACTACAAGTTTCTCTTAAATGCTTGGAGTGGACATTATTTTGAGAATAAAATATACTCAAGCTTAAACTTGTTTGATCTTCTCTATACTGTTGACATAACACCCAAAGAGAAAGGAAAGAGACCGCATAAAATAAGATAAAATTAAAATACACAATCTTTGAAATGCTTTTATGTGTTTGGTCGGATAAATTTGAAACGTTAAGCATCTAGTTATATTCAGTATTAAGCAACAAAACTTTGCGGCAAAATTTTTTTGTTTTTTGTCGAAGTAGTAAAATGTTCTTTTTTTTTTTCGATAGATTCAAAAGACATTCCAGCCAAAAAAGAGTGGAGGGATACAAAGCGAAGTACAGGTGCCATATGGCTCCTAATACAAAAGTGCATCCCATATACCCCATAATAAACACAAGCCCAAATACGCAGCAGCAAACAGAAATAATCACACCTACTGGAGCCGTCCGTAATAACGCAACGAGTCCCTAGCAGCAAATTGTTTTGCTTCCGTTTCCCATGGTTGAGCGTGCTCAGCCATACCAGATTCCATTGTAAGGCATACTCATGGTTCAAGCTTAAGCCTTATCCAAATATACCTGATGGGGTGTTCATGACTCGGCCTAACCCACTAACTCCACTTGAACCGAAGTTTATTGTTGGGTTCAAGACCTTGAATGTGACCCAGCACACTTTTTGAGCCATGCTCGAGTCATGCTTTCGCACGGGTTGGTTTAACCAAGCCGAAGTCAATCAATTATTTTATAGTTGTACTTGTTATAATAACCAGCAATAAATTATAAGATATTATATTTTAAATAATATATTTTAGATAATTTAATATTATTTTTATAGTCATATGGTTTGTTTTAAGATATGTATTGCAAAATCCCTTAAATTTTGTTTTACTTGTAAAATTTATAACTTTATTATATATAACGTCTAAATCTTTTAAGTTGTTTTAAAGTTGGATAAACTTGGTTTGGCTCAATTATTAATCAGGTTATCATTGGATCAAATTTGGTTACGTAGCCTTTTGTACAACCCTACCTAACACTAAAAGTTGCTTTAAAATTCTAATCATGTACAAATATTTGTTTCAACTTCTGAGAAAATATACTTTATGGGTGGCCTTTAGCTTGGTCCTTCACATGTTTGGGAATTTCCAATGATCCACCGTTTATAAGCGTTAGATGATATTTTAACAGCTTGGATTTAATGATCTAATAATTATATAAAATAATAACTGTGAAAATAAAAAAAAATTATTTTCTAAAAGGGTAAAGCTACATGAACCGAAGTGAATTGGCTGATCAAGGATTCCCGACACAAGTGGCATCGTTCCAGTTTGGATCCACAACTCGTTTAAACAAAATTAACTTTTGATAGGTAAAAACAAAATTAACTAATTAACAATTTGAAACAAGTGTGCAATAGTTATTGCCGTGAAGACTTGTTAGTCACGTCGGGTCAATGTTCGGGCTGTACAGCATTTTCATTCCTAAAATACCCATCTACCCCTTCGGCAAATTGACTTTCCCCACTTCTCTCCTCCCATGCCGTCGCTCTGCTTATTACCAGATGCAGTATTGTACACCACGACGACCTTCAGATTGTGGACTAGGCTGCCGCCTTCTTTCTCCGTTGTAAGAACATCGTCGGCAAGCTGGCGTGGACTCCAACAAGCCGCGAATCCATGCTCTGCCTTGACGATGATGCTCGTGAGTCGATTTTATCCTTGAACATTGACAAGGCAAGCATTTTTTGGCCCCATGGTTGAGTCAGTGATGCTCCGATTAATGTCACCAAGGGTATTTACTTTAAAATCAATTATAACTAAATTAATTCTACAAATGTGGACCCAAACACGCTAGACATCAATTTTACAAGTGTATGGAGGGGTCGACTTGTCTATTTTTTTAACTGTATGAAATTATATGGAGTGATCAATTTATTCTTTTTGTTGAAATATAATGGATCAGTTTAAGGTTTTCAAAATCTAAGGGTCTAACTTATTTTCCAATACATTTCTGATGAACTAATTTGGGTATTTAGTCAAATATTTAATTATTCTGACTATGTAGCATTGCTTATGCTTTATATGATAAATTACTTGATTGATTATTTCATCCCTTACTTTGCTTAATTTGAGCAAGAGGGAGGGCATGCTGGCTCGGCTACGAAGCAACATAGTGTCACAAAACAATATACCAGTGATGAACTTTACAAACAAATAGCCAGTGCTTGGAAGGATGCTAACAAGGAATGCCTTAATCCCACTGATCTACCAAAGCCTCGCTGATGTGATTCCTTAACTTGTCATGAGTTATGGATGTTCTTTACAAAGACAGAGATTGCTACACTCACTCCCAAGGATCAACAAAGAAGAATATTGAAGGTCTCTTATTGAATCCATCACTACCAGAAAAATGCATGTTTCTGACAGATTTTACTAGAGGATTTTTTCCATTGTTAATACTGGCAGATTTACAGTGAAATAGAAAGAGATAACTAAAAAAACATTTGGAAAACTATTACTGGCAAATTTTTCCATTGGTAATCCACCGATAATATTCGCACTATCAGTAATCCATCGATAAATTATCAATAACTATTTTTTAAAAAAAATGGTCATTATTGGCAGACTTTTCCGCCAATATTTAAATTTTCAAAAAATCGCACTTGACTATTCAAGTTATTGGTCGATTTTAATTCGCTGGTAATATTACTAGCGGATTTTATTCCCTTTACTAGTAGATTTTTTTGCCAATATTCGAAATTTTCTATTATCGCGCCTATTGTTGACTTTACTAGCATATTTTATGTTGGAAAAATCCCCTAGTAATAGGCCATTTTTTTATTTTTTTTAATCTGTCGTTAATTCAAATGATTTTTTTAAAATAGAAATTGTAATATTACCAACAAATTTGTTGTCAGTAATAGTTAAGTGAAAGTGAAACACTGCATTTTTTACTTACGTTGCCATAGAAAATCAACCATAATCATTAAAAATCTGCTGATAATTGTTTTAAATATCTAAGCACTCACCATCCTCTCGCATTACGGAGGGAAAAATCTGCTGATAAGACCCAAAATATCCAGCAGTAATGATTTACCACTGACAAATTTTAATGAATTTTTCAGACTGTTTTCAATGGATTTTTTTTTTTAGTAAAATCTGTCGATAATTCCCTCAAAAACAGTTACTGATTGAAAAAGTCCATTGGTAATGGTGTCTGGTGGGGTTATTACCATCTGTCAAAACCTGCTAGCAACATGAAAAATCCACTAGTAGCAGCTGTTTTCTAGTAGTGCATGTCCAATATGAAAATAAGGGTTTTGTGACCAGAATTATAGTGTAATAGTGTGAATGTCTTAGAGTGATGAATTGTATCATTTTATTTTATTTTTTTAGTTGCAATATATTTTGATGGATAGGTCAAACAATCAACTAATTTTACAAAATAATATCATTCACGTAAAATCTTGGTTGCCTCATTATATTATAGCGTGGAGGTTTTCTTTACTTTTTGAATTTTGAATAAATGTGCAAACAAAATTTCTTACGTGGCTGTATGTAATCCCATTTGTAGAGGGAAAAGCTACTACGTTGCTTGATTTTTAATTTTGTATGCATATATGCATGGTGGATTGGAATCTATAATCTATAATTTATAATACTAATACTCTAGACTCATACTGAGGAAAGCTTTCTTGGTGTTGTTTATAGGATAATTTAGGGCTTACAATTTTCATAACTTCAATATATAATTATTTTTTAAAAAAATCATAATTATAATTATTATATATCATTTAAGATTATCAATATTTAATGAAATATCTCTTTTATCATTTGAATAATAAATATGATGATCTATCTATATGTCACCAAACCCTTCCTTTTTTTTAATCATTTTTTTAATTATCAAAGATAGGTATTTGAATAAATATTATCATATTTTGTTTACATATTCTTAAACGGCACTTTATCAACTTAATGTTCTATATCTTGAATTGATTTATTATGCATATAAGATTATTAAAAATAAATAAAAATAAAGGAGACAATAGTATGTGCCAGCATAAAGACCCCAAAACAAACAAAATATCAAGACACAAATATAGAAGAAAAAAACTAAGAGACTCAAAATAATCTTAATTATTAATTATTTTTAAAAAAATCATATTAATATCTCTCTCTATCATCAACACAACCTAAATACTCTATATGAAATACTATAGCATATATTGTAAACAGAATTTGAAATAAGGCTAAATAAATTATTATAATTAAAATAATTTAACTTTAAAATGATAACAACGAAGATAAAGGAAATATCAATTGAATGTATTATTATAGTATTAAAATATTATGATTATAATATTAATAATAAATAATTAGATAAACGAAACAGCAGTTATAAAAAAGTTATTATAATAAATTTTTTGAAATTGTATCACACTTATCATTTTCCCATAATTTATATTGTTTAAAAAATTATATTTACGTCTTAAATAAAGCATACTCTTTTATGGAAAATAAGGGGTATATTTAACATTTCATATAATATGAATGCAATTAATTACAAAAATTTCAATTTCAAATTGAAAATCATATTCAATTAGTGCATATCTTTTCACAACTACTTATACACCTTGCGTCTTTTTTTCATAATTTTTTTGAACTTTATTTACTTCTAAAATAGAAAGCATATTTCAAAATTCTTATAATTAATCTATAATCTATAATCTAAAATATTAATATTTCAGACTCCTATAAGAAAAACTTTTACGGTCGCTTCTAGAGCGATTTAGGGCATGCAATTTTTATTTGGAATTGAATCATCAATATATATTCATTAGACTTAATTGATAAATATCAATAATATCAATTAGAATTAATTATTAATTATGAGATATCAATTATAAATAATAATCTCAATCTGATTTCACAACCCAATTTCAAAACACATTATCATATATTGCAATATTGCTTTGCAAATCTATGAAATTTATGAAATAGTATTTTTTTTTATCTAATATATTTCAAATTGTTTTTTTATGATTATATTATTTGGCTTATTTATCAAAAAATTATTTGTATTAATATATAGTCATGGATTCTTTCAAATGTGTTATAGTTCTATACGGAACGTTAATTTATATATTACCAATGAATGCATAATTCAAAATTAACTCATGATATTTATTCAATCAATATGTAATTATCAATTTGTAATTAATGTAATCTATAACAATGATGTCAATCATAAATAATAGATGGATATTTTAAAATTATAGATTTTATTTGAAAACATGCTTATCAAGATAAACAAATTACAATCTTTTGGAATTAATTCAATACTGATTTAAATAATTTAGTTTACCTTTTGAAATATATTTTTACTTTTAAAAATATAAAATATTTACTATGCTATATTTATTTTTACTTAAATTCAGAGAGTTTTCTTTATTTAATTAATGCTTGAGTATTTTTTATAAACTCACATATACTCTTTTATCATTTAATTTTAATATCAAATTTTCAAGTGTGAAAGTTATTCGCTTATTTTAAATGGGATTTGTAAGATTTTTTAGGGTTTTCAATATGGTTTATGTAACGCCCCGATTTTCTTTTAGTCATATTTATTTGTTAATTAGGATTAATTGAATTTAATTAGAGATTTATTTCTTCAATTAATTTGATAATGAATAATTAGATATTTATCTCTTAACAGTTTGATTGCATATTTATATTAGTTGTTTTGTTGAATTATTTTAAAGTTAAGGGTTAGAGTTTTTTAAAAAACTTAGAACTTCCCTTCCATATAAAATTTCAAATTCCCTCTAAAAAGTTTAAAATTTCAAGAGACCATATATCATGTAAATTATTTGAATTCATAGTAGAAGAAAATATTATGTATTTGTTGTCTTACATTTATTTTGATTATTTCATAAGATTAAAAGAAAATTACACTAGTATCCCCTAAGTCCCACTTAATATCTATACTACCCTTAATGAAACAAAATAAAAATGCAACCCTAACCTTTTTTTTTTACACACAACATGACCTTCCCTCCATTCACCCTCACTTCACATTTCTTCATCTTCTTCCTCTCACTCTCACCTCCAATCACTACCACTATCGCCATGAATCTCTAACCCCCTTTCTTCCCCAACACCTCCCTAATAGCCAAACACTAAACCTTAACCTCATTGGGAAAGAAAAGCCCAGTTTTCCCCCCTATACAGGTACTGGCCGCGAGCTCCTTTGGGCCAAGGGTGGAGATTTTTGGTCCTCCTCAAGCTACTCCATTTCTTTGACATTTCCAAGTTGGTAAGGGGTTGTTGTGAAAAGCCTTTCATCCTTGTATGTTATTGAGCCCTAAACTAATGTTTTTTTGCTGCGATATTTATGCTGAAAACTAGTTTAAAAAATGATGTGCTAATGGTAGGATTTATTGTGCTAACCTCTCGATTTCGTCATGGTTTGGAACCTTGGGATTTGGGGTTTTTGCCAAAAATGAATTTTTCTTTTACTGAAATTATTGATCGAACATGATTGCGTTGATGGTTGAATTCCCTGTTTTGATGTGGGTTGCTATAAAATAAAAAAGTTCTGGTGCTGTTCTAAGTCTAGATAATGCTTCGTTTAGTGTCTCATGTTAATTAGTTTATTCTCCAAGTGTTGAGTACAATATGCTAAGTTTAGAGAACATGATATTTAATATGTTAAGGCTAGATATATAGATTACTTCACGTGAAGTTAAAATGGAATGTTGATACCATTCCATTTGATATGGACATGTTGAGCTATAAAGGAAAAATTTTCATTTGATACACTGTATCATTTAATAGCTACAAATTGGCTTTGGGTGCATTCTTTACGCATGTCCCTTGCTGTTTGATCTAGTCATTACATTTTAAATAAGTCATCTCTATATACATTAAATTTTGGTTGCTAGAAGTTCATACCTTGAGCCATTCTTTCATACCCTCTGTTTGTATTTTTGTGTTACTGCTGCAGATTCTGGTTTGGAGGGGATAAAAAGAGTGAAAACATGAGAGTTTGATGTTGGTTGTGATAGTTTTCTGTTGCTGAAATTTTCTGGTTTCAAGGAGGGCCAAAAAGAGTGAACAGAGTTTGATGCTGGTTTTGTAGTTTTCTGTTACAGTTTGGGGGCTGTTTTTAATGCAGAAAAAATGATGTTTGAGGGTGAGAATTGGGTATTCAAGTATAGGAACTTAATTGCGAGTTGTGGTTCAATAGGCATATGCTTGAGGATTGTATCTTTTCATGTTATTTGAAGAATTAAGTGCTGTAAATTTTTACAGCAACTATAGTTCAAGTGCTTGGTGATGATTTGGGGTTCTAGATGATGAGTCTGATTAGTCTTGAGTGCTCTAACTATTGGGAGTTTAAATGAGTTCTTTTGGTTATAAAATGTTTAATGAAATCAAGTTGTTTGCTGAAAATTTTCCAGCATGTGTGTTCTTCCCATAAAGTGGCAATGCGAAATTTATTTCTTGCACCATTGACTTGTGTTTTGTGCACAATTGTTGGGGTGTAATGAGCATGCATTTGGACTGAGAATTTGGCGTCTTGAACTACTTTATTTGAATTGAAAGATAAAACTTCTGGTTCAAGATTGGACATGTTAATCTAAATGTGACATTATCTTGACGTTATGAGCTTGGAATATTTATGTGTGGATGGTATTAGAAATGTTATTGTTGGTTCTGTCACTGGAATATGTGATTAGATGAATGTTAGCTAGGTCCGATTATTTTCTGACAATTGATTTAGGCACATCTATGTTATCATTGAGTGACTTTCCATTTGAAATGTTAAATATGATGGAAGTTTATACTTTGTCATTAAAATACATAAAGTGGTACATTTATGTCTCCTAACAACCTACGAGCCCTTTTCATCATTTTGGAGCATAAGATACGAGGAAGTTATGTTTACAGTATGAATGAAGTTTTTCCCCTCTATCCCTATTTAAATCTAGCAACAACTAGTTAGGTTGAGCTCATCCTAGACGATAGGTGATTCGGAGTTTAGGTGATAGTTAAATCGCCAGGAACGATGATGCGGTTGATTAAGGTGACATGAGAGAGGGTGATATATTGAAGGAATTAAAGTTACTAAACAAAAGTGCTAGAGCAAGTGTTATGTTTTGATTCTTTTACTCTTTCATTCAAGTTCTCTCTATGTGATTTATATGCCAATAATGCCATGCTCTCTAGATTATTATTTGTTAATCAAGAATTTTTAAAAGAGTTAAAAATATGCGTCACTTTAAGATATTTATTTGTGAACTAATTAAAATAAACTAAAGTATGTTCACTTATTTTGTAACTAAACCAAAGTAATTGGAGACGAAAATGATGACATCAGAACTGTTTTTATTTAATTACTGGGATTCCTTTGGATTCTCACCCCTTTTCTTTTTCCGTATCGTCTTCAGATGAGCCAGCGAACTAGAATGTTGTAGTCCCTTGAGTTCTTAACATTCATGCTTAGAGACTTTATTATTATTATTATCTCTTGCATATTTTATATTTGTGTCTTGAGCTTGTAGACTATGAATCCTCATTTATTTTTCTTCATTTTGAGATTTCTATGCCTTATGGATGACTATGTAACCCCCTAGTACTCATTTCTATGTGCTCGGGTCAGATAAAAATTTATACCAAGGAATTATGCCCAAATTTCATAAGCTTTCCAATATTAGACATAAGTGTTGTTAAAAATTATAATGAAAATTCGGCATGGTAACGACATAAATACCATGCCTCTTGTAAGACGGAAAATCATAAACAGAATAACCAGTCATTCATAGCTCAACCTATTGTTCAAAGTACAACAATCCAGCATCTCACGTATCATCATTATAAGGCACACAATGCTACTCAATCCATAACATAAAGTAAAATAACTCGAAGATTTCGAAATGTCAAATGAGATAAAATGATACAGCACAATCTCCAAGTAAAGCAAAAGCAACAATACTCCAGCAGCTAAGTCTCTGCGTCAGGATCTACCTGCTCATCTAGAGATGATGTGGAAAAAGGGAAAAGAAGTGAGAAATCAATTGAAATCTGAGTAGGGGCATATACAAATATCGTGACATCATAACCACCTCTATTCTACCATAGTTTTATTTGAAATCATTAGTATACAATCATAAAGTTCAATTTTAGGATTTTGAAATCATTCTTTACCAAGGTAGAGGTGTCTTTTAGCATGGTCTTGACATGAAATGTACATGCATGATAAAAAAAAAAAAAATAGGCTTATTCATTAAATATCACAATATGTGTATGATCTTTCTTTCCTCACGTTTAATCTTGGCTTAGATATTTTAAAAGCTATGAGCTCATACTTAACCGGTCGTCACCAGTTCCTTAATGCAAACCGATATTGAAACCCTCATGTGCACTATGAAGAAAGGCAACGCCCAATCATCACTGGTCCCCAAAACGACTCAGTGTCGAAACCTTCTTTGTCAACATAACTCAACCCTTAATCTTTATGTCTTAATTCTGATTCCTTATGCATTTAATCTTTTTGGATTCTCATATTCCAACATCATGTAAAAGTCTCATAATTTCTCTTATTAAAATCTTGAATACATACTTGACTTAACACCTTCCATTTATAAAGCTTATTCATATAATCAACCATGATCAATGCTCAGAATGAATGCACATGCAATTGGTCCAACCAACAGTATCCAAAATCAATAGTCAATAGTCACATTTTAGTCAAGTATGACATTTAAGTACAATAAATTGTCGTCATTCATCAATAGATAATCACGGGTCATTCATTCATATAGCATCACAAGTAACACCACAGGGAAAAGTATATTCACGGCGGTTATTTTTACCTTTAGCGGCTGGTTTAACCATCACCAAATGCCACCCATGGCGGTTCCAAAATTGCTGCCATATCAACCATTGCCAACCCATATTGTGGTGGTCAGAGCCAACCGCTAGAATAACCGCCGCTAAAGGCCTTGTGCTCCTAACTGCCGCAAAATATCAAGTGAAATATGAAAATGTTAAACATTGCGACGGTTTGTGTCCACCGCTAAAAATCAAATTATAAATATGCCGAAAATTTTTGCGGCGGTTCCTTAATAATTTGAATAATATAACAGTGGTTAAGAACCACCACAAATTAGGAAAATGAATATTTTCTTTTATAATTGCGACGGTTTAAATCGCCGCTAATGACTAATGTAACATTTCTTTCTCACAATAGCTTTATTTCTATTACAAATAATTTCAAATGTCCACAAAATTTCAAACATAAAGCAAATATTAAAATTACAATTACTCATAATATAATAGAATGTGTCTCAAAATAGATAATATATCATAATATCTTATGCCTAAAACATTTAAACTTCTTACAAAATCATAAAACAAAATAAGCAAGAATTTGTAATCTTGCAACATCACAAAAAGTGAAGTTCCATAATTCTAAGATACATGAGCATAGACAATCAAGAATATGTTAATTGTTGGATGGTCTCTCATTTGCTTAGTCATGGCTAGCAGAAGTGAAGGGTATTGCTGGCCTTGGTTATTCTAAGTCGATATTGGAGAGAAAATAACACAACATAATCTTGTAAAATGAGAAACTGAAAAAACTAAAAAGAACACGTAAAATGACTAAAACCAAAAATAAGAAAGATAAGTTGGCCTCTTAATTGTGGAATATTACAATTTCTATTTATGACAAGACCAAACAATAATATATTGTGATTTTTTATGTAGCTAAGAAAAGTATGTAGACATGTTATCACTGTGAGTAACAGATCACAATGGAAAAGTACATTTAGGATTTGTTGACAAGGTAATGTTCCTTGTCAAAGTATGTTCTAGTTCATTTATATATTACACTTTCCTTACCTCATTTTGCATTTCCTGCCTATTTCAAACCAAAGTAGCATTTAGAAAATGTTGGAAAAGTACTTTGTTTTTTTCATATTTAACATTTCCCTGAAATGGCTATAGCAAAATAGACGAAGCAAGAGTCCTCAAACTCTCTCAAATGTACAAAATGAATTCACACCTACCTATTCCTACTTTCTCTCCTTTTTTTCCACCTAACTAACTAACTATACAGCTGTCACACCCTACCATCATGTCCTAACTGCCTCTTCCTTATCTCATATACTCTCCCATACATTGTGTCTCCACTAGTATCACTCAAGTTTATTTGGACAACTTTTTCGGTAGTTTAGATTGTTAGTGCCTCTCCTTCCTATGAAATTACTACACAATTGTTATAATTGTACGCTAAAAATAGAGTAAATAGTATTTTTCAAAAGAAATCAATGTAAAATAGTTAGATTAAGAGGTTTTAGTTAAGTACACATTACTTTGATAATGGATACTCATGTAGTAGACAATTGGTTTGGCTTATAAGCATCTTGAGTCCATGCATGATTAATGAATATCACACAAGGATACAGAATCACAGAGGTGTGAGAAATATATTATTAGTGCAAGTGGGGATATATGTAATCAAAACTTACAATGACAAATCGGTGAGTTATGGACTTATGGCTATCTCCTATATATTTTCCACATCTTGTGACATCATATTTTGTCACATGGCAATTCCATGAAGATCCATGTTTATAATAAAATATAGAGATAAGGATACTGATAGGCTTCTATTTTCATGCATGATAATAATATACTTAGCAAGATAATGTTCACATATATAATTGAGAAAAAAATATTCATAGGATGTAAAGTATGACCAGTAGCAACAAAAAAGAAAAAGAAAAAGAAAATTGATAACAATAATGTTATTCTGACCTAAAAATTGATAAAATGTTATTTTGATAATTTCAACCATAAGAAATCAATTCTCTATAGAAGTTTTCAGACAGATTCATCCTTAAGGTGCCTTCCATATACACCTCAGAAGGATACATGCTTAGAAGGTCCTTATCTTTTTCAATGTTTTAGGTAGGTTACAATTTTTAAAACTATGGCAGAATATTCAAGAGCAAGGAAACTTAATTGAGAGGCTATCTAAAAATCCAATAGTTCCAAGACCATATTAAAGACAGGTCCATCTAGTTTCAAAAGCAGTTAAAGTATGAGGAAATCCAAAATGGGGTTGTTTCAAGATCTTTTAGTAAACAGGTAATTTAATCAAATAAAATCAATCTTATCCATCTTTAACATGCTATAAATAATCTCAAAATTGAATCAAATCACAACAAATGAAACTCTTGAATCTCAAAAACTAAAAAAGAAAGCACAAGCAAAGAGAACCTAATCGTGACTAAAATACTAGTTCGATCACCTTAGCCAAATATATCTACAGCCTACATATGTTAGAATTGACAATAATAATGATCCTGATAGTGGACTAGTAATATACACAAGTAAACAAGGTGATATGTAACCACTTCAGCAAAACCAAAAGGAAAAAATCAAAGCATATGTGTGACAAGCATGTTCTCAAAGAAGATAGTATACCATGTAGTTATAACTAATTCAAGTATAAGTTCATATCATAGGGTAAATAGATTTAGCTACCTTGTTCTCTCCAATGGTAGGAAAATCAGATGGCACTGCACCACCCAAGTAGTGTGTGATAAAGTAGCTCAATTGGGCTTGAAGCACTTAAACTACTGCTTTATTCTCTCTTAATTATGCTTCCATTTGTTGAATTTTAGCAGAATCTGAACCATGATTGCATGAAAATGTCCCTCCACAATGGCTCATTGCAGAATTGAACACTTGGGTTGGACAGACCTTGAATCCCATACCTTGAAGATGACCAGGGTGCTCCTTCCTAAATAACTTACTATAGACATCATCATGTGAAGAATGTTGGGAAGAAGCCCCTTGCCTCTCAAGGATAGCCAATTGTTCCTATATATATGAATTGATCATTGTTAGTATTTGTGCACAATACATTAGAATTGATAACTTTACAATATAAACTAGAAAAAAAAATATAAAAGATGACATTTTTTACACTTTTTTCTCTAGCCTCATCATTAACATAAGATCCACCCTTCTCTTTGTGGCTAATCGGGTACATCTGACTCTTAATGTAGGTCTGCTTATCTATAACTTCCTATAATATTTTGTACATGTCCAAATCAATTTTGTATTGAAAATAAGATAACGATCACTCAATTTTAATTACATACTAGCTCATGTTGTTTCCTAGCCATTGACTTAGACCTGAGGGTATGAGGAACCATTTTTTTTTTTTGTCGGTTGTCGGTATTTTGATCACATATCGCTTATAGCATTACAAGAAAGAGAACATGTTGACAATAGGCAAAATAAGTGCTACTAAGCATTTTAACATATATTCAATTACTAGAGTTTTATCCTTCATTCTATAGTATATAAAAGATGCCTACTGGTCTGTTAGAGACCAAGCATCTCATAGGGGGTTAACAATGTATAAAAGAGAGAGGGCTAGGGGTAGTTTAGACAAACCAATGGGGAAAATGAATGTACAGCCCAACAACCTTGCTGAGTCAGCAGGTGTAGGCGTGAGTGGTGTGGTGGGGAAGTGCATTGGTGATGGTATATCAGCTGAGGTGAGGGATAGTTGGAAGGCAGGCAAGGATTAGGACTTGGGTTTGGAGCGACTCAGCTACTTAGTGCTGAGAACCTTTTCTCTCTCAATTTGCACACTGTTAGTCTGGTTTCTCTTCTTCCCAAGCTAGAGTCTCATTGATTCTAGTCTAGGAGTGTGAATAATACACATACCTCTATACTTTCTATCATTTCTGTTGCTGTTACTATCAATGGCATCAGAGCTCCTTTCCGGGGAGCTGTGTGAGCCGACCACAGACGCTGCGATAGTAGCTAGATTGGAGGACTTGAAGAAGAAGTTGGATGGCGTGATGCACCTTTTGAGGGAAAACAATCGGGACAGTTGGACGAGACGATCTCCATCAGCACGGCGAGAAGTGCTTCCAAAGGTTGTGGAGGACCAAAGGAGTGGGGGTTCGAGGAGGCGTGAAGGTGCGCAACACTCATAGCACTCTCCCCTTTGCAGAGAGTGGTATGATTCCCGATCTCGATACCGAGAGTCGTACCACTCCCCCCGTTCACAAGATGGTTCTTCGTGTCATTGGGATGTAAGCTCGTGGGGAAGTCGACCTCCTGATTTGCCTAGGGATATTAAAAAGCACCACAATGATCATCGACATAGCCAGCACTATGTGTGGCGCAATGAACGACACCATGAACGACGAGAGGAGCCGTAAGCACGAAGTCAGGGCTTGAAGTGGGAATCAAATGGGGATGAAAGTTGAAGGCATAGCAGAGGGGGAGAGCAAGAAAGATGACGGCGAGAGTACTATACTCGCAATGGAAAGGAGACAATGCGACCTCAAATTCAAAGGGAAAAGGAGAGAGCCGCGCCAAAGGCGGTGTCGGAGAAGGAAGTTGGCGAGCATACTCATGCCAGTGGCTGCATGAAACTTGATCATGCACTGCCAAACTCAAGGCCTTGTGCGACGGGCGGCGAACCACCTCCGGAGGAGATCGAAGCTGAAATGCAGAAAAAATCATACGGCATCGAGGTTGGCATCAAACCGATGAAGCAAAAGGAAGGAGAGCTCACAGTTGCGAAAGAGCGTCGGTCGTCGAGAAGGCTGCCGGGCAAACCACCTCCGGTGGCTAACCAAACGGACGTGTGGAAGAGGAAAGTAGAAACACCATCTTCGTTCCTTGGAAGCTTCGTGAATGTGTTGGGAACGGAGGTAAAGGCAGAGCCTGGAGCAACAAAGATTTTGGGTCGCTTCCTTGATCCAGTGGGCCCGACCCAAATTCTAATGGAGGCTAATGAGAATTCTAGTGAAGGGTATTTTGGGGCACAGCTATTCGGCCAGGCCCATCATTATGGAGAGAAGAAAGGCAAGCTTGATGGAGGACGGTCAATTTTAACAATTCAGGTTTTAGAATTGTTGGGCCAAGCCCAAAATGAGGGTGACAGCTTACAGTTCTTCACAAAGGGGGCTAGAGAGACATGGCTGAGTTTTTGTCTTAACTCATTGAGCCCAGCCCAATTCTATGAAGAAGATCTAGGGAGACCCACATTAGAGTCTAAATTGGGTGTTAAAAAAGGAACCTACAATACAAGCCCCAAGGGGTATGAGCCACACCAACAGCCAAGTTCTGACAAGCACATGGTATCATTTATTGAGGATGATGCTCTAGCATTTCGTTGTCCTATGTATGATGATGATGGTTACAACAATGTAGAAGCTTCAAGGGCTGGCTACTATCAATTAGAACAAATTGAGTTTTATGCCTTCAATGGCAAGAATAGGAGACAAATTCCCATAAACATACAGCATACAGGTATTGCTAAAGAAACCATTCCTATTTTCTTATCTCTGAGGGGTGAGGGTGTTTTTATACTTGTTGATCGAGCTAGAAAGGTGATGTCCTCCAAAATTACCCCACCTCCTCATTTCCAAATTTGCATTGCTCAATGTTTCAAGAATTTTCTTCGCATCCCTCAGCCTATGGGTCTTTCTCTAGAGTTCAATTTTAAGAGATATGAGCCCAACATTGAATTTCCAGTATTTCCAACTATTATCAGTCATGGACAGAGAGTGACTTGGGCCCTAAACGGAGTTCATGACTCTTGGGCATTCAATTCAAGAGGATTTAAGGTTGCCTGTCAGGGTTAGCTAAACTTCTTTTTCACCAACCCTGATGATCTAGAAGGTTATGATGAACACTTTGAGGCTGAATTGATACACTCTGCTGGTGTTATCCACTTAAGAATTAGAAGTCTGAGACCAAGTTTTTTTGTTGTTGATAGGCTCTCAACAATATGTACAGTTCCATTTCTGTTAGTTGGTGATTTGTGGGCTACTCTAGTAAGCAGTAACCAAATTGTGGACACTGGTTTCATACAAAAGCTTGGGCTAGCTGGAATTACAGTTTGGGGGGAGATGGGTGATGATACTGTTGACTTCATTCTTCTTAGGGCCCATATGATTAGGGTGCGCATTGGAGTTAGGATGCATGGCTATGATCTTGAAAAGACACCTTGTGTTGAGCTTAAAGAATTCATGAAAAAGCACACTCCCATGTTAATGGAAGAATTCAATGGGGTCTCTTTCCCACACTTTACTACTCACAGTGAATTGGTGAAATAGCAGCAAAAGGTAGTTCCTACTGCTACTGTGTTTGACAAGGACAAAAATGCAGCCACCAATACTTCTAATGCTTCATTGATAATTGTCCAAAGCATTTTGACTGTGAGACTTATCTATCCTTGGGACCCAGGTGTTATCTTAATTTTTATAAGGCTGAATGATGATGTTGAAACAAAATTCATGAAGAAGTTTCTGCAAGTGATGGCTACTGAAATAGTTATAACCCTTGGGTCCAAGCCTACAATAGTTACTGCTACTCAACTAAGAAGAAATTTCAGGTTTACGTGGGATGCAAGAGGAATTCTGACTTTTGTGGTTGCAAATAGGTGCACTAATCAAGATTTAAGTGGCGGTTATGGCAAGTGTTCTGCAAGTGCTACTGCTCTGCTTTTTCCTTGGGGCCATTTTGCAATTGTGGCATTGGGAATTGCAGTTAATCAAGGCATGCTATCTCTTTAGTTGTTCTCCCTGCTCCATGTAGATTCATGGGACCTAAAAGGACTGCACTAGTCTACGAGCAAACTCACCTTCTTTTGCTTTCGGATTTGGGACCCTGGAGGAATGTTTCTTTTGGGACTTGGTTTTGTCATTCTAACCATCACTTTAAGTATTTGCTGCACTAGTATAAGTCTTTTCCACATTGTACAAGACTCTTATCTAGAACTTCACCTTGAGGACAAGGTGATAGTTCAAGGGGAGGGTATTATTAGAGACCAAGCATCTCATAGGGGGTTAACAATGTATAAAAGAGAGAGGGCTAGGGGTAGTTTAGACAAACCAATGGGGAAAATGAATGTACAGCCCAACAACCTTGCTGAGTCAGCAGGTGTAGGCGTGAGTGGTGTGGTGGGGAAATTCTGTTAGCTGATGGTATATCAGCTGAGGTGAGGGATAGTTGGAAGGCAGGCAAGGATTAGGACTTGGGTTTGGAGTGACTCAGCTGCTTAGTGCTGAAAACCTTTTCTCTCTCAATTTGCACACTGTTAGTCTGGTTTATCTTCTTCCCTAAGCTAGAGTCTTGCTGATTCTAGTCTAGGAGTGTGAATAATACGCATACCTCTATACTTTCTATCATTTCTGTTGCTGTTACTATCATGGTCCAACAGGATTTCTTCTGGATATGACTAAAGGTTTTGGCTCCTACTCTTGTCAAAATCATAGTACTTGTTGAACAATTTGAGCCGATTATCTTTCCATTTCTTGCCAAGGTTTTTAAGTATGTACTCCTTATGCTTCCCATAATTAACATCAAATTTTTTCTTCAAAGAAAGAAAGAAAGAAAAAAAGGAGCAAATGTTAATAATACCAAGCAGTAAATGCAAAATGAATTTATTAAAGACTAAAGACAAACCCCAAATATACCTAAGAGCATTAAAATTGAACTGATCCATATAGGGCACCTTCATCCCCAGTCCCCACACTCTAGAGAAGGGAATTTGGTGTCCACAGTCCTGCACTTATCATCTAAATTGCTCTACTTCCATCATATATAGCTTCTAAGTTATGTTATTCTTACACTAAGCAAAATTTCAGCTGAAAAATACAAGCCATATGTTGTATAATGAAATCAATATTAAAAAAGACAAAAAGAATTACATTTAAAAAGGCAACCTCAAATCTTTATAACTATACAACTTTTCTTCAAAAAGAAAAAGAAAAAAAAATAAAAAAAAAACACTTAAATGTTGAAAGTTTTTTATATACTTTAACAATATATTGTAACAAATGAAAACTGAGACTTAGCCTCTTCCTGAGGTAGCTTGGATTCTACAAATCTCAGCCATGTGAAACAACTCAAGGCAGTGATTAAGAAAGCAAAAGAAGTAGTGGATTGCATGCTTAAAAACCAATTTCTAACAATTGAACTCAAGATTCACATCAATTTTGTTCCCATTTAAAAGCTTAATCTTCTACTCTTTACATAGCCAAACTACACTATCATTAACACTACAGCCAAATTAGGGGAAAATATGGTAGAATCTCAATTGCAAAAGACAATATAGCTGTCTATGTCAAAATCAAACACTAAGAATGATGGTGCATAATGCAAACGAACCCAAATAAGCACATATACCACCGTAATAACATTAACATTTTGACTCCACTCAAACATAGTCATAACAAGCGAAAAAAAAGGGAAAGAAATCAGAGCTTATGAGGGAATAACATTAGAAGACAGTGTTGGATTCAATGGCGGGGATGATTTTCTAGTGGAGACAAGTGAATACCTCTATAGACTTCAAGGCATTTCAGGGAATTTCACCATCAAGGATAGATTGAATTGAATGATTCCATGAGTAGTGGCGCCCAGCATGAAACAGTGAAGAAGGGTCTCTTAAGCTTTCAAGAGAAAAGGAAAAAAAATGCATTAATTAAGGAGTTGAGATTCAACAAATAGAGAAAAATGCATTAGGCATTTCAGGTATGTGCAATTTGATTCAACAAATTAGATGCAATTTGAGAAGAAAACAGAGGAAAGAGAGACCTTCAGTGATTGATTTTGCTATTTCGCCACTGAGTCCCTCGACAATCTTGGCTCCCTCGTTTCCAATGACTAAGTCCTCTCTAACTTCGCCGCCTTGGGCTCCTTCATTTCCTGTGAGATTCCAAAGATAATGGAGGTTTCCTCCACAATGTTGACAACAGAGAGCAACGCGCACTACCGGTGTCGAGTTCTCAAGCTCAAGAATCAGATAAGAGGGTTTCAAGTTGTAACGGCGTGGGGTTTGAACTAGAGAACCAGTGCATTTCAGGTTGTCACGGTGTAGGGTTTGAGTCAATGGTGAAAAACCAGAGAATGGGATTTCAAGAACCACGAAGCTGGAGAGACTGGGATCTAACTCGATGCTCAAGAACTAGAGATTGTTGTTTAACTCACTGAGGGAATTTGGGATGTAAGACAGGGGAGTGAGCTAGGGAGAGTAGCGATTAAGAGATTGAGGTTTGCATGGGTTAGGTTTAACAGATTAGCGATTGGGGTTTCACAACAGAACCAAAATTTCACAACAGATTAGCGATTGAGGGAGATCAATATCACAGGGAAATGAAAGGAGTGAAGTGGGAGAAAGTAAGAGCTAGGCACCAAATTTCACTAAGATAAGGGAGGAAAACGGCGGTGGTTCATGGAACCGCAGGCAAATACCTTAAGTTATGGTCACCAACAACTCTTCCTGGGAACCGACGTGACAGGAGTTCCATGGAGCTCCTTATTTGTAGTAGTGTAATAAGTCTTTTTTTTTTTTATGACATGAGTAGCATGAAGAACATCCTTTTTCTTTTCTATTTTCCGAATGTTTGTGAAAAACCAAGATCACCTTCCCTTGGAGCATATATTTTAATAATTTATTTTCAAAAATCTTTTTTTTTTTGGGTCAAATTTTAAAAAATCTTTAAACTTCTAATTTTTGCTAAAGAGCTCTCCAATTTCATAAAATTTACAAAACAACCCCTAACTAAGTTTATTATCCAAAATAGATTTTTCATCCCAATTCCACTCAAACACAGTTCTGCCATTGAAATTTTTGTAATTTACACAAAACCCCAAACTTTTAAGAAATTACAATTTGACCTCTTAACTTTACTAAAATTATAAAATGACTCAAAAACTTATCTTTTTCCTTCTAGACACATACCTTACTGTTCCAAAACCTATTCTTATAGTTTTGCTGCTTAAATATTTGTTTTTTTTTACAAAAAACCCCCCCTAAACTTTCTAAAATTACATTTCAACCCCAATTTTTTTATATACAATTACAAAAATACTCAAATTAGATGTACCCACCCCATTTTTCGTGTAGATTCCAAATATGTGGTTAGTTTTAAAAATAAAATTTTCCTTGTGAGAGAACCTGCCTTGGTTGAACCTATATATCCCAAAATCCAAACTTTTGTAAAACTTTGAAACATAATATCATGTTGTCCAGAAATTTCAGTCTCAAAGAAAAATATGATTAAACTAATAAACATCTCAAAAATAGAGCAAAATCATTTTTTAGAGATAATTCAGTATGTCCATGAGACCCTATAAAGATTTCAAAGCATAAAAGATCTCTAGCTATATTAACAAAATTATATAATTTTAGAGGTCAAAAACCTCCTATTTTCAGTCAACAGTCAAAAAACCCAATTTGTTTACCCTATCAAATGAACCGAAGAAATTCTATACAATTTCATGGTTTGACTTCAAGATGTCCACAACATCCTGTAAAAATTTCAAGTCAAAAATTGATTATTTGATGTAGTAACAAAATTATACAAATTTAGTACTTCAGAAATTACTGTTTAAGCCAAAAATCTAATCTCCCCAATTCTTGAATTTTTAAAAATAGAAAAAAATCATCTAGACACCCTAAGAAAAAAAAAAACTGAAGATGACTCCATATGTTAGCTTCATCAAATAAAAATTTTAGCTCATAATATTTTCTCCATCAATGTGAATATAATCATATAAATTGACCTATTTGCTCAAATTCGAGAATTCCAGCAACACAACATACAACTTCTTTTGATCTTTCAAGCATAATCATTCATCAAAACTCAAGTCTCCTTAACAAAAGTCAGAGAACAGTTTAAGATGAATAAGTTTAAACATAAACCCTTACCAAAAGATGATTTTTATTGGAGATCAAGGCAACCACAAGCTCCTTGAAGTTTGATCTCCCAAGTAAGGAGGCAAAGGCTCTTTCTTTCCTTTTACCATGAATTTTTCTACTCCAGAATAGGTAGGAGGGGGATTTTTCTTGAAAAACTAATGGTGGATTTGTGTTTGTTGGGTGGAAGAGCTATGGGAAAGTGTATTTATTTGTTGGATTTGGTGGAGAATTGAAGAAGTTATGAGGTCGAAATGGTGGAGGAAGGTGATGGTGATGGAGGTTGAAGATAAGAAAGTTTGGTGGAGTGCTTTTTGAAAATGAAAATGTGATTGAGTGTGAGTAGGGTGGGTGGCAGCTGCGTACTAATGATGGGGAGTGAGTGATTGAGTTTTTTTATTTGTTTGCGGGGTGGTTGGATTAGGTTTAGGGGAATTTAAGGGATTAGGTAAAGAGGTGGGGATAGATTTGGTAGAAAGTGTGCTAAAAGACAAGAGTAGTAATTTGTGACATCATCATGATGTCTCCTTATCATTATGCCATCACACTTTTAACTAGTGGTAATTAGATAATTAATAACTCTTTAGAAATTTTTGAACAATTAACCGCTTATTTCCTTAATTACTTTGATTAGACTTAATTAGCACCGATTGGGATAAAATGATAATTTCATGTAAAAGTTCTCCATGACTCAACCAAACATAAATTATCCCCTCAAATTAACATATCGAATTCCCAAGTGATGATCGGCTCTGGTCGTCACTTAATCCTGCATTAAATTACATCAGGGGCATTTTGGTAATTTTTACATAGAACGAAAAGTTTGGGCGTTACAAACTATATTGAGACTGGGATTTATTTATGGTTTGCTCTTTATTAGGATATTAAGTTATGTTCATGTGGTTTGTATTAGGTGTGAATGTCCTTCATGGACCCATGCTCTCCTTTGATATATTAGTAGCTTATTTATGTTATGATATGATGGCATGTGTTGTTACGTGCTTATGATATCTATGATTTGCTCTGCTATGTGCTTGTTATTATGGAGGTGTTGTCTCGCTCATAGGTTGCGTTAGTTTTTAATTATACGTTGAGTTTACACAAAAAACAATTATTCTTTATTTTCCACTAAAAGTATTTTCGAATAACTAAACATACAAAATCTAATAATTGACCAATTATGATATATGCATAAGAGGTTAATAATGAGGGTGTTACAATTTAAATATAATATTCTTTTTGTTTTGTTATATTCAAATTACATTTAAATATGGTAATTAGCGGTTGAATACTTTAATTTTATATAATTGAATATCTGTGTAAAATATCTTTTTACATTAACAATGCATTAAAATTAAATTCTTGGAACAATATATTGTAAAAATTAATGATAATCTATGTTAGCTTAGGACAGGTCCATAAATTTAGAGAAGGGATGCCAAATTGATATTATTGAGCCAACCTTAAATTTGTGCTATCATTGATGTAGTAGTTGTATTAATTTAAAACTATTTTATTAATTAAAATCACATCAAATATTGTCATGGTCAACCAATTATAACTAAAAATTTAATAGCACAAATTAACACATAAATATGATCAAATTAGAATTTTAAACAATAACATTAATTACATATCATTTTATATTTCCATGTTAGATTTAATTAGTATAATATATAATTTACTAAAAATTATTATAATATATAAAATTTACCATATTATACTGTAGTGATATTGATCATAAAAATATAATAATACACGCTACACTAAATTAGTTTTGATATTTTAATAAAGTTTAATATCATAATTAACATATTTTCAAAGGATTTGATATAATCTATAATCTATCTATAATACTAATAATTAAGATTCATTACATAGATAGTTTTTTATGTATCATTCATAGAGAAAATTATGTCCCATTATTTTTATAATCTTAATATTTAAAGTAAGTTTTTAGATTTAATTTACCTTCTAATCGTTAATTTTTTTTCCAATTATACCTTCATATCTCTCTTCTTTAAAATTATTTAACAAAATAGTTCAATCAAAATAATTTAACAAATAACGAATGATATAAACAAAATGAACAATGAAAATGTGATAGCAACAAATACAAGAATTTTACACACAATTATAATATTTAAAATATAGAACATCATAATTTATAAATTATTAGCAACTAATATATTTGAATATGGATGATATTGTTAATGTTGAGTATCAACATATATTAAATCAATATTTTTTTTTATCGTTGTACTACATATAGAGCCTATTGTCACAAGGGGCATGTAAATTTCAAAGGGTAGAAAGCTAATCTAGAGATGCAACTTCATTGTCAAATATATCAAATATAATGGATTTAGAAAACAAAACTAAAAGCAACAATAAAGGTCCATTAATGTTTTACATGCTCAGATTATCTTGATTTCTCTTGTTAAAATAATTTAGTCATGTAGTCAATTTGTTCAAGTCATGAAAATATGTTGCAATAAGTTCATTCAAAATGATAAAATTCACTTTTGAGCTTCACAATAGCTGTGTTTGGCTTATTTATACTATTACACTAATAACTAACTAAGTGAATTGCTATTCTGGCAATTAACCAATACAATTCATGTCCTGAAGCCCTTATGTTCATATAGTCATATTAGACATGGATTTAGCAACAGAGCTTCAACTTCCTTCTTTGTTGATCCTTTAGAGTGAGTGTAGCCATCTTTGTCTGTGTAAAGAACATCCATAACGCGTGACAGGTTGAGGACTCTCATAATGAGAGGTTTTGGTACATCAATAGGATCAAGGCAATCCTCATTGATGTCTTTCCAAGCATTCGTTATTTGTCTGCGAAATTCATCAATGGTATGTTGTTTCGTAACACCATGTTGCTTCATGTAACACTCAACAGCAGAGGCAACATGCCCTCTCTCTTGTTCAAACTAACCAAAACAAAGGATGAAATTAATTTATCATATATATATATATATATATAGTAAACTTGTTAGAGTGTAAAATCATTTATACATCTCTACCCATCAGTTTAAACTTTTGGGAGACAAGGTTTTATAACATAATATCATAGCCTCAATAACCAAATGGTCAAGACTTCAATCAAACCATTCATGTTATTCTATCTATTAGCTTAAGCTTTTTGGAAGATATGTCTTTATGACAAAACCATCAATTCCTTACAAAATAAAAAAAAGATCAAATTTACATATAGAAAGATTGAAAGCATCAAATTGATCCTCGAATGATTTTTTGATTATAGAGTGACTTCAACTTATCTAAATAAACAATCTTAACATTTTGATGTTAAGGAATTATTATTATTTAACAACTAAGTTAATACTATGATGATCTTTGAAGTACTACAGTGAATTTCTTTTTAATAAAAAAATTATTATCCTAAATGATGAGAGTTTAATCTAAAATATAAAAAACAAAGTGAGAAATTGATTCATGTGATGATGGATTAGCTTATTGAACAAATCAAACAATAAAAAAAAAACCTCATTGGAAACAATGTCATCCATGAGTCTGGAGATAATTGTTGAAGCTTCTACAATTTTTGGGTTTTTGGATAGCCATTGGAAGGCCTTTTCCGTAACAAAACATCCCATCCAAATGAAGGATATGGCAGTAAGCATACGATAACCAGAAGTCACCAATGCAACACTCATGTACTCCTCTAGAGTTGGCGTATAATTGCAATTGAACCATTTGGCCTCAGTAAAGTAAGCTTGGGCCAATCTTTTCATCTGCCATGCACAACACAATAATTCACAAAAATCATAGCAATAAAAATAGTTAGATGAATTTTGAGTCATACACCATGTCTTAAACTTCCTAGCTAGTTCTTAGTTCATGTCCAAAAGAAGATTTTTTTTTTTTTTTGGGAAACATAAAGACATGTATATAGTTTTACTTCGTTTTTGGCATGGACTACACAAAATCCTTTTCCTTCCTTTGCTATCTCTTGTTCTATTTCTTTGTAAGCATCCAATAGTGCTTGGTAGCAATGCTTCATGTATTCTGGCAAAAAATCCATGCAGCTGATGTCCCACCTAAAATATGTATTAATTATGTATGCAAAAGGTCATCACACATGGCTAAAAAATTCCTGTCTTGATCTCTATTTGTAATTCAATTAGGAAATAAACAACAAAAATGAAAACATTTCATCCTTAATTTAAACATCAAACCTTGCAATTGCTTCAGTGAAAAGCTGCAGCTCCTCAAGTGTACCATAAACATCATATATATCATCAATTGCTGATAACAATGATATCACCTTTGTCATTATCCTTCTACCTTGAGAGTATTGTGGTTCAAAATATACTCCCAATATCCAAAAGTAACATTCCACTATCCTATTGCGAGCAAATGGCAATTTTTCTGCAAAATCCAAATCTTTCCACCACCTAATTCATTAAATACAACCAATTTCCATAAGACATGAACAATTTCTGTGTGTAAGAGAAATTAACACCTTCTAATTATTTTGTTAGCATGGTTGTTAATAAAAACTTACTTTGAAATACTACCAAGTTCCTTTTGATGTTGTTTCTGAAGCATATTAAAATCTAATTTGGCCAACAATAGTAGATTTTCATCATAAGAGGGCTCTTCCTCGTATGCAGAGATGTAATGCCTTGCCACAAGCCTAGGCAAGTTCTTGCGGAGTGGGCGCTTTAAGCTATTGTTAATTTTTGCAACAAGAGAGGGACTCAATTGGGTGGTCATTAACTCAAGGTGTGAGGAAGTGAAAGCAACTGCTTCATCTAATATGTCCTCACCATGAATCCTAAGATGTGGAGCTTCAAACAAGCTTAACATTCCCTCAACATCGGTAGTAAGTTTTTGGTTGAAGTTCCCTTCATCATCCTTGAACTTGTTAAACACATCTAGAATTCATTCACCAACCAAAGCACTTTAATTATTATGTCATGTCAATTCAAATCAACTTTATGTTTCAATTTAAGTTCATGTTCTTGCAAATATAAGTACTATATTTTCCAAAGACTTGTGATTAAAGATGATAAAAATAGGGAGTGTGGGACATACCAGGAGAAATATGATATCCTTGTTGCCTTAGTAACCTAAAGACTAGTGCAAGAGAATGAAGGTCTTCAACGAGAGTTATTATGCTATTATCAATATATTTATTGTAAATATGTTGCAACACTTCATCAATCTCACATTCAAAGTGATAAGACAATCCCAGACGTTGGATTGAATCAATTAAGTTACCAACTATCACAGGTTGTAGTGCCTTCTCATTTGCTGGGATTAGCATCTTTCTCACTTTTTCTTTCAGTGATATAATTTGTTGTTTCACATTTTCATCTACTTCCTGCAAAGTTAATCTTTTCTCATGTAAATGTGTTTTGTAAAGTTTTATGGAAAAGCTGAATAAAAAGGTCAAAGTCTTAAAGGATGCTTTAATTTAAACATGCATAAGATGTAACATTTTGGCTAGATACGTACAAAAAAAAGATGTGCACTTCAAAGTACATATAATTATGTCCATTGTATACACTGCCTATTTTTTTCCCTTTAAGAGACGTATGTTCAATTTCAATTAGTTAGTCATATCCACCAAAAAAAAAAAAAAATCCAATTACTTAATAGTTTGCATGGGTTAAGTTTGTGTATATATATATATAGATAGATAGATAATTGGCAAAATATTTTTTCCTTATCTTGATTTTCAATTTGATTTCTTACATTTTATTTTTTTGAATTTGATCGTTTATATTTCAAATCATTTCAAATTTGGTCCTAACTCATTTTTCTGTCCTATAATTGATGAAAAATGCTTAGGTGAGACATTCATGTCACATCCACATACTTGTCCCATCAACACTTAGTTTTGCCATATTAGCATTTTTCATCAGATAGGTAACTGAATGGTTGATTTGGTACCAACGGACCAAATTAAAATCAATTTAAAAGATAAGGGACCAAATTGGTAAAACAATTGATCAAGTATATAACAAATCAAGCTCAAATAATTTATAAATAACTGATCATGGATCTCTAGTCATAAATTCAAATCTTCCTATCGCAATTGTAATTAAACAAATAAAGAAAAATTATGCATATATTTGTGCATGACAAGCTCAATAGGATTAATTTACATTACCCCAGATTCTGAAACATATTGAATAAAATGATCTCCCCAGACACTAGGATGATAATTCGCCGAACGTCTATGGACGTTTGGGGAGGCATTAGCAGTTGGAGCAAATAGTGATGAAGTTGCTGAAACTGACATAGTTTTCTTTCCACGTTATCAAGGTTACTTTTTTTCTAGCTAAATGAAGTGTGCCGATCGACTTAGTTTCCAACTGTGTTGGATAACTATATAGCTCTCGTAAACAACTATTTTCAACTTAAGAAGTGAACTTTGATTGTGGAAGAGCTTAAAGTGTCTCACTATTTATAGTTGTTTCTAAAGCAAACAAGAATCACGTGTGGGATCAAATTTTTGTGAGATCACCAAAAAAAAATATGGACTCCGTGGTAGAAAAGTAAAGGGTATGTTTGGTGGGAGCGTTCTAACATGTGGGGGGTGAGGTTGTGCACCATGATGGTCCAGGTGCAATATTGTAGTTTTATATAGTTGTTAGGTATTTTTTAAATTTAGATAGAAAGGAGGTTATCAATCATATAGTTAGATTAAAAGTTGAAATAAAATTAGAGATTGAATTCTATGCGGTGGTTGGTAGTGTAAAACTTTTTTATACTGTTGAAAATCATGGATCTCAGTGTACATGTGTCATTACTTACTTTTATTTTTCAAAAGCATTATAATCAAGGTTAATCTATTATATAAAAGCGGGGCGATCTTGTCTATCTATACAATATTTACATCCATCCATGTTTATTTATTATTTTCTAATATCCATATATTTTTGTTTTTGGACAGAGAAAATGAATGAAAGTGATTAATTACTCCCTCTATTATTTATTTATAGTTGTGTGAGAAATTGTACCAATTTAGTATATTAAAATGTTAATGTATCTATCCATTGTGGCCATATATATTAATTTTTCAATGTACCAAATTGATGAGTCTCTCACCTTGACTATTAATAAGAAATTAAGGAAGTATGAATTTATGACACTAACTGGAAACTAATATTGGGATCAAATGTAATTTTATCATTTTTATTCTTTTCATATTGGGCTATTTTTGCAATTTCTATAAATTTATAAGCTTGTAATTCCCGGACCATCAAGGTCCCTGCACCATGTAAGAAAGAACCTAATCGACAATCTTATTCGCCTTGAGTTTCAACGTGGTATATCACATCATCATCATCGATGATCAACCTTGAACACACATTTTTCAAAAAAAAAATCTAGAAGAAAACTTTTTCTGTTGATTTCTTCTGTCATAAGTAAGGATAACAACTCCACCCAAAGAAAACAAAGCACTTGATAATATGGGCAACAACGATTATACTCGTAAGTCTTGAACCATGCATGTATGCATGTCTCTCTCTCGATATTCAACATCTATATGTTTTCGAGTAGGCTGAAAAAGTAATTTTAGTTGCCGTATGTTTTTTTTGCTTCCATCTAACAAAAATGCTTCGTGTCTAGTACTTAACCAGGCTTCTTGTCTTGTACTCAACTCAGCATTGAAATATCAAAATTGAGCCTAGTCCTCAACATTTGTTGAAGAATTGAATGCTACGTTCCAAAGCACGAATTCTTCCAAGCATTTCTCTTGGTATCACAATTTGTTCCACAGTTTTCAACAACTATATGCCTTCTTGTGGGCTGAAAATTAGCCCCGTCTTTGCTTCCATTTAAGAATGCTTCGTGTCTCCTACTTAACCAGTCTTCTTGTCTTGTACTCAACTCGGAATTGAAATTTCAAAATTGAACCTTGTCCTCACTCATCATTTGTTGAAAAATTGAATGCGAAGTTCCAAAGCCCAAATAATTACAAGCATTTCTCTTGGCACCATGATTTCTTCCACAATTTTCATTTTTTTTTATTAGGGTGTATCTGGATGCTGAAATTGGAATTATAATGTAAAAGAAATTGTATTTCCAATTCAAACTATTTTAGAATTAGAAATCACTTAGAATTTTAAATGTTTAGCTTGGGTTTACTGAAAAATTGTAACATGATTATTAACAAATAAATGAGACAGAGAACAAAAAATTAGACTTCACTGAAGAGAGACGTATTTAATAATTTTTAAAATTGATAATTCATAAAATATACATTAGGTATTAGGAAGAATATAATTTATTTATTTTTAATTCCATATAATTGAATTATAGAATAATAGTTCTAATTCTATATATTATTCTAAACATAAAAAATTAGAATTGAGGCTCGTGATTTAAATTTTAAACTTCAATATCACACTCAATATTAGACGCCAAACTCAACCTTAAGGTCTTCTTTATCAATTGGGTTGTTTTTTATTCTCTTGGTATTGCAAGGATATCTTCAAGCTAAATTTGAAATTATTTAAAAAATAAGTCTCCTCATGTGAACATTGTTAGGAACGCACCACTCGCATAAATTTGATATAATCTCATTGCTGCTATGAAAAACATTAATAATCAAATTGTAGCGTATAAATTTAATACTCCTATTACTTGATTGATTTAAATGATTTCACACTTATTTATTTTCAATCATATTTCAAATTCAAGCACTGTATATAGAAAAAAAGGATAAAATATATTTTTTTCTCTTGAATTTTAGGTCATGTGCAGCCAATCATTTATTTTGCTCACCACTAAAAGTCCATTTATTTATCAAAAATATTATTTCAACATTCAAAAAATGAGTGTCTATTGGGACACCCTATGGACACCTTTATCATCTTTTGATGATGGTGGTCCATATTCGTCTTATCCATCCATCACATATAATAATAATAAAGTGAGTGTTTCAATAGGCTCACTTTTTTTTTTTTTTCAAATAACACTACTCTTTGGACAATGGTGGTATCCACTTATTTCATCTATTCATCACATCCAGTAGGTGTTGTAATAGACACTCACTTTTTGGTTTTTCAAATGACACTATTCTTTATTTTCAAATTGTAACGTTGATTCTTGTTTGCATTAGAAACAACTATAAAAAGTGGGACACCTTAAGCTCTTCTGCAATCAAAGTTTACCCTTTTATAGTTGAAAGTTGAAACTAAGTCGCTTACGAGAGCTATACAGTGATCCAATACATATAGTTTTGAAAACAAAGTTGACACACTTCATTTAATTTAGAGAGAGAAAAAAAAAAAAAGACCTTGATAACCTGGAAAGAAATAAAACTATGTCAGTTTCAGCAACTTCATCACTGTGTGCCCCAACTGCTAATGCCTATCCGAACTTTCGAAGATTATCATCCCACTGTTTGGGGGATCATTTTATTCAATATGTTTTAGAATCTATGATAATGTAACTTAATTTATTCCTATTAAGCTTTTCATATGCAAAACGCATGCATATCTGATTCTTTTTATTTTTATTTTAATTACAATTGTGATAGTAAGTTTTTAATTTATCACTAGAGATGCACACATAAGTTGAGTTATTTGTAAATTATTTGAGCTTGATTTATTAAAGGTTTGATCAATTGTTTAAAAGTAAGTTCGAAATTAAACTGAAACTTGATTACATAGCTAGCATTCAAGTATTATATAAAAAGTTTGTGAGTAGATTGTTTGAATGTGTTTAAATATTGAATGAAAAAAATATTTTATAAGTTTATTTAAGAAAAATATATAATAATAATTTATATATCATCATAATCATCATTATTATTATTGTTGTTATTGTTTTTATATATCATGCGATAATTTTATTTAACTCTATTTACTTACCTAATTCCAATTGATTTTGTGTTTTTCATTCTCTTTCTATTTTAATTTTATTTTTGATAAAATTATGACCAACAATTACTAAATATATAAAATTATGAAATTATGTCAAGTGAAAATTTAGTTATAAACCAGTTAAAGGTCTAGTTAAGTGGTTAAAATTATGAAATTATGTCAAGTGAAAATTTAGTTATAAACCAACAATTACACTCAGTTTTATTTTAAGTTCGAGACGTTTAAGTAACTAAATCAAGCTTCCATAACATCTATGTTTAGTTACAAGAGCGGAACTTAAAGTGTTCATTTTGGCCCAACTTGCTTACAACCCTCTGTATACCCTCAAACAAACCAACAAACTCCTGAAACCCTTCATCTTAACTCAAACTTGTTGGTTATGTACGAAATTCAACCATAACCCAACATACATCGAAATATTGTTGATATGTACATTTCAAAATTTTCATCTGTTTGAATATTTAGACATTAGGATCAATATTCAGTGATCACAATTCAAATATTAGGTATATGAATTTCAATAATCTCAATATCAAATAGATATATTCTCCGTGAGAGGGGGGATCATACAACAGTGATGATTTATTATGAGAGAGAGACGAGTAAATTTGGATTTTATAACAATACATAGATAATAAAGATTAAAAGTTAATTAATAATAATTAATTTTCACTTTATCATTTAAAAAATTAGTCACATAACTTTATGTTGTAATTTTGACCATTCATACAAGATTCAATTCACTCTCATAATAAACAATCTCTTTAACTTGAGTTGCTCCCATTATCTTGAGTAACTATATACATTTGTTATTAATTAATATCACATTGAATACTTATTAAAATTTATAGTTACTTTTACAGAGATCACCGCATGTCAATTTAATTTAAGAGCTATCCAAAAAATATATTCCTCTCGATAATATGCATTCACTTTCTTTCAAGGTTCTCAAAATGGATTGGACATCGAACCAGTCAGGGCAAGGGTTTAGAGGTTCAGAAGTTCAACCGGGATCTAACCAAAATATAACTAGTATATCGTAAAATATGTATTTATATAAATATATAAAAATACAAAATAAAACATATGTTATAAATAACTAAAAATTAAATTAAGCATCAACAAAACTCATAGAATATAACATAATTCATCTCTTAATCAAAATAAACATTATCCATATGGATCAAATCTCTCAAGTTACTAATTCCCATACAAGAAAAGGAAAAGAATTAGGAAAAATGTTGATTTAAAAAAAAAACCAAAATGATGTCATTTTGCATCTTTTTTATAAAAAAAAACCAGTTTGATTAGTTTGGGGTGGTTGCCCGGTTTACCGGTTTCGAGCCAGTTTTTCACCGGTTCTTTCCTGACTGGTTTTGGGGGCCAACCCAGACCTGACAGTAAGTCGATTCCCAGTTCAACCAGTCCGACTAGCCGGTTCGGTCTGGTTTTCTAAACATTGCTTTCTTTCCACTCACAATCTCAAATTGAAAAGTTTAATTTCAAACTAATTAAATTATGCACACTACAAGAAATGAGTATAGTATTTTTTTTTTAACGTGTAAAACATTGAAAACATTAATAAAAGTATTGTCAAGAAAAATAATTTTGACATTAAGTACTTGTTAAAAATATTTATCAGAAAATTTATAAAATTTTTAATGACCACCTAATGTTAAAATTACTTTTCTTGACAATAATTTTATTAATGCTTAAGTATTGAAAATACTTATATAATTTCTTCTTGTAGTCACATTTGAAATAAATAATATTTTGACAGGAGGCAGTGTTGCTTCATGATCCAACTAGCTTAACCAAACAACCCACCATAGTTTGTCATACATTGTCTAATTAAACATCATTCTTACTTGTTATTCTCACTCATAATGCCTTGTTGAATTTATCCCAAAACATAGTAAATTACCATTCCAATATATTATTTAATTTTATTAAATATGATTCAAAATTCTACAGCACTGCAGCTTCATATCATCTCTCTTTCACTCCATCTATCAAATTTTTTTTTAACGTATGTCTATTTGTTATATCAAGAAGACATTAAATTTGTTTTTGACACCAACCCTTAGAGTAATTAGTTGTGTCATTACTTACTTTTGTTTTTCAAGAACATTGTAATCAAGCTTTACTTATTATTTAATAAGGAGAATCTTGTCCAGTTACACAATTCTTTTACATATGTCAATTAAGTTCATTTATTATTTTCTTAATATATGTGTTTTTTTTTTATTTATTTTTTAGATAGGTGGGGTATGTATTTTACGATTTTTGGTAAATAGTGCCTTATAAGGCACACATTAAGGAATCTACAAATAGTAAATTTTTATGGACAAAGTAAACTTTGTAATCTTTCAATAAATTATTGAATACATAGAAATAACCAAAACTTTTCAATTCTGTTTCCCTTAATAAGTACCTAGGGCATTTAACGACCTAAACTTTTAACATTATTGTGATACAATAATTAATTATGAATAGTCTATAGGGATTTTGAAAAATCCAACAGACACAGATATGATTAGATTAACATAAGGATTCTATAAAAAAAAATAAAAATTAAATTTTTATTATTAAAAATTTAATATAATAATATTTTAATTGGGGATATATAATGAAACACTATAATTGGTATAAAGGCATAGAAAAAAAATAAAGATAAGGTGAATAAATATTCTTAATCCAATAAAATTATTTGGGTATCAATTGAGTACCAAAATAGTAATAATTAGTACACTGATATGGTAATAACCGGTATATCGAAACATTGAAACTGGTATAAATAAAGGATGATATCATATACTAGATAATTTTTATAACTGGACAATCAAACAAACATAGACATTTCCAATATAGATACGAGACAAATTGATTCGAAAATAGTTATACAGCTTAGTTTGTCTCCAAGTAAGTCATATTATATAAAGGAAAAAGCAAAAGAAATAGCATTTCTTCTCTATTGGTAGCCACGTTCACATTCACGCTCCTTTCTTTCTTTCTTCACAACCTTTGCATTTCCTTCCTTCTTCCTCCATATTCTTCAAGTTTTCTTCTTTGAAACCTTGATGTTCTTGAAGGATTCTCTTAAATAAACACATAAACTAGTTTAAGAAACATCTTCTCTACATCAAGATCACTTGAAGACCTTATCTTTCCCTGCTCTTTAGACTACCCAACAGCACACAAAAGAGGATGGAAACGGAGGAGGATTGAGGTTTGAAAGGAAAAACTAGAGAAAAAAGCTTGGTGGGAGGTAGGAAAGTCTTCTAGTCTCTACTTCATGATGTTTGGCTATTTTGCTAAGATAAGTGCTTGATTTTATTGAGTTTATGTTGCTGAAGTCTGAAACCCAATTTTTAGATTTATGATTCCTTGAGTTGTGATAAAATCATGTGTATAGGAACCAAAATTTTTATTTCAGAATTTTCATATGATGGATTTGATAGATATGGAAGAATACATCAAGAATAATTCTTGTGAACTTGCTGAAATTTATACGTGGGTTTACTGTTGGCTAAAAGATGATTTTACTTTTGGAATTAGAATAAATTGCACTACTTAGGCTTGAATCCTACCAACAAGCCGTGTTTGTGCTGAAGTGGTTTAGGGACAAGATCTGAGGTTTGAGATACAAACCTAGGTTATGGCATGATTTAGGGTGCGAGATCCGAGGTCAGTGGTGTTAAAGTGCGAAATCCTAGGTCCGAGATCAAAACCTAGGTTATGAAGTAGTTTAGAGTGTGAGCTTCGAGATCCAAGACAAGAACCCATGTCATGGAACAGTTTAGGGAGCGAGTTCCGAGGTCCGTGACTAACAACCCAAGTTATGGAATGATTTAAGGTATGAGATTCGAGGTTCGAGACTAACAACCCAAGTTATGGAATGGTTTAGGTTGCAAGATCCGAGGCACGAGACAAGAAATCCGAGGTCCAAGACCAAGAAATCCGAGGTCCCCTCACAACAATTATTGTAAAAGAATTAAAGAGAATTTTTGTAGAGAAGTTTTATAAGAATTCAAGAGATTTCGAACGAAATGCTTCATCAAAAGTTAAGAGATTTTAAAGAGAATATCTCATAAAATTTCGCGAGACTTTAGAAGATTTTTAAGAGATATTGAATGGAATATCCCATAAGAGTTTAAGAAGATTTCAAGGAAATCTCAAAGAAGAGTATAAGAAAATAGAACTCTAAGAAGAGAGGGAACGTAAGAAAATAAGCCTCACACAAAGAGAGAGAATTCAAAAAAATAAGCTCTACGTAATAATCAATTGCTTACTAGTAAGCTCATGGATTCACAGGTAGTAGTAGGCGTGCTATGCCCTTAGAACTATATCAGGGTGTGAATGCGACAGCGTTACATCATTTATGAGAAAAAAGGATGTACTGAGAATAGCAAGGCTATCTAGATGAGATGTAGTAGACGTACTCCATCTAGTGAACTATATCAGAATGTAATCACGATAGTGTTACATAGTTGACTGTATGATCCAGAGAGAAGTATATCAAAAGAGTCCTATGAGTTTTACCATTAAGCCTAAACTTTCTAATAAATCTCATAAAATCAAAGAGAAATTCAGTAGAGAAATTTCATGAGAAGTTAAGATAATTTTTATCAGAATGCCTTATAAGAATTAAGAAAATTATGAAGAGAATATCTCATGAGAAATTCAGGAGACTTAACAGAGAAAATCTCAAAAGAGTTTCAGGAGATTTTCAAGAGAAGGGTCTCGCAGAAATTCAGAAGTCTTAATAGAGAAAATCTCAAAAGAGTTTCAGGAGATTTTCAAGAGAAGAGTCTCACAACAACTCAGGAGACTTAGAAAAGAATATCTCATAAGATTTGAGGAAATTTCAAGAAAATAAGCAAAGCAAAAGTATGAGAAATAGAACTATTAAGAAGAGATTCTAATAATCAATTATGAGATTGTTAGAATATGTGAATATCTTTTATTATCTTTTATTATCTTTTGTTATCTGTAAATAGGGATAACATATCTTTGTAATTATTGTTTATTTATTCACATTGTCTATATATATTTACTCCGTTGTGTAGTTTAAAACAGAAGAGGGCATGTGATTAATTAAATAACATGTAGTTAAAACAGCATCCCCCCAAAAATGAAAAGGCACATGAGTATGAAGAAGAAGAATACGAGTGGTTTCAATGAGATGACGGTTCTTACGCTTAGCCACCTCATTTTGTTGTGGGGTATGAGCACAAGACGTCTGGTGAAGAATGCCATGAGAAGCTAAAACTTTTTGAAAATCATGAGACAAATATTCTTTTGCATTATCACTATGTAAAGCGCGAATAGGAACACCAAATTGGGTTCTCTGATACCATGTTGAGAAACAGAGAAAGAGAGAAAATCATAGGATGAATCCGTGTGTTTTGAACTACACAACGGAGTGAATATATATAGACAATGTGAATAAATACACAATAATTAGAAAGATATATTATCCCTATTTACAGATAACAAAAGATAATAAAAGATATTCATAAGATATTCACATATTCTAACACTCCCCCTCAAGCTAGGGCATATAGATCATATGCACCTAGTTTGTTACATAGGTAACTTATTCTAGGACCTCTCAATGATTTGGTGAGAACATTTGCCAATTGGTCATTTGAATTGATGAAGCTTGTGGTGATGTCTCCAGATAGAATCTTCTTTCTAATAAAGTGACAATCAACTTCAATGTCTTTGGTCCTCTAATGAAAAACTGGATTTGAGGCAATGTGTAAAGCGGCTTGATTGTCACAAACAAGTATCATTTGTTTGGCTTCCCCAAATTGAAGTTCTTTGAGGAGTTGCTTGAGCTAGATAAGCTCAAATGTGGCTGAAGCCATTGCACGGTACTCTGCCTCAACACTAGATCGAGCCACTATGGTGTGCTTCTTGCTTTTCCAGGATATGAGATTGCCTCCAATAAGTATACAATACCCTAAAGTGGAACGCCTATCAGGAGGGGATCCCGCCAAATCTGCATCAGAATACCTAACTATATCAATATGCCCCTTATCTTTATAAATAAGGCCCCTTCATGGTGCTCCTTTGACATACTTCTAAATACGGATAACAGCATCCCAGTGAGCTTCATATGGTGAGTTTAGGAATTGACTAACCACACTTACTGCAAAAGAAATATCTGGACGAGTAACTGTGAGATAGTTCAATTTCCCAACCAATCTTCTATATCTCCCAGGGTCAGATAATGGCTCCCCCTGATTTGGTAGGAGCTTGACATTAGAATCCATAGGAGTATTAACAGGTTTTGCAGCAAGTAAACCTGTTTCCTCTAGAATGTCAACATCATATTTTCTCTGAGAGAGAACTATGTCATCTTTGGATTGTGCTACTTTAATACCCAGGAAGTATCTAAGTTTGCCAAGGTCTTTGGTCTGGAAATGCTTGCGTAGGTGCTGTTTGATCTATGCTATACCCTGAGTGTCGCTCCCTGTAATAACAATGTCATCAACATACACAACTAGGTAGATACAACTTCTTTGAGTATGACAATAAAACACAGAGTGGTCAGCTTTACTCCGAGTCATACCAAATTGCTGAACTACAGTGGAGAACCTTCCAAGCCAAGCTCGAGGAGACTACTTAAGACCATACAATGATTTTCAAAGGCGACAAATAAGGCCAGAAGACTCCCCCTGAGCAACAAACCCAGGAGGTTGCTCCATATAAACCTCTTCCTCAAGATCACCATGAAGGAAGGCATTCTTAATATCCAACTGATGAAGAGGCCAATGACACATAGCAGCCATAGAGAGAAACAGACGAACAGAAGCCATCTTAGCAACAGGAGAGAATGTATCACCATAATCCAAACCAAAGATCTGAGTGTACCCTTTGGCAATAAGACGAGCCTTAAGATGATCAATTTGGCCATCAGGCCCCACCTTAACCATAAAAATCCATCGACAACCAACCACAGATTTACTTAGAGGGAGAGACACCAGTTCCCAAGTACCACTGTCCTGAAGTGCACACATCTCAGTAATCATAGTTTGTCTCCACCCAGGATGGGAGAGAGCCTTACCTGCAGTCTTAGGAATAGACATAGAGGACAAAGAAGACAGACAAGCATAATGTAGAGAAGACAAACGGTGATAACTCAAGGCAGTATAGTGAGGAGATGGGTTACGAGTGGAACGAGTACCTTTATGAAGGGCAATGGGAAGATCGGGTGAAACTGCCAGAACCGAAGGCGGCCGAGGATCAGGCATCAGACAAGAGTCCACATAAGCCAAGACAGGCTCAGAGGAAGGAGCAGGAGGAGGCAGTGGCTGTGGGTCAGGTGCAATGGGTGGGTCAGGCTCGGCTAGTGGACGTCTCGACGATAGGAGACCTGAAGGGGGCGAGGTGTGGGTGTAGGCAGAAGGGGTGGCAAAGGCATAGGATCATAGGAAGTGGGAGTTCTTCAGAAGCAGGAGAGGTGGAATGGTTAGATGGCTTAAATAAGGGAATAGTGTCAAAAAAGGTAACATCCATGGAGACCAGATAACTACGCAGAGTAGGAGTAAAACATCAAAAACCTTTTTGAGACCGAGTATAACCAAGAAAAACACATTTGAGTGAACGTGCAGAAAGTTTGTCAAGACCAGGAGCTAAGTTATGAACAAAGCAAGTGGACCCAAAAATGTGCGAGGGAAGGGAGTGCAAGGGGTCATAGGGAAATAAGATGGAGTGGGGAACTTGGTAGTCCAAAACAAATGACACTTGTTTGTGACAATCAAGCTGCTTTACACATTGATGAATCCCTATTTACAGATAACAAAAGATAATAAAAGATATTCATAAGATATTCACATATTCTAACAGAGATTACACAATTGATGAGACCCTTATATAAATATCTGAAGACATATTGCTTATTTTGCATTAAGTTGAATATCATTGAGTAATAGACTGGTGTTTTTCCTAGTAAGAATCTTTGATTCTCATTCATGCTTTATCATTTTTTTTACATAGATTTCGATGATAGAGATTGTTTTGTGAAGATCCTAAACTGGTATTGGCATCACGTGCTAGTCCTTTTGATGAACCAATGATAGAGGAATTTAGTCAGTATTTTTATTTTTATTCTTTTAGTGAATCTTGAGTAGTACCTTACTTAGACTAGAAGGTCCTGCATGAACCAGGGCAAGGGTTGACATAGTTATGTATACTATTGATTGGTCATCACGAATTACAATTATGTATTTTTGCTATATTATTTGTGTTCAAATTTAGTGACTCAAAATTAAAGAGTTTTATGTTTGTCCAAAGGTAGGCTCATATTTAAATTATGTATACAAACTGCTAATAATAAGCAAAGAGAACAAGTAACAACTACTTACTATAAGGTTATGGCTTAAGCATAGCTATATGGTAGGAAGGGTGTTACATTAATGGTATTAGAGCAGTTCATCCTGTTAGAGCTTGGGGATGGTCTGACTTGCTTCTAAAGCATACTCTGAAATTTTAGTGTCATGCAGTAGGATTTTATCTGCTAAGATAAGAAGTAGAGCTGTATATGCATGATTGCTTACTTTTGAAGTAGTTAGTAGCTATCATGTTGAGCATTGTATTGAGCCTGATCAACTCAATACCTTTTGCTTTGGGTGATAGGAAACTAATGACTTCGGGTAGGCATAATGGGACTAACAATAACAAGGATATGGTGCCTGAGGGAAAAAGCTGCAAACGTTATGCGTGATTTTCGGATTATGACCTACGTAATTAGGGAGCAGGTATGGCTGCAAAGTAGATGATGAGAAATATTGGGAGGTAAGCTCATGAAAGATATAAAAAAAAGTTAACTATTTGTGGCACTCTAAGAAGCAAAACCACCCTAATTCCATAGTACCTAAACCCAAATAGGGCTAAAAAATGGATTAAGTATGTATAAGAATCTTTGAAGTATCAAAGTGATTAGATTCATAGGAAGTGGGTTGTGTTGCCTAGGTGTTGGATGCAGACGCTGATTTCTAGTGCATAGGTACTAGAATGTTAGTTGAGGAGGCAAATATTGAAATAACTTGGGATTTTGGTTAAGGATGTTTTCTATGAGGAGTATGTTCCTCCTTCCATAAGAAATTTTAAGGAATTGGAAATTCCTAAAACTGCAACCGGGGCACATGACGGTGTCAGAATACACCGCAGAATTTGATGAGTTTTTCACAAATTATTAAAGTAAGTCTAATGAAGAGTTAGAAATGTGTTAAGTATGAGGAAGCCTTAGAGATGACTTTTTTATAATTGTGAGACTAATGGAAAATTTAGGACTTCACTGCATTGCTGAATAAGAGTGCTCTAGTGGACGAGTACAATTGGGAAGTTATTAATGGCTTGAGGAAGACTAACACTACATGGCAGAAGGATCAAGCCTATTTTACTACCATAAATGGAATTTTCCTTATGGGAATGGAAAGAGGGAACCAACCACACAGGAACCAGTTAATAATAAGGAATACCTAGAATACGGAAAGAATCATGGTGATTAACCAAGTTTAGCTAAACAATTTATTTGTTGTCAATGCAAGAAGCGACATCACAAGGTTAGGAATTGTCCAACTAGAGATATACTATCTTTATCCAGGCCACAACAAAATAGACATGTTTTGTCATGAATATGGAAGATGATGCACTATTGGGGGAACTCAATCACAGAGCAAGATATGAAAAGTGTAGTATTCAAGGATACCTATTTTTGTTGGTTAGTGTGACGTAAAATGAGAAAAAATTAGAAAAGATACCAGTAGTCTGAGAATACTTTGCCATAATTGCAGAAGATATACTAGAAGTTTCCCTCACAAAGGGATATAGGATTCTTTATTGAATTATTACAAAAATGGATCCAATTTCAATGGTTCCTTACCAAGTGTTTCCTTAGGAGTTAGGAGAATTGAAGGAATAGGTTGAGAGCTGCTAAGTAAACATTTTATCCAGTTGAGTGCCTCACCATGGGTGAGCTCTTGTAAGAGAATGATGAATTTATGAGACTAGGTGTTAGTTATGGACAACTGAATAAGGTGACGATCAAGAACAAGTATCTTATTCCAAGGATCGATGATCTCATGGATCAAGTGAGGGGAGAAATAATATTCTCTAGGATTGATTTGAGATCGAGAAACAACCAAATTTAGGTACGGGAAGGAAATATTTCGGATCATGCGATGGGTATATGAATATAGAGTGATGTCTTTCAATATAACTTATGCTGTAATAATACTCACAGATTACATGAATCAAATCTTTTGATATTTTCTCAACAAGTTCATAATGTATAGATGATATTCTCATCCACTCAAGAGTTGAGGAAGGACACAAGTAGTATCTTAGAACAGTGCTATAGATTTTTCATGCTAAGAAATCCTAGTGTGAGTTCTGACTATAGGAAATAAGATTTTTGGGTCATGTAGTATCATGGGAAGAAATCGTAGTTGATCCAATAAGGATTGAAATAGTACTAAAATGGGAAATTTGATGTTTTTGGAACTATTTGATTTCAATATAAGATTTATTTAGGGATTACAAGATAGCTTTACCTTTTAACTAAGATGAACCGAAAGAATGTACCTTTTACATGGACAGTAGAATATAATAGAAGTTTTTAGGACCTCAAGTGGAAGTTGATGACCATTGCACCTGTAGTAATCTTGCTAGACCTGCATGGTTTGTTTGAGATTTATTGAGATGAGTTAGAAAAAAACCTTGGGGTGTATTACGATGTAGGACATAAAGATAACGGCTTAGACTTGAAGACAGCTAAAGTCGTATGAAGTGGACTACCCTACACATAGTTTCAAGTTAATAATACTAATATTCATTTTGAAAATCTAGAGATGCCATCATGGAGTAAAGTTTGAGATGTTTTTTTATCACAAAAATCTCAAGTATCTCTTTGATAAGAAAGATGTAAACATGAGGTAACGGAGATGGATGAATTTCATTACAGAATATGTGCTCGACTTGAACTACCATCCAGGAAAAACAAATTGGGTAGCAGATATCTTCAATAGAAAAGCCTTGGGAATTTATTTGATGATGATTTTGACAATGATTAAAGAGATAGAACTAGAAGAGATTTTTTCGAAACCTTAAGTTAGGGGTAGAAGAGAGGCCTAGAAGTGTATATTGGGTCAAATTAGGATCACGAGTGACATTAAGAGGGAGATTTCACAAGCTTAGAAAGAAGATCTACAATTTCAGAAAAACTATAGCTTTAGCTTAAGATTGGGGAATAGAACGTTTTGTAGGGGATAAAAAAAGGATATGGAAGTATCAAGATCAAATATATGTGCCAAGAATAGGGAATCTTCGTCATAATATTCTAGAAGAGACCCACGAAGGAAATTTCTTTGTATACCCAAGATTGACAAAAATGAATAGTGATCTTGAGAAGATCTTCTAGCGACCAAAGATAAAGGTGCCGGTAGTGGGAGTAGTTACAAAGTATTTGACTTCCAAAAGATAAAGACAGAACATTAGAAGCCACTAGGTATATTGTAACCCTTAGAGATTCGCAATGGTAAAAGGAAAATATTTCAATGGATATTGTGAAAGGATTGCCAAATATACCAGCAAGATATGATGTTATAGTGAATAGCCTAACCTAGCCCTCATATCTTCTACAGATCCAAATTACATCTTTTGAGAATAGGTGAAGCTTTATATAGAAAGATCAAAGAGATTGCATGATGTTCCTTCTATTACAATCTCAGACTGAGAATTGCATTTCACCTCAAGATTTTGGGAAGATATCCTTAGAGAATGTGTACTAGAACATTGTGGAAGTTGGAACAGTTAATTGCCATTAATCAAATTCTCCTACACTAACAGCTATCACTTAAGTATCGCCTCTATATTGGTATGATTTAGGTAAGAGTATTCTTTTGGGACTAGAACTTGTTCAGCAAACTATTGATAGTTTGCTAAAGAGAGAAAGAAAGGAACGTGAACGTGAACGTGGCTGCCAACAGAGAATAAATGCTATTTATTTTCCTTTTTCCTTTATATAATATGACTTATTTGGAGACAGAGTAAGTTGTATAACTATTTTTGGATCAATTTGTCTCATATCTATATTGGAAATGTCTATGTTTATTTGATTGTCCAGTTATAAAAATTATCTAGGATATGATATTATCCTTTATTTATCCCAGTGTCAATGTTTCGATGTACCGGTTATTACCATGTCGATGTACCAATTATTACTATTTTGGTACCCAATTGATACCCAAATAATTTTATCGGGTTAAAAATATTTATTCACCTTATCTTTATTTTTTTTTTCTATGCCTTTATACCAATTATAGTGTTTCATTCTATATCCCCGATTAAAATATTATTCCATTAAATTTTTATTATTAAAAATTTAATTTTCATTTTTTTTTACAAAATCCTTATGTTAATCTAATCATATGTGTCTGTCGGATTTTTGTAAATCCCTATAGACTGTTCACAATTAATTATTGTATCACAATAATGTTAAAAGTTCAGGTCGTTACAATCTACCCACCTTAAAATAAATTTTGCCCTCAAAATTTAGTTCTTTTGTATACTTGACTCTAACTCTTGTATATACTTCTTGGATCCTTTTCTTCCTAATGTAACCTTTACCAAAGAATTCCACACTTCTTTTTACTATTTGTATTAGTGTTAACTTGAACGTCAAGTTATCCCGTAGCCATATGGATTAAGATTCCAGTATATGACTAGAATCAAAGTTGTATTTTCAAAGTTGTGACACATGAAATATATCATGAATCTTTAATATACATAGAGATGAAACTATCTAGTATGCTACATGATCTTGGATCTGAAAAGCACCTATAAAATGAGAATTTAGCTTCTAGGCTTTAACGGCTCTATCTATCCAGGGCATAGAAATAACCTTAAAATGTACGCACTTTCCTTCTAGGAATTCTAATGATCTTCTCCTCTGACATAGCTCTTCTGACGATCTTGAGCAGTTAAAATCTTACCTGAATCTTGAGTAGTACCCTACCTAGGCTAGAATGTTCCTACGTGAACCAGGGCAAGGGTTGACATAGTTATGTATACTATTGATTGGTCATTAGGAATTACAATTATGTATTTTTGCTATATTATTTGTGCTCAAATTTAGTGACTCAAAATTAAAGAGTTTTATGTTTGTCCAAAGGTAGGCTCATATTTAAATTATGTATACAAACCGCTAAGAATAAGCAAAGAGAACAAGTAACAATTACTTACTATAAGGTTATGGCTTAAGCATAGCTTTATGATAGGATGGGTGTTACAGGCATTGGTTAGCAAAATCCACCCATCCAAACTAATGAGAAATCTCTTGATGAAAAAAATATGGTCAGTTAATGTCTATAACTATAATAGACATAATTATATTTTCTTGAGGTATACATTTTGTGTATGCATTTACCTAGAATAATATTGCATCTCATGCATGAATTAAGCATTTTTGAAGACCTTGATGCTTAAAAAGCTTTTCCATTCTCTCTAATTCTATAAAACTTTACAAAACATGCTAGCATGAAAAAAGGTTAACACTACAGGAAGTAGATGAAAAGCTTATCCTATAAGGCCCCAATTTATTTTATTCTTAGTTCCTTTGATTTATGTATATGGAATTAATTGATGTGTTAGAATAATATCTGGTCCAATATGGATAGTATAGGAGTAATGGAATTTAGCTAGTATAAATATATAACTTTTATTAAGAGAATATTACTTTTAAAGATAAGATATGACTTAGATTTTTTTTTTCAACTTAAAAGAGAGTTTATCTGTAATTAGTAAAGAAGGAATGATCTCACTATCTTTATACCTAAACATAAAACTAGTGCCCACTACTCGGATTCTCTTACTTTTATTTTTAACTCCCACCATTAAGCCCTAGTAGAGCATATGGTTATACATCCTTTCACCTCCATAAAAATTTTCTTCATTTCATATCTTTGATCCTCTCCCAAAACTTTATGGCTAGAGTGATATTTGATCTCTATCCCCTCTATCCACAAGATCTCTTCACTTTTGGAGGAACAAAATTCATCACCAATTCTTCCTCTTGAAGCCATGGCACACCCAAGTGTAGAGGAGGAGAATTTTGCCCTTTTTCGCTTCAACAAATTCTAGGAGTATCTAATTCCTATTAATCTTTGAACCAAGTAAGGTTTTTGTGCAACTTTCATTTTTTTAATTGATCTACTGTCTTTCAATTGCTCGATACCATCTCTATAAATCCCTAAATGCCTGTGTATATCCATTCTCTTTTGTTGTTTTATTGAAATTTTGCTTAATTACTTATACATCTTCAAACGGGGACCGGGATCTCCATTATTTTTATGACTAGCTGAAGTTACGAAGCAACTTTTCAATGTTTTAGCTTCTCCGATGATCCGTTTTTTAAAACCATGATACATTATGCATCTTCAACTTGCACATGTATATTTCATTTGGATTTTTATTTCAAGGGTTCAAGAGTACATTTTTCTTATGCTAATATTCCTTCCATTTCAATTTAGCATTCGTGTTAAGTAGTTTCATTTATTTATTTATTTATTTTTGGGATATCGTATATTCCCTTACAATCTAGTTGTTATTATTTCATTCATTATTTAACAAAACTTCCTTTAAGAATATTCTAACAATAAATTTAAATGCATGTCTTCTATATATATAAATATATATGTAATCTTGTCGAACTTGAGAAGCATGCTATTAGGTTGCTAGACAATGAACTTTTATTTTTTAAGTTCTCTTTAACATATTATGCAAGCTTGATATTTATGCTATGAATGCATTATTGCCGTAATTATTTTTTTAGGCATCTAAGAGACCAAACACAACATTTACCATTAACTTTTAACCTCTTTAACATTTTCAAATAATGCTGGACAGCTTGGGCAGTGTTCATAAAATAAACAGTTTTGGGGTTCTAGAAGTTGCATTTTTGACCCTATCTATAGTTATCGATTTTTCCTATGATGCTATAATTAATTTGCACCGCCACTAATAGAAATTTTTACACTTAAATTCAGTTTCAAACAGAATATTTACTGAAATAATTCCACTAAAACAGGAGCCATAAATTTCAATTTCTAGAAACTTCAAAACCCATATTTTCGATTCTTTCTAGTTCTAGCCTTTCTAAAAAATACTTAAAATGGCTTTTACATCAACTACTAGTAATTTATACACATTTAACTCATTCCAAACATCATTTTACAGAATTTGAAATATCAAGACACTAACAAAATTTTCATTTCCTAGAACCTTAGAAAATTGCATCTTTGATCCTTTCTAGTTACTGGCTTTTCTTAGAACACCAAAAATAATTTTTGCAATGAGTAATACTAATTTTTACACACTAACTCATCCTCAATCAGCACCTCACAAAATTGGGATGACCAAAATAGTGGCAAAAATTTGGTTCCAAGACTATTTGAAAATCACATTTTTTTGATACTTTCTAGACACTAGTTTTCCTTGTTACTTGATTTAAGACTTAGGAAACACCTAAAATTATTTTTACCACTTAGGATACCCAAATATTAACACCAAACAGTGAGTAAATGTCAAGGTTCAATAATAAATCTTTTTGCTCATAAAAATGGTACTTTTACTATCTTTTGAGTTTCAAGACTTGCAAAACTTCTGAAGCACAACTTACAAAAGTTCCAAGACATAAGATTTGAGCCATAAAATCAAATAAAAGTCATGTTAACCTCATCATCATGTCATGGCCGAAATACATACCCATGAGGGTAGCCATGAAATAAAATTTCTATTTAAGATCTAAGGACAAGTCTTGAGCTTTAAGATCTTCGGTGATCACTTAAAATAAACATGCTATGCAATCTTATTTTAATCCTTAATATTATAAGGTGATGACTTGAAAATATAAACATGATGTGCAAGACTTGAAATATAAATATGTGGTGCAAGCCCATTTTAAGTCTTTAAGATTAGGTGATAACTTGAAATATAAACATGGAATGCAAGACTTGAAAGTAAACATGAGGATGCAAGTCCATTTTTAAGTCTTCAAGGTTTAAGGTGATGACTTGAAAATAAATATGATGTGCAAGGCATTGAAATATAAACATGAGATGTAAGGGATTGAAACATAAACATGAATGCAACTCTATTTTATATCTTGTTCATCTAAAGCTCAAAACTTTACAAGATTATATTCTTGTTCCTAATAGATCTCAAACATAGTGAGCTTTAGAGTCCTTTAACAACATGGTTCCAAAAACCTTGTCTCTTGGACTCACCATCAAGCTCAAAGAAATGAACAAAGAGCAAGAAACTAACCAACAACATTCTATTTCTCATGCTTCTTTGAAAACCAAAAATAGAGCTAGATCTTGGGCTTTAGAGGTCAAGGTTATGGTGGTATAAAAAACCTTTATTAAGCTCCCTCATCATCAAGCCATCCAGCAAAACCGAAAACACAAGGAAAAATAAGAGATCAACCCGAAAAGAAAGGAAAGAAAAGAACCAAAAACCTTAGGCTTTAGAGGTCATAAACATGGCAGTATTAAAACCACCATCAAGATCCATCATCATCAAGCCATAGTCTCTAACCATTCCAACAACATCAAAACCGAAAATGAAAGAAAAACAAGGTTCCAAAACCAAAAATGAAGAGGACAAAGAAGACAACACCAACCATTTTTCTCATAGCACAACCAAAATGAAAAAGGAAAAATAGAGCAAGAACATAACCAACTATTCTTTGCCAAGACTGAAAAATAAATCAAAAGAAAAAAAGTTTTCAAAGAACAAACCCTACCAAAGTTATCTTCTTGAAGAAAAGGAGAAAGCTTGGTCTCTTGTAAGGAAAAAGAGAAGAAAAATCTTTTCCTTGGAGCAAGGTAGTTTCGACCAAGAGGAAAAGAATGAGAGGAATGATTTTTCTTGTGTTGTTGAGCTTAGAAATGGAAGGGTTATGTGTCTAGGAGGTGATTTGTCATGGTGATGTGGTGGTAGAAGAAGCTTTCTTGGAAGTGGAGGAAGAGGAGGAAAACTTGAGCTTTGAGAGAAAATATGAGCACTTTTTGGACACAAGAGTTTTGCCAAAAGAGTGAATGGTGAAGAACGAGATTTTTGGGAGGCAAATGAAATAAATATCATGGCATTTTGGGGGAGGGCAGCTGCTGCCTTTTGGGGCTGTTTGGGAGGGAAAAAATATTTCATTTCATGTGGGTTAGGGTGTATGTTAGAGGTAAGTTTGATTAGGCAAAGGGTTAGGGGTTGGTAATTAAGTGTTTGGAGTTGTAAGCATGTGTTTAAGGCTTTTAAGACATAATTAGGAGTTGTTATACATACTTAGTTTCAATTAAACTTTAGTTTGAAATTCAAACTCCAACATGTTTCCTAAATTTAAGGAACATGTGAGAGAAAACACTATTTGGGCATGACATGACATAATGTCTTAGTTGCTTTTTGACTAAGAATGGAATTTGAAATTCCTTAAGTACTTTTAAGTTCTAAATAACTTCAATTAATTATTTTGACTCAAGATTAATAATGAAAATTAAATTATCTTTAATTAGAGCCTAATATTATTTAGGTTTCCATAATCGCTTAAATAAGCTCATTATGCACTAATATAGGGGTAGAATGGTCATTTTACATCAAAACTCTCCAAGGCCACCCGGACCCATCCAAATATCCTGCATCACATAAAACCAACATTTCAAACTCATGGGAAATCTTTCCGATCTTTGTTAGCACTTAATCTCGTGTAAAAACCCCGTAGGGATATCTTAGTCATTTTGTGCTGAAAGTCCAGAGAGTGAGATTTTCACCTTTCTTATTATTTCTAATGCATCTAATCCCTTCAAACATTAAACTAACCCTTTAAGGATGGCTCGGGTCAGCCGTCCTCGAATTCCGGGAAAAAATAACCTTAGGTGCATTTTGGTTATTTTCACACGAAAAAATCACAGATCGCGATTTTTGCACAGATTGGTATATAATCCTCATGTAACCTACTCCTAATATTAAAATATCCTTTTGGGGGTGGCTGAGGTTGGCTAGCCTTGATATTCATACAAAAATGACCTAGGGTCATTTTGATCATTTTTCCAAAGCATGAAAAATCGTGGCATTACAATCGACCCCAATGATTTACACCTGCATGAATCAAAGGAATTGATTTTAGAATTCAGCAAGGGGAAAGAAGTTTTTCCTAAGCTAGGATAAGAATGATTCATACCAGACACCTTTCTTTCTTTGAGCCATTTTTCTTATATCATCCCATCACATAATCCTTCAGCCTTGAGTTAGTTATTCCTTTTATTTAACCTATACCCAATTTGCCACTACCCATAACTAACTATGAGCTGTCTTCTTCATCTGCCATAACTAAAATGTCTTTGTTGCCCTTTGTTTTCATAACAACAACAAAAAAGCTATGAAAAAAAGACCGTTTACTACATCATCCCATGTTCTCCTCGCCTTCTTTTTTTAATTTTTTTGGTTGAAGATTCTTGCCCTCTTTTGCTACACTTTCCCATTTTTTTCTATAGTTATTGAAATACTCAACACGGGGGTGGAGTAAGAAGATTGTCAAAATACATGTTTTGAGCTAAGAGAACAACTATGGAGCAAAAAGAATTTATCCCCCTCCTCATCCCTTCGTCATAGCCATCAAGGATGAAAAGGGTCCCCAATAAACCCTAAACCCAATGAACAGTCACTATATGACACACATAGAGCTCTTTCTTTCCTTGCTACACCATAAAAAATTGCCTAACAATACATTTCCAAGTCTCATAACAATAGCGCCCTCCTGTCAGAACCACTTCACTTGGTATATTTTTGACTGCTGCCCTTGTACTGTCCACATTTGGAAAATTTTCTTATCCAATATAGGAATGAAAACCAGCAAGGAGCTTTTTAATTTTGTCCTCATGCAGAAAAAAAAATTCTAATATAGCCTTGCTCCTAAAAAGATCGATCTTCCCCTATGAACCATTTCACTAAGGTTGTTGAAGTGGTTTTAAATTCCACTGAAGCAATGTCTCCTCTTAACTCATTTATAATGAAATCTGCTACCCTCTCTAAGGATCTAACTTCAGCCTCTGTCTGTGCATTAGCTTTTACTTTGTCTGTTTAGTAGTAGATCCAGACATTTTCCTTGGACACCAATACACCTCATATGATATACATATCTATTTGTGGGCAATATTTAGTACATGTCCACTAGCACAATTGACATGGTGATTCCAAGGATGCAAGAATACCATATCTTGGCAAGATTTCCACTTTTCTGCCTTCTGTCGTCCCTTACTTCGTATTGAGACCTTTCGCCATTCAGACTAATGAAACACAATTTTTCGTTTCAACATTTCTTCATTAACAGCCTCCTTTTCAAACACAACTTTATTCTTACAATTCCATATAGATGATATGGCAACAAAGAATAGGATGGTCCATTCCTCTCTTTGTCTTCTTCCCATTGTCAATTCTCTCCAAGCTTCAAACTTGGATTTAATATCTTCTGGAACACTTTAGTGCAGACCAGCTTTTTGAACAAAAAAATTCTGGATTTTCCACGAAAAGTTGCAATGCAAAAAAAGGTGGCTAATGGACTCTATGCACATATTACAAAAAAATGCACCTTATATCATTCTCCTAAATTATCCTAATCTTGGTGAGATATTCCTTTGTTTTCAACCTCCCTATCAAAACAAACCATGTTATTAGTTCCATTCTCAATGGCACTGGGCCTCTCCATAAGTTCTTGTAAATGCTTTGAGCTTCTATCTGACACCCTTGCCTTATACCAAGTTGTAGTATGAAAGATTTGACAGTGAATACATCACTCTGATGATATTTTCATACCCATCTATCCTTTGTACTTGGAGAAAGAAAGATCTGTAAAATAGTAGAGTTTAGTTTATCGAAATCGTGTTTCTCCCTCTTAAAAAACTATCTTTTCCAAAGGAGGTTCCACGCCTACTCACACCCACTCCAAAAACCACAATCAGAAAATCATGTTATGTTGTTGGGTCGATACTATATAGAGTCTAGGACAAATAACCTTGAGACATGCATTCCCCACCCAAGGACTTTCCCAAAACCAGGTATTTTTCCCTTCATCTACTAGCATCCACAAACCATTAGAGACAATCTTTTATACTTCTGTGCTCATCTTCCCAACGTCACATATACCATGCCATAACCCACTTTCATTTTATATTGTTGTTCAAAAATAGGCTTACTTAGAGTAAGCTCATTGCATGACTCTATCACTCTTTTCCAGAGAGGAGTATCTTCCTCTAAATATCTCCACCACCACTTAAATAACAGCTTCATTTTTCTGTTGGATATCCCCCATCCCAAGCCCTCCTTCTTCTTTTGATCTTTGAATAACACTCCATTTGACTGTCGAGATTGGTTTTCTACTACTACACTTTCTCGTAATTAATTAAGCATAATGATAACAGCCAAACTATAAAATAACATCCTGAATTTTTGTTTTTTGCGATAAAAAAAGCAATCCTTAATTTTTCTTCGCATCTTTAGGGCAAATGTTTCAAATTGTATATAGTTTAATTGTAATGAATTGTGATGGATCAAATTCAAATTCGTAACTAATATGAGTAAAATAAAATTATACAATTACCTAAGAGTATAAATTGATTAAAGAAAGAGAGGAATATGTTTTATATAAAAAACAAACCCCTGAATATGTGGAGATTTAATTCTCAATATGTGTTTATCAAAAAATAAAAAAATCACAATTCATGAACTTTTAATCCAAGTTTATAAAATTTCTTATAATTTGAAAATGATTTATTATTTCTAGACAAATTCTGCTACATTCCCTAATGAATACGGTGTACCACAATCCTCTTGGTGATCCTAATGAAATAGATTCAATGGTGTATCACTACTCTAATTACTTATGATCCACAATAACAATTCTCTATCTCACTCTATTTCCTCACTTCAGATCATCTTATATTTACCATTGTCAACACCACCAATTCACCACCTTGTCTTTCTGATCTGTTTTCTCTCACTTGCATCTCTATGAACAACCATAGCTAAACCTTGACATCCCAAATGCCTAAACTTTGATTGCAGAACTTGAAAACCACACTAATAATAATTTATTAATCCATATAAATCACATAATTATTTGAGAATTAAAAATCCATTATAATTTTTGTTAAAATTGTATTTTTTTCTATCTATTTTATACCTTTTTGAACTTATGAGGATCAACAATGGATAACTTGAGAAAGTCTTGCACTTTGAACTAGAGGGGAAAAAAATTCTTGGACTACTAATCCCATTGGTACACAATTTTTGTTGAATGCTTCATCTTTCCTAATCTTCTTTAGCCCTCACAATTTGTTGCAGAAAGTAACATCAAGGGGAATTGTAACAAAGTAGTAAGGTAGGAGGTTACCTGGGGGGATGGTGTCACGAGTTTGCTTTCTCCTTTCTTGGGTGATGGGTACTTGCAAGCACTCCACCAAGGGTATCAGTGGTGATTTAAGATAGTAGTCAATGTATATGTTTGAATGCATACTTGTTTACTGTTTGAATACCCTTTAAGTAGGAGATTAGATGCTAGTTACAACTATCACCATATTTCGGTACGTGGTTAGTGGGCTTGTAACATAGATCCATACTATGAGTTCAAGGGGTACATGGGTTCTGAATCACACAGCTCGGATGCAGCCTTAAGGCAACCCTAAGTCAGAACCATTGGGTTTGCATTGGATTTTCGAGGTATGACCTCGTGTTTTGTGGAAAGATCCACTATGGGCTAACGTGCATACCATTAGCTGGCCCAATGGTCTATAAGGGCTTGGCCCATATCCAAATGTCATAAAAGTGCCCTTAACTCGGTACCCAATCATGTGTGATTGGGTTGCTGAATTTAAACTTTTTTGTCAAGGCCTAGAATGAGTTGAGACTTTAATTCCGTATTTTCTGGTTTCATACAAAATGATGTAACAAAATCCTCGCTAGTGGGTAAAAGGACATACCTAGATTCTGGAGATAAGAACTCTAATAGTTGTGAGACTCGAGGCAACCTGGCATCCTACTGCTCCGAGTTACGTTAAACGTGACTTCTAAGAATTGTGTCGTGACACATGTCCATCGACGCTCCCTTCGAGAGGTTGTAATTAACAGCTTTGAGGTGAATATACCGTTATGCCCCAAATGTCGTGATGAAAACTCCTTCTTGGCCCTGTTGATATATTTTGTAATACCCTAATATTAAATAAAAATATTAGAAAAATTTTTCGAACAAAGAAGGATGTCGGTTACCTTTATTTGTCGTTTCAAGTCCCGAATTCTGCCAGGTCTAGACCGTACACCTCCTTGGAAAGCTACATCAAAGAACCACATTCTTGGGATGAAAAGTCCCAGTAATTGTTCTTTAGAGAAAAATAAGTTAAAGAGTGTGATTTTTAATGAATTTTATGAAACCTTTAAATACTTCATTTTTAACCCACAAGTTTATAAAACCGTGAGAATTCCCAAATTTGAACTAAAACCCAAAATTTTGATTTTGACTTGTTGGGATTTTGATTTTTGTGATATTTTATTTGAATCCAAATAGGGGGTATTTCCTTATTTAGATTTATGTTTTAAAGTTAATGGAGAGTAAAATAAATGAGAACTGAGACAACCCATCCTAATATACATCAATATTAGAATTACTACTCAAGAAACCAAGAAAAACCATTTTGGTGAGTGCTACAGCGATCAAGTGAACAGTAAGGCGGTGTACAGTACAACTTTATGCTCTCTGGTGAGTGCTACAACAGTTAAAATTTTAATAAACCCTTTGTTTCAGGTCTAAAACATTCATATATCCAAAAACACACCCACACCTATCTAAACATGAAAACAGCGTCTCACTACCGAATTTCACCCTCAAAACTCCATTTTCTTCCAATTCCATCAAGTTTAACTTGGGTATGTCGTTCTAGCAGTTTTGCTTCATTTATTCCTTCATTCTCTGATGTTCTTAGGGCCTTGATCTTATGTTCTCATGATTTTTATGCCATGGTGTTTTTCTACCATGGTTAGAGTTAAATTTTAGTTAGTTAGAGGTTTTAGAGATTAATCTGGTATATTATGACTATTATAGTAGATATCAGTGTCATTCCTATTTTCTAGAGTTTTATTGATATTATTCCTTCACTGTTCATCCCTCCAGGTGAGTGGGTTCGTATCTGTGATCTTTATATTTTGCATTAGAATTATTTTCATAAAGATATCATTTATTGTTTGATGTTAGAGATTTCTATAAAGAAGTTTGAGGTTACTGTTATTTTGTTTGTTTTAGAACTCCTAGTTTCATAATATGAAACTTGTTTTTGAGAAAACTCATGAGACCATGTATGTTATACTTATTTTAGACAAAATTGATGATATATGTAATTGTTAGAGACTTTTATGTTGGTTTGAATGAATTCTAGATATGGTTTATGTGTACAATATAGTTATATACCTAGAAATGCTATTTAGGGAAGAGTATGGAATTATGGTTGCAAACTTTGCTATTTTGAAGCATGACATTGAGTTTTCTAGTCATGAAAAGCTTGATAGTTTGAATTATATTCTAGAGGATAAATCAAAAGATTTTAGAGCTTGAATCTTCATGGGATTCAGAACAGTGGACGGCTACATATTCTGTGACCTTTTGAAATCACATATACCTACAAATGGTGATCCCTTGAACATGATTGCATAGCCATAGTTATGCTAAGGTCAGACTATTAGAATCAGATAAATTCAGAGCTCATAGAGAATTAAAAGGTTTTAAAGGTTTTTATATTTAGATGGATTTTGTTTATTTAGTTTAGACAGTAATTATGGAGAAATAGCCAGTGAGTTAATGGCTAGAATTGATCGTTAACCTTGGTACCAAGTTGCCTAAGGGCGATCTCACAGAGCAGAGTAAGGAATGGAACCTATTTAGGTGTCTAAATTCAGTTCTTTAAGAACCACAAAGTAGAGAAACAATTATATCATAACTGATAAACATAATCACAAAGCAAAGATTACTATTTCCCTAGGAGCTACTACACTATGAGCTTGTATGATTTTAGGTATAAAAGTGAATTGAGGAAATTGTTTTGAGTTTGAAAAATGATGACTTATATGTGTGTGTGTGTGTGTGTGTGTGCTTGAGTATATAAGATTTTTTAGCATTATTATTGCTATTATGATTTTTATACATGGTTTCTTGGTGTCCCAGAAATGGGGTTTTAGGTGAGGACTCACTCATTGAATTTTGATTACAAAACTCACCCATCTATTTTTTTTTTCTCTATTATAGATATTATAGCTACTGCCGATCCTTCTCTACCATCTTCCCAGCAACAGTAGAGTTTAGTTAGTAAACTTCACCTGAGTGAAGCATTCTTATCTTGTTTAGAGTGCTCCAGTACACTGTAGGCAGGATCCTAGACCTTAAACCATGCTTTGCATTTTGCATACTATAATAGCATATGTGAGTTTTGTGTTTGATGAGTTAATAGTAATAGTTTCATGGACATTTTTGAAACATAGTAGCTAATATTTGTATATTGTACCATAATTTCAAACTTTAGAGTTAGATTATGAAATTTCAAATTGGGTTATTGATAAAAGGTGTTTATGCCACTTGTCTAACTTCTAAACCTTGGCTTTTTGCATGAGTTTTTAATGTGTTATTGAGGAAAATAATAGTGTTTCATAGACTGCACCTCATTGCACAATTTCGAGAAATCAGTGACAGTTGCTCCATTTTTGAATAGTGGAATCTTTTTACATTTAACCTATCTCTTCGAGTTATATTTTTTTGTATAAGAGCATTGGAGTGAGTGCAAAGCATGGAGCTTGGATTGAAGGGAAGACTGAAGAAGCAACTCACCATTCGAGTGAAGTGGCTTTGGAGTACCCATTTTGGTAAGCGTTGCAATGCTCATAGCGCTACAGGGCTCGTGCAATGATATTTTGTCTGACTACTAATATGTTTTGGGGCTCTTTTCTGGTTGAACAATAAAAGATGAGGAAGAAGTTCTGGAGGTGGGGGCTGATGGGTAGTTTTGAGTTTTTAGATTGAAAAACTCTTTTTCTTCTCTCTCTCTCTCTAGGTTTAGGTGAACCCTGCTACTGCTTGTTCTTGGAATTTTAGATTGTATTTTATAGTTTTTATTCAATTTGTGATTGTGAAACTTCTCTCATGGAGGAGTAATTCCCTTACCGTGCACAAGGGTGATTGAAGGTTAACATTGTTCAAGAGATTTTTGCACTTTCATCGCAATTGTGGTTGGTTTTCCATTTCCCTTTGTCAATTCTTTTAAGTATTAATTGTATGGATTTTCGCAATTATATTTTTGTTAGAGTTGTTCCTTTGATGTGATGTTTATCCATTGGGTAAGGGATTGGGATTAATTTCGGTAGAAATTAGGTTGTTATAATTGGTATTTAGACTGAATTAGGATCATAGATCATGATAGTGAATTACTAGTTCTTTTATTTAGTCGAACCCTTGACAGGAATGCAATTGTGTAACTGTTAAGCAGAATTATGTCATTGTTGTGTGTTTACATTTTAATGGAAGCAACCACCACCACAATTTTATTTCTTGAATCAATGTTGAACAATTTTAATCCTAAGGAACCTTTGTGCAGGTAATTTTTCCCATTAGAATTCTTTTTAATTTAATACGTATTCAACAACTTGAACACCCCTAATTATCCAGAATCAATTACAATGCTTCCATGTGATACAACCTAGATTGCACTCTTGCTGCATTGTTGGTGCAATTCAGTAACTTTAACATTATAAATTTAATTTGTCACAAGCAGCGACAGCTTACGTCAAATTTTGGTGTCGTTGCCGGGGATAGCGGTGCTGATTGATTCTTTTTCTTGTTTTTAATTAATTCTTTCTTTTTCTTTTAATTATTTATTGTCATTTTTATTTATTTTTATTTATTTCATTTTGTTTATTATTTTCTATTTTGTCCTAAAAAAAATATCAGTTTGTTTAGTTTAAATTTTATTTATTTTCTTTTTGTTCCCTCGTGTGTTAGGCTATTGCTAATAATTTAATTTTATGACCCGTTCTTTTCTTAATTTTTCAATCTTACTGATTAATCTGGAGATTGAGAAAACTACCAAAAGGCTTAGGAAGGTCATGAGGGAAAGAGTTAATTTATCAGACAACCCCTCTTCTTCTGATACAACTAGGGAATTCGATAATTCTTCTTTTAATTTTCCTAAACTTTCTGATCCTGCTGCTAGTGTTTCAGGTGACATGGGAGAAGTTAACAAAACTTTGAAGGAGCATGCTACCCAAGACCTAAATTATCAACCATTGGGGATCATCTACCCCGAATAGGGAGGTGACCTTGAGTTGAAATCAGAACTCTTGCACCATCTACCCAAGATTCATGGGTTGTCTGGAGAGGACCCATATAAACACCTGAAGCAATTCCATGTTATCTATGTGACAATAAAGCCTCAGGGTGTAACGGAGAACCAAATCAAGCTAAGTGCCTTTCCATTTTCTCTTGAAGGAGCTGCCAAGGATTAGTTCTTCTACATCCCCTATAGGACAGTTGACAGGTGGGCCGACATGAAGCGTATAATCTTGAAGAAGTTTTTCCCATCTTCTAGAGCAGCTGCCATCAGAAAATATATTTGTGGCATCCAGTAGTTGCAAGGTGAATCTCTCTATGAGTATTGGGAGAAATTCAAGAGGCTGTGTGCTAGCTGTCCCTAGCATTAGATTTCATAGTAGCTTTTGATCCATTATTTCTATGAGGGGCTGTTAGTTATGGAGAGGAGCATGATTGATGCTTCCAGTGGAGGTGCATTAGTTGACAAGACTCCTGCTACAACTAGACTTTTGATTGAGAACATGGCAGAGAATTCTCAACAGTTTGGGTCTAGAGCTAGTAGCAGCACCCATCATGTGGGTGAAGTTTCTTCAGTTGAGAGTAGTAGGGTGGAAAAGAAACTGGATGAGCTCACAGAATTTTTGAAACAAATTACATTAAACCAAGCTCCTCCAGTTAAGGCAGTACAGGTATATGGTATTTGTTCCTTCGAGTCACATACTTCAGAGATGTGTCCTCAGTTCCAAGAAGATCCTACCTTAGTGATAGCTGGTAACATATTTCCTCGTAGACCTCAAAATCAGGGTGGATAGCAGGGATACAATCCATATAGCAATACCTATAGCCCTGGCTGGAGAGAACATCCCAACTTTTAATGGAATAGTGCTCCTCAATAGCAAAACAGAAGTATGTGCAACCACAATAGAGGCAACAGCATAACCAGCCCACATTCCTCCTACCACTTGTCCCACAGCTTCCCAGCCCCCAGCAACCTCTAGCACTACTTGCACCTCTTGCCCCTTCAAAAGCACCATGGCAGGATATGATGAAAATGATGATTGAGACACAAAGAGAATAGGAACAAGCCATGTAATAGATGAGAAATGCAATTGTCAGGCTTGAGAATTCATCTACCATTCCCTCTTAGATGGTTCCCAATCCCAAGGGGAACGTTTCTGCTATCACTCTGAGGTTTGGTATAGTTTTACCTGAGATTGTTGGTCCTTCAGAATAGGTTGTAGTTGAGAGTCAAGAAGAGGAGACAGTTCAGCCAGAGGTGTAGCAAGATGAGCCTGCACGCAAGCAAAAGGAAGCAGAAAAGTAGGTGACAAGACCTATTTCATTGCCCTTCCCACAGAGAGTTGCAAGACCCAAAAGGTCCAATGAATTGGAGTTGGAAAAAGATCTCTTGGAGACTTTTAGGAAGGTAGAAGTAAACATCCCTCTTTTGGATGCAATTGGACAAATTCCTACGTATGCTAAGTTCTTGAAAGACCTATGCACCAACAAGAGGAAGTTGAGGGGCAATGAGGGGGAGAGAGTGACTATGGGGGTGAAAGCCTCTTCCTTTATTTAGCCAGGCCAACTCCCTGTGAAGCACAAGGATCCAGGCATGTTCAATGTTCCATGTACCATTGGGAACCTTTACATTGGACAAGCTTTGGCAGATCTTAGGGCCGGCATCAGTATTATGTCCCGTTTAGTATATGAGGCCTTGGATGGGGGAAAGCTGACACCCACTAGATTGAGAGTCCAATTGGCCAACTAGAGCATTTAGAGTCTAGAAAGGATACTTGAGGATGTCATTGTCCAGGTAAACAATTTAATTTTCCCAACAGACTTTTATGTTTTGGCTATGGAGGATGATATCAATCCTACTAAGCACACTTTGATCTTGGGGAAACCTTTTCTAAAAACTGGAAGAACTAAGATTGATGTGTATGCGGGTACCTTATCCTTTGAGTGTGGGGATATGCAGGCTCAATTCTATTTATCTGATGTCATTGACTTTTTGCTTGATGAGGTATCTGTTGGCTTAACTGAGAATTTTGATGAGTTGTTAGGATTGGTACCAGAGTTTGAATGTCTTAATTGTGATGGTACCACCAATTTGTGCAGGGAGTATGCTATCATTGATGCATCCTTGACGGGGCAAACTTTTGAGAAAACTACAAAACTTTTGGTAACTAATGCTACAAGCCCCGTCATCGATACATTTGATAGCAACACCCCTATTTCTGAGACCACTGTGATTTCTGAGCCTGTATTATCTATTTCTCCCATTGGATATGATGATTCTGCTATTTTAGGATTGTCTAAACTTACAGGAAAAGGTACATAGTTAGTGGGGCCAGAACTGAAGCCCCTCCATGACCACCTCAAGTATGCATTATTAGGGGAGGGTGAAACACTGCCCGTTATCATAGCTAATGGCCTCTCTAAGACCCAAGAAGATAATTTGATTATGGTTTTAAGAAGGCACAAGAGGGCCATTAGCTAGACCCTAGATGATATTACTGGAATTAGCCCCTCACCTGTATGTATAGGATATTTTTAGAGGAGGGGGCTAAGCCGATTAGATAGCCATAATACCGGCTCAACCCACTGAAACTTGATGTGGTAAAAAAGGAGGTTACTCTCTTACAGGCTGGTATCACCTATCCTATTTCTGACAGTGAATGGGTGAGCCCGGTGCAGGTGCTTCCCAAGAAGTTGAGGATCACTGTGGTGAAAAATGAGAAAGGTGAGTTGGTCCCAACCCGGGTGCAAAGCAGTTGGAGGGTTTGCATTGACTACTGGAGGCTTAATCAGGCCACCCGGAAGGACCACTACCCCTTGCCTTTAATTGATCAAATGTTAGAAAGGTTGGCAGGGAAGTCCCATTACTGTTTCTTGGATAGCTACACGGGGTACTTTGAGATTCACATTGCCTCGGAAGACCAGGAGAAAACCACTTTCACGTGCCCCTTTGGCACTTATGCTTACAGGCGAATGCCCTTTGGGCTTTACAACGCATCGGCTACTTTTCAGTGGTGTATGATGAGCATTTTTTCTAACTTGCTAGAGGAGTGCATGAAGATATTTATGGATGACTTTACTATTTTTTATTCTTCTTTTGATTCTTGTTTGAGTAGCTTAGCTAGAGTGCTACAGAGATGTGTTGAGACCAACCTTGTTCTGAATTTTGAAAAATGTCATTTTATGGTGGAATAAGGTATAGTCTTAGGCCATGTAGTGTCTAGAAAAGTCATTGCTGTTGATCCTGCTAAGATAGAAGTTATTACTTCCTTGCCTCACCCCACATACGTGCAGGAGATTCGTTCTTTTCTTGGTCATGCAGGTTTTTACAGGAGGTTCATAAAGGATTTCAGCAAGATTGTCCAACCTCTCACCTCCCTACTGCAGAAGGATGTTCACTTTGTTTTTTATGACAGGTGTAGGGAGGTATTTGAGAAGTTGAAGAAGGCCTTAACCATCACTCCAATCATCTAGGCACCAAACTGGAGTCAGCCATTTGAGCTCATGTGTGATGCTTCTGACCATGCAGTGGGCATTGTGCTTACACAGTACAAAGCTTCTAGCCATTGTTTTTTCTTTAGATAAATTTTGCTCTTACTTGCTAGGCTCTAAAGTGGTGCTGTACTCAGACCATACAACCTTTGAATACTTGTCAAAGATGCCGAAAGCTAAGCCTAGTTTCATTAGATGGATGCTACTACTCCAAGAATTTGATTATATATTACGGATAAAAGTGGAGCTGAAAATTTAGTAGCAGACCATCTAAGTAGGCTTTAGCATCTTGACCCTAACAACAAACCACTCAATGATAATTTTCCTGATGAGCAGCTGATGAGTGTGTCTGTTGGTGGTATACTGACATTGTTAACTACTTGGTTACTAGAGTGGGTCCATTCCATTTTTCACAAGCTCATTTTGCAAAGCTAAAAAGCAATGCAAAATATTATGTTTAGGATGATCCTTATATGTGGAAAATATGTGGTGAACTCGGGTTTCTACTAGCCCACTTTGTTTAGAGATGCCTATAATTTTTGCAAGTCTTGTGAACAATGCCAGAGGATAGGAAATATCTCTTGGAGAAATGAGATAACCCAGCAACTTATACAATTTTGTGAAGTTTTTTATGTTTGGGGTATTGATTTCAAAGGTTCTTTCCCTAGTTCCTTTGGCTATGTTTACATCCTTTTGGTTGTGGATTATGTGTCAAGGTGGGTGGAGGCAATTACCACCCGCACTAATGATTCTATTGTAGTTGTTTCTTTTGTGTGTTCTCATATTTTTTGCAGGTTTGGCATGCCTAGGACCATTATTAATGACCAGGGACTCACTTCTGTAACCGGAGCATGGAAGCTTTACTCTGTAGATACGAGGTTGTTCATAAGGTATCCACTCCTTACCTCCCTCAAACTAATGGGCAAGCTAAAGTGTCTAACCGGGAAATAAAGAGAATCCTGGAGAAACTATGAAGCCCAATCGGAAGGACTGGAGTGTGAGGTTGGATGATGCTCTATGGGCTTATCGCACAACCTACAAGACATCCATTGGAACGAGTCCCATTAGGCTTGTTTTTGGAAAGGTGTGCCATTTGCCAATGGAAATGATGCATCGGGCTTACTGGGTTGTTAAACAATACAACATGGATCTAGGAGGGGTTGGTAAAGCTTGGAAATTATAGTTGCAAGAGTTGGAGGAGTTAAGATTTGAGGCCTATGAGAACTCTCGTTTGTATAAGGAGAAAACTAAGGTGTTTCATGATCGGAACACCTGAGGAAAAAGTTCCATGAGGGGCAATTGGTGCTCCTCTACAACTCTCGACTTATACTAATGCCTAGGAAGTTGAGCTCTCGATTCAGTTTACAGTTTAAATATGATTATAATTTAATGATAATATGTATATTAAGAGTAATAATAATGATTTTTTAAAAAAAATGACAAATATAATGATGATGTTATTACTAATTACTAATCTATGTATATTGCATTGTTGATACATATCATTATTGATATATATAACACTGATACACATTACTTTTTCTCTAAATTTTGGCACATAGCTCCTTATGTTTCGTTACAAATTATCCATCATTTTAATATATATATATATATATATATATATGGAAGATTGATAAATAATCATTTACAGCACATTTTTCAAACCAAATTATTGATAATGCCATGACATATTATATTTATGTATCTAATCTTGCCTAACATGTAGCCCAAAAATCTAATATTGCCTAACACGAGATCCGAAAACTACCCTTTATTTTGCTAACCAAGGAAAGTCCATTCCTTTATTGTGCGGTCATACAAAAATTTGATTATGTTGATTCTTGTTTCCATTAGAAACAACTATAAATAGTGAGACGCTTTAAGCTCTTTTGCAATCAAACGTTTACACCTTTATAGATAGTCACTTACGAGAGCTATATAGCAATCCAATATATATAGTTTTGAAAACAAAGTCGATACACTTCATTTAGGAAACAAAAAAAGACCTTGATAACCTGGAAAGAAAAAAAACTATTTCACTTTCAGCAACTTCTTCACTATTTGCCCCAACTGCTAATCCCTCGCCAAACTTCCATCGACGTTCGGCGAATTTTCTCCCAGTGTTTGGGGAGATCATTTCATTCAATATGTTTCAGAACCTACGGTAATGTAATAAAATTTATTCCTTTTAATATTTTCATATGCAAGCATATCAATTGTTTCTAAACACAGGGCACCTCCAACTGTGATTGTTCTGCTAATTTCTCTGCAGGTCATGCTGGTTGATTCCCTTATATTAAGGGATGGTCCGTGTTTTGGGTAGTATGATGACTTGATGAGGGAGATGTATGCATAGCTGATGCATTTTGGGTAGTAATAAGATTTGAATTTATCACAAGAGATGTACACATGAGTTGAGTTATTTATAAATTATTTGAGCTTGATTTATTAAATGCTTGATAAATTGTTTGAAAGTAGATAAGTTAATTGAAACTAGTTTACATAGCCATATTCAAGTATTATATAAAAAGTGTGAGAGTAGAAATTGTTTAAATGTATTTAAACATTGAATGAAAAGATTATTATATATAAGCTTATCTAAGAAAAGAATATATAATAATAACTTATATATTAGTATATAGCATATTGTAATTTTATTTAACACTATATACTTTTTACCTAATTATTCTAGCTTTTGTGATTATTATTCACTTTCTATTTTTTATTATATTTTTAAGAAAAATATTCTATTAAATACTAAATATATAAACTTATGAAACTCAGCTCAAAAGAAATTATGAAATCACTTCAAGAGAAAATTTAGTTTTATACACACACACACACACACACAAAGATATATATATATATATATAACTTTATGTCCTTTAAGAGCTTGTTTGAATAAATAACTTATTTAACTAAGTGCTTATATGAATAAGTTATTTTGAATTTAAATATGAAATAGCAAAAGTGTTTGTTTTGAATGATTTAAAAAGTGCTTCTTGAGAAGCCAAATATTTTAACATATTAAAACATTTAAAATGACCTTTAAGAAGTAAGAAGTCATTTAATCAAATGGGATAAACAAAAATAAAAATTGTGATTTTTGACTTCTAGAGACTTAAAGAAAGTCATAAATGTTGTAACCCAAATCAAGCCCATGTAAAGCTTCAATAACATCTTTAGTTTCAAGAGTGGAACTTCAAGCTTTCATCTTAGCTCAAATTTATTTAGTTTACACCCTTGTATATAACATCAAACAAACAAAATATTGAAACCCTTCTCCATAACTCAAATTCTTTGAGACTTTGACCTTGTAGACTATTTTTCTATTCTCTCCATTTCTATAAAACTTTACAAAATATACTGGCATGACAAAAGATTAACATTGCAGGAAGTAGGTGAAAACATGAAGCAACAAATTATATCACTAGAAGAAAAAGTGAGAAAGATGCTCACCGCAGTGAATAAGGAAGCACTACAACCTGTGATAGTCCCTAACTTAATTGATTCAATCCAACATTTGGGATTGTCCTATTACTTTCAACATGAGATTGATGAAGTGTTGCGACATATTTATACTAACTATGTTGATAATGGCATAATAACTCTTGATTAAGGCCTTCATTCTCTTGCACTTGTCTTTAGGTTATTAAGGCAACAAGGATATCACATTTCGCCTAGTATACCTCACACTACTTACTTTTAACATCTTTAATCATAAGTCTTTGGAAAATATAGTACATATATATATGCATGTACATGAAACTCGAATTGAAACATAAAATTGATCTAGATTGCCATGACATAAAAATCAAAGAATCATATTATACTATAAATAGAGGTTGGTTGATGGATTCTAGTCGTATTTAACAAGTTTAAGGATAAAGAAAGGAACTCTAACCAAAGACTTACTACTGATGTTGAGGGGATGCTAAGCTTTTACGAAGCGGCCCATCTAAGAATTCATGGAGAAGACATATTAGATGAAGCACTTGCTTTCACTTACACGCATCTTGGGTTAATGACCACCCTATTGAGTCCTTCTTTCCCTTTAAAAATCAACAATAGCTTAAAACATCCCTTCCACAAGAACATGCCTAGGCTTGTGATAAGGAATTACATCTCTATATAAGAGGCAGATCCTTCATATGATAAAAATCTACTATTGTTGGCCAAACTATATTTTAATATGCTCCAAAAACAACATCGAAAGGAACTTGGTAGTATTTCAAGGTAAGTTTTTAACAACCACCTTAATAAACAATTATTTCTCTTGCACACAAGTCATCCATGTGATCTTATTGAACTCGATTACATTTAATGAATTAGGTGGTGGAAAGATTTGGATTTTGAAGAAAAATTGTCTTTCACATACAATCGGATAGTGGAATGTTACTTTTGGACATTGGGAGTGTATTTTGAACCCCAATACTCTCTTGGTAGAAGGATAATGACAAAGGTGTTGTCCTTGTCATCAGTAATTGATGAAATATATGATGCTTATGGTAAACTTAATGAGCTGCAGCTTTTCACCAATGCGATTGAAAGGTTTAATATTTAAATTTAGTATATGAAATGTTTTCATTTTTTTTTATTGTTTCTTGATTGAATTATAAATAAAGATCAAGAAACAAATATATTAGGCATGTGATGTCTTTTTACATAATTAATGAATATTTTAGGTGGGACATCAGCTGCATGGAGTTTTTGCCAGAATACATGAATCATTGCTATCAAGCACTATTGGATACTTATGAAGAAATAGAACAAGAGATAGTAAAGGAAGGAAAAACATTTTGCGTAATTTATGCCAAAAACAAAGTCAATCTAATTAACTCTATATGTGTAACATTTTCCCAAGTACAACATCATCCTTAAGTCATGACATCGTATTCGAGAGTTGTTACTTATTAATTAGTGGACCTTTCTTAAATATCTATAACAAGCTCGATTAACGCATGTAATAACTAAGCGTAATTCTATTAAAATATACAACAAAGAAACACAACATTTATTGAATACATAGTTAAGTACAAAAGGAAGCTTTTCCATGAGCTTTAATACATATACGTTCTTTATTACATTTACATACATATAACTCCAAACAAGTAGAGTAAAATAAAAACATTAACTGCTAAACTATTGCAATCTTGACTTTCTTTGTGTAATAACCCCATTGTTCTCTGGATCAACCTGGAGATGACATGAGAACATAAAAACACATAGGAAGTGAGAATTATACAATTCTCAGTAGGGCAACTCCCTAAATACACAATCATAATGTCATCATCATCGCCCAACCATTTCGATTTATCAAGAAAATGTGATCATGTAATAGATATTAAAGATTCATTTTAAAGTTCTAAAATCATCCTTCCGAAGTGGGTAGCTATTAACAATCAATTACTTAGAACATATGTTTCATAACATTCAAGACCATAGTAATTCATTCTAGACAAATAATTTAATAAAATATGCATATGCATATGATAAATGTGATAATCTTTTCCATGCCCCTTACATACTAAAAGGGACTTTTCCGTGGATCTTCTTGTGGCCCTAGAACTTAATTCAGTGCATTTTTCTCTTTTCATCAACATAGGAAAGACTTAGTTTATATCAATTGGTATTTATAGTGGATAACACCACCCAAGGGAAATAGACTGCTTATCAGGACTGAGCTCATTCCTATACGCGATCATCAGACTTAGGGAAGTTCTTGTTTTTGCCTTCCCCTCATTAATTCAATTTAAGTTTTGTTTTTGTTTTCTCCATATGTCAAAACATGCACGATTGAGGTTCATATGTTCTATTTTGCCAAATATATGCATCATTCTTTTTTCTTTTTTCCAAATGCATGCATAAGGAACATATATGCATTCATTCACAATATAATTCCAATCATGCCTCAAACTAATCCTTAAAGTCACTAGCATGCATTCATATACATATACTTGAACCAAATATCATTATGTCACCAATATAAGGCCTTAGCACAAATATAGCTTATGGGCAGATTTCATACCCTTGTAGAACAAATTAACTTGCACATCAAAAAACCAATTAAAAGGCTATAAAAATTATCTATGATACTTCAATGTGTCCAAAAGGTTCCATAAAAATTTCAAAGCAAAAAGAGTTCTCTAATTATGCTAACAAAATTAGACAAATTCGAAGGTCAGAAACCTCCCATTTACAGCCAACAGCCATATTTCCCAATTTATTACCCTATCAAATGATCATATCAAATCATACCAAAATTTAGGTTGGACTTAAAGATGTCCTCAACACCCTATACAAATTTCAAAGGAAAAATCAATCATTTGCTGTGGTAACAAAATTAGCAAAGTTCAGTGTTCCAAAATTGGCTGTCTAGACAACTCAACAATAGTCTCAGTTTCATATTTTTAAAAACTTTTTAAACCATTTTTAAGACCCAAGAAAAATGTTGAAAACACCTTAACATGTTAGCTTAATAATATAAAATTTTCAGCTTATGAATCCATCTAAAAATACTTCAGAAACTTCATGAATTTTAACCTATTAGTCAAATCCGAGAATTCCAGCAACATGATTCAAAACTTATTTTGCCAAAATGGGTTCTTTAATATCATCCAAACACTCCACTAAAATTAATACATCAATATCCATATATTATCAAGCAATACAATCAAAATATCAAATTAAATCAATAGTTAAAATAGAAAAAAATGAATTTGAAGCAACAGAGGTTCAAAATCCTTATTTTGAAAACTTTAGAGCTTTATAACTCCAAAGGATGTTCCAAGTGGTTTCTCTTCACTTCAAGGCCACCAAATCAACCCCAAGCTCTTCCCTAAACAATTGATGATTCATATCTCAAGGTGAGGAAATGAAAATTTTGGAATTTCGATCGGTTAGTTTGGTAGATCTTGATGAGTAGTTAAAGTTTTATGAAGAGGTATTGAGGTTTTATCAAGTTTAGGCTAGGATTTTGGAGTTTTGAATCAAGTTTAAAGCATTTTGAGGAAGCAAAAATGGAGTTTGTGTTATCTTCCTTAACTAGCCGAGAAGAAGAGTGGAAAATAATGAGGTTTGGTAGCTTCTAATTATCTTATATTAGGTGTAAAGCTTTATTTAATATAAAATATAAATTTTCCTAAAAGAAAACAATATGAATGACTAGGATTTGATCTTACAATTCAAGATTAAATCCTAGCCTTACACTTGGCTTGAATGGGTATACATTATCCATTTATAATGATAAAAATTATCTTTCGGTGTTAGAAATCGCACACCAAACAGGTAAAACACAATAATTGGGTAGTCAAACATTGCCTAGAAATTAATTCCATGTATAAAATCCTCATTTCTTACTATTTCTAACCTTAACCCTCTCTTTTTCTCAGTCTCGACCATTTCTTGGTCCCAGATCTAGGGTTTCGACTGTCCTGATGGGCCTATAGGGCTCGCAAGTTACTATTCATTTTTTTTTACACATTCCTTGAACTATCCTCATCATTGCTACGTCTATCAAATTTTTGAAATTATGACTAGTAAAGCTCAAAATAATTTTTAAATAATTTTTAGGGTATTACAATATGTCTTTATTTTCTCCAAAACAATTCTTCTTTTGGACAAGAAGTAGGAATTAAAACATGTTCAACTACATTTTATTGCTATGGTTTTTGTGAATTATTGTGGTGTGCATTGCAGATGAAAAGATTGGCCCAAGCCTACTTTGTTAAAGCCCAATGGCTTAGTTGCAATTATGCACCAACTATAAAGGAGTAATGAGTGTTGCATTGGTATCATGTTGTTACTGTATGCTCACTACCATATCCTTCATTGGGATAGGATGCTTTGTTATGGGAAAGGCCTTCTAGTGGCTAACTGAAGACCCAAAATTGTAGTAGCTTTAGCAATTATTTGTCAACTCATGGATGACATTGTTTCCAATGATGTATTGTTTTTTAATCTGATTTTCTAGTAAGCTAATTGATCATCACAAGAATCAATTCCATATATATATATATATATATATATATATATATATATGGGTTGGGTTCAAATAACACTAGTGTAACTCTAACAAAGTTACACCAAATCTTGATCATCGATTTTACAAAACATCCACGGTTTAGAATTAGTAACTTAAACATTCACGTGGTACTTCACTCCCCTTCTCTCCCTCTCTCTCTCTCCCTCTCTCTCTCTCTCTCTCTCTCTCTCTCTCATCATGTTCCTTCTTCCCTAAACATGGTTCTCTTTTTTCTCGCCATACAACATCACATTTCTACCCTTTTGCCCCGTTCTCCTATTTCCTTTCTTTCTCCCATCTCACTTTGGAAGGTCAGGCTCATTGAGCATCTCCAACACCTACTCTCTCCTCGTACTCAATATCACTTTTCGTAAGCTTAGCTCATAACTCTCTGTCCCTCTACTTCACGAATTTTATTTCTTTTTTTTTCTTTTTGACCTAACATTCAATCTTTCTCTTAAAGGCACAATCGCTGATGACCTCTTCCCTCTATTTGACAAGTATGGTAAGGTTTTTGACATCTTGATGACTACCTTGTTAGTCTCTTCAACCCACCATGCTTGATTGATTATTTATCACATTTTCAATTGATTAATCAAATTAATTAATTAAATTGATTTTACCCTGTTAAAGGGCTGGTGAGTTGAGGGGTTTTGCCTTTGTACGTTACAAGTATGTCGACGTCAATAGGCTCGATGATACGCTTCCTTGATTCTATTTTCTTATTAATTTTATTTTGCAAGACAATTCCATTTTGAGTTTTTTTTTAATCCTTTAATTGTTTAATTTTCATTGTTCAGGAACAGTGGTTGATGGCCGTGAAATAACTGTCCAGTTTTCAAAATATGGCCCAAATGTTGAGTGCATGTTGTTTCTCTCTATCATTGTTACATGTGTTCTAACCGTGATAAAGTTGTGGAAGATAAAGACAAAATGATAGCAAAGTAGCTCCTGAGGCAAAGAAAACATAAGACAAGAGATTGAATTGCTTAGCAACATCAAGTACATCAGTTGAAAATAGGCTGAAAACTAAGGCAACTACGTGATTGTTGGAAGTCAATGAAGTAAGTTCTTCATGAAGGGATGGGAGAAAGAGCTTCACTGTTTCCATTATTTGAGCTACAGGTTCAAAACTCTCAACAATGTCTTGAATATTCACTTGGGAAGAATAGTGAATCCTATGTTTGGTAGGAAAGTGTTGAGGATGGCTTTCATGGAAGAGGAGGGAGGGCCAAGTGTGGGAATTATCTGGAAGATGCTTTTGTAACAAGTTAATGAATGCTTGTAGAGATTTTGAAATTATAATGTATAATAAGGTGCTACATGGAAAACATGGTTGTACTTCTTTGTATAATAGGCACTCTAGAGAATTCAAGGAATGCAGATATGTTAAGAATGCACTTGTAGATTATGGAATCAACTTAGAGGGATTGTATTTGAGGCTTAAATCCCTTTTGGGCAAGGAATCCTCTTATATATGTTATGAATTATAATAAAAAAAATGTATATGTTACACCAATTGGTTGTTCTTTCAAGAAATGATACTAAGCGATTTCAAACTATCACTGTGCCCATCCTTCAACCAAAATTCTGTGTGTCATAATCAGAAAGGAAATGAGAGAATGGAAAGCTGGAGAAGAATGAGGTGCAAAAAAGAAGAAGTGAGGCAGAGAGAGAGATCGAAAAATAGAGCAATGATGTTATGGGAACTAAAGAAGATGGACGACAGTTAGAGGAAGGAACAGAGGCAACATGTGAGTGTTTAAGTGACTAATTCTAAAGCATAAATGTTTTGTAAAATCAATGATCAAGATTTGGTGTAACTTTGTTAGAGGTACACTGGTGTTATTTGCACCCAACCCTATATATGTGTGTGTATATATGTATGTATTGATGAACTATCAATCGACCGTTGATTTACGTTATATTATATTGATGATCAAGCATGTCGAATTTCAGAAAAATTGGACAACAATAACCATGTAATCTATTAATCGATATTTACTTATATTTTCGAAAACATGTTATCCATCAAAATAAAATGAAATGATGAACTATCAATTCATTTTCAAATTGTATAAGACTTTATATGCTTGATCTACTTAGTAGGAACATCAAATTCAACGGTTGGATTGATGCAAGTTCATGCCCAAAAAAAGTTATTAGATGGAGTAAGTATGCCAAAACTTACTTATGGAGTAAACGGATCCTCACTCATATTGGATTATCAAGACATAATCACACACATGATTTGGTGGTGAGGATATCTATCTGCCTTCCTTAAGCTTTGGATTTCAAATTAAATCACATTTGCACTAAAAATGGATTTTTGAGAACTTATCCAGTTCTCTTGCAACACGATCCATATCTCAGCTTGGATTAGCTGCATGCCCAATTTAACAGTTCACTAGTCAAGCTGGTTAGTCTAAGCCCGATCTAATAATACTAGACATTTAAGAGTAAATTCTCATTGTGGATGATAACTTTTTATTTCTTTGAAATATCACTTTAGAATTTGAAGGATCAACATATTAACTTAGTTGTTAAATAATAGTTCTTTAATATCAAAATGATACAAACTTCTTGTAAAGTCAAGTTGAAGCCGATCTATAATAAAATATCATTTTAGCATCAATTTGATGCTATCAATCTTCATATTTGTAAATTGATGGTTTACTATATATGATAAATTAATTACTTGATTGGTTGTTTCATCCTTTGTTTTGGTTAGTTTGAGCAAGAGAGCGAGCATGTTGCCTCTGCTATTTAGTGTTACATGAAGCAACATGGTGTTATGAAACAATATACCAATGAAGAAATTCGAAGACAAATAACGAGTGCTTGGAAGGATATCAACAAGAGATGCCTTGATCCCACTGATGTACCAAAGCCTCTCATAATGCGAGTCCATAACTTGCCACGCATTATGGATGTTCTTTACACAGATAAAGATGGCTACACCGACTCTAAAAGATCAACGAAGGAGAACATTGAAGCTCTGTTGTTGAATCCATGTCCAATATGACTATATGAACATAAAAGCTTAATAGCATGAATTGTATTGGTTAATTACCAGAGTCACAGCTCAGTTACTTAGTCATCAATCAAGTTTAATAGTATGAGTGAGCCAAACATGGAGCTATCATGAAGCTTGAAAGTGAATAAATCATTTTGAATGAACTTATTACAACATATTTTCATGATTTGAACAAATTAACCAAATTTGGCAAGCTTTATTTTATCTTTAAGTTTCATAATACAACAACTAATTTGTTAATTTCACAATTTGATTAAAATTATTGATTTCTAGTGACGATATAATGTTGTCATTTTGCTGTACTATGTGGATGCCCAAAAATTTAATAGAAATTGAAGATAGCAGCAAGGATGAGATCGAACTTTAGGAATTTGAATTTCATGGTGGGCGGATCGTACATTACTCAGTTACTACCTCCACTACCAAATAAGTTTTCATCTTGAAAATTTTACTTTTCTATAGAAAAAATTCGATTAATATAAGCAATATTAGTTATTTTTACTAGCTATATCCCTATTAAATGGAGTAATCAAGAAGAGAGAGTAGTGGAAGAGTAATTAAGAATGGAAGAAGAAAGAAGTTAGGGTAATTTAGTAAAATACACCTAAATTATTCCAATATTAAGGCTTTGTTAATTTTTTAAAATTTATATATGCATTTAAATTTATTGGACACTTATTTGAAAATAGAGATAGAATTTTAAATGGAGTGATTAAACCCAAGACATGTTGGATCACATCACTTTTTCATTTCCACTAAATGGACTTGTAATGGACATGGCTCAAAACTAGACCCGAACCCACCTAGGTGGCTACTGGCTAGGAATTTAACATGATTCCATATAACCTATTTAATGGATATACTTTTCAAGGCGAAGACTTGTATCGTGACAACCAAGTTTGGGACCATGTGGTTCTAGATTATATTTTTATAGAAGAAAATAAAAGAATAACTTATTTGCGCTCATCATCTTCCTCTCTTTATTCTTGATTTCTTTAATTATAGCAACCCTTCCTCTTTAAGTTAATCTTCTTTGCTACAATTAAAGTACCATATGCTTTGAGCATGGTTGTTGATGGAGGAATCCATACCTTGAGGATTCTACACCTAAATGGCACCTAGAACGGTTTATTTTAGATGGAATCCACACTTTGAGGAATCCATAATCCTAACTCTTTTGAGCATCCCTTCCTTATTTCAGAAAAAATTTAACATGGAATCTACACTTTGAACTTGTCACCATATGCTTTGAGCAATTTTACACCTTGCTCATTAGCCTATGCTCTAAGTGATTTCACACTACTGCAACTCCATAAACATCAACAGAAAATGCCACAGAGTCACCATCCCTTCTGATGTAAATTACAAACAAAAAATAAAGCAACAATCCTCATAATCACAAACTCAAAGCATAAGCTAAACATCCCCTAAACCAAAAGATTCCAACTTCGGATTCAAACTATGAATATAGCAAAAAAATGGGCATCATGCAATTGATTCAATTAAGAGTGAATCTATATGTTGAAATGATATTAGAGGCCATAGAACTTTCTAGAAAGGTCCTCGATAGCAAGAACAATGCTCTGCTGACATCTAGTGACAATATGGAAGCCAATAGGTGCAAACTCCAGGACCCTTCAGAAAGATTAATTAAAATTGTTGTGAAGGACAACAAAACCAATTGAAAGAAAATGTTTTAAAGAATAACTAATGGCTATCTTGAGTTTCTGTTGTAAGGATATCAGATATTTCTCTAAGATGCACAAATAGAAAGCATGAGAAAATGATCTCACGTCACAAACTTCTGGTCCTGATCGTGAAAAGAAGATAAATAAGAAGAAGCAAGAAGTGCATCAAGCAAAACATTGTCAGAAATCGGTCCAATGAAACAGAATCAAGGAGATGGTCGTCAGAAAGTAATATTGAGCTTTAGAAAGAAAGGCTACAATGACAATAATGTACAAAATATTGAAGGCAAAGTATTACTCAAACTTCAATAATCATAATCATGTGGTTCTCTTTGTCAAAAAGTCAAAGTTTAAACACAAATAGATAGTTAAGGAACCAGCAGCGCTCATCAGAAAATCCAACTCAAAATGGGAGAGAAAAAAGGCTATATTTGAATTTCAAATCAAATGTCAAATCAATCTCTCGAAGTCAAGATATCATCTCTACAAATACCCACAATCAAATGACAAAAGGACTTTTCAGAAAGTTCAGAAACCATGATCAGAAAGTGAAAAAATAGTTTCTGATAGACTTTAGAAACCTCACACCATCATCGGCTTCTGAAAAAGGAACTTTGACACCAAACGAGCTACTTACCTGTATTATATTTCCAATACTTGATCAGATGTTCAACACGTGTTGATAAAGTAGAAGATCAAGGGGCACCGATAAAAGGAGGAAAATCATCTATAAATAGAGATGATTGAGCCTTCACTGATATATAGACAAGAAAAAAATTTACACCAAAAAAAGACTTCCTATCGGAAATATTCATTGCTAGAGTCCTTTGTATATCAAAATCTTCTTCCCATATTCTCTGCTGATTATTTGTTCTTCTAAGGAAGAATTACTAGGAAGAAGTCACTCAAGTAGAATCAGTTTAAATAGATTATATTCAAAAGCTTGAGTGTTGGGCTGAACGATTATATCATCAATCTCTGTCTAGTTGTAATTCTGATCCAATGGTGATCAAAAGGAAAATAGCTTGAAGACACTACTGCAAAACTACTTGTAATTGTAAGTCAGTAAGGGTTGTTTACTGATAAGAGTAAGAGCTTGGGAAGGCTACGGTAAAGACTATCTTGTACTTGTGATTCCTTGGTGAGGAAGTTTATTGGAACTCAGTGTGTGCTGAGAACTGGATGTAGGCAAGTGTTGGCCAAACCAGTATAAATCTTCTGAGTCAAGTATTCTCTTTCCTTTCTTTCATTTGAATTTAGTTTTTATCTCTGCATAAGTATTTAGATCTTTGTCTTTCACTGTTAGCTTATTTATTCAAACTGCTTCACTCAGAAAGTAACGTTCTGAACACGCTAACCATTCTTCTGCTGTTCTTCAAGTTCTAAACTTGATAAGTTTTTATAAAGCTTGAAGTTTACAAAGCACGATTCAACCCCCTCCCCCTTTTCATGCATTTTTGTGTCAACAATTGGCATCAAAGCTTGGCCTCTAAGGGGTTGAGCACTCTAACGACTGCAGAGGAAACAAAAGGATCCAAAGAACAATGGCATAAAGCTTTCATATAGCAGAAAGACATTCGATCAATAGGTCATCATTCTTTGATGGTGGAGACTATGCTTATTGGAGAGATCGTATTGAATTATTCATAAAATATACAAGTCTTGACTTATGGGAAATAATCTAAGAAGGTGACTACATTCTAGCAGAAGAAGTTCCTACAACAGATGGTTCACTTCCCGCATCAAGAGATATTCCCAAGAACAGATGGACAGAGCAACACAAAGCCAAAATTCAATTAAATTCTAAAGCTAAGTATTTGCTCACTTGTGCTTCAAGCAAAGCTAAATATGATAAAATCATTGCCTGTGACACGGCAAAAGAAATATGGGATAGATTGGTCATGTTGCACGAAGGAACTGATCAAGTCAAGGAAATCAAGATCAGTATGCTGGTCCACCAGTATGAAATGTTTAAAATGATTGATCAGGAAAGTATTGATGATATGACCACAAGATTTACGCATATCATAAATCAACTAAAAGGTCTTGGCAAAAGATATTCAAACTCTGAGCTTGTTAGAAAAATCTTAAGAAGTCCTTCCTGCAAAATGGCTGCCTAAAATAACAGCCATTACTGAAGCCAAAGATCTCCAAACTTTTGGTCTGGATGCTCTTATTGGGTCTCTAAAAACTCATGAAGTAGTTCTGGCAGAGATGCATGGAGAATCCATAAATAAATCCAAGTCCATTGCTTTAAAATCCTCTCATCTTAAATCTAGCAAAGCAAAGGCAATGAAGATCACAGAAACCTCTGATGAATGGGATGAATCTGATGATGACAGTGAAGATGATGATGGAGATGAAATTTCCATGCTAGTAAGAAAAATGTCAAGGGCATGGAAACATAAGTTCAAAAGGAGAAAAGACTTGAAAAGAGATAAAAAAAAAAAAAGGCAAGATAAAGCCAGACAGCATAATTTGTTTCAACTATGGAGAAAAAGGTCATTTTAGACCTGAATGTCCAAAATTGAAAGGACCAGAAACAAGGTTACTAAGCAAGACAAAGGGAATGTTAGCAGCATGGAGTGACTCAGATGAAGAAGAGGAGGGAACAGAAAGCCTAGAAGGACAAGAAGACATAACAGATTTATACTTCATGGCTGGCTACAACTCAAAAGACGAGTCTGAGGTAAATAACTCTCACCAAAATCTGTCCTATGATGATTTAATAGCTTTGTATGAAGAACTGCTTGAGAATACTCAAATAATTTCCTCCCACTATCGTAGTTTAAAGAAGAAGCATCAGAAAGTTGTTTTAGAACTTCAATATGTCAAAAAGGATTTTGAAAATATAGAAAGTGAAAAATAAAAATTACATGAGGAAAACAATCAATTAAATTTGTCAAAAATCAAGATTTCAAAGGAAAATGAAGACTATCAGAAAAATATATCTGAGTTAGAGAGAACAGTTAGTCTTTTAAAGACAGATCTAGAAAAGATGGTAAATGGTTCAAAAAATCTTGATCTGATACTTGGAAGTCAAAGGCCTTATTTTCAAAGAACTGGGTTAAGATATAAAGAAGATGAAAAAGGAAAAGAAAACCTTTTTCAATTGGATAAGGCAAGAAAAAAGGTTGTCTGCACTATCTGTTATAAACGGGGACACCCTCCAGATAAATAGTTCATGAAAAGAAGAGTTAGAAAACCCTCATTTAATGATACTAACTCAGAAGGACCCAAAAAAGTCTGGGTACCTAAATTGAAAAATGTGTTTGTTGCAAGCATGCCTGAGAACACATGTAGAATCTGATAACAAGTGGTACATGGACAATGGCTACTCTAGACACATGTCCGGAACAAGGAAATGGTTCAAAAACCTCAATCCAAAGAATTCTAGATCAGTCAAATTTGCTGATGGAGGTAAAGCAAAAGTCATAAGTATCGTAAACATTGGTAAGGATAATTTTCACCAAATTTCTGATGTATTATTTGTGGATGGTTTGGCCCATAATCTTCTGAGCATAAGTCAATTTTGTGACCAAGGCTTTAGTGTTGTTTTCAATGCTCAAAATTGCAAAATAATTAATCCTGTCTTAGGAAAAGTTATACTATCTGGAAAGAGGCATGATAACACCTATATATTGTTGTTAGATGATCTTCAAGATCAAGATGTTAAATGTCTAGCCTCTTTCACAAATGAAACATGGTTATGGCATAAGAAACTTGGGCATGCTCACCTGAAACTTATCTCTGAGTTATCTCAAAAAGAGCTTGTTAAGGGATTGCCAAAGATCAAGTTTGACAGAGATTCAACTTGTGACTTTTGTGAAAAAGGCAAGCAAACTAGAGCTTCTTTTCAAAACAAACATGAAATGTCTACCTCTAAACCTCTAGAATTACTTCATATGGATCTTTTCGGTCTGACTCATATAGCTAGTGTTGTAGGTAAGAGATATTGTTTAGTTATTGTGGATGATTTCTCAAGGTTCACTTGGGTGTTTTTCTTAACTTCCAAGGTTGAGGTCTTTCAAAAATTCAAATTGTTTGCAAAATGAGTTTGCACTGAAAAGAACTCACAAATAATCTCCATCAGATCTGATCATGAAAAGAATTTGAAAATCATATTTTCAATGAGTTTTGTGAAAATCATGGCATTCTTCATGAGTTATCTGCACCCCGAACTCCCTAACAACATGGGGTTGTTGAAAGGAAAAATAGAAGCTTACAAGAAATGGCTAGAACACTCATTTTAGAGAGTAGTCTATTAAAAGGTTTTTGGGCAGCAGCTGTCAATACCTCATTTAAATTCAAACCGAATCTTTCTAAGACTAATTCTTAAGAAAACCCCCTATAAGCTTTGGGAAGGTAGAAAACCCAACATATCATACTTCCATATTTTTGGTTCATCATGTTTTATACTTAACAACAGGGACAAACTCACAAAGTTTGATCCAAAATCTGATGATGGTATTTTCCTAGGATATTCTTCTATCTCTAAAGCTTTCAGGGTATATAACAAAAGAACTAATTGTGTAGAAGAAACAATTCATATCAAATTCAAGGATTTCAAGAAAGATTTTGAAGATGATGCAGTTGACCTGGAAGAAGCTCTAGAGAGATTAGATCTCGAAGAAAACTCAGAAACCAAAATGATCAAATCATCAAAAAGCAAACTCTATAATTCACTCTCTTCAGAAAGTATAATAAATTCATCAAGGGCATCACAAGGAAATGATGAATAGGAGGAAGAATAGCCTGAAAATGAAAAGGAAACTGAGGAAAGCTATAAACACAGAAATTATAAAGGAATCTCTGATCTTAAAACTGTCTCACAAAACAATATTATAGAAGATAAATTCTAAAGGAGTGAAGACTCGATCCTCTTTAAGGAATACCTCAAACTATGCTCTAATCTCCACCATTGAACATGCGTGCATTGAAGAAGCATTAAATGACAAAGTATGGGTGGAGGCTATGCAAGAAGAGCTGGATCTATTTAAGAAAAACAAAGTCTGGACTCTCGTGGAAAAACCTTGTGAAAAGACCATCATCGGGACCCAATGGGTATTCAAAAACAAATTGGATAAAGCAGGAAGAGTTATCAGAAACAAAGCGAGACTAGTTGCACAAGGCTACAATCAACAAGAAGGAATTAATTATTATGAGACCTTTACACTAGTTGCTAGGCTAGAAGCCATAAGGATGTTACTTGCCTACGCTACTTACAAAGGATTCACTCTCTATCAAATGGATGTCAAGTCTACCTTTTTAAATGGATTTCTCTCTAAAGAAGCGTTTGTGAAGCAACCTTCAGGTTTTGAGAGTGATGATCATCCAAATCATGTCTATAAACTATTAAAAGCTCTCTACAGTTTAAAACAAGCCCCTCGAGCCTGGTATGAAAGGTTAAGCAGTTTTTTATTACAAAACGGGTTCAAAAGAGGTAATGTTGACACAACCTTATTCACTCTTAATTCAAAGAATCATTTTCTAATAGTACAAATATATGTTGATGACATTATACTTGGTGCATCTGATCTTTCTTTGTGTGAAAATTTTTCAAAGTTAATGCAAAGTGAATTTGAGATGAGTATGATGGGAGAACTAAAAAATTTTCTAGGTCTACAAATAAAATAAGAAAAGGATGGAACCTTGATCCATCAAGAAAAATATGTCAAGGAGCTTTTGAAAAGATTTCACATGGATCAGGCAAAACCAATAAGTATTCCTATGTATCCATCTCAAATCATTGATGCAGATTAGGATGGTGAAAAAGTATCAAAAAGTAGCTATAGAGGAATGATAGGATCATTACTATATCTTACAGCCAGTAGACTAGATATCCAATTAAGTGTGGGGATATGTGCTAGATTTCAATCAAATCCAAAACAATCACACTTGAATGCTGTCAAAAGAATCTTCAGATATTTATCAAGCACTACTAATCTTGGTCTATGGTATGAGAAAGGTACATCATGTGAGATTGCAGGATATTGCAATGTTGACTTTGATGGAAATAGAGTTGAAAGAAAAAGTACCAGCGATTGTTACTGCTTCTTTGGGAATAATCTGATCACATGGTCCTATAAAAAGTAAAATACCATTGCTCTTTCTACTGCTGAAGAAGAATATGTAGCAGCTGCAAATTGCTATACACAAATGCTTTGGATCAGAAATCAGCTAGAAGACTATCACTTAAGGTACTCCAAAATTCCAATCTTTTGTGATAACACCAGTGCAATAAATCTGGCTTAAAATCCCATTCAATACTCCAGATCAAAGCATATTGATATCAAACATCACTTCATTAGAGATCATGATCAGAAAGGAAATATTGAGCGAATATTTATAGATACTGAAAGTCAAGTATCCGACATTTTCACAAAACCTTTAACTGAAGATCATTTCTTCTCTTTAAAAAATCTGTTAAATTTAAAGATATTCTAAAGGCTCATATGAATTTCATTTACTCAAATATCTCTGGAAAGTAAATACCTCCTACCCATCTCCTCTTGGTTGATGGCAAAAGAGGGAAAAGTGATACGAAAATCTCTTGCCTCAATTAAAGGAGGAGGTAGATACTCACATATTGAGGATAGATACTCAAAAGAATGAGCATCTATAATCTACCTCTAGACATCTCTGAGAGAGAGAGAGAGAGAGAGAGAGAGAGAGAGAGAGAGAGAGAGCAAAATTGAAGGGGAGGTAGATATTGACATATTGAGGATAGATACTCAAAAGAATGAGCATCTATAATCTACCTCTAGACATCTCAGAGAGAGAGAGAGAGCAAAATTGAAGAGGAAGTAAATACTCACATATTGAGGATAGATACTCAAAATGTTAAGCATCTATAATCTATCTCTAAGCCTCTATGAGTAAAGCTCAGAAAATTCTTCTTAAGGCCACAAATTGCTTTAATCATCAATATCGTGCCTTAAGAAAAGAATTTACTGAAACTCATAAGTTATAATGTTTGAAAGATCAATTTGCTATGTATTTATAATTTCCATTTCATTCATCATTTCTTCAAAAGATTTTCTTCAAATTGGTTTGTCATCATAAAAAAGGGGGAGATTGTAAACTCTGGTACCCTTCAAAAAGATGAATTAAAATTATTTTGAATGATAACAAAGCCAATTCAAAAAAATGTTTTGAAGAATAACCAATGGCCACCTTGAGTTTCTATTGTAAGGATATCAGATATTTCTCTAAGATACACAAACAAAAAGCATGAGAAAATGATCTCACGTCACAAAGCTTCTGGTCCTGATCATGAAAAGAATATAAATAAGAAGAAGCAAGAAGTGCATCAAGCAAAACATTGTCAAAAATCAGTCCGACGAAACACAATCAAGGAAATGGTCGTCAGAAAAATAATATTGAGCTTCAGAAAGAAAGGCTACAATGACGACAACGTACAAAATACTAAAGGCAAAATATTACTCAAACTTTAATCATCATAATCATGTGGTTCTCTTTGTCAAAAAGTCAAAAATTGAAGACAAACAGATAGTTAAGGAACTAGCAGCGCTCATCAGAAAATCAAACTCAAAATGGGAGGGAAAAAAAGGCTATATTTGAATTTCAAAGCAAATGGCAAATCAGTCTCTCGAAGTCAAGATATCATCTCTACAAATACCCACGATCAAATGACAAAAGGACTTTTCAGAAAGTTTAGAAACCATGATCAGAAAGTGGAAAAATAGTTCTGATAGACTTCAAAAACCTCAACTCATCAACGGCTTCTGAAAAAAGAACTCTGACACCAGATGAGCTACTTACCTGGATTATATTTCCAATACTCGATTAGATGTTCAACATGCATTGATAAAGTAGAAGATCAATGGGCAACGGTAAAAAGAGGAAAATCATCTATAAATAGAGATGATTGAGCCTTCAATGATATATAGACAAGAGAAAAATTTACACCAAAAAAAGACTTCCTATTGGAAATATTCATTGCTAGAGTCCTTTGTATATCAAAATCTTCTTCCCATATTCTTTGTTGATTATTTGTTCTTCTAAGGAAGAATTACTAGCAAGAAGTCACTCAAGTAGAATCAGTTTAAATAGATTATATTCAAAAACCTGAGTGTTGGGCTGAACGATTATATCATCAGTCTCTATCTAGTTGTTATTCTGATCCAGTAGTGATCAAAAGGAAAACAGCTTGAAGAGGCTACTCCAAAACTACTTGTTATTGTAAGTCAGTAAGGGTTGTTTACTGACAGGAGTAAGAGCTTAGGAAGGCTATGGTAAAGACTATCCCATACATGTGATTCCTCGATGAGGAAGTTTATTGGAACTCAGTGTGTGCTGAGAACTGGATGTAGGCAGGGGTTGGCTGAACCAGTATAAATCTTCTGAGTCAAGTATTCTCTTTCCTTTCTTTAATTTGAATTTAGTTTTTATGTCTGCATAAGTATTTAGATCTTTGTCTTTCACTGTTAACTTCTTTATTCAAACTGCTACACTCATAAAGTAACCTTCTAAACACACTAACCATTCTTCCGTTGTTCTTCAAGTTCTAAACTTGATAAGTTTTTATAAAGTTTTTCAGTTTGAAGTTTACAAAGCACGATTCAACCCCCCACTTTTTGTGCATTTTCGTGTCAACAATAGGCACTACAAGAAAAATGAGTCGATTCTTGACATTTAAATATCAATAAAAGTATTGTCAAGTAAAGTAATTTTCACATAAAGTCACCATTGAAAATACTAAAAAATATTTATCAACAATTGTTACATGTAAAAAATACCCAATAATTGTTGATCAAAGTTTATAAATATTTTTAACTATTTTTTCTGTCAAAATTACCTTTCTTGACAATATTTTTATTGACACTTCAAATGTCAAGAATCGTTGAAAATATTCATTTTTCTTGTAGTGCAAGAAAGATGGCATCCTCGTTGCCATGGCTCATCCAAACAATTTGCTTGTGTCAGACATTATCGAGGTCTAAGATGTTGAAGGCCTTATCAACGTGGACTCACTGAGGAGCTAGAGGCCATAGAGAAGGTGCCGGAGTGGTGTGATGGCATCAATGGAAGGAGCTAAGGTAAGTGGAGGTTGAAAAGGAGGTAGTCATTTCACTACTAGAAATCCATGGGATACCGATGAAAATTATCGTTGGGCACAAATCCATCGGTAATTATCTACTAGACTTCTGACGAGTTGTTGTATTTTTGCATTATCAAACTTGTAAAAATCAATTTGCATGATAGTGTGTGCCATATGGCGTGCACAATTTCCAATAGGTATACTAACGGGTTTACCAATTAGTACAAAAGTAATTCTTTTCCCATCAGTAACCCGTTGGCACTTGATTCCCTTATCGATAGCTGTTTAATATTTTATTTTTATTTATTTTTTGTTAAATTACTGACGGGTATTTAAAAAATATTTTTCCTATATTTTCAGTATCTTTTTTTTAATTTTTTATATTTATCAATGGTCGATTGTAAGATAGATAGATATATAAATTTTTTTTGTAATTTTTAAAATTTTAACATTATTGATTGGTTTATCAATGGGATTGTGAAAATTATGTATGTTGGCATACAACTCTTGGAATTCCCATCTACCCGTCGATAAACTCATCGGTAATAAGTGAGCCGCAAAATGCATCATTTCATTAATGCATTACTAATGAGTTGACCTATCAGTAACCCACATAATTTTAAACTGAAATGCCTTCTTCTTCCCGATTTCAATTTCAACTTTGTCTCTCTTCACTCCCTCTTCCTATTCTCCTCCGCTACTGCCACCTTTCTTTGCCACCATGCTCCGCTGTCGGAGCTCCATTTGCAAAACGGAGACCACCATTACAGTCTAGGAGCGTTGGTGAGCATTTCAGTCAGTTTTGTTTTTTGATTTGGTTTAGTTTCACCATTCGTTTATAGGTGCCCATAGTGTTGTGTTTTATTGCATTGGAGAGTAATTGTTGTCATTATTTTGTTAATGTAGGAGTTGTGTTGGAGGGTGGCACTATGCCATTTTTTTTTTCCTTATTTTGTTTTATGTTTTGTATGTAATAGTGTTTATAAGTGTGTAAAATTAAATATGTGGCCTTATTGGATTTTTAGGATTGGATTTAGTTGTGCATAAGGAGCTTTCACATTTTTTTTCTCTTTTTACTGCAGTAGAGGTTAGTAAGAAAATACTTGTTATTTATATGGTTTAACATGTATGTAGAATAAATATTTATGTTTTCTAGGATAAAGTTGTAGGAAATGGGGATTGCATGACTGAGGGAAGGGCATAGAGGTTCTTTCTTGACTTATTTGCATTGTTTGTTGTGGGATTCTTTGTGTTTGTGGAGATTACAAGATGCAAGTTATAGAGTTATAAGGGCATGCGTTATAGAATGATTTCTACGATTATGGAAATTGTATGTAATTGTTAATATATAATTGTTTAACTATGTCTTTTATGGTATTGACCTTTAATAATATCTATGATTATTGAATGCATTAAAATATCTAATGACAGATGCTCCTAATTTAAGTAGATATGCTGTCGAAATTTTGGTAAAATTTTTCTTACGAAAAAAAAAGATTCAAAGTAACTGTATTAAAAAAATTTTAAAATCAATTGAATGTGTTTGAAAGTAATAACTTGGCATCTTTGAAAAATTGGATCCCTATTTAGGGTTACACTGAAATATATAATGACAAAACCTCCCCAGTTAAGTAGAGATAGTGTCAAAATTTTGTTAATTTTTTTTTAAGGAAATAAGATTAAAAGTAATTGTATTAAAAAAAATTAAAGATTAATTAAATGTGTTTAAAAGTAATAATTTGATATCGTCAAAAAATTATATGTCTATGGTTGTACTGAAGTATATGAGGATGGAAACACCTAATCTAAGTGAAGTTGTCATTGAAATTTTGTCATTAAGGAAACAAGATTAAAATTAGTTGTATTAAAAATTTAAATAGTGATTGAATTTGTATTTGAAAGTAATAATTTGACATCGTAAAAAAATTGCAGGGTCTTGGGTTACTCACACATGCAATGTTTCCTTCAAACTGGTCATGGATGTACGATAGATTTTATCCTAATAGAGGGGGATTAAAATGGAATTTTATAGTGGTCTTGAAGAATTTATAAGGGTATCATGTCAAACACAACAGTTCATTAATAAGGCAAAAGTTAGGAGTCCATGTAATAAGTGCACATGTAGGAAGTATTGAGATGATAATACCATAAAGGTTCATTTGTACAAGTGAGGATTCATTCCTGACTATTGGATTTGGATCAAGTGTGGGGAATGCATGGAATTAAGTGGGTATGTTTCAAATCAAATATAGTTCTGGTGAGATCCACCTAGCTAAGCACAATGTGGGTAATGTGCTGTGGGAGGATAATTTGGTTAGACATCGAGAAATAATTTTTTATGCTATAGGTCCTAAATTTGCAGCTCATTATTTGCAGCCTTAAGTTGAGGAACCCAACCAAAAAGCTGGTAGGTTAGTCTCCTAGAGGTTGCTAATCAATCTTTATAGGAGGATTATGTACACTCCGAGTTGTCTTTAGCAGTTCGAATGTTAAGCATTAAGTCTGAAGAGAACCAATGCCAAAGTTCTTTTGATCAATGGGCTGCATTGATTAGTGAGTTAAGTCTGAATCCCGACGTAATTTCAAAAGATTTTTATCAAGCTAAAAAAATTAGTTTCTAAACTTGGGTTGAAAGAAATAATGATTGACTGTTGCTAGAAATGTTTCATGCTTTATTACAAAGATGATATTGCATTGACTGAGTATAAGTTCTATCAAGAGCCTTGGTTTAAACCTAAGAAATATGGAAGTGGGAAGTATAAGGATGTTCCTCAGAAAAGAATACACTATCTATCCTTAATCCCTAGGCTCAAGAAACTCTATGCATCAATGAGCTCGGCTTCTCATATGAGGTAGCATAGTGAAAATTAGAAGTGTGACGGTGTGATGACTTATCCATTGCATGGTGAGGTGTGGAAACAGTTCGATAAACAATATCTTGATTTTGCCTTTGACCCTCGAAATGTTAGATTAGAACTTTGTTCAGATGGATTTACTTCGAAAAACCAATTTGCTAAATGCTATTCCTATTGACCCCTAGTTGTTACACCCTACAATCTCCCTCCTAAAATATCCATGAAAGATCCTTACCTGTTCTAACATGTATAATCCTCAACCCTGATAGTCCAAAAGCTAAAATCATGTGTATCTTCAACCCCTAATTGATTAATTGATTTAGTTAATGTGCCAGGGTGTTCTTACTTATGACATTTTGGCAAAGCAGAATTTCATGACGAGGGCTGCATTCATGTGGACTATTAATAACTTTTCTGCTTATGGAATGCTGTCTGGATGGATAACCCAAGGCAATTTAGCATGCCTGAGTTGCATGAAGGATCCTAAGGCATTCACTTTGACACATGGAGGAAGGAACTCTTGGTTTGATTATCATAGGAGGTTCGTAGATGCTGATCATCCATATAGGCGAAGTAAATATAGCTTTATAAGTAATTGTGTTGAACATGATGAGCTTCCAATTAGACTAAGTGGTTGCCAAATGTGGGATGAAGTTAAGGATTTCCCAAAAATAACAGAAGTCAGAAAGGTGTGTGAATGCTAGGCTATGAGGTTTACCATAATTGGACCAAGTAAAGTATTTTCTAGGAGTTGCTGTATTGGAAGGATAATTTTGTGCATCATTGTTTAGATGTCATGCATATTGAGAAAATGTGTTCGACAACATTATGAATATTGTAGGGGATACATATTGAACCAAAGACAATAACAAGGCAAGGCATAATCCGGTTGAGTATTGCACATGACTTGATTTGCATTTACAAGAATTAAAAGATGGTCATTTCTATAAACCAAAGGCCCAATATGTTTTGAATTCCACTTAGAAACAAGCTATTTGTCAGTGGTTTAAGGAGTTGATAATGCCTGATGGTTATGTTTCCAACTTAAGTAAGTGCATCAATGTTGCATAGAGTAAGCTTGTTGGCATGAAAGGCCAAGATTGTCATGTCTTCATGTAGTGGTGTTCGCTTCCAATTGCATTAAGAGAGCTACCTGATGTTTCTAGAAGCCCTTAACTAACTTGAGTCTGTATTTCAAAGATTTATGGTCTTTTCTCTTAGGGTTGATGATCTACTTGTTATGGGAAAAGATATTCCCTTAATTCTATGCAAATTAGAGAGAATTTTCTACCTGAGTTCTTTGACTAAATAAAACACTTGCTTATACATTTGGCATTTGAAGCACGAGTATGTGCACTAATTCAGTAAAGGTGGATCTATTCATTTAAAAGAAAAATAAGAGGGTTTAAAAGTACCGTGAATAATAAGTCTCAAGTGAAAAGATCAATATGTCAAGCCTATCTATCGAAAGAGACTTCAAATTTTCGCTCATTTTACTTTAAGCCACATGTTCAGTCTAGGAGAACTCTAGTTTGTCATAATGATGATGGATGGGAATGCTTTATTCTACCAACATCTTCTATATTCAATCAACATAGTTGAGCTGCTGGAAAGAAAGAGCTTTTATGGCTGACTTTCAAGGAGTGGAATTCTACACACTTACACATTTTGATAAATTATGATGAAGTGCAACCATTTAGATTGTCAGTCAATAACCCTTTTTCTAGGTGAAAGTGTGATGCTACGTATACTTAAAATGATCTAAAATATATTTTCAACAATAGATACTTTGAACAACTGCACGGTCAAGATTTTCTTTAATAATTTTCGAATTAGTTCATATTACATGTAAGTCCATTTTGTTAAATTATGTAACCCAATATACTATTGTCAGTTAATTTAATTTTGTCCAATACAAGTCAGCTTGACATTTCAACCTTCATCTATGTAGGTTCATAACAAAAATAATGGTGAAACATGTTCTGATTTGTTTGACTTAGCTTGGGGTCCCAAAAAGAAAGTTGTACGTAGGCCTGTGTATTATGTTAATGGGTACAAGTTTCACATAGTTGATTGGGGTATGGGAAAAAAATCAACAATACTAGTGTTTGTGTTAAAGTTGATACTGGGGACAGAGAATATTGGTATAATCCTTAAGTTTGAGTACGTTGATGAACCAAAAAAGAAAATGTGTGTCATTCAAATGTGAATGGTATGATCCTACACGAGTTACTAGTACATGACAACACAACAAATACAAAATCATTGAAATCAATCACATCAGAATATATGGAAGTTATGATCCATTTATTATAACCCAAAATACTAGACAAGTCTATTATATGTCTTATCCTATGAAAAGTAGGTCACACTAAAGGGTTATGAATAAGACAAAAGCAATAGGTAGAATTGAAGTAGACAAAGATATTGTTGAAGATTCTTATCAAATGGACGATCCACCCCCTTCGAAGACAATCCTGAAAATCCTCTTCCATTGACTACTAGGGAAGTTGACATAATTGAATGCATAAGTAGCCACCCAATGAGAAATCATGAAGAATAAATAAGTGATAGTAGCAGTGATGATGAAAACAACCTTGAACTTTCAGACTAACTAAAATGTTAAATATTATATGCAATAATGTTTTGAAATTACTTTAAATTTCCTGATATAATTACTACTTTTTGTGGACTATCACTACAAAAAAAACTAGTGAATTATGGCTGTTAAATTAGGACAGTTCCCAAAATTTGCCATAATATTCAGCAAATTATGGCGGTTTTAGTAACCACCATAATCTTAGTATTAGGAATATAGATTTGTTAGATTTACTCATTGCCTATATAAGACTTGAATCTCTTGTATTACATATCTTTTTACCATCATTAGTAAAATTTCATCTCATTTGCATTCAATTATTTTCTTCTCTTCTCTGATCACCATGGCTCTCAACATGGTATCAGAGCCATTCTACCCACCTTGAACTTCACTTTTGCTGCCCTTTACCCGAGTTTAAAGAACTCATTTTCTCCAAGTTTGTTTTACTTTCTTTACTTTTTCTCTCCTTTTCTCATCAACCAAACACTTTCTCACATTTTTTTTCCTTTTCTTTTTACCAAAACATGTTCCTTTCTTCAACATACTGTTCCTTTCTATTTCCATTTTCTCAGAAATCTGGCTTCAACCACTGTCGACACTTCTGTTCGTTACCGGTGACTTCCTCCAGTTTCATCGTTCGTCTTTCTCCAAAAATCTCACGAAATCGACTTTCTCAGCACTTAACAAGATCTCAGTGCTTGTCTTTCTTCGATTCAAGATCTTAGATCTAGTTTGTTGTTCCCTGCTTGTCTTTCCGACAGTCTCTATTTTTGGTTCTCAGATCCAGCTCCGCGCGATTCTTCGTCATCTCCGCTTGTGGTTGATCTTCGACGTGGCTGTTACTTCATCTCTTATGCAGCTTCGTCAGATCCGTTTGTAGTTTTCAACCAATGTTCTCCGTTGCACTTGCTTTTTCTTCGGCCAGATCCGATCTTCTCCAGTGATGGTTATTGGTGTCGTCGATGTCGGCGACGGTGATGCTTCACCGATCCAGTGTGGTGGCTCTCTATGGATCTTGATTCATGCTTCACTGGCGTGGTTCTTCATTTTCCTCCATTTTCAAAATTTTGGTTCACAACTTCCAATTTGTTCGCATTCTTCACTGGCAAGCTTTAGCCAGTGTGGCTCATGTTTTCGGCAAGGCTTCATTCAGGTTTGGAATTTTGATTGTGGTTGCTGCTTCAATCTGGTTCTTTGCCATCAAATTGGCTGAAATCGTGGAAGCTAGGATTCTGACTTGAAAGCTATGGTTCCAGTTTGGATTCAGATATTTCTTTTTTTTTGTTCAAGATTTGGTGATTTCTGAACATTTGTTTGAAAGCTAGGCTTTGCAATTTCTTTACTCTTGCTTCGAAAAGTGATTTGGTTCTAGTTCTAAAAGAATTGGCTTCAGGTTTGGATTCCTTCTGTTATTGTATTTTTTTAGAGCCTCAAACTTCTCAAGGTTCCTAGTTTTGCTCAATTCCTCAACTCTAGTTCATATTAATTGTTCTTTGTGACATGTATTGGTTCTGATTTGATTAGCCTTGTGGCTTTGGTTTAGCTTCTGCCTCTTGTTTAAGGGTGGTTAAGCGAATGTTGATTTAGCCTTTACTTGGCTTTGATTTGCTTCTGTCTTGGGTGGTTAAGCATCAATGTTAGCTTCTGCCCTTGATGGTTAAGCCCTTTGTGTTAGCTTCGCCTTTTAGGTGGTTAAGCATGATGATTGGCTTCTATCTATGGTGGTTAAACATTGATATTTTTCCCGTGTTGGGATTCTGATAGCTTCTGCCAAGTGGTTAAGTTTTGATGATAGCTTCTGCTTGGTGGTTAAGCTTCTCATGATATGGTACTTCTTCTGCAATGAGCGCCGTGGAGACATCGGATTGGGACTAGACACCACCGCCATTGTTTGATGACTTTGATGATTTCTTTAACGACGAGTGCCGTGGAGACGTTGAGTTAAAACTAGGCACCACCACCGTTGCATTCATGTTACATTCTTAGTTTGATTTCATTGCATCTTTTTTTCATTTTCTGTTGTATTGTACTTTCATCCCAAGCTGGAGATGCTTATATATGCATGCTCCAGCTTGCGGGGGGCTATTAGGAATATTGATTTGTTAGATTTACTCATTGCCTATATAAGGCTTGAATCTCTTGTATTACATACCTTTTTACCATCATTAGTAAAATTTCATCTCATTTGCATTCAATTATTTTCCTCTCTTCTCTGATCACCATGGCTCTCAACACTTAGTGAAAGAAGTGGCCATGAAATTACGGTGGTTCTTTAAAATAGCCACAAAGCTTATTAAATTATGGCGATTTGGTAAATTATGGCGGTTAGAACCACCTTTATTTACCATTAAACTAATTTTACGTCCTTTTTTTTAACCTTTTTAATAAAGTATAGGAAAAAAAGAGCATTTCCACTCTTTAACATTTTAGTTAGTTACAAATAGATACCTTAACTTCTAAATCTTCTAATTAGATGCTTAAACTACACTAATCCTCAAAATTATTCATTTTATTCAATTTTGGGTTTAGCTAGATAGGTAACGTGCTAAAATATCTATGTCACAATTTCTTTTAATTTTTAAATATTTTCTTTATTTATATTATTTAATGTTTGTAAAAAATACATATCGACAAAAAATTAAAAAAAAAATATTAACTAAAAATTTGTTATTCGCTGCTCAGAAAATGAGGATGAGAACCTCAAATTAAACGTCAACTCTTCTAAGATGATGCGTTCTCTCTTGATTTTTTTAATCTTATAATAAAAATAATGAACTATAGTAAATAGAGCACATTTTGTGGTTTTTTTTTATTTCAATTGAATTTAGAATTTGTTTTGTTACTACAATTGTAGTTGTATTCCCTTGAAAATGGAAACAAAATTTGAATAGCGGATAAAACTCGGGCAAAATTTTCATCGAGCATATATATACACACACGCACACACATTTTATAAATCATTTATTCATTGTGAAACTTTTAGGGTGCATTTGCTTTGCCTGTTTTCAGTTTTCAATTTTCAGTGTCCAGTTTTTAGTTTTCAATTTCCTGTTCTAACTCAAATTTTATAGTGCTTTGCTATATGGGAACTTTCAAAATTTTAAAAAGGATTAATTTTAACAAATGTGTTAGTTAAATAATTTAATTAAAAATTTAAATAATATAGAAAGAAGAAAAGGAAAAAAAAAAAGAAAATAAGTATTTTTAAAAAATAAAACTTATCAGTACAAGAAAAGAGAATTCTTTTATAATTAAATTTGAGATAAAAATGAGACAATGGAAACCCAGTAACAGTAAGCACCCTCCTGTAACGGTAGTTAAATTATTTGTCTTCCAAAACACAGAAGCAGCGGCCGGTGGTACTTCTTTCATCACAATGGAAACCCAATAACGGTAAGCACCCTATTTGGCCTCCCTTAGCCTTCATCTTTTCAGAGCTCACACATTTTCATCTTTTACTGCAATGGTGACATGGGACTTATGTTGAAGGAATCAAAGAGGAAGCTATGATATCCCCTGGTCATGCCTTTTCATTGATTGCTTTGGGAGAAGGTATAAAACGCTTTTTGAAGGTTGTCTTCCTTTTACTCTCATTTTAAATCGTTGGAAGCGTTCTATGTCTAAATTTTCCTTTACAGTTCTTTTCCTTGCTTCCATGACCATCTTTTGCCCTCAAGGTTCCTACCTACTTATAAGTTGTAAAAGTTGTTTAGGGTTTTATGTATTTGGTTATTGTTAGATGCTTGTTTCTTCTAATTTATGCATTTTAATGTCTAGTTTCTGAAATAATGCAAAGCATAGACATGTGGGTTCGAATAATTTCATTGTAGTTAGCAGTCGAAGCCACACTATATTCACCTTGGTATGTTAGAATAATCTCCATATGTTTAATATCTGAAAGTATGCTTCCCTTGCTTTTAAAATGTTCTCACTATGTATGTTAGAATAATTAGTGAACAATTCCCTCATAGAACACTAGTCTAGATTTGTTAGCATGGCAGTCCAGCAGTAGCAACCAAACAGGTCCTTAGCTCAACTTTGTCACACGTCACTACTTCTAAATTAGCTTCAAATCGTTGTTTTTGTTTCTCATGTCCTCCTCTAACCTTCTGATATGGGTTTCGAGTTCCTTAATGGTAGCTAGAGAATTTGAGAAATATTTTGATTGTTCCTTGAGTTGATTTTCTAGATTCTCAATATGGATTTCCATGTCATTTTTAGCAGCAACAGGAGATGTACATTCATATTGCATTTTTAATTGCTCCTGAAGTTGGCTTTGCTCCAGCTAATATGCAGTGTTATGTTTTTCTTGTTTCAATATCTCATAGTCTAGTACAAGTTGGCTCTATCTGCATCTCCAACTCATCTTTATCTTTCCTATACATCTCTATTTCACCATAGAGGTCTATTATTTTTTTTAATATCTATTTTTTATCTTCAAAACCTTACCAATTAGAATAGTTGTGTTGTCTTTAGGATTATGATTTGAGACTTGTGTTATTGTAACTATGATGAATTTACTTGAGAGGCTTAGCCTTACACGTATTAAAATGCACATTGTTAGATACTTGGATTGAAAGATTGTTTGAAATTGTGAGAATGAGGACTTCAAAAGGAAACATGTTATTGCTATTGTTTTTCTCCAGAAAGAGAGTAAAATAAAAACATGTTAGTATGGAGTTTCTGGCCCTTTTATCCTCTCATATTATTGATTCAATTCATTCTGTGTTGTTTCTCTTAAAGTATTTTCCTTTGCTGCTATGATGGGGTTTCTGGCCTTTTTATCCACTTGGGCTTTCTAGTTGGTTGTCATATCTTCTGTGCATGTTGCTGTGATTAACCTTTATTAACAACTGTTCTCATATTTTACACTTGGGTCTCCAAATAACCTGTATGGTCAACTGTATGGTGCTTGGTTTAGGTACTATTCACTAGTGAGAAAATAGGCATTGGTATAGGTAGGACAAGGAAGGACGCTCACCGACAAGCTGTTGAGAATGCCCTTCACTGCTTAGCAAGTATAAAACGTTTGTTCAAGTCAATCCCTAAGTATGTTCTTTAGAGTATTTGTTTGGCTTCTGTTCATTGGTAATTGTAATGAAGAGAAATTCACTCTATGGATTCACTCCTAGACTGTTTTCAATATTTTTCTAGTGAGCATTGGAATTCTAGGAACTTTAGGGTTGTCTTCCATCTATTTTGGTTATGAACTCTAGGCTTTAGAGCTTATCATCAATTTTTTTTTGATAAATTCATGCATAGTTGTTCATTTTACTTTTGTTATTAGCATACATTGCTTTATTATGAGAATTTTCCCATGCTCTATTTTATATAGTAATTATCTTTATGATTTTGCACATTATTGACAAAAATATGTACTGGTATTAACAAATCATATTGGTTTTTTCAGTGTCTGAGTAGTGAATGTGGATAGAGTTTGGTTTCAAGCTCTGAGTGATGCACCAGGACCAAATTTTTTGCACTAACACTTTTGGATCAAAAGGTACTGCTACTACTACTACTTCTTCTTCTTTATGTTGTTTCTGCAGATTCTGCTTTTGTTTCGTTGGCTTCAACTTGTGTTTCAAGGGGCATGTGAGTTGGTTTTGTTTGAATTTGAAGTTTTTTTTTTCTCATTTGTCATTTTTCTTGTCTTTCTTTAATGGGCCATGTCATTTGTTTGTTATTTTCTTTTAGCTTCGCTTTGTTTTCTTTTGTTTTCTTTAAATGAATGAACTAGAGGCTTTAGTGAGAAAAGTCAATCAATATTTAATTTTAAATCAAAGAAGATATATGTGTGTGATGTATCATTGAAGTTGACTATCTATCTATCTATCTATCTATCTACATACAAATGTATTATTGTGAACAAACCCTTAAGTGGTTAGGCCTTCTATGCTTAACATGACATGATTAACAATGATGGAAATTGCCAATTTATTGTTAATTTGCAATACAATAGCTTCATCTGATTTTCTCCAAAATCAATTAGCATTCTTCTTTTAGCTAACTAGCTTGATTTCCTGCTGATGCCATTAAGATATATTCAGATTCGTAGTTGATTGAGTCACCACAACCTTTACTTTCCCCTTTTAAGTCATGAAAAAGATTTGAAATGAAAAAAAAATGGCATAACCATAGCTACTCTTGCAATTATCCACACTAACCACCACCAAGTTTCTACATATTCTTGAAGCTTGCAACAATCTCCATTTTAGTAAGAAAGACCTTGTTCTGCAAAATCGAATCCCCTTTTTGTACGTTAAGACTTTTGAAGAAGATCTATAATGTTTTTGACTAGGTATGTTATATGTGCAATAATCTTGAAACTATACTTGTAGAAATATATTGTTCCAACTTTTAGCAGGGATAATAGGCTGACAATTAGGCTTCAATAAAAACAGTATCAATTGCCTAATTTTGCCATGGACAAATTCTTATTGACACCTAATTAGGGTTTGGAGACCGAATTTGGCTTGTCTATATGGAACTTCCCTAAAACCTCCCTTGTATATTTTATTTGTTGGATAAATATGCCAGCATTTCACTTTTCAATTTCATTTCTACTGACCAAGATCATGTTTGATTTCAGGCAATACATTCTATAGCCTTTTTGTGTTGCTGCTATACTCAACGAAGGTTCCTGCTTCAATATTTTGGTCCAACTTATTCCCTTTTTCTTGCTGGTACAAGAGTATAGCACGAACAACCCCTTCAAAGATCAATGGACCTTTGATCCCATGCTACAAAGAACTAGGCAAACCAAAGCTTGTGTTGCTATAATTAATTGTTCACTCTAGATTAATGTGGAATAGAAGCTGGTTTTGTGTGGTATTATTATTAAAACGAAAAATTTTTTAAAAAAACTTGGTGTGCAAATTATGGCAGTTTTAAACTGCCATAATTTTTTTAAAAAAATTGATGCGCACGTTGCGGCGGTTTGAAACTGCCGTAATTATTTATTTTTTAAAAATTTTCACCTTGGATTGTGGCGGTTTTGAACGGCCGTAATTTTCGTATTTATGGTGGTTATTCATTATTCAAGCTAATTGTGGTGATTTTTAACCGCTGTAATTTTGGCAAATCATGGCAACTATTTAGGATAGTTGTGGTGGTTTTTAATAACCACCGTAATTTACCTAATGACAATGGTAATTACGACGACTCCTATAACCGCCATAATTGTGCAAAAATGGCAATTAAAACCGCCACAATCATACAAAACAAACTGCCCTAATTTACTTGTTTTCTTGTAGTGTATTTAATTGTTTCAGTATGGCTGGTAAAGGTAGAGGCCTGCCTCTGAAGGTCAGTTTACCCATCACCACCTCCATTATTGCTCTTCCCCCCACCTCCACCACTTCTCCTTCCACTACCTCCACCTTTGTCCCTGCCAGCACCACCCCGCTCTTTAGGATGATGGCCACTCCTAAGTATGCTGGCCCCTTACCTCCACCTTATTCCCACTCACATCCCATTTGTAGTAGTGATCCATCATCTAACCTTTCCACTACTCGGACTCCTAGCCTTGTATCTCATCAGACTCCTGCTTCCTCGAGTAGGTCACAGACACAACATCCGGATGAGAGGCTTCTTGGCCCAGATGGTAGACCACTTGGGCCTGGTGGACGACCACTCCTTCAAATTAGGCTGGATGGTAAAGACAAGTAATTTAAACATGTTTTCAACGACATTCTAATTTTGCATTACGTATGATATTTAAAATATTTTCATTGTTTTTAATTTAGTTAATCTATGTAATATCTTTGATCCATTTGTTAAGGGTTACCATCGGATCACAAAGGTTATACAAAGTAGGTATAACCACCCACAGCCCACTTGGGCTGACATCCCAAGAGATGTGGTGGTAGGAGTGGTTATCAGTAAAAATTAATAAAAGAATTATTTTCATTTTAAAAAACCCGTCGATAAAATTAGCAAAACCCGTTAGTAATATTATTTAATTGCCAACCTCAATGACGCTTTTAATGCAATTGTACTGACTATTTTTTTTTTCCATTGGTAAACTCGTCGAAAATTATCGACTGTTATGCGTACCAATCGCTAATATTCTATCGATAGCCTAAAAATCGATGGCCTGTAACCATTGGTAGACTTATCGGTATATCAAAACGCCAGTTTCCCGCTCGTTTCTTGTAGTGTTTTTTTTTCGGAGGGGGGAGGATGAAAATGTGTAAAATGGATATTTTATTTTTTTGTAAATATTAAAATATAGATATTAATTAATGTGGAACTATTTTTAATCATAAAATGTTTTAAGTTTAATCCTTAGATTAAATTTTAACGGTTGAAATTCAGTCATCATCACGGTGACAAACAGTTCCATCCTCATGTAAAAAAGCGTCATCTTTCGATTAAAACAAAAAATTACTTGTTTTGTCGCTATAAGTGCAGCATCTTAATCCTTTGCTGGTGTGTCGTTCAGATATCAGTTCTGAAGCTCCTAGGAAATCCAAACAACATGCTCTCGTACATAAATCCAAAACAGTACAATTGTGATTTTCGGCTTTTGTTTCAACCACATTTTGGAGGTGTTGGAGGACATGGGTTGCCATAATCATCAGGAACCTCTAGAATTCATTGAAATCACGTTATAAAAAATAATAATTCATTAAAATTACAGGAGTGCAAAATTATAAAAATTTCCAGCCATCTATTTGATTACATACACTTCATAAATTGTTATGCTTGTCGCTTAACATTTGAGAGAACTGCTATAGGTCGCCGATGTTGTTGAACAATTCGCTTCAAACATGCAAACTACTCAACTTGGGCTTTGTTTTCTTTAAGAAATTACCTGCTGGAAGCATTGAGAAGCTCATCAACGATCCTCTACTATCGCACTACAAAAAAAGTGTCAATTAAACACGCTAAGAAAACAATTAACCACGTTTATAAAGCGTGGCTAAATGAAATTCAACTCCTATGAGTGACATGGCTGTTACGTGCGTGGGGAAGTGTCTCGTTTAGCAAGATCTCCAGTTCCCATTTAGCCACATTTCTTGAACGTGGTTAGTTCCCATTAAATAACTACACAACTGTCATTTAGCCACAGTTTATAAATGTGGCTAATTTCACTTGTTTTTGGATAAAAAAATATACAAAAAGCGGTTAATTAGCCTACAAATGAAGGAAAATTTAAAAGCTAGGGAACTACAAACAAGTAATTGGGAAATTTAACTATTCACATCATAAACATGATCAATTATACATTGAAAAAATTGAAAAAGTTTAAATCCTAGCTAGTATGCTCAACTTACAATAAAGGCAAAAAAGAACAAGGAGATCGAAAAACCCTAAACCCGAAAAAACATTACAGTAAGATAAAAAGATTTATGGTACTAAACAATTTTTTTCAGGCACAAGAGCCACCATCACGATTATGATTGGTCATCAGTTAATTCATAAAACTCTGTACTTCAAATTTCCATCGCATTAAGCAACATTCTTAAAGTAATAAATTAACAATGCTTTAAATGGACAAAAACTACAAGCATACCTCAACAAGCACAGCTCTAGGAACCTTTTGGTAGCTTAGGGAAAGGACATAAATAGCATAGCCTCGGATTGCCTGATCAAATCCTGCTAAAAACAAATTTGCATAAATGAGCCTTGACTTCTAAGTTTCATTACTCTCATACTGACATACATCTAGTTAAAGTGATAATTAAAATGGACTAGAGGGAGTATAATACAATTAATAGCTTCAACTATATGATGACTTTTTAATGCTTCATCCCAGAACTGCTGAAATCTTCCTGTCTGAAGAAGATAAATGGTTTAATATCTAATTTCAAACAAGTGCTTGAGCCTTGAGTAAGTAAAGCTAATGCATACCTCCAGATAGCGTGACAAAACAATCAGTGTTTTGAACTGCTCCTCCATTTGCCAAATATCATAATAAATAAAAATTAGAAACCAAAATAAATGCCAGTGTGTGTAATAAGATAGAACATAACTCATCATTGATTCGGCGGGGTAAATTCAAATTCAGATACAAGATTCCTAGAAGCGAGGATGGGATGAAAACTGGTGAGCTCAGCTAATAAATCATCAGTGCTAGCTCTTCTTCTTGTCCTTGGAGAACATCTTAACAGCCACTCACAGATTCTCTTTTGATCATTTTAAAAGCACATAACAAAATAAAAACAATGCTCTAGTAATCATAACTAAAAAACAATCATGTGCATTTCAACCAATATCATGTCCATTCAAACGGACTATTTACTCTATATTAATTTCTAGGAATGTAGATGTCATGCAACAAGGAATTGAATCGTGAATGTAACATATGCTAACTCCTCTGTATTCACAAAAGTATGCTTTTCAAGTACTATAAATAAAAAAAAGTTCAAAAATAGAGCTACTAAAAATGTTATAAAACATCATCTTCATCTGCAAAGAACTTCCATTGCTCAGCTCAACATCATCATTAGCACTTGCAACCTGAAATCGAAACCTTCAATTTCCTGCTCGTTTCTTGTAGTGTTTTGGTGAGAAGGGATGAAAATGTGTAAAATGGATATTTTATATTTTTAGTAAATATTAAAATAAGATATTAATTAATGTGGAACTATAAAATGTTTTAATTTTAATCCTTAGATTAAATTTTAACGGTTAAAACTCAGTCATCATCACGGTGACAAACAGTTCCATCCTCATGTAAGAAAGCGCTATCTTTCGATCAAAACAAAAAATTGCTAGTGTTGTCGCTATAAGTGCAGCATCCTAATCCTTTGGTGGTGTGTCGTTCAGATATCAGTTTTGTATATTGTTAATTACGCATTTAGCCGCGCTCCCAGAGGCGCGGTTAGAAAAGCGTGGCATTTCACCGCATTTTTGGAAGTGTCGCCATAGCATTTGGCATTAACGAACCGAAAGGAACTAATAGAATGAATGTTATTTTATGGAGATTCTTGCCTCGATACAGTTTTAACTTTTAATAACTCAAATTTAGGCCCGATCACAATTAAAAAAAAAGTTTCACTAACTTTAATCAAGATATAATCATTTTATTATGAGTCCCACTTGTGATTGTATTTAAAAGTAAGTTGTTAAACTAATGGGTATATAAGAAATTTCCGCATTTTTTAGTTGATTCACGTGTTCTAAGCTATTTTGTCTTCTAATACCTTTTATCAAAGGGGAATTTGTAGTAGGTTGATAGGAGTTAGTGATGGAGAATGACCCAGAACTTTTTCGCATCCAGAATATATAATTACAGGATGTTGAAATGAGTCGATGTTAGCGGTATAGGATGGCGACGACACAGGTGAAGCCCGCTTCATCTTCAAAAAATAATGCATGTTTAAATTATGTGCCATTTCATCTTGCCTTATGGTTATAGGGAAGAAGTATCTTAAGAAAATATATGGTTGGGATTTTTAGAATCGCATCTTAATAATTATTCGAGAACTCTTTAGAGGACTCAAATCATTACCAGTATCAATTGTCATAAAATTTTAAAAAATAACATATATCATAAAATCATAAAAATTTCAGTGAGAAAATATTGTTTCCAAGGCATGTCAACTACAAGTTTCTCTTAAATGCTTGGAGTGGACATTATTTTGAGAATAAAATATACTCAAGCTTAAACTTGTTTGATCTTCTCTATACTGTTGACATAACACCCAAAGAGAAAGGAAAGAGACCACATAAAATAAGATAAAATTAAAATACACAATCTTTGAAATGCTTTTATGTGTTGGTCGGATAAATTTGGAACGTTAAGCATCTAGTTATATTCAGTATTAAGCAACAAAACTTTGCAGCAATTTTTTTTTTTTGTCGTAGTAGTAAAATGTTCTTTTTTTTTTTCGATAGATTCAAAAGACATTCCAGCCAAAAAAGAGTGGAGGGATACAAAGCGAAGTACAGGTGCCATGTGGCCCCTAATACAAAAGTACATCCCACATACCCCATAATAAACACGAGCCCAAATACTCAGCAGCAAGCAGAAATAATCACACCTACTGGAGCCGTCCGTAATAACGCAACGAGTCCCTAGCAGCAAATTGTTTTGCTTCCGTTTCCCATGGTTGAGCGTGCTCAGCCATACCAGATTCCATTGTAAGGCATACTCATGGTTCAAGCTTAAGCCTCACCCAAATATACCTGATAATGGGGTGTTCATGACTAGACTTAACCCAGTAACTCCGCTTGGACCGAAGTTTATTGTTGGGTTCAAGACCTTGAATGTGACCTAGCACACTTTTTGAGCCATGCTCGAGTCATGTTTTCGTGCGGGTTGATCTTACCAAATCGAAGTCAATCAATTATTTTATAGTTGTACTTTTTTATAATAATTAGCAATCAATTATAAGATATTATATTTTAAATAATATATTTTGGATAATTTGATATTATTTTTATAGTCATATGATTTGTTTTAAGATATGTATTGCAAAATCCCTTAAATTTTATTTTACTTGTAAAATTTATAACTTTATTATATATAACGTCCAAATCTTTTAAGTTGTTTCAAAGCTTGATTAACTTGATTTGACTCAATTATTAATTAGGTTATCATTGGATCGAGTTCAGTTATGTAGCCTTTTGTACAAGCCTACCTTACACTAAAAGTTGCTTTAAAATTCTAATCATGTACAAATATTTGTTTCAACTTCCGAGAAAATATACTTTATGGGTGGCCTTTACCTTGGTCCTTCACATGTTTGGGAATTTCCAATGATCCATCGTTTATAAGCGTTAGATGATATTTTAACGGCTTGGATTTAATGATATAATAATTATATGAAATAATAACTGTGATTCTTATTCTTCTCTTGTCAGGTTCTCTCTCCTCTCCATCTCTGGGGGTTTTTCGGCCATTATTCTGCTGTTTTATCGGCATTTTTGGTAAGTTCACCAGAATTGTTTTTGTTGGAGACACTAATAGAGGTGATTCTTTTTTTCAGTATTAATCATTTTTTTAGAAATTATTGATTTGGTTATTATTTTTTCAATTGATAACTTCTATTTTCAGTTTTAATTGATAACTACTTTTTTCAATACTGCTGCCACCACCTACCGTTGTCCTAGTGGAAGTTGTTGCCATTGTCATTGTCGTAGTCATACGAGAAAATTCAATTTTTTGAAAGAAAAAAAAGACTTTTTCAATAGATTTTTCCATTGGTAATATATAATATAAAATTCTAAATTAATATTACTAATGGATTTTTTTTCTCCGGTAAGTCTAAGTTTTTTAAAAAAATGCATTGCAGAGGGAAAAATCTGCTGATAAGACCCAAAATGTCCACCAGTAATGATTTACCACTGACAAATTTTAATGAATTTTTCAGTTTGTTTTCGATGGATTTTTTTTGTTTTTGGTAAAATCTGTCAATAATTCCCTCAAAAACAGTTACTGATGGAAAAAGTCCATTGGTAATGGTGTCTGGTGGGGTTATTACCATCCGTCAAAATCTGCCAGCTGTTTTCTAGTAGTGCATGTCCAATATGAAAATAAGGGTTTTGTGACCAGAATTATAGTGTAATAGTGTGAATGTCTTAGAGTGATGAATTGTATCATTTTATTTTATTTGTTTAGTTGCAATATATTTTGATGGATAGGTCAAACAATCAACTAATTTTCCAAAATAATATCATTCACGTAAAGTCTTGGTTGCCTCATTATATTATAGCGTGGAGGTTTTCTTTACTTTTTGAATTTTGAATAAATGTGCAAACAAAATTTCTTATGTGGCTGTATGTAATCCCATTTGCAGAGGGAAAAGCTATTATGTTGCTTGATTTTTAATTTTGTATGCATATATGCATGGTGGCTTGGAATATATAATCTATAATTTATAATACTAATACTCTAGACTCATATTGAGGAAAGTTTTCTTGGTGTTGTTTATAGGATAATTTAGGGCCCACAATTTTCATAACTTCAATATATAATTATTTTTTAAAAAAATAATAATTATAGTTATTATATATCATTGAAGATTATTAATATTTAATGAAATATCTCTTTTATCATTTAAATAATAAATATGATGATCTATCTATATGTCACCAAACCCTTCCTTTTTTTAATCAATTTTTTTTATCATCAAAGATAGGTATTTGAATAAATATTATCATATTTTGTTTACATATTCTTAAACTGCACTTTATCAACTTAATGTACTATATCTTGAATTGATTTATTATGCATATAAGATTATTAAAAATAAATAAAAAATAAAGGAGACAATAGTATGTGCCAGCATAAAGACCCCAAAACAAACAAAATATCAAGACACAAATATAGAAGAAAAAAACTAAGAGACTCAAAATAATCTTATTTATTAATTATTTTTTAAAAAATCATATTAATATCTCTCTCTATCATCAACACAACCTAAATACTCTATATGAAATACTGTAGCATATATTGTAAACAGAATTTGAAATAAGGCTAAACAAAATATTATAATTAAAATAATTTAACTTTAAAATGATAACAACGAAGATAAAGGAAATATCAATTGAATGTATTATTATAGTATTAAAATATTATGATTATAATATTAATAATAAATAATTAGATAAACGAAACAGCAGTTATTAAAAAGTTATTATAATAAATATTTTGAAATTGTATCACATATGTATCATTTTCCCATAATTTATATTGTTTAAAAAATTATATTTACTTCTTAAATAAAGCATACTCTTTTATGGAAAATAAGGGGTATATTTAACATTTCATATAATATGAATGCAATTAATTACAAAAATTTCAATTTCAAATTGAAAATCATATTCAATTAGTGCATATCTTTTCACAACTACTTATATACCTTGTGTCTTTTTTTCATAATTTTTTTGAACTTTATTTACTTCTAAAATAGAAAGCATATTTCAAAATTCTTATAATTAATCTATAATATATAATCTAATCTAAAATATTAATATTTCAGACTCCTATAAGAAAAACTTTTACGGATGTCGCTTCTAGAGCGATTTAGGACATGCAATTTTCATTTGGAATTGAATCATCAATATATATTCATTAAAATTAATTGATAAATATCAATAACATCAATTAGAATTAATTATTAATTACAAGATATCAATTATAAATAATAATCTCAGTCTGACTTCACAACCCAATTTCACAACACATTATCATATATTGCAATATTGCTTTGCAAATCTATGAAATTTATGAAATAGTTTTTTTTTCTTCTAATATATTTCAAATTGTTTTTTTATGATTATATTATTTGGCTTATTTATCAAAAAAGTAGTTGTATTAATATATAGTCATGGATTCTTTCAAATGTATTATAGTTCTATACAGAGCATTGATTTATGTAACACCCTAAATCTTAACCCAAGACTACTAGTATGTCCTTAGGTTAATTTTTAGAATATTACCTCTTGGTCTCATCCTTTGGAAAATACTTAGCGGAAATACGGGTAAAATTTTTCTTTTTAAAATCAAAGTGAGAGCCACGCGCTAAACTTTAAGGGGCAACATAGCGAAACATATAAGCAAAGCATAAGAAACACATCATGTCATGGAAACATCAACTGAATCATAGATATATATATATATATATAACGTGCCTACCCAAAGAGGCAGGACTATTTGATACATCATGAAGCGAAATACAACTGAAATGCAATACATGGAAATCATAAAAGCAAATACAAAAGACACTACCCCCATACCCGTGTGCACCTAAAGGAGACAACCTCATATACAAAAGAAGGTTTGATCTCTACTATGTGGCGTGTGTGTGCACTAGCTACTACCCCTCCTATGACTACTCCTGGTCCGAGCATCAGGGGTCGAAGTCGATCCTTGGCGAATCTCGGCGGGAGTGGTCGAGTGCATCATCGGGCATGTCCACCGCTGGCGAGGGCGCATAGATGGTCAGCCGAGCCAACCGCGGCCGACCACCGCCTCTCACTCCCAGCCCTCATCGGCCGAGGAGCGGCCGGAACTCCAACTATACATGTGGGATGGCGGGTCCTCGGATGGGTCCGTCTCCGAGTACTGGGGACGCGGCACATACTCGGGGTACTCGCGTACTGCTGGCGTCTCGGGCTCCATGCGGAGGATCCGCTCATCGCGTGGTCTCGCCGCTCAAAAATCCCGTTATGACGGTAAGGAGCGATCGGGGTGAAGCGGTAGCTCGGGGCGGGAATGCAGCGAAGGGTCGCCCCATGAATATGAATACTCGGCGGTCTGCGGCGACCCTCAAAATGATATGACCCGAGTGCCGGTCATGGTGCAACTCCCATACCGGGGTGTCGACGAAAGAGTACAAGCGTCGCCATCTCAAGATATGACGGAAGAAAAGAGAGAGGGAATGAGAATCTTTCTAAAAGAATACTCAGAAGGGTTATCCCTACCTAGGTGTCATCGTCACATCCTCAGGAACCTTGGGTTTATTTCTAAAAGGTGTGCATGCATATAAGTACCTTTTAAGTGGGTTTCCCAAAGAGGTATTTTATCCAAGGTCCATCATATTTTATAATGCGTCTTTATAACTTAAGCAGAAATATACTAATGATATGAATGCATCATAAGGTAAACCAAACAATAGAATAACTAGGAAACATTATAACATTGACATAAGTAAAGTTTATGTGACATTGTCAACTTTAACTTTCATCTCATGGGGCCGCCCTAAAACTTCTCTAGGTTATGAGCTCATACCTTAACTAGTCGTCACTAGCTCTTACTTATCCTATGATAAGCGTAACATAATCCCGACTTAAAGTACGGGCTAGGGGGCAAATTAAGGATCTCCTTTCTAGGATCATTTCCTCTTTGAAACGCTTTGCTAGCCACGTGGGCCTCGCAATTTGTCCGCTTTGGCAGGCTGCATCTACACATACCCTCACGGATTTGTCTCCTCCTGGGGTGCTCGGCGAACCGGTGTCACCCAGAGAAGCTGCGTCTCAGTGTTGTGTCACATTTATATTCTCATAAGTATTAAATCACAATTACCTCATCATTTATCATATTCATTTTTATCATGCATTCTCATGTAGCTTTTTCATAACATATATATCATCACATGAAACTTTCTCATAACATTCGTCACATAAAACTTTCACACAAACATCATCACATAGTCATATTTAACAATCATCCCCATAAGCTCATAGACATGTTATGTTATAACTCATAGTGTTTTAAACTTCGATTCTTATGAGTCTTAAACTTGCAAATTAATTGTTCTATCATTATCCTTATCTTCTTTATACGCCTATAGTTTGACAATTAATGAGTTATATAAATTTTATGCTCAAGAACTAATCCAAATAGCACTAAGTAGAATTTGGACAGCTTTATGTTTATGTGATTACGGAGTTCTAGAAATTACGGTTTAGATCTTTATCTCACTTTCTAAGTTATTGATCATCAACACCTAGTCTCTTGGGAACCTATAAGGTTATAACTAAGTATTTCTCACCTCACCATATGGTCAAGAACATCTCTAAACCTCAAGAGTGCAGAAATCAAAATACTAACTTTACGGGTACCTAGAAGTCACAATATTGACCCTTTCTAAGTTCGGTTTGCTCCTAAGGCTTCAAGATTAAGTCCTAAACCAATTATGAGTCATTCCTACACATATAAACTAATTTAAAACCATGATTATTGAATCTAAACCTTGCTGGACAGAATCCAGAAAAATAAATCTTTAAGGGATCTAGAACTCTCAAATTAATTCTTTTCTAGTTCCTAACTTATCCTATCTTTCACATATGAGTCTTAACATAATTATTCCCAAACATAAGCATATTAACATCATTAACACAGCTCATGCAGTGGCCAAACATGGCAAGGCAGAACCGAAACTGAAACTCCATTTAAAGGCATTGAATCATAGTTTCTAAAGCACATAAAATACTAGTTTCTCTTGGAACCTTATTAAAACCTTCAAAACTCTTTTATGAACACTTTTATCATCTAAACTCATGAAAATACTTAATAGGGCAGTGGCTATATTATTTTCATCTCAAGAGGTCCTAAATTCATAATACTTAGTTCTACACATTCCTTATACTCATATAAGTTTAGAAAAATTATAAAACATAGTTTTCAATACTTGAAGACATTAAGGCCTCATAGGGCCGAATTATGAGCCATAGGAGATAAATGTTTTAGACCTTTGTTTGAGATATCCTTGGGCAAGTCTTTGAGCTCTAGAATCATTAAAGTGATGACATAAAAATAAACATGCTCATGCACTTATTTTAGTTATTGCTAGAAAGTAAAGTGAGAGCATAAAATAAATATGTGGTGCAATATATTATTATCTTTGATATTTAGGTGAGAACTTGAAATATAAATATGATAATGCAAAGCTTGAAACATAAACATGATAATGCAAGTTCATTCATTATCTTGGGATTTAGTGATAGCAAGGAAGTAAACATGATATGCATAGCATAAAATAAACATGATGCAAGATTCATTTTATAGTTAACTAGAGCTCATTCAAGACTTTAACAAGATAGCAACCCATTACAATATCTCAAAGATCACAACACAAAAACCGAAAGTCACATAAAAGAGAAAGAAAGTGAAACTATATCAAGTTCTTTATTAAATACCCAAAACCCCTATCTAGAGAAAAATCTCTAGAACGTGCCGGCCAACTTTAAGGTTGACAAGGGTAGGCTTGGGCTTTTAGAAATCCTTAGATTAATTTTCTTAAGTTGGAAAACCATGTGAGCTAGATAACATATAGATGAAGTTGTAAGAAAAGGAAAACTCAAGCTTTAGAGGTTTCCTTGAGATGAACACAATGTCATCATCTAGAAACTCTCATCATCAAGCTATCATGCTCAAATCAAGGCCTCATGGCCGAAAATGAAAAAGGAAAGGAAAGACAAAGGAAAGTTCAAAAAGAATCCAAGAGAAAACTAGAGAAAAACACTTTCTTGAACAAAATAAAGTTTGAAAACAAATCCCTACCTTTTGATGAAGATAAAAGCTTGAACTTGAAGATGGAAATGAGATGAGCAACACCTCCTAGGATGGTGATGATGATTCGGCCTTGATGAGAGAAAAAGAAAGAGAATGTGTTTCAAGTGGAGTTGTGTTTGAGGTGTGGTTTTTGAGAGGTTTGATGATGGTTCAAGGTTTTGGGGTGGTGTTTGATGGTTGAGAGGTGATGATGAGATGAAGAGATGAAGAAGATAAAGATGAAAAGAAAGGAAGAACACTCTTGGAACTTTGAGAGAAAAAGGAAAAACTAGCAAGACAACTCTAAAACTCTAAACTTTGCAAATGCTTCAAAGTGTAACAAGGCTAACACAAGCATCCTATTTATAGAAAATCAAAACCATGGAGGAGTGAATGGGGAGGGCTTGGCCGTAGCCTTTGAGGGAGGAAGGAAGAGAAAATATCTCTTACACAAGGTCATTCAAGCATGGTTTGAAGTATGGAAGCTATGCTACAAAGTATGGCTTGATGTGAGTTAATTTCCTATCACATTTTTATGAAATTAGGCTTCTAGAACCTTAACATGGCTGGAACTTTTCCAGCCACAAATAAATGGGGAAAATGGGTTGTTTTAATTATTTATTCATGTGGAAATTCAAGCTTGATTGAAAGTTATGACAAGGTATAGTGTATGTGACTTGAGGTATGGCCTTGGAGTGTTGAAAAATTGAACATGTGATGCATATGGAGGGAGTGAAGCTTCGGCCAGCTTGGGGCAGCAGAATGGGAGGATGATTTGACCATTTAATTGTGTGTTAATGGTAGGTTTAGATGTGTATTAGCTTAGGTACAAGGTTAGGAATGATTAAGCTTAAGTTTAGGTAACTAAGAATGTGATTTAGGTAGTTTATGACAAGTTTAGGAGTGCTCATACATCATTAAAGAATTTTAAACTCATTTATGAATAAACAATGTGTAACACAATTCCATGATTTAAGGAATTGGAAAGAGAAAACACTATTCAAGATTCTATGACTAGGTGTCATAAAATTAAAATATGATTTTAGGTTGTAATTAAGTACTTTTTGGTTCTAAACAACTTTAATAAATTATTTTGACTCTAGATTAATTAAGGAAATTAATTAACCTTTGATTAGAGCCTAATATTGCTTAGGTTTGCTTAATCGTGTGATTAAGCGTAAAAGTACGAAACTAGGGGCAAAACCGTAATTTTGCACTAATTTTGCCCGGGACTTCAAAAATTAAAACTGAGGTCATAGAATACATAAATACGCCTTTTAAAACCATCTGGAGAAGTTTCGGGTTCATCCTAAGCACTTGCAAACGGGTAAAACACCACAGGCGTTTTGGTCATTTAGACTCAAAACTTCAAAACGAGATTTTCGATCCCGGGAAGGTACATAAGTTTTCTAATCCCCTTACAACATTGAGTTTGCCCTTCGAGTACTGCCGCACTGGCTTTCCTCGAATTCCGGGCTGAAAATGACCTCAGGGGCATTTTGGTCATTTTCACTCTAACAGAAAAAATCGGGGCGTTACATTACTCCTCCTTAAAAGAATTTCGCCCTCGAAATTGTACCTTAGAAAAGCTCCTGGATATTTGGACTTCATCTCGACTCTAGTTCCCACGTGTATTCTTCCGACATGCCTTGAGCCCACGCCACTTTTACCAAAGGAACAGGACTTGCTCCTTAATCGCTTGACTCCGTGATCCACTATTCTCGTAGGCGGTACATTGAAAGTGAGGTCCTCCCTTAACTGTACATGCTCTGGTTCTAGGACATGGCTAGGGTCGGACTCATATTTACAATCGGGAGGCGTGAAAGACATCATGAAGGTTTGACAGATTGGGTGGTAAGGCTATTTTGTAAGCTACGGATCCGACTCTTTGAAGAATTTCAAAGGACCGAGAAATCGGGGACTCAACTTTTTAACTTTCATGGCTCTCCCTATTCTGTAGTGGGGTGATTCTTAGAAATACATGTTCTCCCTCTTGGAACTCCAAGGGCTTGCGCCTTTGTCCGCGTAGCTTTTCATCGACTTTGAGCGGTTAAGATTCTATCCTTGATCTTCTTGATTTGTTCCGTCGTTTCCCTCACTACCTCAGGTCCTAAGACACTTTGCTCTCAGGGCTCGTACCAACACAAGGGTGATTGGCACTTCCTTCCGTATAATGCCTCAAATGCGCCATATCGATGCTTGCGTGATAATCATGTTATCACGGCTTCGATCAAAGGCATGTACTTATCCCAACTTCCTTTTTGGTCTAAGACACAAGCTCTCAAAGATATCTTCTAGGGTTTGGATTGTCCTCTCGATCGACCATCCGCTTGTGGGTGGTAGGCGTGCTTAGGCACAACTTGGAACCAAACGCCTTTGAAAGGCTCCCCAAAAACGTGGCGTAAACCGCGGATCTCGATCCGAGATTATCGTCGATGGTACTCCATGCAACCTTACTATTTCTTGGATGTAAAGTGGGCCAACTTATCCAACGAGTACGTGACTCGAATAGGTAGAAAGTGAGCCGACTTAGTCGGTCGATCCACGATTACCCATACGGCATCGTGGCCAGGTTGGGTCTTTGGCAATCTTGTCACGAAGTCCATTGATATACTCTCCCACTTCCACTCGGGGCTCGACAGGGGTTGCAACATGCCGAAGGTTTTGGTGTTCGATCTTGACCTTTGGCAGACCAAACACTTACTCACCCAGCGACCACATCCTTTTTAATCCGCCACCAAAACATCCTCTTCAAGTCCTCGATACATCTTCGTAGTACCAGGATGGATGGCAAAATGGCTCTTGTGAGCCTCCTCCAAGATCTTCTCTCGGAGGTCACCATCTTGTGGCACACAGTTAAGCCCCTCGAACCTCCATAACCAGTCGGGGCCTCGTACAAAACCTTTCAACTTTCCAGCCTTTACTGCCTCGATTGTCTCCATAAAGTCCTCATTTTCTCTTTGGGCGAGCATAATCCTTTGCTTAAACCCATCGTCACCGTGAGATGACTCATCACGATGCCATTCTCTGTTATAGACATTCCAAGATTCATATTCCTAAATTGCTCTATTAACCCAACTTCATTAACCATCATACTTGACAGACGTAACGAGTTTTGGCTCAAGGCGTAGGCTACTACATTAGCCTTGCCTGGTGGTAACTTAAACCAAAATCGTAGTCCTTGAGGAATTCCATCCATCTCCTTTGCCTCATATTCAACTCCTTTTGATCAAAGAGATGCTTGAGACTCTTATGATCGGAGAAAACTTCAAACCTCACACCATACAAGTGGTGTCTCCACATCTTTAGAGCGAACACGATGGCTGCTAGTTCTAGGTCATGGGTGGGGTAGGTTACCTCATGAGGCTTGAGTTGTCTGGACGCATAGGCTACCACTTGCCTGTTTTGCATCAACACACAACCTAAACCCTTGCCAGAAGCATCGCAATATACCTCGAAGGGTACATTGGGGTCGTAAAACTAAGCTGGGGTTGAGGTGAGCTTTTCCTTAAGCTCTAGGAAACTCTTTTCACACTCGGGGCTCCACTCAAACGGGGCATTCTTCCTAGTGAGCTTGGTTAAGGGTAGGGCTAATCGGGAAAATCCTTTAATGAACCTACGATAATATCCACTAAACCCAAAAAGCTTCTAATCTCGATTCATGAGAGGTTGGTCTATCCCAATTCATCACAGCCTCTATCTTACTTGGGTCGACAAATATGCCACCTTTTGACACAACATGTCCTAAGAACTTTACCTCCTCTAACCAAAATTCACACTTAGACAACTTAGCGTATAACTTCTTCTCCTTTAATACCTCTAAAACCAACCTTAAATGACGCTCATGCTCCTCGTGGGTTTTCGAATAGATGAGAATATCATCTATGAACACAACCACGAATTGATCTAAATAGGGTCTAAAGATCCTATTCATGTAATCCATAAAAACTGCGGGAGCATTCGTCAAACCAAACGACATTACATTGAACTCAAAGTGTCCATACCGAGTTCGAAGGCGGTTTTAGGAATATCCGAATCTCTCACCCTAATCGATGGTAACTTGACCTTAAATCAATCTTAGAAAACACTATCGCTCCTTTCAATTGGTCCATAAGATCATCAATCCTAGGCAATGGGTATTTATTCTTTATGGTTACTTGGTTCAACCGCCTATAGTCTACACACATCCTCATGCTTCCGCCCTTTTTCTTCACAAATAAGACCTGAGCGCCCCAAGGTGAAGCACTCGGCCTTATAAAACTCTTTTCCGACAACTCCTCTAATCGGGTTTTCAACTCGCTAACTCCGAGGGTGACATCCTATACGGGCTATAGAGATTGGTCTGTCCCAGAACCAACTCTATGGAGAACTCCACTTCTCTTCGGGAGGGAACTCGGGTATTTCATCTGGAAACACCTCGGGATAGTCTCTTACCACGTGTATCTCACCTAGGTTCTGCTCCAAGTCTACATCACAAAGGCTAGGAGAACATATCCCTTAGTTTTCTTCCCACTACTGAAGACCTCACGGAATTCAGTGCACCTAATGGGTTGAGTGATGTTTTCGGGAGGAGAAGGGAAAACTACGGTTTGGGTTCCACAATCTAACATCACACGATTGGGGTGAAGCCAGTTCATGCCTAAGATAATGCCTATGTCTTTCAAGGGTAAACAAATTAAATCTATGATAAAAGACCTATTTTCTACAACAAGATGACAGTTTAAACAACAACGGCAAGTATTAACAGGGCGATTTGTAGGAGTAGAAACAATAAGATCGAAGGGAAGTTTAGAGACTTTTAGATTTAAGGACTCGACACTAGCAAGTGAAACGAAAGAATGAGTAGCACCAGTCATATAGAATGCGATTAAGGCTTTACCGTTTATTTCGCACATACCTTCGATGAGATCTTTGGATTTCTTGGCGTCTTCTGCGTTAAGGGTAAAGACCCTTCCTCGGTATTGTGGTCGGGGGTTTTGGTTCGATGTCCCTTGTCCGGTGCAGTCCTTTGCATAGTGGCCAGGCTTGCCACACTTGAAACATACATTCTGACCGGCTAAGCATGGGCGATTCCCGTGGTTCTTTCCACATTGTGGGCAGACGTCAGTAGATGTTGCTCCGGGGTAAGCAGCAGGGGTTTGTGGTGCCTTGTTCTTGGCTCCACTTGGTCCTCCATTGTGGTTTCGGGGTCCACCCGGTCCACGGGGTTGATTATTGAAATTCCTTGGGCCTTGATGTTGAAATGGCGGCCTTTGGTGTTGTTTGGATTGTTGGTGAGCAGGAGCTCTTGGCGGTTGTTGTTGTTGTCGGGCTGGTTGGGTGGTAGGGGTTGTAGTGATTCCTCGATGGGTACTGCGGTTTGAACTGGGGCTTGAGGTCCGAGCCCCTTAGCTCGCTCGCCCTTGTGATTTGAATCTTTCTCTGTCCTTCTTCAAGTATCCGCACTTGTTGACCAGGGTCGGAAGTCTCTGATCTCCATATGGGCCTGGCGTAGTTCATCTCTCGCCTTGAGACCGGCCTCATACTTCACACATTTCCAAACTTCATCGGGTTCCCTTGGAACACCCGAGAGAACTTGATTAGCTCCTCAAACTGCGGTGTATTGAACTACTGATGAGACCCTCCTTGGGTTAATCGCATGAACTCAACGCCCTTGGCGTTCCTCACGGACTCGGAAAGTACTTCTCATAGAAGTAAGTCTTGAAACGACTCGGTCAATGGGAGTTCCAGAGGCTTCTAGCAGATGCCTCGTGTCGTTCCACGAACTTCGGCGTCGGACTTGACATGAAAGCGGCAAATGTGACCTTCGCTCCTCGGCGAGGTAACAACAGTAGATCTTCTCCATGTCTTTGATCCATTCGGCCTTGCTCGGGGTCCATTACCCCTCGGAACACCGGGCGGGTTCGCCTTGCGGAACTCGGGCCAAGCGGACTTGTTCCACCATCTGCAGCAGGGGAGGAGGGGGAACAGAGCAGCATTCGCTTGTTGATCCATTCGGTCGAACATTCGTTCCATGGCTTGCGCCATGCGACGGACAGCGGCGGCAGCTTGTATCATCTTGTTCAACATCGGGTGTAGACCTAGGCCGTCGTCGCGGTGCCATTGGTCCCTTTACACATGAAACAATGAACATTAAGTTGATCAGGCTCAATATCCATGCAAAATGAGCTAGTTACCATGGCACTTGCAACCAACAGAAGTCATGCATCTCTAGTCCTACAGCTTATCTCTATCAAGCACTATACATGACATAACTATCGTATTATGCTTATAAAGCATAGTCAGTCCAATCCTCAGGCTCCATGAGAATCGAATGCTCACGATACCATAATGTAACACCCTAAATCTTAACCCAAGACTACTAGTATGTCCTTAGGTTAATTTTTAGAATATTACCTCTTGGTCTCATCCTTTGGAAAATACTTAGCGGAAATACGGGTAAAATTTTTCTTTTTAAAATCAAAGTGAGAGCCACGCGCTAAACTTTAAGGGGCAACATAGCGAAACATATAAGCAAAGCATAAGAAACACATCATGTCATGGAAACATCAACTGAATCATAGATATATATATATATATAATGTGCCTACCCAAAGAGGCAGGACTATTTGATACATCATGAAGCGAAATACAACTGAAATGCAATACATGGAAATCATAAAAGCAAATACAAAAGACACTACCCTCATACCCGTGTGCACCTAAAGGAGACAACCTCATATACAAAAGAAGGTTTGATCTCTACTATGTGGCGTGTGTGTGCACTAGCTACTACCCCTCCTATGACTACTCCTGGTCCGAAATCTGTGGGGTCGAGTCGATCCACTGGCGAATCTCGGCGGGAGTGGTCGAGTGCATCATCGGGGCATGTCCACCGCGGCGAGGGCGCATAGATGGCCGTCGAGCCAACCGCGGCTGGACCACCGTCTCCTCACTCCCAGCCCTCATCGGTCGAGGAGCGGGGCTGGAACTCCAACTATACATGTGGGATGGCGGGTCCTCGGATGGGTCCGTCTCTGAGTACTGGGGACGCGGCACATACTCGGGGTACTCGCGTACAGCTGACGTCTCGGGCTCCATGCGGAGGATCTGCTCATCGCGTGGTCTCGCTCGCTCAAAAAATCCCGTTATGACGGTAAGGAGCAGTCGGGGTGAAGCGGTAGCTCGGGACGAATGCAGCGAAGGGTCGTCCCATGAATATGAATACTCTGACAGTGCAGCGACCCTCAAAATGATATGACCCGAGTGCCGGGTCATGGTGCAGCTCCCATACCGGGGTGTCGACGAAGAGTACAAACGTCGCCATCTGAAGATATGACGGAAGAAAAGAGAGAGGGAATGAGAATCTTTCTAAAAGAATTCTCAGTAGGGTTATCCCTACCTAGGTGTCATCGTCACATCCTCAGGAACCTTGGGTTTATTTCTAAAAGGTGTGCATGCATATAAGTACCTTTTAAGTGGGTTTCCCAAAGAGGTATTTTATCCAAGGTCCATCATATTTTATAATGCGTCTTTATAACTTAAGCAGAAATATACTAATGATATGAATGCATCATAAGGTAAACCAAACAATAGAATAACTAGGAAACATTATAACATTGACATAAGTAAAGTTTATGTGACATTGTCAACTTTAACTTTCATCTCATGGGGCCGCCCTAAAACTTCTCTAGGTTATGAGCTCATACCTTAACTAGTCGTCACTAGCTCTTACTTATCCTATGATAAGCGTAACATAATCCCGACTTAAAGTACGGGCTAGGGGGCAAATTAAGGATCTCCTTTCTAGGATCATTTCCTCTTTGAAACGCTTTGCTAGCCACGTGGGCCTCGCAATTTGTCCGCTTTGGCAGGCTGCATCTACACATACCCTCACGGATTTGTCTCCTCCTGGGGGTGCTCGGCCGAACCGGTGTCACCCAGGAGAAGCGCGTCTCAGTGTTGTGTCACATTTATATTCTCATAAGTATTAAATCACAATTACCTCATCATTTATCATATTCATTTTTATCATGCATTCTCATGTAGCTTTTTCATAACATATATATCATCACATGAAACTTTCTCATAACATTCGTCACATAAAACTTTCACACAAACATCATCACATAGTCATATTTAACAATCATCCCCATAAGCTCATAGACATGTTATGTTATAACTCATAGTGTTTTAAACTTCGATTCTTATGAGTCTTAAACTTGCAAATTAATTGTTCTATCATTATCCTTATCTTCTTTATACGCCTATAGTTTGACAATTAATGAGTTATATAAATTTTATGCTCAAGAACTAATCCAAATAGCACTAAGTAGAATTTGGACAGCTTTATGTTTATGTGATTACGGAGTTCTAGAAATTACGGTTTAGATCTTTATCTCACTTTCTAAGTTATTGATCATCAACACCTAGTCTCTTGGGAACCTATAAGGTTATAACTAAGTATTTCTCACCTCACCATATGGTCAAGAACATCTCTAAACCTCAAGAGTGCAGAAATCAAAATACTAACTTTACGGGTACCTAGAAGTCACAATATTGACCCTTTCTAAGTTCGGTTTGCTCCTAAGGCTTCAAGATTAAGTCCTAAACCAATTATGAGTCATTCCTACACATATAAACTAATTTAAAACCATGATTATTGAATCTAAACCTTGCTGGACAGAATCCAGAAAAATAAATCTTTAAGGGATCTAGAACTCTCAAATTAATTCTTTTCTAGTTCCTAACTTATCCTATCTTTCACATATGAGTCTTAACATAATTATTCCCAAACATAAGCATATTAACATCATTAACACAGCTCATGCAGTGGCCAAACATGGCAAGGCAGAACCGAAACTGAAACTCCATTTAAAGGCATTGAATCATAGTTTCTAAAGCACATAAAATACTAGTTTCTCTTGGAACCTTATTAAAACCTTCAAAACTCTTTTATGAACACTTTTATCATCTAAACTCATGAAAATACTTAATAGGGCAGTGGCTATATTATTTTCATCTCAAGAGGTCCTAAATTCATAATACTTAGTTCTACACATTCCTTATACTCATATAAGTTTAGAAAAATTATAAAACATAGTTTTCAATACTTGAAGACATTAAGGCCTCATAGGGCCAATTATGAGCCATAGGAGATAAATGTTTTAGACCTTTGTTTGAGATATCCTTGGGCAAGTCTTTGAGCTCTAGAATCATTAAAGTGATGACATAAAAATAAACATGCTCATGCACTTATTTTAGTTATTGCTAGAAAGTAAAGTGAGAGCATAAAATAAATATGTGGTGCAATATATTATTATCTTTGATATTTAGGTGAGAACTTGAAATATAAATATGATAATGCAAAGCTTGAAACATAAACATGATAATGCAAGTTCATTCATTATCTTGGGATTTAGTGATAGCAAGGAAGTAAACATGATATGCATAGCATAAAATAAACATGATGCAAGATTCATTTTATAGTTAACTAGAGCTCATTCAAGACTTTAACAAGATAGCAACCCATTACAATATCTCAAAGATCACAACACAAAAACCGAAAGTCACATAAAAGAGAAAGAAAGTGAAACTATATCAAGTTCTTTATTAAATACCCAAAACCCCTATCTAGAGAAAAATCTCTAGAACGTGCCGGCCAACTTTAAGGTTGACAAGGGTAGGCTTGGGCTTTTAGAAATCCTTAGATTAATTTTCTTAAGTTGGAAAACCATGTGAGCTAGATAACATATAGATGAAGTTGTAAGAAAAGGAAAACTCAAGCTTTAGAGGTTTCCTTGAGATGAACACAATGTCATCATCTAGAAACTCTCATCATCAAGCTATCATGCTCAAATCAAGGCCTCATGGCCGAAAATGAAAAGGAAAGGAAAGACAAAGGAAAGTTCAAAAAGAATCCAAGAGAAAACTAGAGAAAAACACTTTCTTGAACAAAATAAAGTTTGAAAACAAATCCCTACCTTTTGATGAAGATAAAAGCTTGAACTTGAAGATGGAAATGAGATGAGCAACACCTCCTAGGATGGTGATGATGATTCGGCCTTGATGAGAGAAAAGAAAGAGAATGTGTTTCAAGTGGAGTTGTGTTTGAGGTGTGGTTTTTGAGAGGTTTGATGATGGTTCAAGGTTTTGGGGTGGTGTTTGATGGTTGAGAGGTGATGATGAGATGAAGAGATGAAGAAGATAAAGATGAAAAGAAAGGAAGAACACTCTTGGAACTTTGAGAGAAAAAGGAAAAACTAGCAAGACAACTCTAAAACTCTAAACTTTGCAAATGCTTCAAAGTGTAACAAGGCTAACACAAGCATCCTATTTATAGAAAATCAAAACCATGGAGGAGTGAATGGGGAGGGCTTGGCCGTAGCCTTTGAGGGAGGAAGGAAGAGAAAATATCTCTTACACAAGGTCATTCAAGCATGGTTTGAAGTATGGAAGCTATGCTACAAAGTATGGCTTGATGTGAGTTAATTTCCTATCACATTTTTATGAAATTAGGCTTCTAGAACCTTAACATGGCTGGAACTTTTCCAGCCACAAATAAATGGGGAAAATGGGTTGTTTTAATTATTTATTCATGTGGAAATTCAAGCTTGATTGAAAGTTATGACAAGGTATAGTGTATGTGACTTGAGGTATGGCCTTGGAGTGTTGAAAAATTGAACATGTGATGCATATGGAGGGAGTGAAGCTTCGGCCAGCTTGGGGCAGCAGAATGGGAGGATGATTTGACCATTTAATTGTGTGTTAATGGTAGGTTTAGATGTGTATTAGCTTAGGTACAAGGTTAGGAATGATTAAGCTTAAGTTTAGGTAACTAAGAATGTGATTTAGGGAGTTTATGACAAGTTTAGGAGTGCTCATACATCATTAAAGAATTTTAAACTCATTTATGAATAAACAATGTGTAACACAATTCCATGATTTAAGGAATTGGAAAGAGAAAACACTATTCAAGATTCTATGACTAGGTGTCATAAAATTAAAATATGATTTTAGGTTGTAATTAAGTACTTTTTGGTTCTAAACAACTTTAATAAATTATTTTGACTCTAGATTAATTAAGGAAATTAATTAACCTTTGATTAGAGCCTAATATTGCTTAGGTTTGCTTAATCGTGTGATTAAGCGTAAAAGTACGAAACTAGGGGCAAAACCGTAATTTTGCACTAATTTTGCCCGGGACTTCAAAAATTAAAACTGAGGTCATAGAATACATAAAAACGCCTTTTAAAACCATCTGGAGAAGTTTCGGGTTCATCCGGCACTTGCAAACGGGTAAAACACCACAGGGGCGTTTTGGTCATTTAGACCCGAAAACTCGAAAAACGAGATTTTCGATCCCGGGAAGGTACATAAGTTTTCTAATCCCCTTACAACATTGAGTTTGCCCTTCGAGTATCGCCAAGATGGCTTTCCTCGATTCAATAAAATGACCTCAGGGGCATTTTGGTCATTTTCACTCTAACAGAAAAATCGAGGCGTTACAATTTATATATTATCAATGAATGCATAATTCAAAATTAACTCATGATGTTTATTCAATCAATATGTAATTATCAATTTGTAATTAATGTAATATATAACAATGATGTCAATCATAAATAATAGATGTATATTTTAAAATTATAGATTTCATTTGAAAACATGCTTATCAAGATAAACCAATTACAATCTTTTGGAATTAATTCAATAATGATTTAAATAATTTAGTTTACCTTTTGAAATATATTTTTACTTTTAAAAATATAAAATATTTACTATGCTATATTTAATTTTACTTAAATTCAGAGAGTTTTCGTTATTTAATTAATGCTTGAGTATTTTTTATAAACTCATATATACTCTTTTATCATTTAATTTTAACATCGAACTTTCAAGTGTGAAAGTTATTCGCTTATTTTAAATGAGATTTGTAAGATTTTTTAGGGTTTTCAATATGGTTTATGTAACGCCCTGATTTTCTTTTAGTCATATTTATCTATTAATTAGGATTAATTGAGTTTAATTAGAGATTTATTTCTTCAATTAATTTGATAATGAATAATTAGATATTTATCTCTTAACAGTTTGATTGCATATTTATATTAGTTGTTTTGTTGAATTATTTTAAAGTTAAGGGTCAGAGTTTTTTTAAAAACTTAGAACTCCCTTCCATATAAAATTTCAAATTCCCTCTAAAAAGTTTAAAATTTCAAGAGACCATATATCATGTAAATTATTTGAAGTCATGGTAGAAGAAAATATTATGTATTTGTTGTCTTACATTTATTTTGATTATTTCATAAGATTAAGGGCAAATTACACTAGTATCCCCTAACTCCCCCTTAATATCTATACTTCCCTTAATGAAACAAAATAAAAATGCAACCCTAATCTTCTTTTTTTTTTTTACACAGCATGACCTTCCCTCCATTCACCCTCACTTCACATTTCTTCATCTTCTTCCTCTTACTCTCACCTCCAATCACTACCACTATCACCATGAATCTCTAACCCCCTTTCTTCCCCAACACCTCCACTAAACCTCAACCTCATTGGGAAAGAAAAACCCAGTTTTCCCCCCTTATACAGGTACTAGCCGTGAGCTCCTTTGGGCCAAGGGTGGAGATTTTTGGTCCTCCTCAAGCTCTTAAGCACTTCATTTCTTTGACATTTCCAAGTTGGTAAGGGGTTGTTGTGAAAAACCTTTCATCCTTGTATGTTATTGAGCCCTAAACTAATGTTTTTTTGCTGCGATATTTATGCTGAAAACTAGTTTAAAAAATGATGTGCTAATGGTAGGATTTATTGTGCTAACCTCTATTTCATCATGGTTTGGAACCTTGGGATTTGGGGTTTTTGCCAAAAATGAATTTTTCTTTTACTGAAATTATTGATCGAACATGATTGCGTTGATGGTTGAATTCCCTGTTTTGATGTGGGTTGCTGTAAAATAAAAAAGTTCTGGTGCTGTTCTAAGTCTAGATAATGCTTCGTTTAGTGTCTCATGTTAATTAGTTTATTCTCCAAGTGTTGAGTACAATATGCTAAGTTTAGAGAACATGATATTTAATATGTTAAGGCTAGTTATATAGATTACTTCACGTGAAGTTAAAAGGGAATGTTGATACCATTCCATTTTATATGGACATGTTGAGCTATAAAGGAAAAATTTTCATTTGATACATTGTATCATTTAATAGCTACAAATTGGCTTTGGGTGCATTCTTTACGCATGTCCCTTGCTGTTTGATCTAGTCATTACATGTTAAATAAGTCATCTCTATATACATTAATTTTTGGTTGCTAGAAGTTCATACCTTGAGCCATTCTTTCATACCCTCTGTACTTTTGTGTTCCTGCTGCAGATTCTGGTTTGGAGGGGATACAAAGAGTGAAAACATGAGAGTTTGATGTTGGTTTTGATAGTTTTCTGTTGCTGAAATTTTCTAGTTTCAAGGAAGGCCAAAAAGAGTGAAAACATCAGAATTTGATGCTGGTTTTGTAGTTTTCTTTTACAGTTTGGGGGCTGTTTTTAACGCAGAAAAAATGATGTTTGAGGGTGAGAATTGGGTATTCAAGTATAGGAACTTAATTGTGAGTTGTGGTTCAATAGGCATATGCTTGAGGATTGTATCTTTTCATGTTATTTGAAGAACTAAGTGCTGTAAATTTTTACAGTAACTATAGCTTGGTGATGATTTGGGGTTCTAGATGATGAGTTTGATTAGTCTTGAGTGCTCTAACTATTGGGAGTTTAAATGAGTTCTTTTGGTTATGAAATGTTTAATGAAATCAAGTTGTTTGCTGAAAATTTTCTAGCATGTGTGTTCTTCCCATAAAGTGGCAACGTGAAATTAATTTCTTGCACCATTGACTTGTGTTTTGTGTACAATTGTTGGGGTGTAATGAGCATGCATTTGGATTGAGAATTTGGCGTCTTGAACTACTTTATTTGAATTGAAAGATAAAACTTCTGGTTCAAGATTGGACATGTTAATCTAAATGTGACATTATCTTGATGTTATGAGCTTGGAATATTTATGTGTGGATGGTATTAGAAATGTTATTGTTGGTTCTATCATTGGAATATGTGATTGGATGAATGCTAGCTAGGTCCGATTCTTTTCTGACAATTGGTTTAGGCACATCTATGTTATCATTGAGTGACTTTCCACTTGAAATGTTAAATATGATGGAAGTTTATACTTTGTCATTAACATACATAAAGTGGTACATTTATGTCTCCTAATAACCTACGAGCCTTTTTCATGATTTTGGAGCATAAGATACGAGGAAGTTATGTTTAAAGTATGAATGAAGTTTTTCCTTCTATCCCCATTCAAATCTAGCTACAACTAGTTAGGTTGAGCTCATCCTAGATGATAGGTGATTCAGAGTTTAGGTGATAGTTAAATTACCAGGAACGATGATGCGGTTGATTAAGGTGACATGAGAAAGGGTGATATATTGAAGGAATTAAAGTTACTAAACAAAAGTGTTAGAGCAAGTATTATGTTTTGATTCTTTTACTCTTTCATTCAAGTTCTCTCTATGTGATTTATATGCCAATAATGCCATGCTCTCTAGATTATTATTTGTTAATCAAGAATTTTTAAAAGAGTTAAAAATATGCATCACTTTAAGATATTTATTTGTGAACTAATTAAAATAAACTAAACTATGTTCACTTATTTTGTAACAAACCAAAGTGATTGGAGACGAAAATGATGACATTAGAACTGTTTTTATTTAATTACTAGGATTCCTTTGGATTCTCACCCCTTTTCTTTTTCCGTATTGTCTTCAGACGAGCCAGCGAACTAGAATGCTATAGTCCCTTGAGTTCTCAACATTGGAGCTAGCCCATGCTTAGAGACTTTATTATTATTATCTCTTGCATATTTTGTATTTGTCTCTTGAGCATGTAGACTATGAATCCTCATTTATTTTTCTTCATTTTGAGATTTCTATGCCTTATAGATGACTATGTAACCCCTTAGTACTCATTTCTATGTGCTCGGGTCACATAAAAATTTATACCAAGGAATTACACCCAATTTCATGAGCTTTCCAATATTAGACATAAGTGTTGTTAAAAATTATAATGAAAATTCGACATGGTAACAACATAAATACCATGCCTCCTGTAAGATGAAAAATCATAAACAGAATAACTAGTCATCCAGAGCTCAACCCGTTGTTCAAAGTACAACAATCCAGCATCTCATGTATCATCATTATAAGGCACACAATGCTACTCAATCCATAACATAAAGTAAAATAACTCGAAGATTTCGAAATGTCAAATGAGATCAAGTGACATAGCACAATCTCCAAGTAAAGCAAAAGCAACAATACTCCAATAGCTAAGTCTCTGCATCAGGATCTACCTGCTCATCTAGAGATGATGTGGAAAAAGGGAAAAGGCGTGAGAAATCAATTGAAATCTGAGTAGGGGCATATACAAATATCGTGACATCATAACCATCTCTAGTCTACCATGGTTTTATTTGAAATCATTAGTATACAATCATAAGGTTCAATTTTAGGATTTTGTAATCATTCTTTACCAAGGTAAAGGTGTCTTTTAGCATGGTCTTGACATGAGATGTACATGCATGATTAAAAAAAAAAAAAAAAACTAGGCTTATTCATTAAATGTCACAACATGTGTATGATCTTTTTTTCCTCTCGTTTAATCATGGCTTAGATATTTTAAAAGCTATGAGCTCATATTTAACCGGTCGTCACCAGTTCCTTAATGCAAACCGACACTGAAACCCTCATGTGCACTATACAGAAAGGCAATGCCCAGTCGTCACTGGTCCTCAAAACGATTCAGTGTCGAAACCTTCTTTGTCGACATAAGTCGACCCTTAATCTTTATGTCTTAATTTTGATTCCTTATGCATTTAATCTTTTTGGAATATCATATATCCAACATCATGTAAAAGTCTCATAATTTCTCTTATTAAAATCTTGAATACATACTTGACTTAACACCTTCCATTGACAAGGCTTATTCATATAATCAACCATGATCAATGCTCAGAATGAATGCACATGCAACTGGTCCAACCAACAGTATCCAAAATCAATAGTCAATAGTCACAATTCAGTCAAGTATGACATTTAAGTACAATAAATTGTCGTCATTCATCAACAGATAATCACAGGTCATTCATTCATATAGCATCACAAGTAACACCACAGGGAAAAGTATTGTTCATGGCAGTTATTTTTTACCTTTAGTGGCTGGTTTAACCACTGCCAAATGCCACTCATGGCGGTTCCAAAACTACCGCCATATCAACCGTTGCCAACCCATATTGCGGTGGTCAGAGCCAACCCCTGGAATAATTGCCACTAAAGGCCTTGTGCTCCTAACTGCCGCAAAATATCAAGTGAAATATGAAAATGTTAAACATTGCGACGGTTTATGTCCACTGCTAAAAATCAAATTATAAATATGCCAAAAAATTTTGCTGTGGTTCATTAATAATTTGAATAATATAACAGTGGTTAAGAACCACCGAAAATTAGGAAAATGAATATTTTCTTTTATAATTGCGGTTGTTTAAATCGCCGTTGATGACTAATTTAACATTTCTTTCTCACAATAGCTTTATTTCTATTACAAATAATTTCAAACGTCCACAAAATTTCAAACATAAAGCAAATATTAAAATTACAATTACTCATAATATAATAGAATGTGTCTCAAAATAGATAATATATCATAATATCTTATATGTCTCAAACATTTAAACTTCTTACAAAATCATAAAACAAAAGAAGCAAGAATTTGTAATCTTACAACATCACAAAAAGTGAAGTTCCATAATTCTAACATACATGTGCATAGACAATCAAGAATATGCTAATTGTTGGATGGTCTCTCATTTGCTTGGTCATGGCTAGCAGAAGTGGAGGGTATTGCTGGCCTTGGTTATTCCAAGTCTTCAACCTGACGTTGGAGAAAAAATAACACAACATAATCTTGTAAAATGAGAAACTGGAAAAACTAAAAAGAACACGTAAAATGACTAAAAGCAAAAATAAGAAAAATAAGTTGGCTTCTTAATTGTGGAATATTACAATTTCTGTTTATGACAAAACCGAACAAAATATATTGAGATTTTTTATGTAGCTAAGAAAAGTATGTAGAGATATTATCACTGTGAGTAACAGATCACAATGGAAAAGTACCTTGTTTTTTTCATGTTTAATATTTCATTTAGGATTTGTTGACAAGGTAATGTTCCTTGTCAAAGCATGTTCTAGTTCATTTATATAGGACACTTTCCTTACCTCATTTTGCATTTTCTACCTGTTTCAAACCAAAGTAGCATTAAGAAAATATCGGAAAAGTACTTTGTTTTTTTCATGTTTAATATTTCCCTGAAATGGTTATAGCAAAATAGAGGAAGGAAGAGTCCTCAAACTCTCTCAAATGTACAAAATGAATTCACACCTACCCATTCCTACTTTCCCTCCTTTTTTTCCACCTAACTAACTATACAGCTGTCACACCCTACCATCATGTCCTAACTACCTCTTCCTTATCTCATATACTCTCCCATACATTGTGTCTCCATCAGTATCACTCAAGGTTATTTGGACAACTTTTTTAGTGATTTAGATTGTTAGTGCCTCTCATTCCTATGAAATTACTACACAATTGTTTATAATTGTATGCTAAAAATAGAGTAAATAGTATTTTTCAAAAGAAATCAATGTAAAATAGTTAGATTAAGAGGTTTCAGTTAAGTACACATTACTTTGATAATGGATACTCATGTAGTAGACAATTGGTTTGGCTTATAAGCATCTTGAGTCCATGCATGATCAATGAATATCACACAAGGATACAGAATCACAGAGGTGTGAGAAATATATTATTAGTGCAAGTGGGGATATATGTACTCGGAACTTACAATGCCAAATCGGTGAGTTATGGACTTATGGCTATCTCCTATATATTTTCCACATCTTGTGACATCATATTTTGTAACATGGCAATTCCATGAAGATCCATGTTTATAATAAAATATAGAGATAAGGATATTGATAGGCTTCTATTTTCATGCATGATAATAATATACTTAGCAAGATAATGTTCAAATATATAATTGAGACAAAAATATTCAAAGGATGCAAAGTATGATCAGTAGCAAAAAAAAGAAAAAGAAAAAGAAAATTGATAACAATAATGTTATTCTAACCTAAAAATTGATAAAATGTTCTTTTGATAATTTCTACCATAAGAAATCGATTCTCTATAGAAGTTTTCACTACAAAAACAACAAGTAAATTATGGCAGTTGAATTAGGGCGGTTCTTTAGAACCGCCATAATACACGTTAATTGAGGCGGTTATGTTAACCACCACAATTTTAGTTAGAAAACGGCGGTTGCAAAGGAAGAAGCGGCGGGTTGTCTTTTAGCTCTTAAAAACAAAGTAAAACTTAAAAACAAAAAAGGGGAATTAGGGATTAGGGATGAGCCCCTCACTTTCCCTTCACACTTCTCTCCATACTCTAAACCCTTCACTTTCCCTTCACACTTCCTTTTCCGCTGTTTACCTCCACCATCTGCCATCCGCTATCCATGATGCTGCTGCTACCCCTGGTCGGCGATGTCGCCTCCCCTGTTCACTGATGTCGTCGCCCCTACTTCGTGACGTCGTCGCCTCTGCTGCTTCGTGCTCCCCTTGCTTTGCGACACCGTCACCTCTGCTGCTTCGTGCGCCCCTGGTCCATGATGCCGCCGCCCCTCGTTAATGATACCACCACCCTTGGTCCGCAACGTAGCCTCCCCTGCTTCGCATCGTCTCTGCTACTTCGTGACGCCGCCACCTCTGCCGCTTCGTGAGGTTTATTGGAAAAGTGTTGTGGAGTTTTATTTGATGTTGTGCATTTTTTTGGCCTTTTTTGATGTTTTATTTTTTAGGCCTACTAGTAGCCAAGTTGCTTGAGAAGTTTAGCATGAAAAAATGCCTATTATTTTACACTCTCATGGTATCTGTTAGTTTAGCTTATTTAAGGAATCCTTGACTGTATCTTGACATTTAATTAATCACTTACTTGATTTAATTGATCCTTGACTATATTGTTCTTCGTACCATTTTCTAGCATCTTGTAACACGTAGGACCTTTTTGCGATTTGCATTGCACCAATCTTATACCTTACTTATCTATTTTTTTTTATAATACGAGTTTTGAGCACAGAAGAAAATCATATTTCCTGACTTGTGAATACATCTTAAGTGATGTGTTCTTTTTGGGTTCATTTTCATATATTCGGTGCAATTCAGGAATGTTTATATATGCTTTATTGAACAGACACCCCTTACTGAAGAGCTGGTATATAGGGTGTGCATGATACCTTTACTTCTGTCTGGAGGATTTTAACCATACAGTGTCATACTTCTTTGCCTAGTTTTCTTTAGCTTGGGTAAGTTCTTATTTGATGTCACCAATTCTAGAAATCCATTTGGTGTCTAGCTATGTTATACCGTAGGGTTTTGTTCTTATAATATAAGCTATAATATTTGATAATTAAGAATGTTCTTAATTATAATATGCTGTTCCAGTTTGTCACTACTTTGCCAAAAAGGCTGCCCCTGCTGCCCTTAATGGAGACAGTGAGTTCTCCTACGGTTTTTGGCTTTTGGTCTGGTTTGGTTATTGTGTTGGACTAACTCACTCACCTTTGGTGATAATTGAAATTGCAAGAGTGGTTTTGGTTTTGCAAAAGATTGCATGGTTTACTTTTTACCAGTTCCTTATCTTTCTATTTTTAAGCCAATTCAATTAAATTATATGGTCATGCATCTTTTTTTTTAGTTAGTTAGTGATTCGACTCTTTTACTTATGTTCATTATACAATATGTGCAAATTGTTGGGTTTGACACTAGACCAAGTTAAGGCTAGTGAGTTAGTGGTTTCCTTTTGATTTTATGTTTGTTATTTCTTTGCTCTTTGATCTGGTTCGATGCATCTAAATTTTGTTTCATAAATTAATCTCATTTGATTTAAGTGTCAATTGATGTGAAAGTTGTGTGATTGGTTAGTGATATTGTGGTGTTGTGCTTATGATTACTTTTTTGGGGTTTGCATTTTGGCTTGAAAACAACAATGAGGTGATGGGGGATTATCACTTGAAAAGGCAGATTATGTCTCTTTTTTGGTATAAGATGTCTCTCTTTTTTTTTTTGTGTATACCAATAAAAATAATCTATACTTTTCTCTTTTTTTTTGTTTTTTTTAGGGGGGGTTGGCCTCTTAGATCCAGTAATGTTATTGTATTCTATCAAACCATACTTATAGATTAGCTATTTAAATCTCACTCTTTCTCAATGGTTTCACTTAGAGTTACTCTTGGTCTTTCTCAACTTCTAACTAGTAAGCTACCCTCTATTTAATCCATTCTTCATACCCAGGATTTTACCAATCTTCTTATCACATAACTAAATCACCTGAGGTTTTGTAATTGCCAACAAATAATTTACTTTTGTTTTCTGTGGCCCTTCTACAAGTGCATCACTATCTTATGGATCTCATTCAGGTGGTTGGTCAGCAACTGAATTTCGTTGAGAGTCTCTCACTAGTTTCCCCACATGGTCTGATTACATGATGGCTAGCAAGTCTTATACTCTAGGAATATAATGTTTAATTCTTCAGTTTGTTTTTTTCTTACTAATACTACACACTGGCTATTTTCTGCTATTATTTTAGGTAAGAAAGTAAGTTATGCAGCAACTAATAGTGGTCCAGTGGTAGAGATATGGCAAGCATTCTTTGCTAACCTAGGGGAGTGGTGGGACAATAGGAAAAACAAGGTAAATCATTAATCTCGTAAAGTCAGTGAAGATGCATATTAGCACAAAGTAATAGTACCCTTGTAGGTGCATTGAGTGATTGTTTCAAGTATAGTGTGGTAATTGGTTATTGCTAGTTTTTGGAGCTACTTCTCCCTGACGCCTATATGACATCAACTGTACTGTCACTACAAATAATCTTTGCTTCTTTTGAGCTTGATTATGTGAATATTTAATTTCTAAATGTGGCTTCAATTTTTCATTTTCATGTTGACTTTATTCATTGCATGAATGAACTCTATTGTGTAACTTTGTGATATGAAATGCAGTTACTAAGATGCTTGCATGATTTGAGAGAATACTACCAGCTAATTGATATGTTCCAAGTAAAAGTGATTTGTGCCTCTTTCTTGGGCTTTTTATTATTAACTTTTTATGCTTAACTAATTTGAAGTTGTCATCGCATAGCAAATGCGTAGCTAGATAGTCTATAACATGCCTGTTACTTTACTCATATTGGTTAAAATAAACTAAGGATACGAAGTTTAAAGTTTCACTAATTCACTTAATTAACTTCATTTTTGTCATTTATGTAATCCTCAATTTTTCATGTTGACATTGGCTTTTATCTAATTCAAATTTTTGTCTTTTCTGTAATCAATTAATTATCATGTATACTAGCTCCCCACAAGTTGTGGAGAACTGGTGTTGGAGTCCAGTGCTCTCAGAACTCCAAGTGCAGTTGGTGCACAAGCAAGGACCTTGATGACATGTGCTTCACTAAATCCGAGGCTTTGAGGTTACCCCACTAGGTTTTCTCTTGTGCCTTGATCCTTTGAGATCCCTTCTCTCTTTTTTGTTATTTTTAGATCTGTGATACCCTTGATTTTTAGTTTGTGGGGGCTGCTCTCTTTTGTTTTTGGTTCTATTCTAAAAAACATTAACCTTATCTTGATTTGTATGAGTTGGTAGCTAGTGTTTTGTTGTTTTATTGTATAGTTGGTTGTTGCTTTTGTTGTTGTTTATTGGTTCAGTCCATGCTTTGCGTCAAATTTGGGACATGATGAAGGACAGTTGAAGATAGAGTGGAAACCACTACATTTTGGTCTTTTTTTAAATCAAATTTTTTATCTGTGTGTCATTTGGTTGCTTTTTATTCTGACTTAAGTCATTATGTATCTCGTTCTTCAAATAGGAGCGTGGTGTATGCTGCTTGTTAATAATATTTCGGGCTTTGCCGTTTATCAACAGGAAACTATTCTCCTTATATTGTGAGAAGAATACTCAAAAACATGGAAGATGTGTAGAAGCTTCCTGAGGAAGATTTTCCCTCTAAGAAGTAGGTATAGTTATATTTAAGGACAATTTTAATTTTTGTTGCCAGGCTGTATTAATGTATAGCTCAAAATCTTATACAATGAGCTTGTATACCTTCTGTTTTCCTAGCCAGAATTATCTGTCTTAATTTTTGGTTAGTTTTTCTTCTGAGATTAGCTAATAGGGGAAAAGCTAGATATCTTCTATATTTTGTTATGCTCTTGAAGGTTTGATCAAAATAAGGTTGCTTTTAGCAATTCTATTTTTTTGTAGATGACAAATCTGTCTTTTGCCCATGCAACAAGAGCTTACTTAGAACTCAATTTTTTCTGAATGCAAGCATGAAGCTAGTGTATCTTTATGTATTTTAGTTATGTGATTTAGCTTAATTTGAAACTTGGTTTTTGCTTAATTCTTTTACTTTATCTTACTAGATTAATATGAAGCTGAAGTTGGTTTTATTAAATTATTTCCCATTATTATTAAAAGAAAGGATTTTTTTTTTTCAATTCGAATGCAAATTATGGCGGTTTCAAACCGCCATTATTAATTTTTTAAAAAATTTCACTGCAAATTGTGGCGATTCAAACCGCCGTTATTAATATATTTTTTAAAATTTGGTTGAAAATTGTGGCGGTTCTTAACTGCCATAATTAACAATGCACGTTTTAATTTGATAAAAAAATTATGGCGGTTTAGTGTGAATTATGGCGGTTAAAAGAAAACCGCCGTAATTAACCGAATGGCATTGGTAATTACGGCGGTCTTTGAAATCGCCATTACAACAAAAAATGGCGGTTACAAACCACTGTAATTTGCAAAATGAACCGCCACAATTTACCATTTTCTTTGTAGTATTTGAGGCAAATTCATCCTTAAGGTACCTTCCATTTACACCTCAGAAGGATACATGCTTAGAAGGCCTTTATCTTTTTCAATGTTTTAGTTAGGTTACAATTTTTAAAACTATGGCAGAATATTCAAGAGCAAGGAAATTGAATTGAGGGGCTGTCTAGAAATCCAATAGTTCCATGACCATATTAAAGACAGGTCCATCTAGTTTCAAAAGCAGTTAAAGTTTGAGGAAATCTAAAATGGGGTTGGTTCAAGATCTTTTAGTAAATAGGTAATTTAATCAAATAAAATCAATCTTATCCATCTTATAAATAATCTCAAAATTGAATCAAATCACAACAAATGAAATTCTTGAATATCAAAAACACAAAAAGAAAGCACAAGCAAAGAGAGCCTAATCATGACTAAAATACCAGTTCAACCACCTTAGCCAAATATATCTACAGCCTACATATGTTAGAATTAACAATAATAATGATCCTAATAGTGGACTAGTAATATACACAAGTAAACAAGGTGATATGTAACCACTTCAGCAGAACCAAAAGGCAAAACCAAAGCATATGTGTGATAAGCATGTTCTCAAAGAAGATAGTATACCATGTAGTTATAACTAATTCAAGTATAAGTTCATATCATAGGGTAAATAGATTTAGCTACCTTGTTCTCTCCAATAGTAGGAAAATCAGATGGCGCTGCACCACCCAAGTAGTGTGTGATAAAGTAGCTCAATTGGGCTTGAAGCACTTAAACTACTACTCTATTCTCTCTTACTTCTGCTTCCATTTGTTGAATTTTAGCAAATTTTGAACCATGATTGCATGAAGATGTCCCTCCACAATGGCTCATTGTAGAATTGAACACTTGGGTTGGACAGACCTCTAATCCCATACCTCGAACATGAGCAGGGTGCTCCTTCCTAAATAACTTACTATAGACATCGTCATGTGAAGAATGTTGGAAAGAAGCCCCTTGTCTCTTAAGGATAGCCAATTGTTCCTACATACACGAATTAATCATTTTTAGTATTTGTGCACAATACATTAGAATTGATAACTTTACAATATAAACTAGAAAAAAATATCAAAGACAACATTTTTTTACACTTTTTTCTCTAGCCTCATCATTAACATAAGATCCACCATTCTCTTTGTGGCTAATCGGGTACATCTGACTCTTAGTGTAGGTCTGCTTATCTGTAACTTCCTATAATATTTTGTAAGGTTAGTAACATGTCCAAATAAATTTAGTATTGAAAATAAGATAAAGATCACTCAATGTTAATTACATACTAGCTCATGTTGTTTCCTAGCCATTGACTTAGACCTGAGGGTATGAGGAACCATTTGTTTTTGTCGATTGGCGGCATTTTGATCACATATCACCTATAGCATTACAAGAAAGAGAGCATGTTGACAATAGGCAAAATAAGTGCTACTAAGCATTTTAACATATATTCAATTACCAGAGTTTTATCCTTCATTCTATAGTATATAAAAGATGCCTAGTGGTCCAATGGGATTCCTTCTGGATAAGATTGAAGGTTTTGGCTCCTACTCTTGTCAAAATCATAGTACTTGTTGAACAATTTGCACCGATTATCTTTCCATTTCTTGCCAAGGTTTTTAAGTATGTACTCCTTATGCTTCCCATAATTAACATCAAATTTTTTCTTCAAAGAAAGAAAGAAAGAAAGAAAAAGGAGCAAATATTAATAATACCAAGTAGTAAATGCAAAATGAATTTATTAAAGACTAAAGACAAACCCCAAATATACATAAGAGCATTAAAATTGAACTGATCCATATAGGGCACCTTCATCCCCAGTCTCCACACTCCAGAGAAGGGAATTTGGTGTCCACAGTCCTGCACTTATCATCTAAATTGTTGTACTTCCATCATAGATAGCTTCTAAGTTATGTTATTCTTACACTAAGCAAAATTTCAGCTGAAAAATTCAAGCCATTTGTTGTATAATGAAATCAATATTAAAAAAGATAGAGAGAATTACATTTAAAAAGGCAACCTCAAATCTTTTATAACTATACAACTTTTCTTCAAAAAGAAAAAGAAGCAAAAAAAAAAAAAAAAACACTTAAATGTTGAAAGTTTTTTATATACTTTAACAATATATTGTAACAAATAAAAACTGAGACTTACCCTCTTCCTGAGGTAGCTCGGATTCTACAAATCTCAGCCATGTGAAACAACTCAAAGCAGTGATTAAGAAAGCAAAAGAAGTAGTAGATTGCATGCTTAAAGACCAATTTCTAACAACTGAACTCAAGATTCACATCAATTTTGTTCCCATTTAAAAGCTTAATCTTCTGCTCTTTAGATAGCCAAACTACACTATCATTAACACTACACCCAAGGTAGGGGAAAATATGGTAGAATCTCAATTGCAAAAGACAGTATAGCTATCTATGTCAGAATCAAACACTAAGAATGATGGTGCATAATGCAAACAAACCCAAATAAGCACATATAATACCATAACAACATTAACATTTTGACTCCACTCAGACATAGTCATAACAAGCAAAAAAAAGGGAAAGAAATCAGAGCTTATGAGGGAATAACATTAAAAAACGATGTTGGATTCAATGGCGGGGATGATTTTCTAGTGGAGATAGGTGAATACCTCTATAGAATTCAAGGCATCTCAGGGGATTTCACCATCAAGGATAGATTGAATTGAATGATTCCATGAGTAGTGGTGCCCAGCATGAAACAGTGAAGAAGGGTCTCTTAAGTTTTCAAGAAAAAAGGAAAAAAATGCATTAATTAAGGAGTTGAGATTCAACAAATAGAGAAAAATGCATTAGGCATTTCAGGTATGTGCAATTTGATTCAACAAATTAGATGCAATTTGAGAAGAAAAACAGAGGAAAGAAAGACCTTCAGTGATTGATTTTTCTATTTCGCCACCGAGTCCCTCAATGATCCTGGCTCCCTCATTTCCAATGACTAGGTCCTCTCTGCCTTTGCCACCTTGGACTCCTTCGTTTCGTGTGAGATTCCAAAGATAATGGAGGTTTCCTCCACAATGTTGACAACAGAGAGCAGCGCGCACCGTGTCGAGTTCTCAAGCTCAAGAACCGGAGAATGGGGTTTCAAGTTGTCACGGCGTTGGGTTTGAACCAGAGAACCAGAGCATTTCAGGTTGTCACGGTGTAGGGTTTGAGCCAATGGTCAAGAATCAGAGAATGGGGTTTCAAGAACCGCGAAGCTAGAGAGACTGGGATCTAACTTGATGCTTAAGAACCAGAGATTGTTGTTTAGCTCATTGAGGAAATTTGGGATTTAAGACAAGGGAACGGGCTAGGGAGAGTAGCAATTAAGAGATTTGGGTTTGCATGGGTAGGGTTTAACAGATTAGTAATTGGGGTTTCACAACAGAACCAAAATTTCACAACAGATTAGCGATTGAGGGAGATCAATATCACGAGGAAATGAAAGGAGTGAAGTGGGAGAAAGTAAGAGCTAGGTGCCAAATTTCACTAAGATAAGGGAAACAAATGGTGGAGGTTCATGGAAATGTAGGCAAATACTTTAAGTTATGGTCACCGACAACTCTTCTTGGGAACCGACGTGACAGGAGTTCCATGGACCTCCTTATTTGTAGTAGTGTAATATTTTTTTTTTTTAAAAAAAAAGACTTAGCTTGAGTTTGATGACATGAGTGGCATGAAGAGCATCCTTTTTCTTTTCTATTTTCCGAATGTTTGTGAAAAACCAAGATCACCTTCCCTTGGAGCATATATTTTAATAATTTATTTTCAAAAATCTTAAAACTTCTAATTTTTGCTAAAAAGGCCTTCAATTTCATAAAATTTACAGAACAACCTCTAACTAAATTTATTATCCAAAATAGGTTTTTCATCCTAATTCCACTAAAACACAGTTCGGCCATTGAAATTTTTGTAATTTACACAAAACCCTAAACTTTTGAGAAATTACAATTTGACCCCTCAACTTTACTAAAATTATAAAATGACTCAAAAACTTATTTTTTTTCCTTATAAACACATACCTTACTGTTCCAAAACCTATTCTTATAGTTTTGCTGCTTAAATATTTGATTTTTTTAAACAGAAAACCCCTAAACTTTCTAAAATTACATTTCAACCCCAATTTTTTATATATAATTACAAAAATACTCAAATCACATGTACCTACTCCATTTTTCATGTAGATTCCAAATATGTGGTTAGTTTTTAACAATAACATTTTCCTTATGGGAGAACCTGCCTTGGCTAAACCTATACATCCCAAAATCCAAACTTTTGTAAAACTTTGAAACATAATATCATGTTGTCCAGAAATTTCTGTCTCAAAGAAAAATATGATTAAATTACTAAACATAATAAAGATAGAGCAAAATCATTTTTCAGAGATAATTCAGTATGTCCATGAGACCCTATAAAAATTTCAAAGCATAAAAGATCTCTAGCTATATTAAGAAAATTATATAATTTCAGAGGTCAGAAACCTCCTGTTTTCAGTCAACAGTTAGAAAACCTAATTTGTTTACCCTATCAAATGAACCAAAGAAATTCTATACAATTTCATGGTTTAACTTCAAGATGTCCACAACATTCTATAAAAATTTCAAGTCAAAAATTGATTATTTGATGTAGTAACAAAATTATACAAATTCAGTACTTCAGAAATTACTATTAAGCCAAAAATCTAATCTCCTCGATTCCTGAATTTTTAAAAATAGAAAAAATCATCTAGCCACCCTAAGAAAAATAAATTGAAGATGCCTCCATATGTTATCTTCATCATATAAAAATTTTAGCTCATAATATTTTTTCCATCTATGTGAATATAATCATATAAATTGACCTATTTACTCAAATTCGAGAATTCCAGCAAAATAACATACAACTTCTTTTGATCTTTCAAGCATAATCATTTATCAAAACTCAAGCCTCCTTAACAAAAGTCAGAGAACAATTTAAGATGAATAAATTTAAACATAAACCCATACCAAAAGATGATTTTTATTGGAGATCAAGGCAGCCACAAGCTCCTTGAAGTTTGATCTCCCAAGTAAGGAGGCAAAAGCTCTTTTTTTCCTTTTACCATGAATTTTTTCTACTCCAGAATAGGTAGGAGGAGGATTTTTCTTGAAAAACTAATGGTGGATTTGTGTTTGTTAGGTGGAAGAGCTATGGGAAAGTGTATTTATTTGTTAGATTTGGTGGAGAATTGAAGAAGTTCTGAGGTTGAAATAGTGGAGGAAGGTGATGGTGATGGAGGTTGACGATAAGAGAGTTTGGTGGAGTGCTTTTTGAAAATGAAAATGTGATTGAGTGTGAGTGGGGTGGGTGGCAACTGCATACTAATGATGGAGAGTGAGTGATTGAGTTTTTTTATTTGTTTGTGGGGTGGTTGGATTAGGTTCAGGGGTATTTTAGGGATTAGGTAAAGAGGTGGGGATAGATTTGGTAGAAAGTGTGCTAAAAGACAAGAGTAGTGATTTGTGACATCATCATGATGTCTCCTTATCATTATGCCACTACACTTTTAACTAGTGGTAATTAGATAATTAATAACTCTTTAGAAAATTTTGAACAATTAACCGCATATTATTTCCTTAATTACTTTGATTAGGCTTAATTAGCATCGACTGGGATAAAATGATACTTTCACATAAAAGTTCTCCAAGACTCAACCAAACATTAATTATCCTCTCAAATTAACATATCAAATTCTCGAGTGATGATCGTCTCTGTTCGACACTTAATCCTGCATTAAATTACATTGAGGGCATTTTGGTAATTTTTACACAGAACGAAAAGTCTGGGCGTTACAAACTATATTGAGACGAGGATTTATTTATGGTTTGCTCTTTATTAGGATATTAAGTTATGTTCATGTGGTTTGTATTAGGTGTGAATGTCCTTTATGGACCCATGCTCTCCTATGATATATTAGTAGCTTATTTATGTTATGATATGATGGCATATGTTGTTTCGTGCTTATGATATCTATGATTTGCTCTGCTATGTGCTTGTTGTTATATATGGAGGTGTTCTCTCGCTCATAGGTTGCATTAGTTTTTAATTATACGTTAATTAACAAGGCTCTTGCCGTTTTGAGTTTACACAAAAAACAATTATTCTTTATTTTCCACTAAAAGTATTTTCAAATAACTAAACATACGAAATCTAATAATTGGCCAATTATGACGTATGCATAAGAGGTTAATAATGAGGGTGTTACAATTTAAATGTGATATTTTTTTTGTTTTGTTATATTCAAATTACATTTAAATATGGTAATTAGCAGTTGAATACTTTAATTTTATATAATTGAATATATGTGTAAAATATCTTTTAGCATTAACAATGCATTAAAATTAAATTCTTGGAAAAATTAATGATATATATCTTTTAATCATAATCTATGTTAGCTTAGGATAGGTCCATAAATTTAGAGAAGAGATGCCAAATTGATATTATTGAGCCAACCTTAAATTTATGCTATCATTGATGTAGTAGTTGTATTAATTTAAAACTATTTTATTAATTAAAATCACATCAAATATTATCATGGTCAACCGATTATAACTAAAAATTTAATAGCACAAATTAACACATAAATATGATCAAATTAGAATTTTAAACAATAACATTAATTACATATCATTTTATTTTTGCATGTTAGATTTAATTAGTATAATATATAATTTACTAAAAATTATTATAATATATAAAATTTACCATATTATACTGTAGTGATATTGATCATAAAAATATAATAATACACGCTACACTAAATTAGTTTTGATATTTTAATAAAGTTTAATATCATAATTAACATATTTTCAAAGGATTTAATATAATCTATAATCTATCTATAATACTAATAATTAAGATTCATTACATAGATAGTTTTTTATGTGTCATTCATAGAGAAAATTATGTCCCATTATTTTTATAATCTTAATATTTAAAGTAAGTTTTTAGATTTAATTTACCCTCTAATTATTAATTTGTTTCCAATTATACCTTCATATCTCTCTTCTTTAAAATTATTTAACAAAATAGTTAAATCAATATTTTTACAAAATGAGCAATGAAAATGTGATAGCAACAAATACAAGAATTTACATACAATTATAATATTTAAAATATAGAACATCATAATTTATAAATTATTAGCAACTAATATATTTGAATATGGATGGTATTGTTAATGTTGAGTATCAACATATATTAAATCAATGTTTTTTTATTTTTTTATCATTGTACTACATGTAGAGCCTATTGTCACAAGGGGCATGTAAATTTAAAAGGGTCGAAAGCTAATTTAGAGATGCAACTTCATTGTCAAATGCATCAAATATAATGGATTTAGAAAACAAAACTAAAAGAAACAATAAAGGTCCATTAATGTTTTACATGCTAAGATTGTCTTGATTTCTCTTGTTAAAATAATTTAGTCATGTCGTCAATTTGTTCAAGTCATGAAAATATGTTGCAATAAGTTCATTCAAAATGATAAAATTCACTTTTGAGCTTCACAATAGCTGTGTTTGACTTATTTATACTATTACACTAATAACTAACTAAGTGAATTGCTATCCTGGCAATCAACCAATACAATTCATGTCATGAAGCCCTTATGTTCATATAGTCATACTAGACATGGATTTAGCAACAGAGCTTCAACTTCCTTCTTTGTTGATCCTTTAGAGTGAGTGTAGCCATCTTTGTCTGTGTAAAGAACATCCATAACGCGTGACAGGTTGAGGACTCTCATAATGAGAGGTTTTGGTACATCAATAGGATCAAGGCAATCCTCATTGATGTCCTTCCAAGCATTTGTTATTTGTCTGCGAAATTCATCAATGGTATGTTGTTTCGTAACACCATGTTGCTTCATGTAGCACTCAACAGCAGAGGCAACATGCCCTCTCTCTTGTTCAAACTAACCAAAACAAAGGATGAAATTAATTTATCATATATATATATATATATATATATATATAGTAAACTTGTTAGAGTGTAAAATCATTTATACATCTCTACCCATCAGTTTAAACTTTGGGGAGACAAGGTTTTATAACATGATATCAGAGCCTCAATAACCAAATGGTGAAGACTTCAATCAAACCATTCATGTTATTCTATCTATTAGCTTAAGCTTTTTGGAAGATATGGCTTTATGACAAAACCATCAATTCCTTACAAAATAAAAAAAAGATCAAATTTACATATGGAAAGATTGAAAGCATCAAATTGATCCTTGAATGAATTTTTGATTATAGAGTGACTTCAACTTATCTTAATAAACAATCTTAACATTTTGATGTTAAGGAATTATTATTATTTAACAACTAAGTTAATACTATGGTGATCTTTGAAGTACTACAGTGAATTTCTTTTTAATAAAAAAAATTATTATCCTAAATGATGAGAGTTTAATCTAAAATATCAAACAACAAAGTAAGAAATTGATTCAACTGATGATGGATTAGCTTATTGAACAAATCAAACAATAAAAAAAAATACCTCATAGGAAACGATGTCATCCATGAGTCTGCAGATAATTGTTGAAGCTTCTACAATTTTTGGGTTTTTGGATAGCCATTGGAAGGCCTTTTCTGTAACAAAACATCCCATCCCAATGAAAGATATGGCAGTAAGCACATGATAAGCAGAAGACACCAATGCAACACTCATGTACTCCTCTATAGTTGGCGTATAATTGCAATTGAACCATTTGGCCTCAGTAAAGTAGGCTTGGGCCAATCTTTTCACCTGCCATGTACAACACAATAATTCACAAAAATCATAGCAATAAAAATAGTTAGATGAATTTTGAGTCATACACCATGTCTTAAGCTTCCTAGCTAGTTCTTTGTTTATGTCCAAAAGAAGATTTTTTTTGAGAAATGTAAAGACATATGTATATATAGCTTTACTTCGTTTTTGGCATGAACTACACAAAATCTTTTTCCTTCCTTTGCCATCTCTTGTTCTATTTCTTTGTAAGCATCCAATAGTGCTTGGTAGCAATGCTTCATGTATTCTGGCAAAAAATCTATGCAGTTGATGTCCCACCTAGAATATGCATTAATTATATATGCAAAAGGTCATCACACATGGCTAAAAAATTCCTTTCTTGATCTCTACTTGTAATTCAATTAGGAAATAAACAACAAAAATGAAAACATTTCATCCTTAATTGAAACATCAAACCTTGCAATTGCTTCAGTGAAAAGTTGCAGCTCCTCAAGTGTACCATAAACATCATATATATCATCAATTGCTGATAACAATGATATCACCTTTGTCATTATCCTTCTACCTTGAGAGTATTGTGGCTCAAAATATACTCCCAATATCCAAAAGTAACATTCCACTATCCTATTGCGAGCAAATGGCAATTTTTCTACAAAATCCAAATCTTTCCACCACCTAATTCATTAAATACAACCAATTTCCATAAGACATGAACAATTTCTGTGTGCAAGAGAAATTAACACCTTCTAATTATTTTGTTAGCATGGTTGTTAATAAAAACTTACTTTGAAATACTACCAAGTTCCTTTTGATGTTGTTTCTGAAGCATATTAAAATCTAATTTGGCCAACAATAGTAGATTTTCATCATAGGAGGGCTCTTCCTCGTATGCAGAGATGTAATGCCTTGCCACAAGCCTAGGCAAGTTCTTGCGGAGTGGGCGCTTTAAGCTATTGTTAATTTTTGCAACAAGAGAGGGACTCAATTGGGTGGTCATTAACTCAAGGTGTGAGGAAGTGAAAGCAACTGCTTCATCTAATATGTCCTCACCATGAATCCTAAGATGTGCAGCTTCAAACAAGCTTAACATTCCCTCAACATCGGCAGTAAGTCTTTGGTTGAAGTTCCCTTCATCATCCTTGAACTTGTTAAATACATCTAGAATTCATTCACCAACCAAAGCACTTTAATTATTATGTCATGTCAATCCAAATCAACTTTATGTTTCAATTTAAGTTCATGTTCTTGCAAATATAAGTACTATATATATTTTCCAAAGACTTGTGATTAAAGATGATAAAAATAGGTAGTGTGGGACATACCAGGAGAAATATGATATCCTTGTTGCCTTAGTAACCTAAAGACTAGTGCAAGAGAATGAAGGTCTCCAACGAGAGTTAATGTGCTATTATCAATATAGTTATTGTAAATATGTTGCAACACTTCATCAATCTCACATTCAAAGTGATAAGACAATCCCAGACGTTGGATTGAATCAATTAAGTTACCAACTATCACAGGTTGTAGCGCCTTCTCATTCGCCGGGATGAGCATCTTTCTCACTTTTTCTTTTAGTGATATAATTTGTTGCTTCACATTTTCACCTACTTCCTGCAAAGTCGATCTTTTCTCATGTAAATGTGTTTTGTAAAGTTTTATGGAAAAGCTGAATAAAAAGGTCAAAGTCTTAAAGGATGCTTTAATTTAAACATGCATAAGATGTAACATTTTGGCTAGATACATACAAAAAAAATATGTGCACTTCAAAGTACATATAATTATGTCCATTGTATACACTGCCTATTTTTTTCCCTTTAAGAGACGTATGTTCAATTTCAATTAGTTAGTCATATCCACCAAAAAAAAAAAAAATCCAATTACTTATTAGTTTGCATGGGTTAATCATTTCAAATTTGGTCCTAACTCATTCTTCTGTCCTATAATTGATGAAAAATGCTTAGGTGAGACATTTCATGCCACATCCACATACTTGTCACGTCAACACTTAGTTTTGCCATATTAGCATTTTTCATCAAATATGTAACTGAATGGTTGATTTGGGACCAATGGACCAAATTAAAATCAATTTAAAAGATAAGGGACCAAATTGCTAAAAGAATTGGTCAAGTATATAATAAATCAAGCTCAAATAATTTATAAATAACTGATCATGGATCTCTAGTCATAAATTCAAATCTTCCTATCGCAATTGTAATTAAACAAATAAAGAAAAATTATGCATATATTTGTGCATGACAAGCTTAATAGGATTAATTTACATTACCCCAGATTCTGAAACATATTGAATAAAATGATCTCCCCAGACACTAGGATGATAATTCGCCGAACGTCTATGGACGTTTGGGGAGGCATTAGCAGTTGGAGCAAATAGTGATGAAGTTGCTGAAACTGACATAGTTTTCTTTCCACGTTATCAAGGTTACTTTTTTTCTAGCTAAATGAAGTGTGCCGATCGACTTAGTTTCCAACTATGTTGGATAACTATATAGCTCTCGTAAACAACTATTTTCAACTTAAGAAGTGAACTTTGATTGTGGAAGAGCTTAAAGTGTCTCGCTATTTATAGTTGTTTCTAAAGCAAACAAGAATCACGTGCGGGATCAAATTTTTGTGAGATCACCAAATAAATGTATGGACTCCGTGGTAGAAAAGTAAAGGGTATGTTTGGTGGGAGCGTTCTAACATGTGGGGGGTGAGGTTGTGCACCATGATGGTCCAGGTGCAATATTGTAATTTTATATAGTTGTTAGGTATTTTTTAAATTTAGAAAACGAAGGAGGTTATCAATCATATAGTTAGATTAAAAGTTGAAATAAAATTAGAGATTGAATTCTATGCGGTGGCTGACGGTGTAAAACTTTTTTATATTGCTGAAAATCATGGATCTCAGTGTACACTAATTGTGTCATTACTTACTTTTATTTTTCAAAAGCATTATAATCAAGGTTCACCTATTATATAAAAGCGGGGCAATCTTGTCCATCTATACTATATTTACATCCATCCATGTTCATTTATTATTTTCTAGTATCCATATATTTTTGTTTTTGGACGGAGAAAATGAATGAAAGTGATTAATTACTCCCTCTATTATTTATTAATAGTTGTATGAGAAATTGTACCAATTTGGTATATTAAAATGTTAATGTATCTATCTATTGTGGCCAAATATATTAATTTTTCAATGTACCAAATTGATGACAGTCTCTCACCTTGACTAGTAATAAGAAATTAAGGAAGTATGAATTTATGACACTAACTGAGAAACTAATATTGGGATCAAATGTCATTTTATCAGTTTTATTCTTTTCATATTGGGCTATTTTTGCAATTTCTATAAATTTATAAGCTTGTAATTCCCGGACCATCAAGGTCCCTGCACCATGTAAGAAAGAACCTAATCGACAATCTTATTCGCCTTGAGTTTCAACGTGGTATATCACATCATCATCATCGATGATCAACCTTGAACACACGTTTTTCAAAAAAAATCTAGAAGAGAACTTTTCTGTTGATTTTTTCCGCCTCCACCCAAAGAAAACAAAGCACTTGATAATATGGGCAACAACGATTATACTCGAAGTCTTGAACCATGCATGTATGCATGTCTCTCTCTCGATATTCAACATCTATATGTTTTCGAGTAGGCTGAAAAAGTAATTTTAGTTGCCGTATGGTTTTTTGCTTCCATCTAATAAAAATGCTTCGTGTCTAGTACTTAACCAGGCTTCTTGTCTTGTACTCAACTCAGCATTGAAATATCAAAATTGAGCCTAGTCCTCAACATTTGTTGAAGAATTGAATGTTACGTTCCAAAGCACGAATTCTTCCAAGCATTTCTCTTGGTATCACAATTTGTTCCACAGTTTTCAACAGCTATATGCCTTCTTGTGGGCTGAAAATTAGCCCCGTCTTTGCTTCCATTTAAGAATGCTTCGTGTCTCCCACTTAACCAGTCTTCTTGTCTTGTACTCAAGTCGGAATTGAAATTTCAAAATTGAACCTTGTCCTCACTCGTCATTTGTTGAAAAATTGAATGCGAAGTTCCAAAGCACAAATAATTACAAGCATTTCTCTTGGTACCATGATTTCTTCCACAATTTTCATTTTTTTATTAGGGTGTATCTGGATGCTGAAATTGGAATTATAATGTAAAAGAAATTGTATTTCCAATTCAAATTATTTTAGACTTAGAAATCACTTAGAATTTTAAATGTTTAGCTTGGGTTTACTGAAAAATTGTAACATGATTATTAACAAATAAATGAGACAGAGAACAAAAAATTAGACTTCACTGAGGAGAGACGTATTTAATAATTTTTAAAATTGATAATTCATAAAATATACATTAGGTATTAGGAAGAATATAATTTATTTATTTTTAATTCCGTATAATTGAATTATAGAATAATAGTTCTAATTCTATATATTATTCTAAACATAAAAAATTAGAATTGAGGCTCGTGATTTAAATTTTAAACTTCAATATCATACTCAATATTAGACGCCAAACACAACGTTAGGGTCTTCTTCATCAATTGGGTTGTTTTTTATTCTCTTGGTATTGCAAGGATATCTTCAAGCTAAATTTGAAATTATTTAAAAAATAAGTCACCTCTTGTGAACATTGTTAGGAACGCACCACTCGCATAAATTTGGTATAATCTCATTGCTGCAATGAAAAACATTAATAATCAAATTGTAGCGTATAAATTTAATACTCCTATTACTTGATTGATTTAAATGATTTCACACTTATTTATTTTCAATCATATTTCAAATTCAAGTACTGTATATAGAAAAAAAGGATAAAATGTATTTTTTTTCTCTTTAATTTTAGGTCATGTGCAACCAACCCTTTATTTTGCTCACCACTAAAAGTCCATTTCTTTGTCAAAAATATTATTTTAATATTTAAAAAATGGGTGTCTATTGGGATATCCTATGGACACCCACTTTATCATCTTTTGATGATGGTGGTCCATATTCGTCTTATCAATCCATCACATCTAATAATAATAAAGTGAGTGTTTCAATAAACTCATTTTTTTTTTTCAAATAACACTACTCTTTGGACGATGGTGGTACCCACTTATTTCATCTATTCATCACATCCCGTAGGTGTTGTAATAGACACCCACTTTTTGATTTTTCAAATGACACTATTCTTTATTTTCAAATTGTAACGTTGATTCTTGTTTGCATTAGAAACAACTATGAAAGTGGGACACTTTAAGCTCTTCTGCAATCAAAGTTTACCCTTTTATAGTTGAAAGTTGAAACTAAGTCGCTTACGAGAGCTATACAGTGATCCAATACATACAGTTTTGAAAACAAGGTTGACACACTTCATTTAATTTAGAGAGGAAAAAAAAAAAGACCTTGATAACCTGGAAAGAAATAAAACTATGTCAGTTTCAGCAACTTTATCACTGTTTGCCCCTACTGCTAATGCCTCTCCGAACTTTCGAAGATTATCATCCCACTGTTTGGGGGATCATTTTATTCAATATGTTTTAGAATCTATGATAATGTAACTTAATTTATTCCTATTAAGCTTTTCATATGCAAAACGCATGCATATCTGATTCTTTTTCTTTTTCTTTTTTTAATTACAATTGTGATAGTAAGTTTTTAATTTATCACTAGAGATGCACACATAAGTTGAGTTATATGTAAATTATTTGAGCTTGATTTATAAAAGGCTTGATCAATTGTTTAAAAGTAAGTTCGAAATTAAACTGAAACTTGATTACATAGCTAGCATTCAAGTATTATATAAAAAGTTTGTGAGTAGATTGTTTGAATGTGTTTAAATATTGAATAAAAAATATTTTATAAGTTTATTTTAGAAAAATATATAATAATAATTTATATATCATCATAATCATCATCATTATTATTGTTGTTGTTGTTTTTATATATCATGTGATAATTTTATTTAACTCTATTTACTTACCTAATTCCAATTGATTTTGTGTTTTCCATTCTCTTTCTATTTTAATTTTATTTTTTAGAAAAATTATGGCCAACAATTACTAAATATATAAAATTATGAAATTAAGTCAAGTGAAAATTTAGTTAAAAACCAGTTAAACCTATTGGTCATTTTTTTAAATTAATTAGACTAACTTCAAATTTTAAGTTCGAGACGTTTAAGTAACTAAATCAAGCTTCCATAACATCTATCTTTAGTTACAAGAGTGGAACTTAAAGTGTTCATTTTGGCCCAACTTGCTTACAACCCTCTATATACCATCAAACAAACAAACTCCTGAAACCCTTCATCTTAACTCAAACTTGTTGGTTATGTACGAAATTCAACCATAACCGAACATACATCGAAATATTGTTATATGTACATTTCAAAATTTTCATTTGTTTGAATATTTAGACGTTAGGATCAATATTCAGTGATCACAATATGAATTTCAATCGTCTCAATATCAAATAGATATATTCTCCTTGGGAAGGGGGGGGGGGGATCATACAAGAGTGATGATTTATTATGAAAGAGAGACGAGTAAATTTGGATTCTATAACAATACATAGATAATAAAAATTAAAAGTTAATTAATAATAATTAATTTTTATTTATCATTTAAAAAATTAGTCACATAACTTTATGGTGTAATTTTGACCATTCATATAAGATTCAATAGCCAAGATTCACTTCACTCTCATAATAAACAATCTCTTTAACTTGAGTTGCTCCCATTATCTTGAGTAACTATATACATCTGTTATTAATTAATATCACATTGAATACTTATTAAAATTTATAGTTACTTTTACAGAGATCACCGCATGTCGATTTAATTTCAGAGTTATCTAAAAAATATATTCCTCTCGATAATATACATTCACTTGCTTTCAAGGTTCTCAAATTGGATTGGATATCAAACCAGTCAGGGAAAGGGTTTAGAGGTTCAGAGGTTCAATCGGGATCTAACAGGAATATAATAAATATGTATTTATATAAATATATAAAAATACAAAATAAAACATATGTTATAAATAACTAAAACTTAAATTAAGCATCAACAAAACTCATAGAATATAATATAATTCATCTTTTAATCAAAATAAACATTATTCATATGGATCAAATCTCTCAAGTTACTAATTCCCATATAAGAAAATGAAAAGAATTAGGAAAAATGCGGATTTTAGGTTTTCTTTAAAAAAAATCAAAATGACGTCATTTTGCATCTTTTTTATAAAAAAAAACCAGTTTGACCGGTTTGGGCCGGTTGCCCAGTTTACCAATTTCTGGCCGGTTCAAACCGGTTTTTCACTGGCTCTTTCCTGACCGATTTTGAGAGCCAACCCGGACCGAACAGCAAGCCGATTCTTGGTTCAGCCGGTCCGACCAACTGGTCTAGTCTGGTTTTCTAAACATTGCTTTCTTTCCACTCACAATCTCAAATTGAAAAGTTTAATTTCAAACTAATTAAGGTCTATCATTCAAAATCTGCCATTTTCATAAGCTCGTGAGTTTATTTATTCAACTAAATAAATTTGTAAGTAAATTATGCACACTAAAAGAAATGAGTATAGTATTTTTTAACGTGTCAAACATTGAAAACATCAATAAAAGTCTTGTCAAGAAAAATAATTTTGACATTAAGTACTTGTTAAAAATATTTATCAGAAAATTTATAAAATTTTTAATGACCACCTAATGTTAAAATTACTTTGCTTGACAATAATTTTATTAATGCTTAAGTATTGAAAATACTTATATAATTTCTTCTTGTAGTCACATTTGAAATAAATAATATTTTGACAGGAGGCAGTGTTCTTCATGATCCAACTAGCTTAACCAAACAGCCCACCATAGTTTGTCATACATTGTCTAATTAAACATCTTTCTTACTTGTTATTCTCACTCATAATGCCTTGTTGAATTTATCCCAAAACATAGTAGATTACCATTCCAATATATTATTTAATTTTATTAAATATGATTCAAAATTCTACAACATTGCAGCTTCATACCATCTCTCTTTCACTCCATCTATCAATTTTTTTTTGACGTATGTCTATTTGTTATATCAAGAAGACATTAAATTTGTTTTTGACACCAATCCTTAGAGTAATTAATTGTGTCATTACTTACTTTTGTTTTTCAAGAACATTGTAATCAAGCTTTACTTATTATTTAATAAGGAGAATCTTGTCCAGTTACACAATTTTTTTACATATGTCAATTAAGTTCATTTATTATTTTCTTAATATATGTGTTTTTTTTATTTATTTTTTAGATAGGTGGGGTATGTATTTTATGATTTTTGGTAAACAGTGCCTTATAAGGCACACATTCAGGAATCTACAAATAGTAAATTTTTATGGACAAAGTAAACTTTGTAATCTTTCAATAAATTATTGAATACATAGAAATAACCAAAACTTTTCAATTCTATTTCCCTTAATAAGTACCTAGGGCATTTAACGACCTAAACTTTTAACATTATTGTGATACAATAATTAATTGTGAACAATCTATAGGGATTTTGAGAAATCCAAAGACACATATATGATTAGATTAACATAAGGATTCAGTAAAAAAAATAAAAATTAAATTTTTATTATTAAAAATTTAATATAATAATATTTTAATCGGAAATATATAATGAAACACTATAATTGGTATAAAGGCATAGAAAAAAAAATAAAGATAAGGTGAATAAATATTCTTAATCCAATAAAATTATTTGGGTATCAATTGGGTACCAAAATAGTAATAATTGGTACATCGATATGGTAATAACCGGTACATCAAAACATTGAAATTGGTACAAATAAAGGATGATATCATATACTAGATAATTTTTATAACTGGACAATCAAACAAACATAGACATTTCCAATATAGATACGAGACAAATTGATTCGAAAATAGTTATACAGCTTAGTTTGTCTCCAAGTAAGTCATATTATATAAAGGAAAAAGCAAAAGAAATAACATTTCTTCTCTGTTGGTAGCCATATTCATGTTCACGCTCCTTTCTTTCTCTCTTCACAACCTTCGCATTTCCTTCCTTCTTCCTCCATATTCTTCAAGTTTTCTTCTTTGAAACCTTGATGTTCTTGAAGGATTCTCTTAAATAAACACATAAACTAGTTTAAGAAACATCTTCTCTACATCAAGATCACTTGCAGACCTTATCTTTCCCTGCTCTTCATACCACCCAACATCGCACAAAAGGGGATGGAAATGGAGGGGGATTGAGTTTTGAAAGGAAAAACTAGAGAAAAAAGCTTGGTGGGAGGTAGGAAAGTCTTCTAGTCTTTACTTCATGATGTTTGGCTATTTTGCTGAGATAAGTGCTTGATTTTGTTGAGTTTATGTTGCTGAAGTCTGAAACCTAATTTTTAGATTTATGATTCCTTGAGTTGTGATAAAATCATGTGTATGGGAACTAGAATTTTTATTTCAGAATTTTCATATGATGGATTTGATAGATATGGAAGAATACATCAAGTATAATCCTTGTGAACTTGCTGAAATTTATACATGGGTTTATTGTTGGCTAAAAGATGATTTTACTTTTAGAACTAGAATAAATTGTACTACTTAGGCTTGAATCCTGCCAACAAGCCATGTTTGTGCCGGAGTGATTTAGGGACGAGATCCGAGGTCAGTGGTGTTAGGGTGTGAGATCCTAGGTCCGAGATCAAAACCCAGGTTATGAAATAGTTTAGAGTGCGAGCTTCGAGATCCAAGACAAGAACCCATGTCGTGGAACAGTTTAGGGAGTGAGTTATGAGGTCCATGACTAACAACCCAAGTTATGGAATGGTTTAAGGTACGAGATTTGAGGTCCGAGACTAACAACCCAAGTTATGGAATGGTTTAGGTTGTGAGATCTGAGGCCCGAGACAAGAAATCTAAGGTCCGAGACCAAGAAATCCGAGGTCCCCTCATAACAATTATTGTAAAAGAATTAAAGAGAATTTTTGTAGAGAAGTTTTATAAGAATTCAAGAGATTTCGAACAAAATGCTTCATCAAAAGTTAAGAGATTTTAAAGAGAATATCTCATAAAACTTCGCGAGACTTTAGAAGATTTTTAAGAGATGTTGAATGGAATATCTCATAAGAGTTTAAGAAGATTTCAAGGAAATCTCAAAGAAGAATATAAGAAAATAGAACTCTAAGAAGAGAGGGAACGTAAGAAAATAAGCCTCACTCAAAGAGAGAGAATTCAAGAAAATAAGCTTTACGTAATAATCAATTGCTTAGTGGTAAGCTCATGGATTCACAGGTAGTAGTAGGCGTGCTATGCCCTTAGAACTATATCAGGGTATGAATGCGACAGCGTTACATCGTTTATGAGAAAAGGGATGTACTGAGAATAGCAAGGCTATCTAGATGAGATGTAGTAGATGTACTCCATCTAGTGAACTATATCAGAATGTAATCGCAATGGCATTACATAGTTGACCATATGATCCAGAGAAAAGTATATCAGAAGAGTCCTATGAGTTTTACCATTAAGCCTAAACTTTCTAATAAATCTCATAAAATCAAAGAGAAATTCAGTAGAGAAATGTCATGAGAAGTTAAGATAATTTTTATTAGAATGCCTCATAAGAATTAAGAAGATTATGAAGAGAATATCTCATGAGAAATTTAGAAGACTTAACAGAGAAAATCTCAAAAGAGTTTCGGGAGATTTTCAAGAGAAGAGTCTCACAGAAATTCATAAGTCTTAACAAAGAAAATCTCAAAAGAGTTTTAGGAGATTTTCAAGAGAAAAGTCTCACAACAATTCAGGAGACTCAGAAAAGAATATCTCATAAGATTTGAGGAAATCTCAAGGAAATAAGCAAAGCAAAAGTATGAGAAATAGAACTATTAAGAAGAGATTCTAATAATCAATTATGAGATTACACAATTGATAAGACCCTTATATAAATATCTGAAGACATATTGCTTATTTTGCATTAAGTTGAATATCATTGAGTAATAGACTGGTGTTTTTCCTACTAAGAATCTTTGATTCTCATTCATGCTTTATCATTTTTTCTACATAGATTTCAATGATGGAGATTGTTTTGTGAAGATCCTTAGATGGTATTGGCGTCACGACCCAGTCCTTTTGATGAACCAATGATAGAGGAATTTAGTCAGTATTTTTATTTTTATTCTTTTAGTGAATCTTGAGTAGTACCCTACTTAGACTAGAAGGTTCCTGCGTGAACCAGGGCAAGGGTTGACATAGCTATGTATACTATTGATTGGTCATCATGAATTACAATTATGTATTTTTACTATATTATTTGTGTTCAAATTTAGTGACTCAAAATTAAAGAGTTTTATGTTTGTCCAAAGGCAGGCGCATATTTAAATTATGTATACAAACCGCTAACAATAAGCAAAGAGAACAAGTAACAACTACTTACTATAAGGTTATGGCTTAAGCATAGCTATATGGTTGGAAGGGTGTTACATTAATGATATTAGAGCAGTTCATCTTGTTAGAGCCTGGGGACGGTCTGACTTGCTTCTAAAGCATACTCTGAAATTTTAGTGTCATGCAGTAGGATTTTATCTGCTGAGATAAAAAGTAGAGTTGTATATGCATGATTGCTTACTTTTGAAGTAGTTAGTAGCTATCATGTTGAGCATTGTATTGAGCCTGATAAACTCAATAGCTTTTGCTTTGGGTGATAGGAAACTAATGACTTCGGGTAGGCATAATGGGATTAACAATAACAAGGATAGGGTGCCTGAGGGAAAAAGCTGCAAACGTTATGCGTGATTTTCGGATTATGACCTAGGTAATTAGGGAGCAGGTATGGCTACAAAGTAGATGATGAGAAATATTAGGAGGTAAGCTCATGAAAGATATAAAAAAAGGTTAACTATTTATGGCACTCCAAGGAGCAAAACCACCCTAATTCCATAGTACCTAAACCCAAATAGGGCTAAAAAATGGATTAAGAATGTATAAGAATCTTTGAAGTATCAAAGTGATCAGATTCATAGGAAGTGGGTTGTGTTGCCTAGGTGTTGGATGCAGATGCTGATTTCTAGTGCATAGGTACTAGAATGTTAGTTGAGGAGAGGAATATTGAAATAACTTGGGATTTTGGTTAAGGATGTTTTCTATGAGGAGTATTTTCCTCCTTCCATAAGAAATTTTAAGGAATTGGAAATTCCTAAAACTGCAACCGGGGCACATGACGATGTCAGAATACACCGCAAAATTTGATGAGTTTTTCACAACTTATTAGAGTAAGTCTAATGAAGAGTTAGAAATGTGTTAAGTATGAGGAAGCCTTAGAAATGACTTTTTGATAATTGTGAGACTAATGGAAAATTTGGGACTTCACTACGTTGGTGAATAAGAATGCTCTAATGGACGAGTACAATTGGGAAGTTATCAATGGCTTGAGGAAGACTAACACTACATGGCATAAGGATCAAGCCTATTTTACCACCATAAATGGAATTTTTCTTAGGGGAATGGAAAGAGGGAACCAACCATAGAGGAACCAGTTGATAACAAGGAATACCTAGAATATGGAAAGAATCATGGTGATAAACCAAGTTTAGCTAAACAATTTATTTGTTGTCAATGCAAGAAGCGACATCACAGGGTTAGAAATTGTCCAACTAGAGATATACTATCTTTATCCAGGCCATAACAAAATAGACATGTTTTGTCATGAATGCGGAAGATGATGCACTATCGGGGGAGCTCATTCATGGAGCAAGATATGAAAAGTGTAGTATTCAAGGATACCTATTTTAGTTGGTTAGTGTGACGCAAAATAAGAAAGAATTATAAAAGATACCAGTAGTCTGAGAATACTTTGCCATAATTGCAGAAGATATACTAGAAGTTTCCCTCACAAAGGGATATAAGATTCTTTATTGAATTATTATAGAAATGGATCCAATTTCAATGGTTCCTTACCGAGGGTTTCCTTAGGAGTTAGGAGGAGAATTGAATGAATAGGTTGAGAGCTGCTAAGTAAACATTTTATCCAGTTGAGTGCCTCACCATGGGTGAGCTCTTGTAAGAGAAGGACGAATTTATGAGACTAGGTGTTAGTTATGGACAACTGAATAAGGTGATGATCAAGAACAAGTATCCTATTCCAAGGATCGATGATCTCATGGATCAAGTGAGGGGAGAAATAATATTCTCTTGGATTGAGTTGAGATTGAGAAACAACCAAATTTAGGTGCGGGAAGGAAATATTTTCGAGCATGCGATGGGCATACAAATATAGAGTGATATCTTTCAATATAACTAATGTCGCAATAATACTCACAGATTGCATGAATCGAATCTTTTGATATTTTCTCAAAAAGTTCATAATGTATAGATGATATTCTCATCCACTCAAGAGTTGAGGAAGGACACAAGTAGTATCTTAGAACAGTGCTATAGATTCTTCATGCTAAGAAATCGTAGTGTGAGTTCTGACTATAGGAAATAAGATTTTTGGGTCATGTAGTATCATGGGAAGAAATTGTAGTTATCCAGTAAGGATTGAAATAGTACTAAAGTGGGAAATTTGATGTTTTTGGAACTAGCTGATTTCAATATAAGATTTATCTAGGGATTACAAGATAGCTTTACCTTTTAATTAAGATGAACTGAAAAAATGTACCTTTTACATGAATAGTAGAATATAATAGAAGTTTTTAGGGCCTCAAGTGGAAGTTGATGACCATTGCACCTATAGTAATCTTGCTAGACCCACATGGTTTGTTTGAGATTTATTGAGATGAATTAGAAAAAAACCTTGGGGTGTATTATGATGTAGGACATAAAGATAACAGCTTAGACTTGAAGACAGCTAAAGCCACATGAAGTGGACTACCCTACACATAGTTTCAAGTTAATAATAGTAATATTCATTTTGAAAATCTAGATATGCCATCATGGAGTAAAGTTTGAGATGTTTTTTTATCACAAAAATCTTAAGTATCTCTTTGATAAGAAAGATGTAAACATGAGGTAATGGAGATGGATGAAGTTCATTAAAGAATATGAGCTCGACTTGAACTACCATCAAGGAAAAACAAATTGGGTAGTAGATACCTTCAGTAGAAAAGCCTTGGGAATTTCTTTGATCATGACTTTGACAATGATTAAAGAGATAGAACTAGAAGAGATTTTTTTTGAAACCTTAAGCTAGGGGTGAAAGAGAGGCCTAGAAGTGTATATTGGGTCAGATTAGGATCATGAGGGACATTAAGAGGGAGATTTCACAAGCTTAGCAAGAAGATCTACAATTTCAGAAAAACTATAGCTTTAGCTTAAGATTGGGGAATAGAACGTTTTGCAAGGGATAAAAAAAGGACATGGAAGTATCAAGATCAAATATATGTGCCAAGAATAGGGAACCTTCGTCATAATATTCTAGAAGAGACCCACGAAGGAAATTTCTTTGTATACCCAAGATTGACAAAAATGAATAGTGATCTTGAGAAGATCATCTAGCGACCAAAGATAAAGGTGCCGGTAGCGGGAGTAGTTACAAAGTGTTTGACTTCCAAAAGATAAAGACAGAACATTAGAAGCCACTAGGTATATTACAACCCTTAGAGATTCCCAATCATAAAGAGAAAATATTTCAATGGATATTGTGAAAGGATTGCCAAATATACCAGCAGGATATGATGTTATAGTGAATAGCCTAACCTAGCCCTCACATCTTCTATAGATCCAAATTACATCTTTTGAGAATAGGTGAAGCTTTATATAGAAAGATCAAAGAGATTGCATGATGTTCCTTCTATTACAATCTTAGACTGAGAATTGCATTTCACCTCAAGATTTTGGGAAGATATCCTTAGAGAATGTGTACTAGAACATTGTGGAAGTCGGAACAATTAATTGCCATTAATCAAATTCTCCTACACCAACAACTATCACTCAAGTATCGCCTCTATATTGGTATGATTTAGGTAAGAGTATTCTTTTGGGACTAGAACTTGTTCAACAAACTATCGATAGTTTGCTGAAGAGAGAAAGAAAGGAACGTGAACGTGAACGTGAACGTGGCTGCCAACAGAGAAGAAATGCTATTTCTTTTCCTTTTTCCTTTATATAATATGACTTACTTGGAGACAGAGTAAGTTTTATAACTATTTTGGATCAATTTGTCTCGTATCTATATTGGAAATGTCTATGTTTATTTGATTGTCCAGTTATAAAAATTATCTAGGATATGATATTATCCTTTATTTATCCCAGTTTCAATGTTTCGATGTATCGGTTATTACCATGTTGGTGTACCAATTATTACTATTTTGGTACCCGATTGATACCCAAATAATCTTATTGGTTAAAAATATTTATTCACCTTATCTTTATTTTTTTCTATGCCTTTATACCAATTATAGTGTTTCATTCTATATCCCCGATTAAAATATTATTATATTAAATTTTTATTATTAAAAATTTAATTTTCATTTTTTTTACAAATTCCTTATGTTAATCTAATCATATGTGTCTGTCGGATTTTTTAAAATCCCTATAGACTGTTCACAATTAATTATTGTATCACAATAATGTTAAAAGTTCAGGTCGTTACAATCTACCCACCTTAAAATAAATTTTGCCCTCAAAATTTAGTTCTCTTGTATACTTGACTCTAACTCCTGTATATACTTATTGGATCCTTTTCTTCCTAATGTAACCTTTATCAAAGAATTCCACACTTCTTTCTACTATTTGTATTAGTGGTAACTTGAACGTCAAGTTATCTCGTAGCCATATGGATTAAGATTCTAGTATATGACTAGAATCAAAGTTGTGTTTTCAAAGTTGTGACACATGAAATATATCATGAATCTTTAATAGACATAGAGATGAAACTATCTAGTATGCTACATGATCTTGGATCTGAAAAGCACCTATAAAATGAGAATTTAGCTTCTAGGCTTTAACGGCTCTACCTATCCAGGGCATAGAAATAACCTTAAAATGTACGCACTTTCCTTCTAGGAATTCTAATGATCTTCTCCTCTTATTGATATAGTTCTTTTGACAATCTTGAGCAGTGAAAATCTTACCTGAATCTTGAGTAGTACCCTACTTAGACTAGAAGCTACCAGGACAAAGGTTGACATAGTTATGTATACTATTGATTGGTCATCAGGAACTACAATTATATTTTTGCTATATTATTTGTGCTCAAATTTAGTGACTCAAAATTAAAAATTTTTATGTTTGTCCAAAGGTAGGCTCATATTTAAATTATGTATACTGTTGATTGGTCATCAGGAACTACAATTATATATTTTTGCTATATTATTTGTGCTCAAATTTAGTGACTCAAAATTAAAAAGTTTTATGTTTGTCCAAAGGTAGTCTCATATTTAAATTATGTATACAAATTGCTAAGAATAAGCAAAGAGAACAAGTAACAGTTACTTACTATAAGGTTATGGCTTAAGCATGGCTTTATGGTAGGATAGGTGTTACAGGCATTGGTTAGCAAAATCCACCCATCCAAACTAATAAGAAATCTCTTGATGAAAAAAATATGGTCAGTTAATGTCTATAACTATAATAGACATAATTATATTTTCTTGAGGTATACATTTTGTGTATGCATTTACCTAGAATAATATTGCATCTCATGCATGAATTAAGCATTTTTGAACATTCTCTCCAATTCTATAAAACTTTACAAAACATGCTAGCATGAAAAAAGTTTAACACTACAGGAAGTAGATGAAAAGCTGATCCTATAAGGCCCCAATTTATTTTATTCTTAGTTCCTTTGATTTATGTATGTGGAATTAATTGATGTGTTAGAATAATATCTTGTCCAATATGGATAGTATAGGAGTAATGGAATTTAGTCAGCATAAATATATAACTTGTATTAAGAGAATATTGCTTATAAAGATAAGATATGACTTAGATTTTTTTAAAAACTTAAAAGAGAGTTTATCTGTAATTAGTAAGGAAGGAATGATCTCACTATCTCTATACCTAAACATAAAACTAGTGCTCAACTACCCACAATTTCTTACTTTTATTTTTAACTCCCACCACTAAGCCCTAGTAGAGCATATGGTTATACATCCTTTCACCTCCATAAAAATTTTCTTCACTTCATATCTTTGATCCTCTCCCAAAACTTTATGGCTAGAGTGATATTTGATCTCTACCCTCTCTATCCACAAGATCTCTTCATTTTTGGAGGAACAAAATTCATCACCAATTCTTCTTCTTGAAGCCATGGCACACCTACGTGTAGAGGAGGAGAATTTTGACCTTTTTTGCTTCAACAAATTCTAGGAGTCTCTAATTCCTATTAATCTTTGAACCAAGTAAGGTTTTTGTGCAACTTTCATTTTTTTAATTGATCTATTGTCTTTCAATTGCTCGATACCATCTCTATAAATCCCTAAATGCCTGTGTATATCCATCATCTTATGTTGTTTTATTGAAATTTTGTTTAATTACTTATACGTCTTCAAACGGGAACCGGAATCTCCATTATTTTTATGACTAGTTGAAGTTACGAAGCACCTTTTCAATGTTTTAGCTTCTCCCATGATCCATTTTTTAAAACCATGATACATTCTGCATCTTCAACTTGCACATGTATATTTCATTTGGATTTTTATTTCAAGGGTTCAAGAGTACATTTTTCTTATGCTAATATTCCTTCCATTTCAATTTAGTATTCGTGTTATGTAGTTTCATTTATTTATTTATTTTTGGGATATCGTATATTCCCTTACAATCTAGTTGTTATTATTTCATTCATTATTTACAAAACTTCCTTTAAGAATATTCTAACAATAAATTTAAATGCATGTCTTCTATATATATATATATATATATATATATATGTAATCTTGTCGAACTTGAGAAGCATGCTATCAGGTTGCTGGACAATGAACTTTTATTTTTTAAGTTCTCTTTAACATATTATGCAAGCTTGATATTTATGCTATGAATGTATTATTGCCGTAATTATTCTTTTAGGAATCTAAGAGACCAAACACAACATTTACCATTAACTTTTAACCTCTTTAACATTTTCAAACAATGCTGGACAGCTTGGGCAGTGTTCCTAAAATAAACAGTTTTGGGGTTCTAGAAGTTGCATTTTTGACCCTATCTATAGTTATTGGCTTTCCCTATGATGCTAAAATTAATTCCCACTACCACTAATAGAAATGTTTGCACTTAAATTCAGTTTCAAACAGAATATTTACTGAAATAATTCCATTAAAACAGTAGCCACAAATTTCAATTTCTAGAAATCTCAAAACCCACATTTTTTATTCTTTCTAGTTCTAGCCTTTCTCAAAAATACTTAAAATGGCTTTTACATCAACTACTAGTAATTTATGCACATTTAACTCATTCCAAACATCATTTTACAGAATTTGAAATATCAAGGCAGTAACAAAATTTTCATTTCCTAGAACCTTAGAACATTGCATTTTTTTATCCTTTCTAGTTACTGGCTTTTCTTAGAACACCAAAAATAATTTTTGCAACGAGTAATACTAATTTTTACACACTAACTCATCCTCAATCAGCACCTCACAAAATTGGGATGACCAAAATAGTGGCTGAAAATTTGGTTCCAAGACCATTTGAAAATCACATTTTTTTGATACTTTCTAGATACTAGTTTTCCTTGTTACTTGATTTAAGACTTAGGAAACACCTAAAATTATTTTTACCACTTAGGATACCCAAATATTAACACCAAACAGTGAGTAAATGTCAAGGTTCAATAATAAATCTTTTTGCTCATAAAAATGATACTTTTACTATCCTTTGAGTTTCAAGACTTGCAAAACTTCTAAAGCACAACTTACAAAAGTTCCAAGACATAAGATTTGAGCCATAAAATCAAATAAAAGTTATTTTAACCTCATCATCATGTCATGGCCAAAATACATACCCATGAGGGTAGCCATGAAATAAAATTTCTATTTAAGATCCAAGGACAAGTCTTGAGCTTTAAGATCTTAGGTGATCACTTAAAATAAACATGCTATGCAATCTTATTTTAATCCTTAACATTATAAGGTGATGACTTGAAAATATAAACATGATGTGCAAGACTTGAAATATAAACATGGAATGCAAGACTTGAAAGTAAACATGAGGATACAAGTCCATTTTTAAGTCTTCAAGGTTTAAGGTGATGACTTGAAAATAAATATGATGTGCAAGGCATTGAAATATAAACATGAGATGTGAGGGCTTGAAACATAAATACAAATGCAACTCCATTTTATATCTTGTTCATCTAAAGTTCAAAACTTTACAAGATTAGATTCTTGCTCCTAATAGATCTCAAACATAGTGAGCTTTAGAGTCCTTTAACAACTTGGTTCCAAAAACCTTGTCTCTTGGACTCACCATCAAGCTCAAAGAAATGAACATAGAGCAAGAAACTAACCAACAACATTCTATTTCTCATGCTTCTTTGAAAACCAAAAATAGAGCTAGATCTTGGGCTTTAGAGGTCAAGCTTATGGTGGTATCAAAACCTTTATTAAGCTCCCTCATCATCAAGCCATCCAACAAAACCGAAAATAACATAGAGGTAAAGGAACTCAAACCGAAAACACAAGGAAAAATAAGAGATAAACTCGAAAAGAAAGGAAAGAAAAGAACCAAAAACCTTAGGCTTTAGAGGTCATAAACATGGTGGTATTAAAACCACCATCAAGATCCATCATCATCAAGCCATAGTCTCCAACCATTTTAACAACATCAAAACCGAAAATGAAAGAAAAACAAGTTTCCAAAATCGAAAATAAAGAGGACAAAGAAGACAACACCAACCATTTTTCTCATAGCACAAGCACAATGAAAAAGGAAAAATAGAGCAAGAACACAACCAACTATTCTTTACCAAGACCGAAAAATGAATCAAGAGAAAACAAAGTTTTCAAAGAACAAACCCTACCAAAGTTATCTTCTTGAAGAAAAGGAGAAAGCTTGGTCTCTTGTAAGGAAAAAGAGAAGAAAAATCTTCTCTTTGGATCAAGGTAGTTTTGACCAAGAGGAAAAGAATGAGAGGAAGGATTTTTCTTGTGTTGTTGAGCTTAAGAATGGAAGGGTTACGTGTCTAGGAAGTGATTTGTCATGGCGATGTGGTCGTTTGTGGTGGCAGAAGAAGCTTTCTTAGAAGTGGAGGAGGAGGAGGAAAACTTGAGCTTTGAGAGAAAATATGAGCACTTTTTTTACACAAGAGTTTTGCCAAAAAATTGAATAGTAAATAATGAGATTTTTAGGTGGCAAATGTAACGTCCCGATTTTCTGTTAGAATGAAAATGACCAAAATGCCCCTGAGGTCATTTTCGGCCCGGAATTCTAGGAAAGCCGGTCCGACAGTACTCGAAGGGCAAACTCAATATTGGAAGGGGATTGGATGACTTGTGTACCTTCCCGGGATCGAAAATCTCATTTTTCGAGTTTTCGGGTCAAAATGACCAAAATGCCCCTGTGGTGTTTTACCCGTTTGCAAGTGCCGGATGAACTCGAAACTTCTCTAGATGGTTTTAAAAGGCATTTTTATGTATACTACAACTTTAGTTTTGGTCCCGGAGGTCCTAGGCAAAATTAGTGCAAAATTACGGTTTTGCACCTAGTTTCGTGTTTTTATGCTTAATCGCGTCATTAAGCAAACCTAAGCAATATTAGGCTCTAATCGAAGGTTAATTAATTTCTATAATTAATCTTGAGTCAAAATAATTTATTAGAGTTGATTAGAACCTAAAAGTGCTTAATTACAACTTAAAATCATATTTTAATTTCAAGACTCCTAGTCATGGAATCTTAAATAGTGTTTTCTCTTTCCAATTCCTTAAATCATGGAATTGTGTTACCTATTGTTTATTCACAAATGAGTTTTAAATTCTTTAATGATGTATGAGCACTTCTAATCTTGTCATAAACTCCTTAAATCACATTCTTAGTTACCTAAACTTAAGCTTAATTACTCCTAACCTTGTACCTAAGCTAATACACATCTAAACCTACCATTAACACCCAATTAGATGATCAAAACTCACCTCCCCCATGCCGCCCCTGGTCTGGCCGTTTACCCTTCCCCCCCATATGCATCACATGTTCAATTTTTCAACACTCCAAGGCCATACCTCAAGTCACATACACTATACCTTGTCATAACTTTCAATCAAGCTTGATTTTCCAAGTAAATAACTAATTAAAATAGCCCATTTTCTCCATTTATTTGTGGCTGGAAAAGTTCCAGCCATGCATTGTTTCTAGAAGCCTAATTTCATAAAAAATTAATAGGAAATTAACTCACATCAAGCCATACTTTGTAGCATAGCTTCCATACTTCAAACCATGCTTGAATGACCTTGTGTAAGAGATATTTTCTCTTCCTTTTCCCTCCAAGAGCTACGGCCAGCACCCTCCCCTTTTGAGCCTTCATTTTTTTTCATTCTCTATAAATACCTTGCCTAGAAACACATGTAAACACCTTAGTTCATTTGGTAAGTTTCAAGTTTTCCTAAGCTTTCTTGAGTTCTTTCTTTTTCTCTCAAGTTTCAAGAAAGTTCTTCCTTTCTTTTCATCTTCATCTTCATCCTCTCTTTATCTCATCATCATCTCTCAACCTTGAAACACCACCCCAAAGCCTTGAACCACCATCAAATCTCTCAAACACCACACCTCAAACACAACCTCACTTGGAACACAACTCCAACCTTCTCATCCTCTCTTGGCCAAAACTATCTTGCCTCTTGGAGGAGCTCATCATCTTGTTTTCCTTTTCAAAGAGTTCAAGTTTTCATCTTCACTCTAGGTAGGAGTGTTTTCTAAACTTTGTTTTCTTGAAAATGAGTTTCTTTCTAGCTTTCTCTTGGATTTTCTTTTGAAACTTTCTTTGTTTTTCCTTCCTTGTGATTTCGGCCATGAGGCTTTGAGGAGCATATGATAGCTCAATGATGAGGACTCCTAGAGGATGACTATGTGTTCATCTCAAAGGAACCTCTAGAGCTTGAGTTTTTTCTTTCTTTTAATTTCATCTATACTATACTTAGCTCACATGGTTTTTCAACTTAAGAAAACTAATCTAAGGATTTCTAAAAGCCCAAGCCTACCCTTGTCAACCTTAAAGTTGGCCAGCATGTTCTAGAGATTTTTTCTCTAGATAGAGGTTTTGGGTATTTAATAAAGAACTTGACTTAGTTTCATTTTCTCTTCCTTTTGTAAGGTTTTCGGTTTTGGTACTTTGATCCTTGAGACTTTGTTTTGTTTTGTCTTGGAAGTTTATTTATCTTGAGCTTGATGATGGTGTTCAAGAACATCATGGTTCCTTTGAGAACTTGGTTCAAGAACTCTAGAGCTCTCTTTGTAATGAGATATATGTTGGGTTGTTACTTTGTTAAAGTCTTGAATGAGCTCTAACTAACCATAAAATGAACCTTGCATCATGTTTAGTTTATGCTTTGCATATCATGTTTACTTCCTTGCTATCACTAAATACCAAGATAATGAATGAACTTGCATTATCATGTTTATATTTCAAGTTCTCACTAAATATCAAAGATAATAATATGTTGCACCTCATATTTATTTTATGCTATCACTTTACTTTCTAATGGAACCTAAAATGAGTGCATGAGCATGTTTACTTTTATGTCATCACTTAAATGAACCTAGAGCTCAAAGACTTGCCCATTGTTATCTCAAACAAAGGTCTAAAATAATTATTTTCCATAGTTGAGATTTCGGCCCTAAGAGGTTTTAAGTTTTCCAAGTGTTAAAAATACGTTTCATAAATTTTCTAAGCTTATATGAGTATAAGAAATATGTAGAACTAAGTTTTATGAATTTAGGACCTCTTGAGACAAAGTTGAAATGGTCACTGCCCTCTTAAATATTCTTATGATTTTAGATGTTAAAAATATTTATAGATGAGTTTTGAAAGTTTTAAAAAGGTTCCAAGAGAAACTAGTATTTTATGTGCTTTAGAAATTGTGTTTTAAGCCTTTATGGAGAATGTTTGTTTCGGTTCTGCCTTGCCATTATTTTGCCACTGTATGAGCTGTGTTAATGATGATAATATGCTTGAGTTTGAGTATAATTAATGGTAAAGCTCATATGTGAAATATAAGAGAAGTTAGAAACTAGAAAAGAATTAATTTGAGAGTTCTAGATCCTTTAATGTTTGAATTTTCTGGATTCTGTCCAGCAAGGTTTAGTAATGCTAATCATGGATTTAAATTAGTTTAAATGTGTAGGAATACCTCATAAATGGTTTAGGACTTGATCTTGATGCCTTAGGAGCAAACCGGACTTAGAAAGGGTCATTGTTGTGACTCCTAGGTACCCGTAAAGTTAGGAATATGAATTCTACATTCTTGAGGTTTAGAGATGTTCTTGACCATAGTGTGAGGTGAGAAATACTTCGTTAAGACCTTATAAGTTCCCGAGAGCTTAGGTTTGATGATTTATAACTTAGAATGTGAGTTGAGGACCTTAAGGGTCAATGCATAAGACACTAAAAAGTTGTAAATGCTATGATGTGTTGTATGATGCAATGATATGATGAGATGTGCTTGTTGCATGAGAAAATGATTGATAAAATGTTAAAGTTTATCATAGCATGAGATTTCATGAGAACATGATGTGTAGATTAGCTTGTGGCAGTTTGAAGGAAATTCGGTTTAACAGCTGTTATGCTGCCGAATTTCCGTCAAACCTTAAAGGGGTGAAAGAAATGTTTTATGAGTACCATATGAGTTGAAAACCCTGGGTGACATCGGTTCGGCCGAGTACCCCCAGGAGATTTTTATGTGACAAAGCACTGAGACGCGCTCGCCTGGGTGACACCGGTTCAGCCGAGCACCCCCAGGAGAGACAAATCCGTGAGGGTATGAGTAGATGCAGCCTACAAAAGTGGACAAATTGCTGTGGCCTAGTGCCTGCAAAACGTTTCAAAGAGGGTAATCCCAGAGAGAGAAGATCCTTGCCCCCTACCCGTACTTGTGAGTCGGGATTATTATTTATGTTTTGCTTATTCAGATAATAAGCAAGAGCTAGTGACGACTAGCTGAGGTATGAGCTCATAACCTAGTTATTTTTAGGGTGGCCTATATGCTAAAGTACCATGATTGATGTCATGGAGTTGAGGAATGATTCACTTGAAAGTTATATGCCCTTATGCCACATGAATTATGTTTATGCGCTTTGATGTGTGGTCTTATATGCTCAAGTATTGACATGCATCCATGATATAACCTGTTGCATTTATAATACCAAGACACATGCTAAAAGGAATGGACCTTGGATAATTAGTTTGAGAAACCCTAAGTTGAACCTTATATGCATGATCACTGTTTTATAATTAAACCCAAGGTTCCTGAGGATGTGTACGATGTAACCCTAGGATAGGAGACTCCTACTGAGATTCTTTAGCAAGAATTCTCACTCCTTTCTCTTCTTTCTTCCGTCACATCTTCAGAGACCGATGGCGACGTTCGTGCTTTTCATTGACACGCCTGTTTGGGAGGTGCACTACGACCCAAACCACCATTCATATCATTTTGAGGGTCGTTGTGCTGTCCGCGTTTTTGTGTACATGGGACGACCTTTCGCTTACCCGATTTCGAGCTACCAGTTCACTCCTACTGCACCTTTTGGTGGTGATGACATGATCTTCGAGCGCACTCGCCCACGTGACAAGCAGCTACGCCGTGCCCGTACCTCTGCCTTGGCTGTCCGCGACTACCCGGAGTACGTGCCTCGCTTGAGGAGGTCCGAGACGGATTCGCTAACGCATGTCCCTTCGGAGGGCTCCGCTCCCTTTCCCCAGTTCCGGCGCGAGGGGAGTGAGGAGACTGTGAGGCAGCCACGCTTGGCAAGGAGAGCCGAGATGCATTCGCGTCAAGGAGCCCACGTTTAGCCGCCATGAGTTCCCTTCACGCTCCATTGGCCCACATAGGAGGAGATAGAGTGTTTCCCCGAGTACTTGCCTCCATCACCCGAGCATCCTCGTCGTCACTAGTTCCTGATGGAGAGCTTTGCAAGTACCAGAGCTTTTATGGAGATCTCCCTTTTGGTAGTACCTTTTGGAAAGGGTTGTAATTTGTACTCACAGTAGGAGGGTAGCGTTTTGGGTTTTTCTATCTTCATGTTGAACCATGTAACTTACCTTTTCTGTTGTATTTTCTTTTCCGTTGTATTACAAGCTCTGCCCGTCTCCATGAGGGTACGACTACTTATGTACTTAAATTATGTTATTAATGGAATGCTTCCTTGGTTATATGCTTCACTTTGTGGTCTCTGCTAATTGTTATGCATGCTTTATGTTTCTGTCATTTGACTAGTTAAGTTCGCGGCCCTCACTTTGTTTATGTTTTCAAAAAGAAAAATTTACCCATAATTTCCGCTAAGTATTTTATTAAAAGTTGAGACTAAGAAATAATAACCTAATGATTAGCCTAATATGTTCTAGAGTATTGGGTTAAAAATTAGGGTGTTACAGCAAATGAAATAAATATGATGGCATTTTGGGAGAGGGCAGTTGCTGCCTTTTGGGGCTGTTTGGGAGGGAGAAACATTTCATTTCATGTGGGTTAGGGTGTGTGTTAGAGGTAAGTTTGATTAGGCAAAGGTTTAGGGGTTGGTAATTAAGTGTTTGGAGTTGTAAGCATGTATTTAAGGCTTTTAAGACATGATTAGGAGTTGTCATAAATACTTAGTTTGAATTAAACTTTAGTTTGAAATTCAAACTCCAACATGTTTCCTAAATTTAAGGAACATGTGAGAGAAAACACTATTTGGGCATGATATGACATAATGTCTTAGATGCTTTTTGACTAAGAATGGAATTTGAAATTCCTTAAGTAATTTTAAGTTCTGAACAACCTCAATTAATTATTTTGACTCAAGATTAATAATGAAAATTAAATTATCTTTAATTAGAGCCTAATATTGTTTAGGTTTCCATAATCACTTAAATAAGCTCATTACGCACTAATATAGGGGTAGAATAGTCATTTTACATCAAAACTCTCTGAGACCACCCGGACCTATCTAGATATAATTCATCACATAAAACCAACATTTCAAACTCCTAGGAAATTCTTTCGGTCTCAATCAGCACTTAATCTCGTGTAAAAATCCTGTAGGGATATTTTAATCATTTTGTGCCGAAAGTCCAAAGAGTGAGATTTTCACCTTTCTTATTATTTCTAATGCCTAATCCCTTCAAACATTAAACTAACCCCTTAAGGATGGCTCGGGTCAGCCGTCCTCGAATTTCGGGGAAAAATGACCTTAGGAGCATTGTGGTTATTTTTACACGGAAAATTCGCAGATCGTGATTTTTGTACAGATTGGTATCTAATCCTCATGTAACCTACTCCTAATATTAAAATATCCTTTTGGGGGTGGCTGAGGTTGGCTAGCCTTGATATTCATACAAAAATGACCTAGGGGCATTTTGATCATTTTTGCAAAGCATGAAAAATCATGGCATTACAATCGACCCCAATGATTTACACTTGCATGAATCAAAGGAATTGATTTTAGAATTCAACAAGGGGAAAGAAGTTTTTCCTAAGCTAGGATAAGAATGATTCATACCAGACACCATTCTTTCTCTAAGCCATTTTCCTTATATCATCCCATCATATAATCTTTCAGCCTTGAGTTAGTTATTCCTTTTATCTGACCTATACCCAATTTGCCACTGCCCATAACTAACTATTAGCTGTCTTCTTCTTCTGCCACAGCTAAAATGTCTTTGTTGCCCTTTGTTTTCATAACAACAACAAAAAAGCTATGAAAAAAAATACCATTTACCATACCATCCCATGTTAGCCTTGCCTTCTTTTTTTAATTTTTTTCATTGAAGATTCTTGCCCTCTTTTGCTACATTTTCCCATTTTTTCTATAGTTATTGAAATACTCAACATAGGGGTGGAGTAAGAAGATTGTCAAAATACATGTTTTGAGTTGAGAGAACAAATATGGAGCAAAATGAATTTATCCCCCTCCTCATCCCTTCGACATAGCCATCAAGGATGAAAATGGTCCCTAATAAACCCTAAACCCAATAAACAGTCACCATATGACACACATAGAGCTCTTTCTTCCCTTGCTACACCATAAAAAATTGCCTAACAATACATTTCCAAGTCTCATAACAATAGCGCCCTCTTGTCAAAACCACTTCACTTGGTATATTTCTGACTGCTGCCCTTGTACTGTCCACACTTGGAAAATTTTCTTATCCAATGTAGGAATGAAAACCAGCAAGGAGCTTTTTAATTTTGTCCTCATGCAGAAAAAAAAATCTAATAAAGCCTTGCTCCCAAAAAGATCGATCCTCCCCTATGAACCATTTCACTAAGGTTACTGAAGTGGTTTTAAATTCCACTAAAGCAATGTCTCCTCTTAACTCATTTATAATGAAATCTGCTACCCTTTCTAAGGATCTAACTTCAACCTCTGTCTGTGCATTAGCTTCTACTTTGTTTGTTTAGCAGTAGATCCAAACATTTTCCTTGGACACTAGTACACCTCATATGATATACATATCTCTTTGTGGGCAATATTTAGTACATATCCACTAGCATAATTGACATGGTGATTCCAAGGATGCAAGAATACCATATCTTGGCAAGATTTCCACTTTTCTTCCCTTCTGTTGTCCCTTGCTTCATGTTGAGACCTTTTGCCATTCAGACTAATGAAACACAATTTTTCGTTTCAACATTTCTTCATTAACAGCCTCCTTTTCAAACACAACTTTATTCTTACAATTCCATATAAATGATATGGCAACAAAGAATAGGATGGTCCATTCCTCTCTTTGTCTTCTTCCCATTGTCAATTCTCCCCAAGCTTCAAACTTGGATTTAATATCTTCTAGAACATTTTAGTGCAGACCAGCTTTTTGAACAAAAAAATTCTGGATTTTCCATGAAAAGTTGAAATGCAAAAAAAGGTGGCTAATGGACTCTATGCACATGTTACAAAAAATGCACCTTATATCATTCTCCTAAATTATCCCAATCTTGGTGAGATATTCCTTTGTTTTCAACCTCCCTATCAAAACAAACCATGTTATTAATTCCATTCTCAGTGGCACTGGGCCTCTCCATAAGTTCTTGTAAATGCTTTGAGCTTCTATCTGACACCCTTGCCCTATACCAAGTTGTAGTATGAAAGATTTGACAGTGAATACATCACTCTGATGATATTTCCATACCCAGTTATCCTTTGTACTTAGAGAAAGAAAGATCTGCAAAATAGTAGAGTTTAGTTTATCTAAATCGTGTTTCTCCATCTCAAAAAACTATCTTTTCCAGAGGAGGTTCCATGCCTACTCACACCCACTCCAAAAACCACACTCAGAAATCATGTTATGTTGTTAGGTCGATACTATATAGAGTCTAGGACAAATAACCTTGAGACACGCATTTCCCACCCAAGGACCTTGCTAAAATCGGGTATTTTTCCCTTCATCTACTAGCATCCACAAACCATTAGAGACAATGTTTTATACTTCTGTGCTCATCTTCTCAATGTCACTTATAGCATGCCATAACCCCCTTTCATTTTATATTGTTGTTCAAAAATAGGCTTATTTAGAGAAAGCTCATTGCATGACTCTATCACTCTTTTCCAGAGAGGAGTATCTTCCTCTAAATATCTCCACCACCACTTAAATAACAGCTTCATTTTTCTGTTGGATATCCCTCATCCTAAGCCCTCCTTCTTTTTTTGATCTTTGAATAACACTCCATTTGACTGTCGAGATTGGTTTTCTACTACTACACTTTCTCGTAATTAATTAAGCATAATGATAACAGCCAAACTATAAAATAACATCCTAAATTTTTGTTTTTCGTCTAAAAAAAGCAATCCTTGATTTTTCTTCGCATTTTTAGGGCAAATGTTTCAAATTGTATATAGTTTAATTGTAATGAATTTGTGATGGATCAAATTCAAATTCGTAACTAATATGAGTAAAATAAAATTATACAATTACCTAAGAGTATAAATTGATTAAAGAAGAGGAATATGTTTTATATAAAAAAACAAACCCCTGAATATGTGGAGATTTAATTCTCAATATGCGTTTATGAAAAAATAAAAAAATCACAATTTGTGAACTTTTAATCCAAGTTTATAAAATTTCTTATAATTTGAAAATGATTTATTATTTCTAGACAAATTCTACTACATTCCTTAATGAATGGTGTACCAAAATCTTCTTGGTGATCCTAATGAAATAGATTCAATGGTGTATCACTGCTCTAATTACTTGTGATCCACAATAACAATTCTCCATCTCACTCCATCTTCTCATTTTAGATCATCTTATATTTGCCATTGTCAACACCACCAATTCACCACCTTGTCTTTCTGATCTGTTTTCTCTCACTTTCAGGTTTATGAACAACCATAGCTAAACCTTGACATCCCAAATGCCTAAACTTTGATTGCAGAACTTGAAAACCACACTAATAATAATTTATTAATCCATGTAAATCACATAATTATTTGAGAATTAAAAATCCATTATAAATTTTGTTAAAATTGTGTTTTTTTTAATCTATTTTATTCCTTTTTGAACCTATGAGGATCAACAATGGATAACTTGAGAAAGTCTTGCACTTTGACCCAGAGGGGAAACTTGGACTACTAATCCCATTGGCTCACAATTTTTGTTGAATGCTTCATCTTTCCCAATCTTCTTTAGCCCCCACAATTTGTCGCAGATAGCAACATCAAGGGGAATTGTAACGAAGTAGTAAAGTAGGAGGTTACCTGGGGGGATGGTTTCAGGAGTTTGCTTTCTCCTTCTTGGGTGATGGGTATTTGCAAGCACTCCACGAAGGGTATCAATGGTGATTTAAGATAGTAGTCAGTGTATATGTTTGAATACATACTTGTTTACTGTTTGAATACCCTTTAAGTAGGAGATTAGACGCTAGTTACAACTATCGCCATATTCTGGTACGTGGTTAGTAGGCTTGTAACATAGATCCATACTATGAGTTCAAGGGGCACATGGGTTCTGAATCACATAGCTCGGATGCAGCCTTAAGGCAACCCTAAGTCAGAACCATTGGGTTTGCATTGGATTTTTGAGGTATGACCTAGTTTTGTGGAAAGATCCATTGTGGGCTTACGTGCATACCATGAGCTGGCCCAATGGTCTATAAGGGCTTGGTCCATATCCAAATGTCATAAAAATGCCCTCAACTCGGTACCCAATCATGTGTGATTGGGTTGCCGAATTTAAACTTTCTTTCTCAAGGCCTGGAATGAGTTGAGACTCTAATTTCATATTTTCTGGTTTCATAGAAGATGATGTAACAAAATCCTCGCACGATAAGATCCTAATTTTGCTAGTGGGTAAAAGGACATACCCAGATTCCGGAGATGAGAACTCTAATAGTTGTGAGACTCGAGGTGACCTGGCATCCTACTGCTCTGAGTTACATTAAACGTCACTTCAATGAATTGTGTCGTGACACATGTCCATTGGCGCTCCCTTCGAGAGGTTGTAATTAACAGCTTTGAGGTGAATTTACCGTTATGCCCCAAATGTCGTGACAAAAACTCCTTCTTGGCCCTGTTGATATATTTCGTAATACCCTAATATTAAATAAAAATATTAAAAAAAATTTCGAACCAAGAAGGGTGTCGGTTACCCTTATTTATCGTTTCAAGTCCCGAATTCTGCCAAGTCTAGACCCTACACCTTCTTGGAAGGCTACATGAAAGAACCACATTCTTGGGATGAAAAGTACCAGTAATTGTTCTTTAAAGAAAAATAAGTTAAATAGTGATTTTTAATGAATTTTATGAAACCTTTAAATACTCCATTTTTAACCCACAAGTTTATAAAACCGTGAGAATTCCTGAATTTGAACTAAAACCCAAAATTTTGATTTTGATTTGTTAGGATTTTGATTTTCGTGATATTTTATTTGAATCCAAATAGGGGGTATTTCCTTATTTACATTTATGTTTTAAAGTTAATGGAGAGTAAAATAAATGAGGACTAAGATAACCCATCCTAATATACATCAATATTGGAATTACTACTCAAGAAACCAAGAAAAACCATTTTGCTGAGCGCTACAATGGTCAAGTGAACAGTAAGGCGGTGTACAACACAACTTTATGCTCTCTGGTGAGTGCTACAACAGTTAAAATTTTAATGAACCCTCTGTTTTGGGTCTATAACATTCATATATCCAAAAACACACCCACACCTATCTAAACACGAAAACAATGTCTCACTACCCCATTTCACCTTCAAAACTCCATTTTCTTCCAATTCCATCAAGTTTAACTTGGGTTTTTCATCTCCTAAGCTTAAAGGTATGTCATTCTAGCAGTTTTGCTTCCTTTATTCCTTCATTCTCTGATGTTTTTAGGGCCTTGATCTTATGTTCTCATGATTTTTATGCCATGGTGTTTTTCTACCATGGTTAGAGTTAAATTTTAGTTAGTTAGAGGTTTTAAAAATTAATCTAGTATATTATGATTATTATAGCATATATCAGTGTCATTCCTATTTTTTAGAGTTTTATTGATATTATTCCTTCACTGTTCATCTGTCCAGGTGAGTGGGTTCGCATCTATGATCTCTATATTTTGCATTAGAATTATTTTCATAAAGATATCATTTATTGTTTGATGTTAGAGATTTGTATGAAAAAGTTTGAGGTTACTGTTATTTTGTATGTTTTAGAACCCCTGGTTTCAGAACATGAAACTTGTTTTTGACAAAACTCATGGGACCATGTTTGTTATACTTATTTTAGACACAATTGATGATATATGTAATTGTTAGAGACTTTTATGTTGGTTTGAATGAATTCCAGATATGGTTTATGTATACAATATAGTTATATACCTAGAAATGCTGTTTAGAGAAGAGTATGGAATTATGGTTGCAAACTTTGCTATTTTGAAGCATGACATTGAGTTTTCTAGTTATGAAAAGCTTGATAGTTTGAATTATATTCTAGAGGATAAATCAAAAGGTTTTAGAGCTTGAATCTTCATAGGATTCAGAGCAGTGGATGGCTACATATTTTGTGACCTTTTGAAATCATAGATACCTACAAAGGGTGATCCCTTGAACATGATTTCATAGCCATAGTTATGACATATTTTATATTTAGATGGATTTTGTTTATTTAGTTTAGACAGTAGCTATGGAGAAACGGCCAGCTAGTTAATGGTTGGAATTGATTGTTAACCTTGGTATTTTGTATTCATAGCCATATTTTATATTTAGATGGATTTTGTTTATTTAGTTTAGACAGTAGCTATGGAGAAACGGCCAGCTAGTTAATGGTTGGAATTGATCGTTAACCTTGGTACCAAGGTACCGAAGGGCAATCTCACAGAGCAAAGTAGAGAATGGAACCTATTTAGGTGTCCAAATTTGGTTCTTTAAGAACCACAAAGTAGAGAAACAACTATATCATAACTGATAAACATAATCACAAAGCAAAGATTATTGTTACCCTAGGAGCTACTACACTATGAGCATGTATGATTTTAGGTATGAAAGTGAATTGAGGAAATTGTTTTGAGTTTGAAAAATGATGACTTATATATATGTGTGTGTGTGTGTGTGTGTGTGTGTATGTGTATGTGTCCTTGATTATATAAGATTTTTTTAGCATTATTATTGCTATTATGATTTTTATACATGGTTTCTTGGTGTCCCATGAAAGGGGGTTTTAGGTTAGGACTCACTCACTGAATTTTGATTACAAAACTCACCCATCTGCTTTTTTCTCTATTATAGATATTGTAGTTGCTGCCGATCCTTCTCTACCATCTTTCCAGCAATAGTAGAGTTTAGTTGGTAAACTTCACCTAAGTGAAGCATTCTTATCTTGTTTAGAGTGCTCCAGTACACTATAGGCAGGATCCTGGACCTTAGACCATGCTTTGCATTTTGCATACTATAATAACATAGGTGAGTTTTGTGTTTGATGACTTAATAGTAATAGTTTCATGGACATTTTTGAAACGTAGTAGCTAATATTTGTATATTGTACCATAACTTCAAACTTTAGAGTCAGATTATGAAATTTCAAATCAGGTTATTGATAAAAGGCGTTTATGACGCTTGTTTGACTTCTAAACCTTGGCTTTTTGCATGAGTTTTTAATGTATTATTGAGGAAAATAATAGTGTTTCATAGATTGCACCTCATTTCACATTTTCGAGAAATCAGTGACAGTTGCTCCATTTTTGAATAGTTGAATCTTGTTACATTTAACTTGTCTCTTCGACTTAGGTCTTTGTGTACAGGAGCATTGGAGTGGTGCAAAGCATGGAGCTTGGATTGAAGGGAAGATTGAAGAAGCAACTCACCATTCAACTGAAGTGGCTTTGGAGTACCCGTTCTGGTAAGCGTTGCAGTGCTCACAGCACTACAGTGCTTGTGCAATGATATTTTGTCTGACTACTAATAAGTTTTGGGCCCCTTTTCTGGTTGAACAATAAAAGACAAGGAAGGAGTTCTAGAGGCGGGGGCTGATGGGTAGTTTTGAGTTTTTAGATTGAAAAACTCTCTTTCTTCTCTTTCTCTCTAGGTTCAGGTGAACCTTGTTACTGCTTGTTCTTGGAATTTCAGATTGTATTTTGCAGTTTTTATTCAATTTGTGATTGTGAAACTTCTCTCATGGAGGAGTAATTCCTTTACCATTCACAAGGGTGATTGAAGGTTAACATTGTTCAAGACATTTTTGCACTTTCATCGCAATTGTGGTTGGTTTTCCGTTTCCCTTTGTCAATTCTTTTAAGTATTGATTGTATGGATTTTCGCAATTATATTTTTGTTAGAGTTGTTCCTTTGATGTGATGTTTATCCATTGGGTAAAGGATTGGGATTAATTTCGTTAGAAATTAGGTTGCTATAATTGGTATTTAGATTGAATTAGGATCATAGATCACGATAGTGAATTATTAGTTCTTTTATTTAGTCAAACCCTTGATGGGAATGCAATTATGTAACCATTAAGCAGAATTATGTCATTGTTGTGTATTTACATTTTAATGGAAGCAACCACCACGACAATTTTATTTCTTGAATCAATGTTGAACAATTTTAATCCTAAGGAACCTTTGTGTAGGTAATTTTTCCCATTAGAATTCTTTTAAATTTAATAAGCGTTCAACAACTTGAAAACCCCCAATTTTCCAGAATCAATTACAATGCTTCCACGTGATACGACCTAGATCGCACCCTTGCTACATTGTTGGTGCAATTCAATAACTTTAACATTACAAATTTAATTTGTCGCAAGCAGCGACAGCTTACGTCAAATTTTGGCATCGTTTTCGGGGACAGCGATGCTATTGATTCTTTTTCTTGTTTTTAATTAATTCTTTCTTTTTCTTTTAATTATTTATTGTCATTTTTATATTTATTTTATTTTGTTTATTATTTTCTATTTTGTCCTAAAAAAAATATCAGTTTGTTTAGTTTAAATTTTATTTATTTTCTTTTTGTTCCCTCGTGTGTTGGGCTATTGCTAAGAATTATTGAGAAAACTGCCAAAAGGCTTAGGAAGGTCGTGAGGGAAAGAGTTAATTTATCAGACAACCCCTCTTCTTCTGATACAACTAGGGAATTCAATAATTCTTCTTTTAATTTTCTTGAACTTTCTGATCCTGCTGCTAGTGTTTCAGGTGACATGGGAGAAGTTAACAAAACTTTGAAGGAGCATGCTACCCAAGACCTAAATTATCAACCATTGGGGATCGTCTACCTCGAATAGGGAGGTGACCTTGAGCTGAAATCAGGACTTTTGCACCATCTACCCAAGATTCATGGGTTGTCTAGAAAGAACCCACATAAATGCCTGAAGCAGTTCCTTGTTATCTGTATGACAATAAAGCCTCAGGGTGTAACGGAGGACCAAATCAAGCTAAAGGCCTTTCCGTTTTCCCTTGAAAGAGCTGCCAAAGATTGGTTCTTCTACATCCCCTATAGGATAGTTGACAACTGGGCCGGCATAAAGCGTATAATCTTGAAGAAGTTTTTCCCAACTTCTAGAGTAGCTGCCATCAGAAAATATATTTGTGGCATCCAGTAGTTGCAGGGTGAATCTCTCTATGAGTACTGTGAGAAGTTCAAGAGGCTATGTGCTAATTGTCCCTAGCATTAGATTTCATAGCAGCTTTTGATCCAGTATTTCTATGAGGGGCTATTAGTTATTGGAGAGGAGCATGATTGATGTTGCTAGTGGAGGTGCATTAGTTGACAAGACTCCTACTGTAGATAGACTTGTGATTGAGAACATGGCAGATAATTCTCAACAGTTTGGGTCTAGAACTAGTAGCAGCACCCATTATATGGGTGAAGTTTCTTCAGTTGAGGGTAGTAGGGTGGAAAAGAAACTGGATGAGCTTACAAAATTTTTTAAACAAATTGCATTAAACCAAGCTCCTCCAGTTAAGGTAGTACAGGTATGTGGTATTTGTTCCTTCAAGTCACATACTTCAAACATGTGTCCTCAATTGCAAGAAGATCCTACCTTAGTGGCAGCTGGTAACATATTTCCTAGTAGGCCTCAAAATCAGGGTGGACAGGAGGGATACAATCCATATAACAATACCTATAACCCTGGCTAGAGAGAACATCCAAACTTTTAGTGGAATAGTGCTCCTCAACAGCAAAATAGAAGTATGTGCCACCACAGTAGAGGCAACAGCATAACCAGCCCATATTCCTCCCACCACCTATCCCACAGCTTCCCAGTCCCCAGTAACCTCTAGCACTACTTGCACTTCCTACCTCTTCAAAAGCACCATGGTAAGAGATAATGAAAATGATGATTGAGACACAGAGATAATAGGAACAAGCCATGCAATAGATGAGAAATGCAATTGTGAGACTTGAGAATTCACAATCCCAACAGGGAAGTGCATTTACCGTTCCCTCTTAGACGGTTCCCAATCCCAAGGGGAAAATTTCTGCTATCACTATGAGGTTTAGTACAGTTTTACCTGAGATTGTTGATGTTTCAGAATAGGTTGTGGTTGAGAGTCAAGAAGAGGAGATAGTTCAGCCAGATGTGTAGCAAGATGAGCCTACACGCAAGCAAAAGAAAGCAGAAGAGCAGCTAGCAAGACCTATTTCATTGCCTTTCCCATAGAGAGTTGCAAGACCCAAGAGGTCCAATGAATTGGAGTTGGCCCAAGACCTCTTAGAGACTTTTAGGAAGGTAGAAGTAAACATCCCTCTTTTGGATGCAGTTAGGCAAATTCCTAAGTATGCTAAGTTCTCGAAAGACCTATGCACCAACAAGAAGAAGTTGAGGGGCAATGAGGAGGAGAGAGTGACTATGGGGGTGAAAGCCTCTTCCTTTATTTAGCCAGGCCAACTCCCTGTGAAGCACAAAGATCCAAGCATGTTCAATGTTCCCTGTACCATTGGGAACCTTCACACTGGACAAGCTTTGGCAGATCTTAGAGCCGGCATCAGTATTATGCCCCGTTCAGTATATGAGGCCTTGGATGGGGGAGAGCTGACACCTACTAGATTGAGAGCCTAATTGGCTAACTGGAGCATTCAGAGTCTAGATAGGATACTTGAAGATGTCATTGTCCAGGTAAACACTTTAATTTTGCTAGCAAACTTTTATGTTTTGGCTATGGAGGATGATATCAATCCTACTGAGCACACTTTGATCTTGGGGAAACCTTTTCTAAAAACTGCAAGAACTAAGATTTATGTGTATGCGGGCACCTTATCCTTTGAGTGTGGGGATATGTAGGCTCAGTTCTGTTTATCTGATGTCATTGACTCTTTGCTTGATGAGGTATCTATTGGCTTAACTAAGAATTTTGATGAGTTGTTAGGGATGGTACCAAAGCTTGAATGTCTTAATTGTGATAGTACCACTAATTTGTGCAGGGAGTGTGCTATCATTGATGCATCCTTGACGGGGAAATTTTTTTAGAAAACTACAAAACTTTTGGTAACTAATGCTACAAGCGCCATCATTGATACATTTAATAGCAACACCCTCATTTCTGAGGCCACTGTGATTTCTGAGCCTATATTATCTGTTTCTCCCATTGGATATGATGATTCTACTATTTTAGGATTGTCTAAGCTTACAGGAAAAGATACATAGTTAGTGGGGCCAAAAACATCAAGTATGCATTATTAGGGGAGGATGAAACACTAGCCGTTATTATAGCTAATGGCCTCTCTAAGACCTAAGAAGATAATTTGATTATGGCTTTAAGAAGGCACAAGAGGGCCATTGGCTAGACCTTGGATGATATTACTGGAATTAGCCCCTCCACCTATATGCATAGGATATTTTTGGAGGAAGGGGCTAAGCCGATTAGACAGCCAGAATGCCGGCTCAACCCACTGAAACTTGATGTGGTAAAAAAGGAGGTTACTCTCTTACAGGCTGGTATTTTCTATCCTATATCTGACAGTGAGTGGGGTGAGCCCGGTGCAAGTGCTTCCCAAGAAGTTGATGATCACTATGGTGAAAAATAAGAAAGGTGAGTTGGTCCCAACCCGGGTGCAAAATAGTTGGAGGGTTTACATTAATTACTGGAGGCTTAATCAAGCCACCCGAAAGGACCACTACCCCCTGCCTTTCATTGATCAGATATTGGAAAGGTTGGCAGGGAAGTCCCATTACTGTTTCTTGGATAGCTACACGGGGTACTTTTAGATTCACATTGCCCCGGAAGACCAAGAGAAGGCCACTTTCACGTGCCCCTTTGGCACTTATGCTTTCAGGCGAATGCCCTTTGGGCTTTGCAATGCACCGACTACTTTTTAGCGGTGTATAATGAGCATTTTTTCTAACTTGCTAGAGGAGTGCATGGAGATATTTATGGATGACTTTACTATTTTTTATTTTTCTTTTGATTCTTGTTTGAGTAGCTTAGCTAGTGCTACAGAGATGTATTGAGACCAACCTTGTTCTGAATTTTGAAAAATGTCATTTTATGGTGGAATAAGGTGTAGTCTTAGGCCATGTAGGGTCTAGAAAAGTCATTGATGTTGATCCTGCTAAGATGGAACTTATTACTTCCTTGCCTCACCTCACATACGTGCAGGAGATTTGTTCTTTTCTTACTCATGCAGGTTTTTACAGGAGGTTCATAAAGGATTTCAGCTAGATTGTCCAACCTCTCACCTCCCTACTGCAGAAGGATGTTCAATTTGTTTTTGATGACAGGTGCAAGGAGGTATTTGAGAAGTTGAAGAAGGCCTTAACCACCACTCTAATCATCCAGGCACCTGATTAGAGTCAGCTATTTGATCTCATGTGTGATGCTTTTGATCATGCGGTGGGCGTTGTGCTTACACAGTGCGAAGCTTCTAGCCATTGTTTTTGCTTTAGATAAATTTTGCTCTTACTTGCTAGGCTCTAAATTGGTGCTATACTCAGACCATACAACCTTTAAATACTTGTTAAAGATGCCGAAAGCCAATCCTAGTTCCATTAGATGGATGCTACTACTCCAGGAATTTGATTTGGATATTAAGGATAAAAGTGGAGCTGAAAATTTAGTAGCAGACCATCTAAGTAGGCTTTAGCATCTTGACCCGGGCAACAGACCACTCAATGATAATTTTCCTGATGAGCAGCTGATGAGTGTGTCTATTGGTGGTATACTGACATTGTTAACTACTTGGTTACTAGAGTGGGTCCATCCCATTTTTCACAAGCTCAGTTTGCAAAGCTAAAAAGTGATGTAAAATATTATGTTTGGGATAATCCTTATTTGTGGAAAATATGTAGTGAACTCGGGTTTCTACTAGCCCATTTTGTTTAGAGATGCCTATAATTTTTGCAAGTCTTGTGAACAATGCCAGAGGATAGGAAATATCTCTTGGACAAATGAGATGCCCTAGCAACTTATACAATTTTGTGAAGCTTTTGATGTTTGGGGTATTGATTTCAAGGGTTCTTTCCCTGGTTCCTTTGGCTATGTTTACATCCTTTTGGTTGTGGATTATGTGTTAAGGTTGGTGGAGGCAATTACCACCCACACTAATGATTCTATTGTAGTTGATTCTTTTGTGTGTTCTCATATTTTTTGCAGGTTTGGCATGCGTAGGGCCGTTATTAATGACCAGGGTACTAACTTCTGTAACCGGAGCATGGAAGCTTTACTCCGTAGATATGAGGTTATTCATAAGGTATCTACTCCTTACCACCCCCAAACTAATGGGCAAGCTAAAGTGTCTAACCAGGAAATAAAGAGAATCCTGGAGAAAACTATGAAGCCCAATCGGAAGGACTGGAGTGTGAGGTTGGATGATGCTCTATGGGCTTATCGCACAACCTACAAGACACCCATTGGAATGAGTCCCTTTAGGCTTGTTTTTGGAAAGGCGTGCCATTTGCTAATGGAAATGATGCATCGGGGCTTACTAGGCTATTAAGCAATGCAACATGGATCTAGGAGGGGTTGGTAAAGCCCGGAAGTTATAGTTGCAAGAGTTGGAGGAGTTAAGATTTGAGGCCTATGAGAACTCTTGTTTGTATAAGGAGAAAACTAAGGTGTTTCATGATCGAAACACCCTGAGGAAAGAGTTCCATGAGGGGCAATTGGTGCTTCTCTACAACTCTCGGCTTATACTGATGCCTAGGAAGTTGAGCTCTCGATTTAGTTTACGGTTTAAATATGATTATAATTTAATGATAATATGCATATTAAGAGAAATAATAATGATTTTTTTTTAAATGACAAATATAATGATGATGTTATTACTAATTACTAATCTATGTATATTGCATTGTTGATATATATAACACTGATACACATTACTTTTTCTCTAAATTTTGGCACATAGCTCCTTATGTTTCATTACAAATTATCCATCATTTTAATATATATATATATATATATATATATATATATATATATATATATATATATATATATATATATATATATATATATATATGGAAAATTGATAAATAATCCTTTACAATACATTTTTCACACCAAAATATTGATAATGCCATGACATATTATATTTATGTATCTAATCTTGCCTAACATGTAACCCAAAAATCTAATATTGCCTAACACGAGATCCGAAAACTACCCTTTACTTTGCTAACCATGGAAAGTCCATTCCTTTATTGTGCGGTCATACAAAAATTTGATTCTGTTAATTCTTATTTCCATTAGAAACAACTATAAATAGTGAGATGCTTTAAGCTCTTTTGCAATCAAATGTTTACACCTTTAGAGTTAAAAATAGTCACTTACGAGAGCTATATAGCAATCCAATATATATAGTTTTGAAAACAAAGTCGATACACTTCATTTAGGAAAAAGAAAGACCTTGATAACCTGGAAAGAAAAAAAACTATGTCACTTTCAGCAACTTCTTCATATTTTCCCCAACTGCTAATGCCTCGCCAAACTTCCATCGACATTCGGCGAATTTTCTCCCAGTGTTTAGGGAGATCATTTCATTCAATATGTTTCAGAACCTACGGTAATGTAATAAAATTTATTCCTTTTAAGATTTTCATATGCAAGCATATCAATTGTTTCTAAACACAGGGCACCTCCAACTGTGATTGTTCTGCTAATTTCTCTGCAGGTCATGCTGGTTGATTCCCTTATATTAAGGGATGGTCCGTGTTTTGGGTAGTATGATGACTTGATAAGGGAGATGTATGCATAGCTGATGCATTTTGGGTAGTAATAAGATTTGAATTTATCACAAGAGATGTACACATGAGTTGAGTTATTTATAAATTATTTGAGCTTGATTTATTAAATGCTTGATAAATTGTTTGAAAGTAGATAAGTTAATTGAAACTAGTTTACATAGCCATATTCAAGTATTATATAAAAAGTGTGAGAATAGAAATTGTTTAAATGTATTTAAACATTGAATGAAAAGATTATTATATATAAGCTTATCTAAGAAAAGAATATATAATAATAACTTATATATTAGTATATAGCATATTGTAATTTTATTTAACACTATATGCTTTTTACCTAATTATTCTAGCTTTTGTGATTATTATTCACTTTCTATTTTTATTATATTTTTAAGAAAAATATTCTATTAAATACTAAATATATAAACTTATGAAACTCAGCTCAAAAGAAATTATGAAATCACTTCAAGAGGAAATTTAGTTTTATACACACATACATACACACACACAAATATATATATAACTTTATGTCCTTTAAGAGTTCGTTTGAATAAATAACTTATTTAACTAAGTGCTTATATGAATAAGTTATTTTGAATTTAAATATGAAATAGCAAAAGTGTTTGTTTTGAATGATTTAAAAAGTGCTTCTTGAGAAGCCAAATATTTTAACATATTAAAGCATTTAAAATGACCTTTAAGAAGTAAGAAGTCATTTAATCAAATGGGATAAACAAAAACAAAAATTGTGATTTTTGACTTCTAGAGACTAAAAGAAAGTCATAAATATTGTAACCCAAATCAAGCCCATGTAAAGCTTCAATAACATCTTTAGTTTCAAGAGTGGAACTTCAAGCTTTCATCTTAGCTCAAATTTATTTAGTTTACACCCTTGTATATAACATCAAACAAACAAAATATTGAAACCCTTCTCCATAACTCAAATTCTTTGTGACTTTGACTTTGTAGACTATTTTTCTATTCTCTCCATTTCTATAAAACTTTACAAAATATACTCGCATGACAAAAGATTAACATTGCAGGAAGTAGGTGAAAACATGAAGCAACAAATTATATCACTAGAAGAAAAAGTGAGAAAGATGCTCACCCCAGTGAATAAGGAAGCACTACAACCTGTGATAGTCCCTAACTTAATTGATTCAATCTAACATTTGGGATTGTCCTATTACTTTCAACATGATATTGATGAAGTCTTGCGACATATTTATACTAACTATGTTGATAATGGCATAATAACTCTTGATTAAGGCCTTCATTCTCTTGCACTTGTCTTTAGATTATTAAGGCAACAAGGATATCACATTTCGCCTGGTACACCTCACACTACTTACTTTTAACATCTTTAATCATAAGTCTTTGGAAAATATAGTACATATATATATATATGCATGTACATGAAACTCGAATTGAAACATAAAATTGATCTGGATTGCCATGACATAAAAATCAAAGAATCATATTATACTATAAATAGTGGTTGGTGGATGGATATTTAACAAGTTTAAGGATGAAGAAAGGAACTTTAACCAAAGACTTACTACTAATGTTGAAGGGATGCTAAGCTTTTACGAAGCAGCCCATCTAAGAATTCATGGAGAAGACATATTAGATGAAGCACTTGCTTTCACTTACACGCATCTTGGGTTAATGACCACCCTATTGAGTCCTTCTCTCCCTGTAAAAATCAACAATAGCTTAAAGCATCCCTTCCGCAAGAACATGCCTAGGCTTGTGGTAAGGAATTACATCTCTATATACGAGGCAGATCCTTCCTATGATGAAAATCTACTATTGTTGGCCAAACTATATTTTAATATGCTCCAAAAACAACATCGAAAGGAACTTGGTAGTATTTCAAGGTAAGTTTTTAACGACCACCTTAATAAACAATTATTTCTCTTGCACACAAGTCGTCCATGTGATCTTATTGAACTCGATTACATTTAATGAATTAGGTGGTGAAAAGATTTGGATTTTGAAGAAAAATTGCCTTTCACATACAATCGGATAGTGGAATGTTACTTTTGGACATTGGGAGTGTATTTTGAGCCCCAATACTCTCTTGGTAGAAGGATAATGACAAAAGTGTTGTCCTTATCATTAGTAATTGATGAAATATATTATGCTTATGGTAAACTTGATGAGCTGCAACTTTTCACCAAGGCGATTGAAAGGTTTGATATTTAAATTTAGTATATGAAATGTTTTCATTTTTTTTATTGTTTCTTGATTGAATTATAAATAAAGATCAAGAAACAAATATATTAGCCATGTGCTGTCTTTTTACATAATTGATGAATATTTTAGGTGGGACACTAGCTGCATGGATTTTTTGCCAGAATACATGAATCATTGCTATCAAGCACTATTGGATACTTATGAAGAAATAGAACAAGAGATAGTAAAGGAAGGAAAAACATTTTGCATAATTTATGCCAAAAACAAAGTCAATCTAATTAACTCTATATGTGTAACATTTTCCCAAGTACAACATCATTCTTAAGTCATGACATCGTATTCGAGAGTTGTTACTTATTAATTAGCTAGCGGACCTTTCTTAAATATATATATAACAAGCTCGATTAACGCATGTAATAACTAAGCGTAATTCTATTAAAATATATAACAAAGAAACACAACATTTATTGAATACATCGTTAAGTACAAAAGGAAGCTTTTCCATTAGCTTTAATACATATACGTTCTTTATTACATTTACATACATATAACTCCAAACAAGTAGAGTAAAATAAAAACATTAACTGCTAAACTACTGCAATCTCGACTTTCTTTGTGTAATAACCTCGTTGTTCTCTGGATCAACCTGGAGATGACACGGGAACATAAAAACACATAGAAAGTGAGAATTATACAATTCTTAGTAGGGCAACTCTCCAAATACACAATCATAATGTCATCATCATCACCTCAGCCATTTCGATTTATCAAGAAAATGTGATCATGCAATAGATATTAAAGATTCATTTTAAAGTTCTAAAATCATCCTTCCGAAGTGGGTAGCTATTAACAATCAATTACTTAAAACATATGTTTCATAACATTCAAGATCATAGTAATTCATTCTAGACAAATAATTTAATAAAATATGCATATGCATATGATAAATGTGATAATCTTTTCCATGCCCCTTACATACTAAAAGGGACTTTTCCGTGGATCTTCTTGTGGCCCTAGAACTTAATTCAGTGTATTTTTCTCTTTTCATCAACATAGGAAAGACTTAGTTTATATTAATTGGTATTTATAGAGGATAACACCCCCCAAGGGAAATAGACTGCTTATCAGGACTGAGCTCATTCCTATACGTGATCATCAGACTTCATTTTTTCCTTTTCCAAATCGTACACAGTTCTATTCCTAGCCAATACGTCCATCGACTCATAATATCTCTAGGGAAGTTCTTCTTTTTTCCTTCCCCTCATTCAACTTAGGGAAGTTATTGTTTTTGCCTTCCCCTCATTAATTCAATTTAAGTCTTTTTTTTGTTTTCTCCATATGTCAGAACATGCACGATTGAGGTTCATATATTCTATTTTGCCACATTTATGCATCATTCTTTTTTCTTTTTTCCAAATGCATGCATAAAGAACATATATGCTTCCATTCACAATATGATTCCAATCATGTCTCAAACCAATCCTTAAAGTCACTAGCATGCATTCATATACATATACTTGAACCAAATATCATTATGTCACCAGTATAAGGCCTTAGCACAAATATAGCTTATGGGCAGATTTCATACCCTTGTAGAACTAATTAACTTGCACATCAAAAAACCAATTAAAAGGCTATAAAAATTACCTATGATACTTCAAGTGTCCACAAGGTTCCATAAAAATTTCAAAGCAAAAAGAGTTCTCTAACTATGCTAACAAAATTAGACAAATTCAGAGGTCAGTAACCTCTTATTTATAGCCAACAGCCATATTTCCCAATTTATTACCCTATCAAATGATCATATCAAATCATACCAAAATTCAATTTGGACTTAAAGATGTCCTAAACACCTTGTAAAAATTTCAAAGGAAATATCAATCATTTGTTGTGGTAACAAAATTAGCAAAGTTCAGTGTTCCAAAATTGGCTGTCTAGACAACTCAACAATAGTTTCAGTTTCATATTTTTAAAAACTATTAAAACCATTTTTAAGACCCAAGAAAAATGCTGAAAACACCTTAACATGTTAGCTTCATAATATAAAATTTTCAGCTCATGAATCCATCTAAAAATGGTTCAGAAAATTCATGAATTTTAACCTGCTAGTCAAATCTGAGAATTCTAGCAACATGATTCAAAACTTGCTTTGCCAAAATGGGTTCTCTAACATCATCCAAACACTCCACTAAAATTAGTACATCAATATCCATATATTATCAACCAATACAATCAAAATATCGAATTAAAGCAATAGTTAAAATAGCAAAAAATGAATTTGAAGCAACAGAGGTTCAAAATCCCTATTTTGAAAACTTTAGAGCTTTATAACTCCAAAGGATGTTCCAAGTGGTTTCTCTTCACTTCAAGGCCACCAAATCAACCCCAAGCTCTTTCCTAAACAGTTGATGATTCATATCTCAAGGTGAGGAAATGAAAATTTTGGAATTTCGATCAGTTAGTTTGGTAGATCTTGATGAGTAGTTAAAGTTTTATGAAGAGGTATTGAGGTTTTATCAAGTTTAGGCTAGGATTTTGGAGTTTTGAATCAAGTTTCAGGCATTTTGAGGAAGCAAAAATGGAGTTTGTGTTATCTTCCTTGACTGGCCGAGAAGAAGAGTGGAAAATAATGAGGTTAGGTAGCTTGTAATTATCTTATATTAGGTGTAAAGCTTTATTTAATATAAAATCTAAATTTTCCTAAAAGAAAACAATATGAATGGCTAGGATTTGATCTTACAATTCAAGATTAAATCATAGCCTTACGCTTGGCTTGAATGGGTATACATTATCCATTTATAATGATAAAAATTATCTTTCGGTGTTAGAAATCACACACCAAACAGGTATAACACAATAATTGGGTAGTCAAACATTGCCTGGAAATTAATTCCATGTATAAAATCCTCATTTCTAACTATTTCTAACCTTAAACCTCTTTTTTTCTCAGTCTCGGCCATTTCTTGGTCCCGGATCTAGGGTTTCGACTATCCCAATAGGCCTATAAGGCTTACAAGTTACTATTCATATTTTTTTTACACATTCCTTGGACTATCCTCATCATTGCTACGTCTGTCAAATTTTTGAAATTATGACTAGTAAAGCTCAAATTAATTTTTAAATAATTTTTAGGGTGTTACAATATGTCTTTATTTTCTCCAAAACAATTCTTCTTTTGGACAAGAAGTAGGGATTAAAACATGTTCAACTACATTTTATTACTATGATTTTTGTGAATTATTGTGGTGTGCATTGCAGATGAAAAGATTGGCCCAAGCCTACTTTGTTGAAGCCCAATGGCTCAGTTGCAATTATGCACCAACTATAAAGGAGTAATGAGTTTTGCATTGGTATCATGTTGTTACTGTATGCTCACTACCATATCCTTCATTGGGATAGGATGCTTTGTTATGGAAAAGGCCTTCTAGTGGCTAACTAAAGACCCAAAAATTGTAGTAGCTTTAGCAATTATTTGTTAACTCACGAATGACATTGTTTCCAATGATGTATTGTTTTCTAATCTGATTTTCTAGTAAGTTAATTGATCGTCACAAGAATCAATTCCTTGGTTATATATATATATATATATATATATATATATATATATATATATATATATATATATATATATATTGGGTTCAAATAACACTAGTGTAACTCTAACAAAGTTACACCAAATCTTGATAATTGATTTTACAAAACATCCACGGTTTAGAATTAGTAACTTAAACATTCACGTGCTGCTTCACTCCCCTTCTCTCTCTCTCTCTCTCTCTCTCTCTTTCTTTCTCATCATGTTCCTTCTTCCCTAAACATGGTTCTCTTTTTTCTCGCCCTACAGCATCATATTTCTACCCTTTTGCCCCATTTTCTCATTTCCTTTCTTTCTCCTATCTCACTTTGGAAGGTCAGGCTCATTGTGCATCTCCGAGACCTACTCTCTCCTCATACTCAATATCACTTTCTGTAAGCTTAGCTTATAACTCTCTCTCCCTCTACTTTGCGAATTTTCTTTCTTTTTTTTTTCTTTTCAACATAACATTCAATCTTTCTCTTAAAGGCACAATCGTCCTTGACCTCTTCCCTCTATTTGACAAGTATGGTAAGGTTTTCGACATCTTGATGACTACCTTGTTACTCTCTTCAACCCACCATGCTTGATTAGTTATTTATCACATTTTCAATTGATTAATCAAATTAATTAATTAAATTGATTTTACCCTGTTAAAGGGCTGGAGAGTTGAGGGGTTTTGCCTTTGTGCGTTACAAGTATGCTGAGGTCGACAGGCTCAATGATACGCTTCCTTGATTCTATTTTCTTATTAATTTTATTTTGCAAGACAATTCAATTTTGAGTTTTTTTTTAATCCTTTAATTGTTTAATTTTCATTGTTCAGGAACAATGGTTGATGGCTGTGAAATAACTGTCCAGTTTGCAAAATATGGCCCAAATGTTGAGTGCATGTTGTTTCTCTCTATCATTGTTACATGTGTTCTAACTGTGATAAAGTTGTGGAAGATAAAGACAAAATGATAGCAATGTAGCTCCTAAGGCAAAGATAACATAAGACAAGAGATTGAATTGCTTAGCAACATCAAGTACATCAGTTGAAAATAGGCTAAAAACTAAGGCAACTATGTGATTATTGGAAGTCAATGAAGTAAGTTCTTCATGAAGGGATGGGAGAAAGAGCTTCACTGTTTCTAGTATTTGAGCTACAGGTTCAAAACTCTCAACAATGTCTTGAATATTCACTTGGGAAGAATAGTGAATCCTATGTTTGGTAGGAAAGTGTTGAGGATGGCTTTCATGGAAGAGGAGGGAGAGCCAAGTATGGGAATTATCTGGAAGATGCTTTTGTAACAAGTTAATGAATGCTTGTAGAGATTTTGAAATTATAATGTACAACAAGGTGCTACATGGAAAACATGGTTGTACTTCTTTGTATAATAGGCACTCTAGAGAATTCAAGGAATGCAGATATGTTAAGAATGTACTTGTAGATTATGGAATCAACTTAGAGGGATTGTATTTGAGGCTTAAATCCCTTCTGGGCAAGGAATCCCCTTATATATGTTATGAATTATAATAAAAAAAAATGTATATGTTACACCAATTGGTTGTTCTTTCAAGAAATAATACTAAGTGATTTCAAACTATCATTGTGCCCATCCCTCAACCAAAACTCTATGTGTCATAATCAGAAAGGAAATGAGAGAGGGGAAGGCTGGAGAAGAATGAGGTGTAAAAAAGAAGTGAGGCAGAGAGAGAGATCAAAAAATAGAGCAATGATGTTATGGGAACTAAAGAAGATGGACGGCAGTTAGAAGAAGGAACAGAGGCAACATGTGAGTGTTTAAGTGACTAATTCTAAAGCGTGGATGTTTTGTAAAATCAATGATCAAGATTTGGTGTAACTTTGTTAGAGGTACACTGGTGTTATTTGCACCCAACCCTATATATGTATGTGTATATATGTATGTATGATATATATATATATATATATATATATATATATATATAGACATACACATATAGGGTGGGGATCCGTTTACCCTAGGAGTAAGTCTCGCACAGTTACTCAATGTTGTACCTCTTCATCTGTATTGAATTTAATCAATCGACCGTTGATTTACGTTATATTATATTGATGATCAAGCATGTTGAATTTCAGAAAAATTGGACAACAATAACCATGTAATCTATTAATTGATATTTACTTATATTTTCAAAAACATGTTATCCATCAAAATAAAATGAAATGATGAACTATCAATTCATTTTCAAATTGTATAAAACTTTATATGCTTGATCTACTTAGTAGGAACATCAAATTAACGGTTGGATTGATGCAAATTCATGCCCAAAAAAAGTTATTAGATGGAGTAAGTATGCCAAAACTTACTTATGGAGTAAACGGATCCTCACTCATATATATATATATATATATAATGCAATGAAATAATGATATAAACAATCAGTAATTTAACATATTTTAGGTACAAGATATATATTGTTATTGGATTATCAAGACATAATCGCATACACGATTTGGTGGTGAAGATATCTATCTGCCTTCCTTAAGCTTTGGATTTCAAATTAAATCACATTTGCACTAAAAATAGATTTTTGAGAACTTATCCAGTTCTCTTGCAACATGATCCATCTCAGCTCAGATTAGCTGCATGCCCAATTTAACAGTTCACTAGTCAAGCTGGTTATTCTAAGCCCGATCTAATAATACTAGACATTTAAGAGTAAATTCTCATTGTGGATGATAACTTTTTATTTCTTTGAAATATCACTTTAGAATTTGAAGGATCAACATATTAACTTAGTTGTTAAATAATAGTTCTTTAATATCAAAATGATACAAACTTCTTGTTAAGTCAAGTTGAAGCCGATCTATAATAAAATATCATTTTAGCATCAATTTGATGTTGCCAATCTTCATATTTGTAAACTGATGGTTTACTGTATATGATAAATTAATTACTTGATTGGTTGTTTCATCCTTTGTTTTGCTTAGTTTGAGCAAGAGAGCGAGCATGTTGCCTCTACTGTTCAATGTTACATGAAGCAACATGGTGTTATGAAACAATATACCAATGAAGAAATTCGAAGACAAATAACGAGTGCTTGGAAGGATATCAACAAGAGATGCCTTGATCCTATGAGTGAGCCAAACATGGAGCTATCTTGAAGCTTGAAAGTGAATAAATCATTTTGAATGAACTTATTACAACATATTTTCATGATTTGAACAAATTAACCAAATTTGGCGAGCTTTATTTTATCTTTAAGTTTCATAATACAACAACTAATTTGTTAATTTCACAATTCGATTAAAATTATTGATTTCCAGTGACAATATAATGTTGTCATTTTGCTGTACTATGTGGATGCCCAAAAATTTAATAGAAATTGAAGATAGCAGCAAGGATGAGATCGAACTTTAGGAATTTGAATTTCATGGTGGGTTGATCATACCTTACTCAGTTACTACCTCCACTACCAAATAAGTTTTCATCTTGAAAATTTTACTTTTCTATAAAAAAAATTTCCATTAATATAACCAATATTAGTTATTTTTACTAGCTATATCCCTATTAAATGGAGTAATCAAGAAGAGAGAGTAGTGGAAGAGTAATTAAGAATGGAAGAAGAAAGAAGTTAGGGTAATTTAGTAAAATATACCTAAATTATTCCAATATTAAGGCTTTGTTAATTTTTTTTAATTTATATATGCATTTAAATTTATTAGACACTTATTTGAAAATAGAGATAGAATTTTAAATGGAGTGATTAAACCCAAGACATGTTGGATCACATCACTCTTTCATTTCCACTAAATGGACTTGTAATGGACATGCCTCAAAACTAGACCCGAACCCATCTAGGTGGCTGCTGGCTAGGAATTTAACATGGTTCCATATAACCTATTTAATGGATATACTTTTCAAGGTGAAGACTTATATCATGACAACCAAGTTTGGGACCATGTGGTTCTAGATTATATTTTTATAGAAGAAAATAAAAGAATAACTTATTTGTGCTCATCATCTTCCTCTCTTTATTCTTGATTTCTTTAATTATAGCAACTTTTCCTCTTTAAGCTAATCTTCTTTCCTACAATTAAAGTACCATATGCTTTGAGCATGGTTGTTGATGGAGGAATCCATACCTTGAGGATTCCACACCTAAATGGCACCTAGAACGGTTTATTTTAGATGGAATCCACACTTTGAGGAATCCATAATCCTAACTCTTTTGAGCATCCCTTCCTTATTTCAGAAAAAATTTAAGATGGAATCTACACTTTGAGCTTGTCACCATATGCTTTGAGCAATTTTACACCTTGCTCATTAGCCTATGCCCTAAGTGATTTCACACTACTGTAACTCCATAAACATCAACAAAAAATGCCACAAAGTCACCATCCCTTCTGACGTAAATTATAAACAAAAAATAGAGCAACAATCTTCATAATCACTCACTCAAAGCATAAGCTAAACATCCCCTAAACCAAAAGATTCCAGCTTCATATTCAAACTATGAATATAGCAAAAAAATGGGCATCATGCAATTGATTCAATTAAGAGTGAATCTATACCTTGAAATGATATTAGAGGCCATAGAACTTTCTAGAAAGGTCCGCGATAGCAAGAACAATGCCCTGTTGATGTCTAGTGACAATATGGAAGCCAATAGGTGCAAACTCCAGGACCCTTCAGAAAGATGAATTAAAATTGTTTTGAATGACAACAAAGTCAATTGAAAGAAAATGTTTTGAAGAATAACTAATGGCTATCTTGAGTTTCTGTTGTAAGGATATCAGATATTTCTCTAAGATGCACAAACAGAAAGCATGAGAAAATGATCTCACGTCACAAAGCTTCTGGTCCTGATCATGAAAAGAAGATAAATAAGAAGAAGCAAGAAGTGCATCAAGCAAAACATTGTCAGAAATCGGTCTGACAAAACACAATCAAGGAAATGGTCGTCAGAAAGTAATACTGAGCTTCATAAAGAAAGGCTACAATGATGATAACGTACAAAATACTGAAGGCAAAGTATTACTCAAACTTTAATAATCATAATCATGTGGTTCTCTTTGTCAAAAAGTCAAAGATTGAAGACAAACAGATAGTTAAGGAACTAGCAGCGCTCATCAGAAAATCCAACTCAAAATGGGAGGGAAAAAAAGGCTATATTTGAATTTCAAATCAAATGTCAAATCAATCTCTCGAAGATATCATCTCTATAAATACCTACAATCAAATGACAAAAGGACTTTTTAGAAAGTTCAAAAACCATGATCAGAAAGTGAAAAAATAGTTTCTAATAGACTTCAGAAACCTCAAATCATCAACGGCTTCTAAAAAAGGAACTTTGACATCAGACGAGCTACTTACCTATATTATATTTCCAATACTTGATAAGATGTTCAACATGTGTTGATAAAGTAGAAGATCAAGGGGCACCGGTAAAAGAAGGAAAATCATTTATAAATAGAGATGACTGAGCCTTCACTGATATATAGAAGAGGGAAAAATTTATGCCAAAAAAGACTTCTTGTTAGAAATATTCATTACTAAAGTCCTTTGTATATCAAAATCTTTTTCCCATATTCTCTGCTGATTATTTGTTCTTCTAAGGAAGAATTATGAGGAAGAAGTCACTCAAGTTGAATCAGTTTAAATAGATTATATTCAAAAGCTTGAGTGTTGGGCTGAACGATTATATCATCAATCTCTGTCTAGATGTAATTCTGATCCAGTAGTGATCAAAAGGAAAATAGCTTGAAGACACTACTACAAAACTACATGTTATTGTAAGTCAGTAAGGGTTGTTTACCGATAGGAGTAAGAGCTTAGGAAGGCTACGGTAAAGACTATCTTGTACTTGTGATTCCTTGGTCAGGAAGTTTATTGGAACTCAGTGTGTGCTGAGAACCGGATGTAGGCAGGTGTTGGCCGAACCAGTATAAATCTTCTGAGTCAAATATTCTCTTTCCTTTCTTTCATTTGAATTTAGTTTTTATCTCTGCATAAGTATTTAGATCTTTGTCTTTCACTGTTAGCTTATTTATTCAAACTGCTTCACTTAGAAAGTAACATTCTGAACACGCTAACCATTCTTCCACTGTTCTTCAAGTTCTAAACTTGATAAGTTTTTATAAAGCTTGAAGTTTACAAAGCACGATTCAACCCCCTTCCTCCTTTTTCATGTATTTTCATGTCAACAATTGGCATCAGAGCTTGGCCTCTAAGGGGTTGAGCACTCTAACGACTGCAGAGGAAACAAAAGGATCCAAAGAACAATGGCACAAAGCTTTCATATAGCAGAAAGACATTCGATCAACAGGCCATCATTCTTTGATGGTGGAGACTATGCTTATTGGAGAGATCGTGGAATTATTCGTAAAATATACAAGTCTTGACTTGTGGGAAATAATCTAAGAAGGTGACTACATTCCAACAGAAGAAGTTCCTACAATAGATAGTTCACTTCCCACATCAAGAGAAGTTCCCAAGAACAGATGGACAGAGCAACACAAAGGCAAAATTCAATTACATTCTAAAGCTAAGTATTTGCTCACTTGTGCTTCAAGCAAAGCTGAATATGATAAAATCATTGCCTGTGACAGGGCAAAAGAAATATGGGATAAATTGCTCATGCTGCATGAAGGAATTGATCAAGTCAAGGAAACCAAGATCAGTATACTGGTCCACCAGTATGAAATGTTTAAAATGACTGATCAGGAAAGCATTGATGATATGACCACAAGATTTATGCATATCATAAATCAACTGAAAGGTCTTGGCAAAAGATATTCAAACTCTGAGCTTGTTAGAAAAATCTTAAGAAGTCTTCCTGCAAAATGGCTGCCTAAAATAACAGCCATTACTAAAGCCAAAGATCTCCAAACTTTTGGTCTGGATGCTCTTATTGGGTCTCTAAAAACTCATGAAGTAGTTCTGGCAGAGATGCATGGAGAATCCATAAAGAAATCCAAGTCCATTACTTTAAAATCCTCTCATCTTAAATCTAGCAAAGCAAAGGCAATGAAGATCGCAGAAATCTCTGATGAATAGGATGAATCTGATGATGATAGTGAAGATGATGATGGACATGAAATTTCCATGCTAGTAAGAAAAATGTCAAGGGCGTGGAAAGGTAAGTTCAAAAGGAGAAAAGACTTGAAAAGAGATAAAAAAAAAAAAGGCAAGATATAGCTAGACATCATCATTTGTTTCAACTGTGGAGAAAAAGGTCATTTTAGACCTGAATGTCCAAAATTGAAAGGACCAGAAACAAGGTTTCTAAGCAAGACAAAGGGAATGCTAGTAGCATGGAGTGACTCAGATGAAGAAAAGGAGGGAACAGAAAGCCTGGAAGGATGAGAAGACATAACAGATTTATGTTTCATGGCCGGCTACAACTCAAAAGATGAGTCTGAGGTAAATAACTCTTACCAAAATCTGTCCGATGATGATTTAATAGCTCTGTATCAAGAACTGCTTGAGAATACTCAAATAATTTCCTCCCACTATCGTAGTTTAAAGAAGAAACATCATTAAGTTGTTTTAGAACTTCAATATGTCCAAAAGGATTTTGAAAATATAGAAAGTGAAAAAGAAAAATTACATGAGGAAAACAATGAATTAAATCTATCAAAAATCAAGATTTCAAAGGAAAATAAAGACTATCAGAAAAATATATCTGAGTTTGTGAACACCATATTTTGACCGGGTATCTTTTGTTCACAATTTATTTATTTGTTTTGTTTTAACTTCATCAAAAAAAATAAAATAAAATGTGTGTGTCGGCCCAATTTCTTTAGTTCAAGTTTCTAGCTCGTTTTTTCTTTTCCTAGCCCATCCTATGTAGTTTTATTTGTGGTTTTTGGCCCATGTGAGCATTACAAGGTTAGCCCATGATCTCCAACATGTGGTTGTTAAAGGAATAAAGAGTATTCAATTTTTTTGTGCAAATCAGAAAAAGATCGAGGCAATCATGCCATCAGAATCAGAAGTTTGGAGGATCAGAAAGCAATCAATGTCAAATTCTCCTAATCCCTTAAACCAGCACAATCCCAATCAAATTAAATCCTCAATCAGATCACAGTGCTCCCCAATATATTTGAAAAAAATCAAGCAGAATCAAGGAGGTTGATTAGTGGATGCATGTATATATGAGCTAAAAACATCATCAAGAGGGGGAAATCAGTGAAAATATGGAGCGAAACATAAAGAGAACTTAACACAAAAGGGAAACAGCATTCTGGGAGAATTGAGACAACAACAGTAAGCATTTTTTTTTGTTAGCTTTATCATCAACATCATTTAGCCATAAAATAGGAGGAGAGAATGAGGCTTTTTGATAGCACCAACACTAACCTTGAATCCCAGCCACTGCCACCATCATCTCCGTCGTGTGGTTGATGCAGCGTTGTCACCACCTCCGCCTGGTGCTGTTGCACTTTTCTTCCTCGCAAAGCCATGGTCTCTATCATTCACTGCCCCTATCAGTAGAACAGCCATGCTTCTGCGCATGTGAACACCAGCAACACCGTGCCAGCAACCGTGAGTGAACACCGACGTCGGGGTCACCATCACGGAGGGCTGCCATGCCTCCTCCTCTGCATCCGCGAGCTTCTCTCTCCCCCGTTGTGCGCAGCCACGATCTGTCTTCCAAAGCGCAACACTGTAGATATGCCTGCCAGCTAGCCGAACCAGTCCGCGAAGCCTCTGCCTCCTTCAGCTCTGCCATGAGCTCCCCCCTTTGCTCTTCCTATTTGCGCGGCTACTGCTTCCCTGTTGCCTTGGTTCCGTTTTGTCCTACAGCAATGTGGGGAAAGTTGGAGACTTAGGGATTTAGGCTTAGAATTTTTTTTTCCTCAGTTGATCATGTTTGGTTTCTTGTGGGGTTTGGGTCTTATTTCTTTTTGGGTCGGTTTCCTTTTTTTTTTTTCTTTTTTTGTTCAGCCTTTCTTTTTTTTGTGTTTTTGTTTTGTTTTGTTTTTATTATTTTGGGTTTTATGTTAGGTTAGTTGTTAAGTCTTGGGTCTTTTCTTTTATTTCATTTGGGCTAGCTTGTTGAGTTTTTTTTTTAAGTTCTTTTTTTATTTTTGGTCAGTAGTTATTGGGATGGGCTTTGGTTTTTTTTTACCTTTCTCTGTTTTATTTTGTTGTCTTAGATTTGGTTTTTAATTTCATATTTAATTAAGACAAAAAACCTTCTTTTCACAAATAAAATCAATCAATCCATAATTTTTTTTTCAATTAAATTCCATCAACACAGAATTATTTTCTACAGAACGACGTGGCTTTGAGTTCCTCATTACACTAGAGGATACGTCGACATAGCCAACAACTATCAAGCCAAAATCTCTTTTTCATAAAATTTGTTCTTTAATTTTTGTTTTAATTTTGATTCTTGTTTCTTTAATTTTTGTTTTTTTATTTCTTTATAAATATATAATTTTTTTTTGGGAAAAATAAATATTTTAAAGTTATAAAATTTGCATAATGAGCTCTATGGTAACCGTGTTTACACGGATGTATTAGGGATGCAGTGGGATTAAGTTTCCACCATTCCTTAATCATAATTAGACTCCCGAATCTCATATCTCTATAAAAGACCAGTTTACAAATTAAAATATTTTACCAATTTTAGCCATAATTAAAATTGGTGGCGACTCCCTTTTTTAAATTGGTTGTCATTCTCGTCGTCGCCTCCTCCAGGGACATTGTGACAGAGTTAGAGAGAATAGTTAGTCTTTGAAAGACAGATATAGAAAAAATGGTAAATGGTTCAAAAAATCTTCATCTGATTCTTGGAAGTCAAAGGCCTTATTTTCAAAGAATTGGGTTAGGATATAAAGAAGATGAAAAAGGAAAAGAAAACCTTTTTCAATTGGATAAGGCAAGAAAGAAGGTTTTCTGTACTATCTATTATAAATGGGGACACCTTCTAGATAAATGGTTCATGAAAAGAACAGTTAGAAAACCCTCATTTATTGATACTAACTCAAAAGGACCCAAAAAAGTCAAGGTACCTAAATTGAAAAATGTGTTTGTTGCAGGCATGCCTGAGAACACATGTAGAATTTGATAACAAGTGGTACATGGACAATGGCTGCTCTAGACAAATGTCCAAAACAAGGAAATGGTTCAAAATCCTCAATCCAAAGAATTCTAGATCAGTCAAATTGCTGATGGAGGTAAAGCAAAAGTCACAAGTATCGGAAACATTGGTAAGGATGATTTTCACCAAATTTCTGATGTATTATTTGTGGATGGTTTGGCTCACAATCTTTTGAGCATAAGTCAATTTTGTGATCAAGGCTTCAGTGTTGTTTTCAATGCTCAAAATTGCAAAATAATTAATCCTGTCTCAAGAAGAGTCATACTATCTGGAAAGAGGCATGATAACACCTATATATTGCTATTAGATAATCTTCAAGATCAAGATGTTAAATGTCTAGCCTCTTTCACAGATGAAACATGGTTATGGCATAAGAAACTCGGGCATGCTCACCTGAAACTTATCTCTGAGTTATCTCAGAAAGAGCTTGTTAAGGGATTGCCAAAGATCAGGTTTGATAGAGATTCAACTTGTGACTTCTATGAAAAAGGCAAGCAAACTAGAGCTTCCTTTCAAAACAAACATGAAATGTCTACTTCTAAACCTCTAGAATTACTTCATATGGATCTTTTCGGTCCGACTCAGACAGCTAGTCTTGCAGGTAAGAGATATTGTTTAGTTATTGTGGATGATTTCTCAAGGTTCACTTGGGTGTTTTTCTTAACTTCCAAGGATGAGGTCTTTGAAAAATTAAAATTGTTTGCAAAACGAGTTTGCACTGAGAAGAACTCACAAATAATCTCTATCAGATCTGATCATGAAGAGAATTTGAAAATCATATTTTCAATGAGTTTTGTGAAAATCATGACATTCTTCATGAGTTATCTACACCCCAAACTCCCTAACAACATGGGGTTGCTGAAATGAAAAACAGAAGCTTACAAGAAATGGCTAGAACACTCATTTTAGAGAGTGGTCTATTAAAAGGTTTTTGGGAAGCAGCTGTCAATACCTCATGTTACATTCAAACCGAATCTTTCTAAGACTAATTCTTAAGAAAACCCCCTATAAGCTTTGGAAAGGTAGAAAACCCAACATATCATACTTCCATATTTTTTGTTCATCATGTTTTATACTTAACAACAGGGACAAACTCACAAAGTTTGATAAAAAATCTGATGATGGTATTTTCCTAGGATATTCTTCTATCTCTAAAGCTTTCAGGGTATATAACAAAAGAACTAATTATGTGGAAGAAACAATTCATATCAAATTCAAGGAGTTCAAGAAAGATTTTGAAGATGATGTAGTTGACCTGGAAGAAGCTCTAGAGAGATTAGATCTCGAAGAAAACTCAGAAACCAAAATGATCAAATCATCAACTCTAGGATTCACTCTCTTCAGAAAGTATAATAAATTCATCAAGGGCATCACAAGGAAATGATGAACGGGAAGACGAACAACCTAAAAATGAAAAGGAAACTGAGGAAAGTTATAAACACAGAAATTATAAGGGAATCTCTGATCTTAAAACTGTCTCGCAAAACAATGTTATAGAAGATATTTCTAAATGAGTGAAGACTTGATCCTCTTTAAGGAATACCTCAAACTATGCTCTAATCTCCACCATTGAACCTGTATGCATTGAAGAAGCATTAAATGACAAAGTCTAGGTGAAGGCTATGCAAGAAGAGCTGGATCAATTTGAATAAAAGAAAGTCTAGACTCTCGTGGAAAAACCTTGTGAAAAGACCATCATCGGGACCAAATGGGTATTCAGAAACAAAGCGAGACTAGTTGCACAAGGCTACAATCAATAAGAAGGAATTGATTATGATGAGACCTTTACACTAGTTGCTAGGCTAGAAGCCATAAGGATGTTACTTGCCTACACTACTTACAAAGGATTCACTCTCTATCAAATGGATGTCAAGTCTACCTTTTTAAATGGATTTCTCTCTAAAGAAGTGTTTGTGAAGCAACCTTCGGGTTTTGAGAGTGATGATCATCCAAATCATGTCTATAAACTATTAAAAGCTCTCTACGGTTTAAAACAAGCCCCTCAAGCCTGGTATGAAAGGTTAAGCAGTTTTTTTAATTACAAAACGGGTTCAAAAGAGGTAATGTCGTCACAACCTTATTCACTATTAATTCAAAGAATCATTTTCTAATAGTACAAATATATGTTGATGACATTATACTTAATGAATCTGATCTTTCTTTATGTGAAAATTTTTCAAAGTTAATGCAAAGTGAATTTGAGATGAGTATGATGGGAGAACTAAAATTTTTTCTAGGTCTACAAATAAAACAACAAAAGGATGGAACCTTGATCCATCAAGAAAAATATGTCAAGGAGCTTTTGAAAAGATTTCACATGGATCAGGCAAAACCAATAATTATTCCTATGTATCCATCTCAAATCATTGATGCAGATCAGGATGGTGAAAAAGTATCCAAAAGTAGCTATAGAGGAATGATAGGATCATTACTATATCTTACAGCCAGTAGACTAGATATCCAATTAAGTGTGGGGATATGTGCTAGATTTCAATCAAATCCAAAACAATCACATTTGAATGCTGTCAAAAGAATCTTCAGATATTTATTAGGCACTACTAATCTTGGTCTATGGTATGAGAAAGGTACATCATGTGAGATTGCAGTATATTGTGATGTTGACTTTGTTGGAGACAGAGTAGAAAGAAAAAGTACCCGTGGTTGTTGCTGCTTTTTTGATAATAATCTGATCACATGGTCCTATAAAAAGTAGAATACCATTGCTCTTTCTACTACTAAAGAAGAATATGTAGCAGCTGCAAATTGCTGTACACAAATGCTTTGGATTAGAAATCAGCTAGAAGACTATCATTTAAGGTACTCCAAAATTCCAATCTTTTGTGATAACACTAGTGCAATAAATCTAGCTAAAAATCCCATTCAACACTCCAGATCAAAGCACATTAATATCAAACATCACTTCATTAGAGATCATGATCAGAAAGGAGATACTGAGCTAATATTTATAAATACTGAAAGTCAAGTATTCGACATTTTCACAAAACCTTTACCTGAAGATCGTTTCTACTCTTTAAAAAATCTGTTAAATTTAAAGATCTTCTAAAGGCTCATATGAATTTCATTTACTCAAATATCTCTGGAAAGTAAATACCTCCTACTCATCTCCACTTTGCTGATGACAAAAGAGGGAGAAGTGATATGAAAATCTCTTGCCTCAATTAAAGGAGGAGGTAGATACTCACATATTGAGGATAGATACTTAAAAAAATGAGCATCTATAATCTACCTCTAGACATCTCTGAGAGAGAGAGAGAGATAGCAGAATTGAAGGGGAGGTAGATACTGACATATTGAGGATAGATACTCAAAAGAATGGGCATCTATAATCTACCTCTAGACATCTCAGAGAGAGAGAGCAAAATTGAGCAGGAGGTAGATACTCACATATTGAGGATAGAAACTCAAAATGTTGAGCATCTATAATCTATCTCTAAGCCTCTATGAGTAAAGCTCAGAAAATTCTTCTTAAGGCCACAAATTGCTTTAATCATCAATATCATGCCTTAAGAAAAGAATTTACTGAAACTCATAAGTTATAATGTTTGAAAGATCAATTTGCTATGTATTTATCATTTACATTTCATTCATCATTTCTTCAAAAGATTTTCTTCAAATTGGTTTGTCATCATAAAAAAGGGGGAGATTATAAACTCTAGTACCCTCAGAAAGATGAATTAAAATTATTTTGAATGATAACAAAGCCAATTCAAAAAAATGTTTTGAAGAATAACTAATGGCCACCTTGAGTTTCTATTGTAAGGATATCAGATATTTCTCTAAGATGCACAAACAGAAAGCATGAGAAAATGATCTCACGTCACAAAGCTTCTGGTCCTAATCGTGAAAAGAAGATTAATAAGAAAAAGCAAGAAGTGCATCAAGCAAAACATTGACAGAAATCGGTCCGATGAAACACAATCAAGGAAATGGTCATCAGAAAAATAATACTGAGCTTCAGAAAGAAAGCCTACAATGATGACAACGTACAAAATACTGAAGGCAAAGTATTACTCAAACTTTACTCATTATAATCATGTGGTTCTCTTTGTCAAAAGGTCAAAGATTGAAGACAAATAGATAATTAAGGAACTAGCAGTGCTCATCAGAAAATCCAACTCAAAATTGGAGGGAAAAAAAGGCTATATTTGAATTTCAAAGCAAATGGCAAATCAGTCTCTCGAAGTCAAGATATCATCTCTACAAATACCCACGATCAAATGACAAAAGGACTTTTCAGAAAGTTCAGAAACCATGATCAGAAAGTGGAAAAATAGTTTCTGATACACTTTAGAAACCTCAACTCATCAACGGCTTCTGAAAAAAGAACTCTGACACCAGACGAGCTACTTAGCTAGATTATATTTCCAATACTCGATCAGATGTCCAACATGTGTTGATAAAGTAGAAGATCAAGGGGCAACAGTAAAAAGAGGAAAATCATCTATAAATAGAGATGATTGAGCCTTCACTGATATATAGAAGAGAGAAAAATTTACACCAAAAAAAGACTTCCTATTGGAAATATTCATTGGTAGAGTCCTTTATATATCAAAATCTTCTTCCCATATTCTCTGCTGATTATTTGTTCTTCTAAGGAAGAATTACTAGGAAGAAGTCACTCAAGTAGAATCAGTTTAAATAGATTATATTCAAAAACTTGAGTGTTGGGCTGAATGATTATATCATCAGTCTCTATCTAGTTGTTATTCTAATCCAGTAGTGATCAAAAGGAAAACAGGTTGAAGAAGCTACTCCAAAACTACTTGTTATTGTAAGTCAGTAAAGGTTGTTTACTGACAGGAGTAAGAGCTTGGGAAGGCTACGGTAAAGACTATCCTATACTTGTGATTCCTCGATGCGGAAGTTTATTGGAATTCAGTGTGTGCTGAGAACTGGATGTAGACAGGTGTTGGCTGAACCAGTATAAATTTTCAGAGTCAAGTATTCTCTTTCCTTTCTTTCATTTGAATTTAGTTTTTATCTTTGCATAAGTATTTAGATCTTTTTCTTTCACTGTTAGCTTATTTATTCAAACTGCTTCACTTATAAAGTAACCTTCTGAACATACTAACCATTCTTCCGTTGTTCTTCAAGTTCTAAACTTGATAAGTTTTTATAAAGCTTTTCAGTTTGAAGTTTACAAAGCACGATTCAACCCCCCACTTTTCGTGCATTTTCGTGTCAACAATACGCACTACAAGAAAAATGAGTCGATTCTTGACATTTAAATATCAATAAAAGTATTGTCAAGTAAAGTAATTTTCACATAAAGTGACCATTGAAAATACTTAAAAATATTTATCAACAATTATTACATGTAAAAAATTCCCAATAATTGTTGATCAAAGTTTATAAATATTTTTAACTATTTTTTTCTATCAAAATTACCTTTCTTGACAATATTTTTATTGACACTTCAAATGTCAAGAACCGTTGAAAATATTCATTTTTCTTGTAGTGTAGGGAAGATGGCATCCTCGTTGCCATGGCTCATCCAATCAATTTGCTTGCGTCAGACATTATCGAGGTCTAAGATGTCGAAGGCCTTATCGATGTGGACTCACTGAGGAGCTAGAGGCCATAGAGAAGGTGCCAGAGTGGTGTGATGGCATCAATGGAAGGAGCTGAGGTAAGTGGAGGTTGAAAAGGAGGTAGTCATTTCACTACTAGAAATCCATGAGATACCGATGAAAATTATCGATGGGCACAAATCCATCGGTAATTATCTACTAGACTTCTGACGAGTTGTCGCATTTTTGCATTATCAAACTTGTAAAAATTAATTTGCATGATAGTGTGTGCCATATGGCGTGCACAATTTCCAATAAGTATACTAACGGGGTTTACCAATTAGTACAAAAGTTAATTCTTTTCCCATCAATAACCCATTGGCACTTGATTCCCTTATCGATAGCTGTTTAATATTTTATTTTTATTTATTTTTTCTTAACTTACCGACAGGTATTTAAAAAATATTTTTCATACATTTTCAGTATCTTTTTCTTAATTTTTTATATTTATCGATGGTCGATTGTAAGATATATATATATATATATATATATATATATATATATATATATATATATATATATATATATATATATATATAAATTTTTGTAATTTTTTAAATTTTAACATTACTGATTGGTTTATCAATGGGAATTTGAAAATTATGTATGTTGGCATACAACTCTTGGAATTCTCGTATACCCGTCGATAAACTCATCGGTAATAAGTGAGCTGCAAAATGCATCATCTCATTAATGCATTACTAATGAGTTGACCCATAGGTAACCCACGTAATTTTAAACTGAAATGCCTTCTTCTTCTCGATTTCAGTTTCAACTTTGTCTTTCTTCACTCCCTCTTCCTATTCTTCTCCGTTACTGCCACCTTTCTTTGCCACCATGCTCCGCTGTCAGAGCTCCATTCACAAAACAGAGACCACCATTACAGTCTAGGAGCGTTGGCGACCATTTTAGTCAGTTTTGTTTTTTGATTTGGTTTAGTTTCACCATTCTTTTATAGGTGCCCATAGTGTTGTGTTTTATTGCATTGGAGAGTAATTGTTGTCGTTATTTTGTTAATGTAGGAGTTGTGTTGGAGGGTGGCACTATGCCATTTTTTTTTCCTTATTTTGTTTTATGTTTTGTATGTATAAGTGTTTATATAAGTGTGTAAAATTAAATATGTGGCCTTATTGGATTTTCAAGATTGGATTTGGTTGTGCATAAGGAGCTTTCTCATTCTTTCTCTTTTTTACTACAGTAGAGGTTAGTAACAAAATCCTTGTTATTTATATGGTTTAACATGTATGTAGAATAAATATTTATGTTTTCTAGGATAAAGTTGTAGGAAATGGGGATTGCATAACTGAGGGAAGGGCATAGAGGTTCTTTCTCGACTTATTTACATTGTTTGTTGTGGGATTCTTTGTGTTTGTGGAGATTACAAGATGCAAGTTATGGAGTTATAAGGGCATGCGCTATAGAATGATTTTTTGGATTATGGAAATTGTATGTAATTGTTAATATATAATTGTTTAACTATGTCTTTTATGGTATTGACCTTTAATAATATCTATGATTATTGAATGCATTAAAATATCTAATGACAGAAGCTCCTAATTTAAGCAGATATGCTGTTGAAATTTTGGTAAAATTTTTCTTACGGAAAAAAAAGATTCAAAGTAACTATATTAAAAAAATTTTAAAATCAATTGAATGTGTTTGAAAGTAATAACTTGGCATCTTTGAAAAATTGGATCCCTATGGTTTAGGGTTACACTGAAATATATAATGACAAAACCTCCCCAGTTAAGTAGAGATAGTGTCAAAATTTTGTTAAATTTTTTTTAGGGAAATAAGATTAAAAGTAATTGTATTAAAAAAAATTAAAGATTAATTAAATGTGTTTAAAAGTAATAATTTGATATCGTCAAAAAATTATATGTCTATGGTTGTACTGAAGTATATGAGGATGGAAACACCTAATCTAAGTGGAGTTGTCATGGAAATTTTGTCATTAAGGAAACAAGATTAAAATTAGTTGTATTAAAAATTTAAATAGCGATTGAATTTGTATTTGAAAGTAATAATTAGACATCGTAAAAAAATTGTAGGGTCTTGGGTTACTCACACGTGCAATGTTTCCTTCAAACTGGTCATGGATGTATGATAGATTTTATCCTAATAGAGGGGGATTAAAATCGAATTTTATAGTGGTCTTGAAGAATTTATAAGGGTAGCATGTCAAACACAACAGTTCATTAATAAGGCAAAAGTTAGGAGTCTATGTAATAAGTGCAAATGTAGGAAGTATTGAGATGATGATACCATGAAGGTTCATTTGTACAAGTGAGGATTCATGCCTGACTATTGGATTTGGATCAAGTGTGGGGAATGCATGGAATCAAGTGGATATGTTTCAAATCGAATATAGTTTTGGTGGGATCCACCTAGCTAAGCACAATGTGGGTAATGTGCTATGGGAGGATAATTTGGTTAGACATCAAGAAATAATTTTTTATGCTGTTGGTCCTGAATTTGCAGCTCATTATTTGCAGCCTTAAGTTGAGGAACCCAACCAAAAAGTTGGTAGGTTAGTCTCCTAGAGGTTGCCAATCAATCTTTATAGGAGGATTATGTACACTCCGAGTTATCTTTAGCAGTTCGAATGTTGAGCATTAAGTCTGAAGGGAATGAACGCCAAAGTTCTTTTGATCAATGGGCTGCACTGATTAGTGAGTTAAGTCTGAATCCCGACATAATTTCAAAAGATTTTTATCAAGCTAAAAAAATTAGTTTCTAAACTTGGGTTGAAAGAAATAATGATTGACTGTTGCTCGAAATGTTTCATGCTTTATTACAAAGATGATATTGCATTTACTGAGTATAAGTTCTATCAAGAGCCTTGGTTTAAACCTAAGAAATATGGAAGTGGAAAGTATAAGGATGTTCTTCAGAAAAGAATACACTATCTATCCTTAATCCCTAGGCTCAAGAAACTCTATGCATCAATGAGCTCGGCTTCTCATATGAGGTAGCATAGTGAAAATTAGAAGTTGTGATGACTTATCCATTGCATGGTGAGGTGTAGAAACATTTCAATAAACAATATCTTGATTTTGCCTTTGACTATCGAAATGTTAGATTAGAACTTTATTTCGATGGATTTACTCTGAAAAACCAATTTACTAAATGCTATTCTTATTGACCCCTAGTTGTTACACCCTACAATCTCCCTCCTGAAATATCCATGAAAGATCGTTACCTGTTCTAACATGTATAATCCTCAACCTGATAGTCCAAAAGCTAAAATCATGTGTTTGTTCAACCCTTAATTGATTAATTGATTTAGTTATCGTGCCAGGGTGTTCTTACTTACGACATTTTGGCAAAGTGGAATTTCATGACGAGGGCTGCATTCATGTGCACTATTAATAACTTTTCTGCTTGGAATGCTATCTGGATGGATGACCCAAGGCAAATTAGCATGCCTGATTTGCATGAAGGATCCTAAGGCATTCACTTTGAAACATGGAGGAAGGAAATCTTGGTTTGATTATCATAGGAGATTCTTAGATGCTGATCATCCATATAGGCGAAGTAAATATAGCTTTATAAGTAATTGTGTTGAACATGATGAGCCTCCAATTAGACTAAGTGGTCGCCAAATGTGGGATGAAGTTAAGGATTTCCCAAAAATAATAGAAGTCAGAAAGGTGTGTGAATGCTAGGCTATGAGGTTTACCATAATTGGACCAAGCAAAGTATTTTCTGGGAGTTGCTGTATTGGAAGGATAATTTTGTGCGTCATTGTTTAGATGTCATGCATATTGAGAAAAATGTGTTCGACAACATTATGAATACTGTAGGGGATACAGATTGAACCAAAAACAATGACAAGGCAAGACATAATTCGGTTGAGTATTGCACATGGCTTGATTTGCATTTACAAGAATTAAAAGATGGTCATTTCTATAAACCAAAGGCCCAATATGCTCTGAATTCCACTTAGAAACAAGCTATTTGTCAGTGGTTTAAGGAGTTGATAATGCCTGATGGTTATGTTTCCAACTTAAGTAGGTGCATCAATGTTGCATAGAGTAAGCTTGTTGGCATGAAAGGCCAAGATTGTCATGTCTTCATGTAGTGGTGTTCGCTTCCAATTGCATTAAGAGAGCTACCTGATGTTTCTGGAAGCCCTTAACTGACCTGAGTCTGTATTTCAGGTATTTATGGTCTTTTCTCTTAGGGTTGATGATCTACTTGTTATGGGAAAAGATATTCCCCTAATTCTATGCAAATTAGAGAGAATTTTCCACCTGAGTTCTTTGACTAAATAAAACATTTGCTCATACATTTGGCATTTGAAGCACGAGTGTGTGCACCGATTCAATAAAGGTGGATCTATTCATTTAAAAGAGAAATAAGAGGGTTTAAAAGTACCGTGAATAATAAGTCTCAAGTAAAAAGATCAATATGTCAAGCCTATCTATCGAAAAAGACTTCAAATTTTCGCTCATTTCACTTTAAGCCACATGTTCAATCTAGGAGAACTCTAGTTGGTCGTAATGATGATGGAGGGGAATGCTTTATTCTACCAACATCTTCTATATTCAATCAACATAGTCGAGCTGCTGGAAAGAATGAGCTTTTGTGGCTGACTTTGAAGGAGTGGAGTTCTACACACTTACACATTTCGATAAATTATGATGAAGTGCAACCATTTAGATTGTAAGTCGATAACCCTTTTTTCTAGGTGAAAGTGTGATGCTAAATATACTTAAAGTGATCTAAAATATATTTTCAATAACAGATACTTTGAACAACTGCATGGTCAAGATTTTCTTCAATAATTTTTGAATTAGTTCATATTACATGTAAGTCCATTTTGTTAAATTATGTAACCCAATATACTATTGTCAGTTAATTTAATTTTGTCCAATACAAGTCAACTTGACATTTCAACCTTCATCTATGTAGGTTCATAACAAAAATAATGGTGTAACATGTTCCCATTTGTTTGACTTAGCTTGGGGTCCCAAAAACAAAGTTGTAGGTAGGCCTATGTATTATGTTAATGGGTACAAGTTTCACATAGTTGATTGGGGTATGGGAAAAAAAATCAACAATACTAATGTTTGTGTTAAAGTTGATACTGGAGACAGAGAATATTGGTATAATCCTTAAGTTTGAGTACGTTGATAAACCAAAAAAGAAATTGTGTGTCATTCAAATGTGAATGGTATGATCCTACGCGAGTTACTAGTACACGACAACACAACAAATACAAAATCATTGAAATCAATCACATCAGAATATACGGAAGTTATGATCTATTTATTATAGCCCAAAATGCTAGACAAGTCTATTATATGTCTTATCCTATGAAAAGTAGGCCACACTAAAGGGTCATGAATAAGACAAAAGCAATAGGTAGAATTGAAGTAGACAAAGATATTGTTGAAGATTCTTATCAAGTGGACGATCCACCCTTTTCGAAGACAATCCTGAAAATCCTCTTCCATTGACTACTAAGGAAGTTAACATAATTGAATGCATAAGTAGCTACCCAATGAGAAATCATGAAGAATAAATGAGTGATAGTAGCAGTGATGATGAAAACAACCTTGCACTTTCAGACTAACTAAAATGTTAAATATTATATGCAATAATGTTTTGAAATTACTTTAAATTTGTCGATATAATTACTGCTTTTTGTGGACTATCACTACAAAAAAAAACTAGTGAATTACGGCGGTTAAATTAGGACAGTTCCCAAAATCCACCATAATATTCAGCAAATTATGGCGGTTTTAGTAACCGCCATAATCTTAGTGAAAGAAGTGGCCATGAAATTACAGCGGTTCTTTAAAATCGCCACAAAGCTTATTAAATTATGGCGATTTAGTAAATTATGGCGGTTAGAACAACCTTTATTTACCATTAAACTAATTTTGTGTCCTTTTTTTTAACCTTTTTAATAAAGTATAGGAAAAAAAGAGCATTTCCACTCTTTAACATTTTAGCTAATTACAAATAGATACCTTAACATCTAAATCTTCTAATTAGATGCTTAAACTACACTAATCCTCAAAATTATTCATTTTATTCAATTTTGGGTTTAGCTAGATAGGTGACGTGCTAAAATATCTATGTCACAATTTCTTTTAATTTTTAAATATTTTCTTTATTTATATTATTTAATGTTTGTAAAAAATACATATCGACAAAAAATTAAAAAAAAATATTAACTAAAAATTTGTTACTCGCTGCTCAGAAAATGAGGATGAGAACCTCAAATTAAATGTCAACTCTTCTAAGATGATGCATTCTCTCTTGATTTTTTTTAATCTTATAATAAAAATAATGAACTATAGTAAATAGAGCACATTTTGTGGTTTTTTTTATATTTCAATTGAATTTAGAATTTGTTTTGTTACTACAATTGTAATTGTATTCCCTTGAAAATGGAAACAAAATTTGAATAGTGAATAAAACTAGACCAAATTTTCATCAAGCATATATACACACACACGCACACACATTTTATAAATCGTTTATTCATTGTGAAACTTTTAGGGTGCGTTTACTTTACCTGTTTTCAGTTTTCAATTTTCAGTTTCCAGTTTTTAGTTTTCAGTTTCCTGTTCTAACTCAAATTTTATAGTGCTTTGCTATATGGGAACTTTCAAAATTTTAAAAAGGATTAATTTTAACAAATGTGTTAGTTAAATAATTTAATTAAAAATTTAAATAATATAGACAGAAGAAAAGGAAAAAAAAGAAAATAAGTTTTTTTAAAAAATAAAACTTATCAGTACAAGAAGAGAGAATTCTTTTATAATTAAATTTGAGATAAAAATGAGACAACGGAAACCCAGTAATGGTAAGCACCCTCCTGTAATGGTAATTAAATTATTTGTCTTCCAAAACGCAGAAGCAGAGGCCGGTGGTACTCCCTTCATCACAATGGAAACCCAGTAACGGTAAGCACCCTATTTGGCCTCCCTCAGCCTTCATCTTTTCAGAGCTCACAGATTTTCATCTTTTACTGTAATGGTGACATGGGACTTATGTTGAAGGAATCAAAAAGGAAGCTGTGATATCCCCTGGTCATGCCTTTTCATTGATTGCTTTGGGAGAAGGTATAAAACCCTTTTTGAAGGTTGTCTTGTCTTCCTTTTACTCTCATTTTAAATCGTTGGAAGCATTCTATGTCTAAATTTTCCTTTACAGTCTTTTCCTTGCTTCCACGACCATCTTTTGCCCTCAAGGTTCCTACCTACTTGTAAGTTGTAAAAGTTGTTTAGGGTTTTATGTATTTGGTTACTGTTAGATGCTTGTTTCTTCTAATTTATGCATTTTAATGTCTAGTTTCTGAAATAATGCAGAGCATAGACATGTGGGTTCGGATAATTTCATTGTAGTTAGCAGTCGAAGCCACAGTATATTCACCTTGGTATGTTAGAATAATCTCCATATGTTTAATATCTGAAAGTATGCTTCCTTTGCTTTTAAAAGGTGCTCACTAAGTATGTTAGAATAATTAGTGAACAATTCCCTCATAGAACACTAGTCTAGATTTGTTAGCATGGCAGTCCAGTAGTAGCAACCAAACAGGTCCTTAGCTCAACTTTGTCACACGTCACTACTTCTAGATTAGCTTCAAATCGTTGTTTTTGTTTCTCATGTCCTCCTTTAACCTTCTGATATGGGTTTTGAGTTCCTTAATGGTAGCTAGAGAATTTGAGAAATATTTTGATTGTTCCTTGAGTTGATTTTTCAGATTCTCAATATGGATTTATTTCCATGTCATTTTTAGCAGCAACAGGAGATGTACATTCATATTGCATTTTTAATTGCTCCTGAAGTTGGCTTTGCTCCAGCTAATATGCAGTGGTATGTTTTTCTTATTTCAATATCTTATAGTCTAGTACAAGTTGGCTCCATCTGCATTTCCAACTCATCTTTATCTTTCCCATACATCTCTATTTCACCATAGAGGTCTATTACTTTTTTTAAATATCTGTTTCTTTATCTTCGAAACCTTATCAATTAGAATAGTTGTGTTGTCTTTAGGATTATGATTTGAGACTTGTGTTATTGTAACTGTGATGAATTTACTTGAGAGGCTTAACTTTACACGTATTAAAATACACATTGTTAGATACTTGGATTGAAAAATTGTTTGAAATTGTGAGAATGAGGACTTCAAAAGGAAACATGTTATTGCTATTGTTTTTCTCCAGAAAAAGAGTAAAATAAAAACATGTTAGTATGGAGTTTCTGGCCCTTTTATCCTCTCATATTATTGATTCAATTCATTCTGTGTTGTTTCTCTTAAAGTATTTTCCTTTGCTGCTATGATGGGGTTTCTGGCCTTTTTATCCACTTGGGCTTTCTAGTTGGTTGTCATATCTTCTGCGCATATTGATGTGATTAACCTTTATTGACAACTGTTCTCATATTTTACACTTGGGTCTCCAAATAACCTGTATGGTCAACTGTATGGTGCTTGGTTTAGGTACTATTCACTAGTGAGAAAAAAAGCATTGGTATGGGTAGGACAAGGAAGGACGCTCACCGACAAGTTGTTGAGAATGCCCTTTGCTGCTTAGCAAGTATAAAAAGTTTGTTCAAGTCAATCCCTAAGTATGTTCTTTAGAGTATTTGTTTAGCTTCTGTTCATTGGTAATTGTAATGAAAAGAAATTCACTCTATGGATTCACTCCTAGACTGTTTTCAATATTGTTCTAGTGAACATTGGAATTCTAGGAACTTTAGGGTTGTCTTCCATCTGTTTTGGTTATGAACTCTAGGCTTTAGAGCTTATCATCATTTTTTTTTTTTGATAAATTCATGCATAGTTGTTCATTTTACTTTTGTTATTAGCATACATTGCTTTATTATGAGAATTTTCCCATGCTTTATTTTATATGGTAATTATCTTTATGATTTTGCACATTATTGACAAAAATATGTACTGGTATTAACAAATCATATTGGTTTTTTCATTGTCTGAGTAGTGAATGTGGACAGAGTTTGTTTTCAAGCTCTGAGTGATGCACCAGGACCAAATTTTTTGCACTAACACTTTTGGATCAAAAGGTACTGCTACTACTACTTCTTCTTCTTCTTTATGTTGTTTCTGCAAATTCTGCTTTTGTTTCGTTGGCTTCAACTTGTGTTTCAAGGGGCATGTGAGCTGGTTTTGTTTGAATTTGAAGTTTTCTTTTTTCTCATTTGTCATTTTTCTTGTCTTTCTTTAATGGGCCATGTCATCTGTTTGTTATTTTCTTTTACCTTCACTTTGTTTTCTTTTGTTTTCTTAAAATGAATGAACTGGATGCTTTAGTGAGAAAAGTCAATCAATATTTAATTTTAAATCAAAGAAGATATATGTGTATGTGATGTATCATTGAAGTTGACTATCTATCTATCTATCTATCTACATGCAAATGTATTATTGTGAATAAACCCTTAAGTGGTTAGGCCTTCCATGCTTAACACGACATGATTTACAATGATGGAAATTGCCGATTTATTGTTAATTTGCAATACAATAACTTAATTTTGATTTTCTCCAAAATCAATTAGCATTCTTCTTTTAGCTAACTAGCTTGATTTCCTGCTGATGCCATTGAGATATATTCAGATTCGTAGTTGATTGAGTCACCACAACCTTTACTTTCCCCTTTTAAGTCATGAAAAATATTTGAAATGAAAAAAAAAATGGCATAACCATAGCTACTCTTGCAATTATCCACACTTACCACCACCAAGTTTCTACATATTCTTGAAGCTTGCAACAATCTCCATTTTAGTAAGAAAGACCCTATTCTGCAAAACCAAATCCCCTTGTTGTACCTTAAGACTTTTGAAGAAGATCTATAATGTTTTTGACTAGGTATGTTATATGTACAATAATCTTGAAACCATACTTGTAGAAATATATTGTTCCAACTTTTAGCAGGGATAATAGGCTGACAATTAGGCATCAATAAAAATAATATCAATTGCCTAATTTTGCCATGGACAAATTCTTATTGACACCTAATTAGGGTTTGGAGACCGACTTTGGCTTGTCTATATGGAACTTCCCTAAAACCTCCCTTGTATATTTTATTTGTTGGATAAATATGCCAGCATTGCACTTTACAATTTCATTTCTGCTGACCAAGATCATGTTTGATTTCAGGCAATACATTCCATAGCCTTTTTGTGTTGCTGCTATACTCACCGAAGGTTCCTGCTTCAATATTTTGGTCCAACTTAATCCCTTTTCCTTGCTAGTACAAGAGTATAGCACGAACAACCCCTTCAAAGATCAATGGACCTTTGATCCCATGCTACAAAGAACTAGGCAAACCAAAGCTTGTGTTGTTGTAATTAATTGTTCACTCTAGATTAATGAGGAATAGAAGCTGGTTTTGTGTGGTATTATTGTTAAAACAAAATAATTTTTTTAAAACTTGGTGTGTAAATTATGGCGGTTTTAAACTGCCATATTTTTTTAAAAAAAATTGATGCGCAAGTTGTGGTGGTTTGAAACTGCCGTAATTATTTATTTTTTAAAAATTTTCACCTTGGATTGTGGTGGTTTTGAACAACCGTAATTTTCGTATATATGGTGGTTATTCATTATTCAAGCTAATTGTGGTGATTTTTAACCGTTGTAATTTTGGCAAATCATGGCAGCTATTTAGGATAGTTGTGGCGGTTTTTAATAACCACTGTAATTTATCTAATGACAATGGTAATTACGGCGGCTCCTATAACCGCCATAATTGCGCAAAAATGCAATTAAAACCGCCACAATCATGCAAAACAAACTGCCCTAATTTACTTGTTTTCTTGTAGTGTATTTAATTGTTTCAGTATGACTGATAAAGGTAGAGGTCGGCCTTTGAAGGTCAATTTACCCATCAGCACCTCCATTATTGCTCTTCCCCTACCTCCACCACCTCTCCTTCCACTACCTCCACCTCTGTCCCTGCCACCACCACCCTGCTCTTTAGGATGATGGCCACTCCTAAGTATGTTGGCCCCTTACCTCCACCTTATTCCCACTCACATCCCATTCGTAGTAGTGATCCATCCCCCAACCTTACCACTACCCGGACTCCTAGCCCTGTATCTCATCAGACTCCTGCTTCCTTGAGTAAGTCAGAGACACAGGATCTGGATGGGAGGCTTCTTGGCCCAGATGGTAGACCACTTGGGCTTGGTGGACGACCACTCCTTCAAATTAGGCTGGATGGTAAAGACAAGTAATTTCAAACATGTTTTCAACGACATTCTAATTTTGCATTACGTATGATATTTAAAATATTTTCATTGTTTTTAATTTAGTTAATCTATGTAATATCTTTGATCCATTTGTTAAGGGTTACCATCGGATAACAAAGGTTATACAAAGTAGGTATAACCACCCACAGCCCACTTGGACTGACATCCCACGAGATGTGGTAGCAGGAGTGGTTATCAGTAAAAATTAATAAAAAAATTATTTTCATTTTAAAAAACCCGTCGATAAAATTAGTAGAACCCGTCAGTAATATTATTTAACTGGCAACCTCAATGACGCTTTTAATGCAATTGTACCGACTATTTTTTTTTCCATTGGTAAACTCGTCGAAAATTACCGATTGGTATGCGTACCAATCGGTAATATTCTATCGATAGCCCAAAAATCGATGGCCTGTAACCATTGGTAGACTTATCGGTATATCGAAACGCCAGTTTCCCTCTCGATTCTTGTAGTGTTTTTTTTGGGGGGGGGGGAGGATGAAAATGTGTAAAATGGATATTTTATTTTTTTGTAAATATTAAAATATAGATATTAATTAATGTGGAACTATTTTTAATGATAAAATGTTTTAATTTTAATCCTTAGATTAAATTTTAACGGTTAAAATTCAGTCATCATCACGGTGACAAACCGTTCCATCCTCATGTAAGAAAGCGCCATCTCTCGATTAAAACAAGTTTTGTCGCTATAAGTGCAGCATCTTAATCCTTTGGTGGTGTGTCCTTCAGATATCAGTTCTGAAGCTCCTAGGAAATCCAAACAACATGCTCTCGTACATAAATCCAAAACAGTACAATTGTGGCTTTCGGCTTTTGTTTCAACCACATTTTGGTGTTGGAGGATATGCGTTGCCATAATCATCAGGAGCCTCTAGAATTCATTGAAATCACGTTATAAAAAATAATAATTCATTAAAATTACAGGAGTGCAAAATTATAAAAATTTCCAGCCATCTATTTGATTACATACACTTTATAAATTGTTATGTTTGTCGCTTAACATTTGAGAGAACTGCTATAGGTCGCCCATGTTGTTGAACAATTCGCTTCAAACATGCAAACTACTCAACTTGGGCTTTGTTTTCTTTAAGAAATTACCTGCTGGAAGCATTGAGAAGCTCATCAACGATCCTCTACTATCGCTATAGCATTTGGCATTAACGAACCGAAAGGAACTAATAAAATGAATGTTATTTTAATAATTTTATGGAGATTCTTGCCTCGATACAGTTTTAACTTTTAATAACTCAAATTTAGGCCCGCTCACAATTTAAAAAAAAAAAGTTTCACTAACTTTAATCAAGATATAATCATTTTATTATGAGTCCCATTTGTGATTGTATTTAAAATTAAGTTGTTAAACTGATGGGTATATAAGAAATTTCCGCGTTTTTTAGTTGATTCACTTGTTCTAAGCTATTTTGTCTTCTAATACCTTTTATCAGAGGGCAATTTGTAGTAGGTTGATAGGAGTTAGTGATGGAGAATGACCCAGAACCTTTTCGCATCCAGAATATATAATTACAGGATGTTGAAATGACTCGATGTTAGCGGGATAGGATGGCGACGACACAAGTGAAGCCGGCTTCATCTTCAAAAATAATGCATGTTTAAATTATGTGCCATTTCATCTTGCCTTATGGTTATAGGGAAGAAATATCTTAAGAAAATATATGGTTGGGATTTTTGGAATCGCATCTTAATAATTATTCGAGAACTCTTTAGAGGACTCAAATCATTACCAGTATCAATTGTCATAAAATTTTAAAAAATAACATATATCATAAAATCATGAAAATTACAGTGAGAAAATATTGTTTCCAAGGCATGTCAACTACAAGTTTCTCTTAAATGCTTGGAGTGGACATTATTTTGAGAATAAAATATACTCAAGCTTAAACTTGTTTGATCTTCTCTATACTGACGACATAACACCCAAAGAGAAAGGAAAGAGACCACATAAAACAAGATAAAATTAAAATACACAATCTTTGAAATGCTTTTATGTGTTTGGTCGGATAAATTTGGATCGTTAAGCATCTAGTTATATTCAGTATTAAACAACAAAACTTTGCAGCAAAATGTTTTATTTTTTCGATAGATTCAAAGACATTCCAGCCAAAAAAGAGGGGAGGGATACAAAAGGGTAGTACAGGTGCCATATGGCTCCTAATACAAAAGTACATCCCACATACCCCATAATAGACACGAGCCCAAATACATAGCAGCAAACAGAAACAATCATACCTACTGGAGCCTTCCGTAATAACGCAACGAGCCCCTAGCAGCAAATTGTTTTGCTTCCGTTTCCCATGGTTGAGCGTGCTCAGCCATACCTGATTCGATTGTAAGGTGTATTCATGGTTCAAGCTTAAGCCTTACCCAAATATACCCGATAATGGGGTGTTCATGACTCAACCTAACCCACAAACCCGACTTCGACCGAAGTTTATTGTTGGGTTCAAGTCCTTGAATGTGACCCAGCACACTTTTTGAGCCATGCTCGAGTTATACTTTCGCATGGGTTGGCCTAATCAAACTGAAGCCAATCAATTATTTTATAGTTATATTTTTTATAATAATTAGTGATAAATTATAAAATATTATATTTCAAATAATATATTTTAAATCATTTAATATTATTTTTATAGTCATTTAAGATATGTATTGCAAAATCCTTTAAATTTTATTTTACTTATAACTTTATTATATATAACGCCTAGATCTTTTAAATTATTTGAAAGCATAATTACCTCGGTTATCATTGGGCCGAGTTTGGTTACGGTGTCCTTTGTACAACTCTACCTAACACTAAAAGTTGCTTTAAAATTCTAATCATGTGCAAATATTTGTTTCAACTTCCGAGAAAACATACTTTATGGGTGGCCTTTACCTTGGTCCTTCACATGTTTGGAAATTTTCAATGATCCATCGTTTATAAGCGTTAGATGAGATTTTAACGGCTAGGATTTAATGATATAATAATTACATAAAATAATAACTGTGAAAATAAAAAAATTGTATTTTCTAAAGGGGTAAAGCTACATAACCCGAAGTGATTTGGCTGATCAAGGATTCCCGACACAATGGCATCCTTCCAGTTTGGATCCACAGCTCGTTTAAACAAAATTAACCAATTAACAATTTGAAACAAGTGTGCAATAGTTATTGCCGTGAAGACTTGTTACTCACGTCGGGTCAATGTTCGGGCTGTACAGCATTTTCATTTCTAAAATACCCATCTACCCCTTTCAGCAAATTGACTTTCCCCACTTCTCTCCTCCCATGCCATCGCTCTGCTTATTACCAGATGCAATGTCGTACACCACGACGACCTTCAGATTGTGGAGTAGGCTGCTGCCTTCTTTCTCCGTCGTAACAACATCGTCGGCAAGCTGGTGTGGACTCCAACAACCCGCGAATCCATGCTCTGCCTTGACGATGATGCTCGTGAGTCGATTTTATCCTTGATCATTGACAACGCAAGCATTTTTGGCACCATGGTTGAGTCAGTGATGCTCTGATTAATGTCACCAAGGGTATTGTCATCGACTCCACATATTAGGTGTTGTAGAACACTACGCCAACAAATTGAAGAGGGGAAGCAGATAAGAAGGTTGGAGTTGGGTTTGGCCATGGAGAAGGAGAAGCACCGGCCGCAACAGGGATGGTAGCCTCGACTAGCATGTTTTGGATTCCTGTTCGGGTGGGTACGAATTGATTTTGGCTCCCCAAAATTGATTTTGCAAGTTTTTTATGTTGTTTGGCATCTAAATCTCATAATCAATTACAGCCTACATAATTGATTATAGGTGAAGTGAAAATTTATTATTTTTCTACCAGAATTAATTCTAAAAAAATTATTGAGCATAAATCACTTTATTTTAAAATTAATTGTAATTCTAATAGAATTGATTTTACAAATGTGGTATCAAACACACTAGATATCAATTTTACATCGTATGGAGGGACCAACTTGTCCCTTTTTTAACCATACAAAATTATATAGAGGGACCAATTTGTCTTCTTTGTTGAAATAGAAGGGATCAATTTAGGGCTTTCAAAATATAAGGGTTTAACTTGTCCCTCAATGCATTTATGATAGACTAATTTGGGTATGTAGTCAAATATTTAATTATTCTGGCTATGTAGGCTTATACTTTATATGATAAATTACTTGATTGATTATTTCATCCCTTACTTTGGTTAATTCAAGCGAGAGATAGGGCATGCTGGCTCGATTATTCAATGCTACATGAAGCAACATTGTGTCCCAGAACAATATACCATTGATGAACTTTACAAACAAATAACTAGTGCTTGGAAGGATACTAACAAGGGATGCCTTAATCCTACTGATCTACCAAAGCCTCTACTGATGCGATTCCTTAACTTGTCAGAGTTATGGATGTTCTTTACAAAGACAGAGATCGCTACATTCACTCCCAAGGATCAACAAAGAAGAATATTGAAGGTCTCTTATTGAATCCATCACTACCAGAAAAATGCATGTTTCTGATAGATTTTACTACAGGATTTTTTCTGTTAATGCCAATGAATTTACAGCGAAAAAGAAAGAGATAACTAAAAAAAATTTGGAAAACCATTACCGATAGATTTTTCCATCAATAATCCATCGATAATATTCGCACCATCTACCATCAAATTTAGTGCGCCCATTATCGGTAGATTTTTTTGCAATAAGTTATCAACAAATTTTTTAAAAAATGATCATTATTGATGGATTTCTGCTAGTATTTAAATTTTCAAAATATCCTACTTGACTATTGAAGTTATTGGTGGATTTTAATTCCCCGATAATATTACTAGTGGATTTTTTTTGCCAATATTTGAAAATTTCAATTATTGCACCTATTGTTGACTTTACTGGCATATTTCCTGTTGGAAAAATCCCCTAGTAATAGGCCTTTTATTTTTTAATCAGTTGGTAATTGGGATTTTTTTTAAGAAATTGTAATATTACTAGCAGATTTTTTTGTCGATAATAGTTTAAGTGAAACACTGTGTTTCTTTACTTAAGTTACCACAGAAAACCCATTGATAATTGTTTTAAATATCTAACCACTCACCGTCCTCTCTCATTCTTCTTCCGTTAGTTTCTCTCTCCTTTCCATCTCTCCATCTCTGGCTGTTTTTTGGCCATTAGTCCACCATCTCGCTGCATTTTTTGTAAGTTCACCAAAATTGTTTTTGCCTTGTTGGAGACACTAACAGAGGTGAGTCTTTATTTTTTCAATCTTAATTAGTTTTTTTAGAAATTATTGATTTGCTGATTAATTTTTTAATTGATAACTAATTTTTTCAGTTTTAATTGATAACTACTTTTTTCAGTTCTGCTGCCACTACCTACCACTATCCCAGTTGAAGCCGTTGTCGTTGTCGTAGTCATATGAGAAAATTCAATTTTTTGAAAAAAAAAAAACTTTTCCAACAGATTTTTCCATCAATAATATATAATATAAAATTCTAAATTAATATTATCAATGTATTTTTTTGCAGGTAAATATAATTTTTTAATTCTTTTTAAGAAATGCATTACCGAGGGAAAAATCTACCAATAAGACCCAAAAAATCCATCAGTAATGATTTACCACTAACAAATTTTTAATGAATTTTTCAGTCTGTTTTTGATGGATTTTTTTTTTTTAAATCCGTCAACAATTCCCTCAGATACAGATACCAATGGAAAAAGTCCATTGATAACAGTGACTGATGGGGTTATTGCCATCCGTCTAAATCTACCAGCAACATGAAAAATGTAACGCCCGGGGACGAGGACAAGGAGTGATCGCCTGTGCAAAGAGGGCACGGATAAGGAACGGCTCCTCGCAAGGTCCTCTAAGCGGAGGGGTACATGAATGAACCGATTACACACCCGAATAAGAGGGATCCTAAGACTGTATAGGTATGGGACTATACAGTTGAGGAGGGCTTATATGAATTGATTTGCACTACCTATACCAACAAGATGCATCTTCTTTACGGTAGCCTAAACTGAAAGAACTCCACAGTTAAGCGTGCTTGACCTGAGGAAATTTTGGGATGGGTGACCTCCTGGGAAGTTTTCCTAGGAAGCGTGCGAGTGAGGACAAAGCATGCTGAAAAGACCCGTGTTAGTTTGTGGGGACAGTCGTCAATCCATAAAGCAGCAGGGGATGTTACAAATGGTATCAGAGTTTGCACCTCTCCCAGTACGGTGTGGTTCGAGGACGAACCAGGCGGAAGCTGGTGGGCATGTAACGCCCGGGGACGATGACAAGGAGTGATCGCCTGTGCAAAGAGGGCACGGACAAGGAACGGCTCCTCGCAAGGTCCTCTAAGCGGAAGGGTACATGAATGAACCGATTACACACCCGAATAAGAGGGATCCTAAGACTGTATAGGTATGGGATTATACAGTTGAGGAGGGCTTATATGAATTGATTTGCACTACCTATACCAACAAGATGCATCTTCTTTTCGGTAGCCTAAACTGAAAGAACTCCACAGTTAAGCGTGCTTGACCTGAGGTAATTTTGGGATGGGTCACCTCCTGGGAAGTTTTCCCAGGAAGCATGTGAGTGAGGACAAAGCATGCTGAAAAGACCCGTGTTGGTTTGTGGGGACAGTCGTCAATCCATAAAGCAGCAGGGGATGTTACAAAAAACCCACCGATAGCAGCTGCTTTCTAGTAGTGCATGTCCAATATGAAAATAAGGGTTTTGTGACCAGAATTATAGTGTAATAGTATGAATGCCTTACAGCGATGAATTGTATCATTTTATTTTATTTTATTTTTAGTTGCAATATATTTTGATGGATAGTTCAACAAATCAACTAATTTTCCAAAATAATATCATTCACGTAAAATCTTGGTTGCCTTATTATAGCGTGGAGGTTTTCTTTACTTTTGAATTTTGTATAAATGTGCAAAACAATTTCATATGTGGCTGTATGTAATCCCATTTGTAGAGGGAAAAGCTATTATATTGCTTGATTTTTAATTTGTATGCATATATGCATGGTGGATTGGAATTTATAATCTTTAATTTATAATACTAATGCTCCAGATTCATATCGAGGAAAGTTTTCTAGGTGTCGTTTATAGGATAATTTAGAGTCCACAATTTTCATAACTTTAATATATAATTATTTTTTAAAAAACCATAATTATAATTATTATATATCATTGAAGATTATCAATATTTAATGAAATACCTCTTTTATCATTTAAATAATAAATATGATGATATATCTATTTCGAATGTCACCAAACCCTTCCTTTTTTTTAATTTTTTATAATCATTTTTTATTATCAAATATACATATTTGAATAAATATTATCATATTTTGTTTACATATTCTTAAACTGCATTTTATCAACTTAATGTACTATATCTTGAATTAATTTATTATGCATATAAGATTATTAAAAATTAAAAAAATAAAGGAGACAATAGTATGTGATGTGCCAGCGTAAAGACCCCAAAACAAACAAAATATCAAGGCACAAATATAGAAGGAAAAAAAAACTAAGAGCCTCAAAATAATCTTAATTATTAATTATTTTTTTAAAAAAATCATCTTCATATCTCTTTCTATCATCAACACAACCTAAATACTCTATATGAAATACTATAGCATCTATTGTAAATAGAATTTCAAATAAGGCTAAACAAAATATTATAATTAAAATAATTTTACTTTAAAATGATAACAAAGAAGATAAAGGAAATATCAATTGAATGTATTATTATAATATTAAAACATTATGATTATAATATTAATAATTAATAATAATAAATAATTAGATAAACGAAATAGCAGTTATCAAAAAGTTATTATAATAGATTTTTTGAAATTGTATTGCATGTATCATTTTCTCATAATTTATATTGTTTAAAAAATTATATTTACTTCTTAAATAAAGCATACTCTTTTATGGAAAATAAGGGGTATATTTAACATTTCATATAATATGAATGTAATTAATTGCAAAAATTTCAATTTCAAATTGAAAATCATATTCAATTAGTGCATATCTTTTCACAACTACGTATATACCTTGTGTCTTTTTTTCATAATTTTTTTAAACTTTATTTACTTCCAAAATGAAAGCATATTTCAAAATTTTTATAATTAATCTATAACATATAATCTATAATACTAATATTTCAGACTTCTATGGGAAAAACTTTTACAGGTGTCATTTCTAGAGCGATTTAGGGCCTACAATTTTCATTTGGAATTTGAATCATCAATATATATTCATTAGAGTTAATTGATAAATATCAATCACATCAATTAGAATTAATTATTAATTATGAGATATCATTTATAAATAATAATCTCACTCCCACTTCACAACCCAAATTTCAAAACCCATTATCATATATTGCCATATTACTTTGCAAATTTATGAAATAGTGTTTTTTTGTTCTAATATATTTCAAATTATTTTTTTATGATTATATTATTTGGCTTATTTATCAAAAAATTATTTGTACTAATATATAGTCGTTGTTTCTTTCAAATGTATTATAGTTCTATACGGAATATTGATTTATATATTATCAATAAATGCATGATTCAAAATTAACTCATATGATTTTTTTTTTCAATAAATATGTAATTGCCTAGATAAACAAATTACAATCTTTTGGAATTAATTCAATATTGATTTAAATAATTTAGTTTACCATTTGAAATATATTTTTACTTTTAAAAATATAAATATTTACTATGCTATATTTATTTTTACTTAAATTCAAAGAGTTTTCTTTATTTAATTAATGCTTGAGTATTTTTTATAAACCCACATATACTCTATTATCATTTAATTTTAATATCAAATTTTCAAGTTATTCACTTATTTTAAATGGGATTTGTAAGGTTTTTTAGGGTTTTCAATATGGTTTATGTAATGCCCTGATTTTCTTTTAGTCATATTTATGTGTTAATTAGGATTACTTGAGTTTAATTAGGGATTTATTTCTTTAATTAATTAGATAATGAATAATTAGACATTCCTCTCTTAACAGTTTGAGTGTATATTTATGTTAGTTGTTTTGTTGAATTATTTTAAAGTTAAGGGTTAGAGTTTTTTAAAAAATTTAGAACTCCGTCCCATATAAAATTTCAAATTCCCTCTAAAAAGTTTAAAGTTTCAAGAGACCCTATATCATGTAAATTATTTGAATTTATGGTGGAAGGAATATTATGTATTTGTTGTCTTGCATTTACTTTGATTATTTCATAAGATTGAGAGCAAATCACACTAGTACCATATAAAATTTCAAATTCCCTCCAAAAAGTTTAAAGTTTCAAGAGATCCTATATCATGTAAATTATTTGAATTTATGGTGGAAGGAAATATTATGTATTTGTTGTCTTGCATTTACTTTGATTATTTCATAAGATTGAGAGCAAATCACACTAGTACCCTCTAATCCCCACTTAATACCCATACTACCCTTAATGTAACAAAATAAAAATGCAGTCCTAACCCCCCCCCCCTTTTTTGTTGCACCGCCATGGCCTTCCCTCCATTCACCGCCACTTCATATTTATTCATCTTCTTTGTCACGACCTAATTTAGGCATGTGACCGGCACGTGAGAAATCCTATTCCCATGTAAGCCTCTTGACCTGGATTTCTAATTCTGCATGCATACTCTGCTCTAACATCCATGAATGATAGAAAATTTCTCTTTCTCTACATATAGATCACCTGTTCTCTGGAGTCAAAATCATTATACTTAAAATCTTGTAATAACCTTTCAGGTCTCAAAATTCAAGAATTACTCATACATATAATCAAAATATACTTGGTTGAATGTCCAAATCATTATATACAAATCAAAATATAATCATAAGATGCCAAATGCAAAAATAAAACATGTTCTAGGTCCGGGATCCTGCCTGCAATGTACTAGAGCACTCTAACCAAAACATTACATGCTTCACCTACAAACTCACTGACTGGAATCTATGACTGCTGGGAGGTTCACAACAGCTGCTCTATCTATAAAAATAAGAGAAAGAAAAGAGGGGTGAGTTTTGTAACCAAAACTTAGTGAGTGAATCCTCACCTGAAACCCCCTTCCATGGGACATCAAGGAAATAATGTATAATATCATAAAAACATGAATAATAATGATAATCTAACATAACCAGGCATACATATATTTCTAAAAGTCCTTTATAATCGTCATGTTATAACTTAAAACAATTTCTCTGAATTTATTCTCATACCTGAAATCATACAAGCAATACAATATAATAGCTCCTAGAGAAACAGTAATCTCTGATCTGGTTACGCATAGGGTCTATGACGTAACAAAACTCTGAATATAAATCTCTGGTCACATCTGGGCGTTACGTATCATCGTCCCCCGTGTGACAATTAATCTCTGAATATAATTGCTTTGAATATCTCTGGCCCGGGCTACTTGGTACCAAGGTTAACAGATTTACTGCCGTTAACACAGTTTGTTTCTCTATAGCTACCTTCTAAACTAACTAAATAATCCATTAAAGCTTAAACCTTTAAATCCTTTTAATTCTCTAAGAGCTCTGAATCTGTCTGATTCTAACAGTTTGACCTTAGCATAACAGTGGCTATGAATCATTTCAAAGGGATCACCCTTTGTAGACATTTTGATTTCATAAACTCACAGAATATGTATCCGCCAACTGTTCTGAATCTCAGAAAGATTTCAAGCTCTAAAATCCTTTTTATGTTTGAGTTTCTAAACCAATTCTCAACAACATTCTTTCATGAACTTGAAAAACTCTAAAATCATAATAATATTTCTTAACGTCTCAAAGTTCTCTAGTAACCAGTCACATAATCCATTTTTGACATAAGATAAGCATTTCAACAACCATAGTTATAATTTCTCTTCTAAACTTGTATCTAGTTATAAAACTATTTCATTAACATAAACCAGTTTCAGAATCAATTGAAAACTATGATAAAAGTATCTAGCAATTTCATATATCATCAAATCAACATATAATCAATCCAACAAACATGGTCCTATTAGTTTTCTCAAAAATAGGTTTCATGCTCTAAAACCAGTTGTTCAAGACATATAAATCAATAGTAAACTTTAATCCTTTTTGCATAAATCTCTAAAATCAAATAATACATGATATCTTTGTGAAAATAACTCTAATGCAGAACATAGAAGTCACAGATGAAAATTCACTCACTTGGAAGGGTGAACAATGAAGGAATAGCACCAACAGAACTCTAGGAAGCAGAATCGAGCGATCTCGTCTGTAAGCCATAGGACTCTAAATCAACCTCTAAAACCTCTAAATACCCAGGAATCCATCTCTAACAAGGTAAGGAGCTCCTTTCCCTTAAGAATCATAGAGAACCCCCCCTTTAACCAAAGAAAACTTTAAGGAAATGAAGCAAAACTAGTAAGATTACATACCTTAGATCCTTAGAAGGAAGAAAAATGGAGTTTAAATGATAAAAATGTGAAGAAATGAAGTGGAAAGGGGAAGGAGTCGCGTTTCTCTACTGAAAGGAGGGGTTAGGGTGTGTTTTTGGCTGTGGGAAGGTTTTGGACCCCGAATAGGGGTTTTTAAGTCATCTGTCAAGCGCTGCGGTGCCTACCTGAGAGCATATCGCGCACCGCCTTACTGTTCTGTTGAGTACTACAACGCTCACTAGAGAGCATAAAAATGGTCTGCTCGCTTCAATTGACCACTGCAGCGCTCACCAGCAAGGTTTGTCACTCTCTAGGATGGTCTCTATAGTCTCCCGCTCTCTCAATCGTTTATTTCCTTTTAACTTTTATTTCCTATTAACTTTTAAACATAAATGTAAATAAGGAAATACCCCCTATTTAGATTCAAATAAAATGTCTAAAAAATCAAACTCCAACCCAATCAAAATCTAAATTTTGGGTTTTAGTTCAAATTTGGAAATTTTCACGATTTTATAAACTTGTGGATAAAAAACGGAGTATTTAAAGCTCCAATCACCCTTTTTAGTTCGAAAAAATTTCCTATCTCTTTTATTTAAATTTGGGGTATTACATTCTTCCTCTCACTCTCACCTCCAATCACTACCACTATCACCATGAATCTCTAACCCTTTTCTTCTCCAATACCTCCCTTATAGCCAAACACTAAAGCTCAACCTCATTGGGAAAGGAAAAACCCACTTTTCCCTAACCCATCAAACCCTACCACTCATTTCCTTCTTCCCAAACCTGACCCCTACAACGATATCTCTCCCCTCTACTCCTTCTATTCTCATCACCGGTGAGACCACTCCACAACAACGACAGAACACGACCAAGACTGTAGTGGCTTGGCGACTCACCCTTAAAGCAGCGGCACCAACTACTACAAGTTATATACATCGCAAAGCTCCAACGCAGTGACTCTTGGATGTCTCTGGCAAAACCAGAGGCTTTTCTTTGGTACATCCGTTCTAAGCTGTCTCCATTGTAGAGACTTCTTTCAAATTTAGTGACTCACTAACTTGTCATTGAGGTATGGGAACTATCTTCTCTGAGTTTAAGGTTGATTGGATTTGATAATTTTTTTGCTGTAACAATTATTCACCTATGATGTTATTGCTGCCATTTTTTCTTTTTTTTTTTCCTTGACTTCCTGTTAATTATTGAGTGTTCTAGATTAGAACAATTGCTGAAATTATGCAATTAATTATCTGATGTTTTCAGAAGGTTCAAATATTTTAATTTGGTATGTAATATTGAGCAAGTTAGATTTTAGACTTGTTTTATATTGAAGTTTTAGTTTTTATCATATGAAAATTGGGAAATTTTATTTTTTATTTTTATTTATTTTTTATATATATTGGCGTACCCGTATTCGTTCCAGGTATGGGTATGGGTACCGTACCTCTAAATAATGCTTCGTTTAGTGTCTCATGTTAGTTTATTCTCCAAGTGTTGAGTGCAATATGCTAAGTTTAGAGAACATGATATTTAATATGTTAAGGCTATATATATAGATTACTTCACGTGAAGTTAAAATGGAATGTTGATACCATTCCATTTGATATAGACAGGTTTAGCTATAAAGGAAAAAATTTCATTTGATACATTGTATCATTTAATAGCTACAAATTGGCCTTGGGTGCATTCTTTACGCATGTCCCTTGCTGATTGATCTAGTCATACATGTTAAATAGGTCTTCTCTATATACATTAATTTTTGGTTGCTAGAAGTTCATACCTTGAGCCATTCTTACATACCCTCTGTTTGTATTTTTGTGTTATTGCTGCAGATTCTGGTTTGGAGGGGATAAAAAGAGTGAAAACATGGGAGTTTGGTGTTGGTTTTGATAGTTTTCTGTTGCTGAAATTTTCTAGTTTGAGGGAGGGCCAAAAAGAGTGAAAACATCAGAGTTTGATGTTGGCTTTGATAGTTTCCTGTTGCAGTTTTGGGGGCTGTTTTTAATGCAGAAAAAAATTATGTTTGAGGGTGGGAATTGGGCATTCAAGTGTAGGAACTTAATTGTGAATTGTGGTTCAATAGGCATTTGCTTGAGGATTCTATCTTTTCATGATATTTGAAGAACTAAGTGCTATAAATTTTCACAGCAACTATAGTTCAAGTGCTTGGTGATGATTTGGGGTTCTAAATGATGAGTTTTTATTAGTCTTGAGTGCTCTAACTATTGGGAGTTTAAATGAGTTCTTTTGATTATAAAATGTTTAATAAAATCGAGTTGTTTGCTAAAAAGTTTCCAGCATGTGTGTCCTTTCCATAAAGTAGCAATGTGAACTTGATTTCTTCCATAATTGACTTGTGTTTTGTCTACAATTGTTGGGGTGTAATGAGTATGCATTTGGATTGAGAATTTGAAGTCTTGAACTACTTTATTTGAATTGAAAGATAAAACTTCTGGTTCAAGATTGGACATGTTAATCTAAATGTGACATTATCTTGATGTTATGAGCTTGGAATATTTATGTGTGGATGGTATTAAAAATGTTACTGTTGGTTCTATCACTGGAATATGTGATTGGATGAACGCTAGCTGGGTCCGATCCTTTTCTGCAATTGGTTTAGGCACCTTTATTTTATCATTGAGTGACTTTCCATTTGAAATGTTAAATTATGGAAGTGTACACTTTGTCATTAAAATATATAAAGTGGTATGCTTAAGTCTCCTAACAACCTAAGAGCCTTTTTCATGAATTTGGAGCATAAGATATGAGGAAGTTATGTTTAAAGTATGAATGAAGTTTGTAACGGCCCCGATTTTTCTGTCTGAGTGAAAATGATCAAAATGCCGCTAAGGTCATTTTCTGCCCGGAATTCGAGGATAGCCAACTCGGTAGTCCTCGAAGGACTAACTCAATATTTGAAGAGGATTAGATGACTTTCGAGTGATTCTGGGATCAAAAATCTCATTTTCTAAGGTTTCGGGTCAAAATGACCAAAATACCCCTATATCGTTTTTACGCGGGTATAAGTGCCGAATGAGCCCGAAACTTCTCCAGATGGTTTTAAATGATGTTTTTATGTATTTTGTAACATCAGTTTAAGTCCCGGTGGTCCCGGGTAGTTTTTGTGCAAAATTATAATTTTGCCCCTAGTATAGTGTTTTTGAGCTTAATCACGTGATTAAGCAAACCTAAGCAATATTAGGCTCTAATCGAAGATTAATTAATTTTCATAATTAATCTAGAGTCAAAATAATTTATTAAAGTTAATTAGAACCTAAGATTGCTTAGATTAAACCTAAATCTCTTTTTAAATTCAAGATTCCTAGTCATGGAATCTTGAATAGTATTTTCTCTCTCCAATTCCTTAAATTAAGAAATTGTGTCTACATTGTTTATGTATAAAATGAGTTTTAATTCCTCTAATGATGTATGAGCACTCCTTCATCATGTCTTGAGATTCCTAATTACATTTTTAGTTACCTAAACACTTGATTAACAATTCCTAATCTTAAACCTAATTTAGTACACACCTAAACACATCATTAGCACACAATTTAGCAAAAGAAATCCTTCCCCCATGGCATAATGAAACCGGTGCCACTCCCCCAAAATATCCATCATATGTTTGAATTCTTGCACTCAAAGAGCCATACCTCACCATGCTTGAAGCCTTACCTTAAACCATGCTTACCATACTTTCAACCATGCTTCAAAAATTCAACCTCTCACCTCATGGAACATAAGGCAAGCCCACGGTTACCCCTCCCCCTCCATGAGCTCTCATTGTTTTGCTTCTCTATAAATACACATTCTAAAGAACTTGAGTGAACCTTTAGATCATTTGTCAAGTTTAAGTTTGAAGCTTTCTTGTGAAGTCCTTTCTTTTCCTCTCAAGTTTCAAAGAGCTTTCTTCTTCTTCTTCATCTTCTTCATCCTCCACCTTGAGCCACCATATCATCATCTCAAAACACCACCCCACCACATTAGATCATCATATAAGCACCAAAACTTTCATCCTCAAACACAAACTCACTCAAAAACACATTCCTTTCCTTTTTCCTCCTCTAGGCCGAATCATCATCATCACATTGGGAGGAACTTTTCTTCTCATTCTCATCTCAAAGACCAAGCCTTTTTCATCTTCATACTTGGTAGTGAGTTGTTCTAAATCATTTCTTTCACTCAAATATGTTTTGTTCTTGAAGAAAAGTGTTGATTTTATGATGCTTCCTTGAGTTTTTCTTTTCGGTTTCCTCTTGGATTTCCTTTTTATTTTTTTTTTCAGCCTCAATGGCCTTGCTTCACTCTCATGATAGCTTGATGATGAGTGTCTCAAGGTGATGACCTTGTGTTCATCTCAATAAGACCTCTAAAACTTGGGTTTTTCCTTTCTTCAAGTTCTTTATATATTACTTAGCTCACTAATGATTTCAACTTAAGAAAATAATTATAAGGATTTCAATAAACCCAAGGCCTACCCTTGTCAACCTTAAAGTTGGCCGGCACATTCTAGAGTTTACTCTAGATAGGGGTTTTGGGTACATAATAAAGAATATGATGTATTTTCATTCTCTTTTGCTTAGTTTAAGTTTCGGTTCCTTCCTTTCCTTTTTCCTTTAAAGTGTTGTTTTGAGTTTATTTCCTTAAGCTTAATAACGATGTTCAAAGGATCATGAGGTTTCTTTGTAACCTTAGTACTTAGAACTCTAGAGCTTGCTTTATGTTGATGAGATTATGATTGGGATTGTGATCTTGATTTCTTTAAAATCTTGTATGAGCTCTAATGACGTATAATAATGAACTAGCATTTATATTTAAATTTATGCTTTGCATAGCATATTTATTTCTTATGTCCTCACTAAACCCTCAAAGATAAAGAAATGAACTTGCATTATTATCATGTTTAAATTCAAGCTTTGCATTTCATGTTTACTTTTCAAGTCATCACCTAATCTTAAAGATAAAAATGAGTTGCACCTCATATTTATTTTAAGCTCTCACTTTACTTTCTAATAAAGATAAAAATGAAATGCATAGCATATTTATATTCTTATTATCACCTAAGAATATTAGAGCTCAAAGACTTGTCCCTTGGTATCTCAAGTAAAGACTTGGAAATGGAAGATGTTTTAGAACTACATTCAGCCATGTGATGATGATGAGCTTGGTGTGAGTTTCATCTAGTCACAAGTGCCAAAACCTATGTTTCATAATTTTCTTAAGCTTATATGATCTCAAGAAATGTTTTAAAAATGATCTTATGATTTAAATCCCTCTTGAGAGTATTTTGAAATAGCTACTACCCTCATTGGTTTTATGATGATCATAATGAAATAAATTGTTCTCAAATGAATTTTAGAAGCTTTGAAAAGGTTTCAAGAGAAACTAGTAATTTATGTGTGTTAGAAATAAAGTTCCATGCATGATATGATGAACATGATTTCGGTTCTGCCTTGATTGTTTGCTCACTGTATGATGGTGATTTAATCATGTTAGAATGTGTATGTTCATGTATATTTGAGGTTAGAATTAATTTGAGAAAGCTAAGACAAGTTAGTAACTAGAAAAGAATTAAAATGAGATTTCTAGATCCCTTAAAAATGGAAATTCTGGATTCTGTTCCAGCAAGGATAACATTAGTAATAATGGTTTATAATTAGTGTAAAAGTGTAGGAATCATTCATAATTGGCTTAGGAATTGATCTTGGTGCTTTAGGAGAAGACCGAACTTAGAAAGGATCAAAGTTGTAACTCCTAGGTACCTGTAATTGGTAAAGCATAGATTCTACACTCTTAAGGTTTAGAATTAGTTATGATCATAAAATTGAGTGAGGACTACTTAGTGTGAACCCATAGGTGCCTGAGACGTTAGGTTGTGATGATAGAGAACTTAGATTCAAGTTTAAAGGCCCTAAGGGTCAAAGCATAAGACACTATAGAATCTTTGATGACTTGAGTTTATCATTCAAGTATGTTTGTAATGATACATGTGCTATGATGTGTGTGCTTATGTGAATTTAAGTCTATTATGATTATAGAAGTTGAATGAGAAAGTACATGTATTATGAGTTAGTGTGGCATAAAGGAAATTTGAAAGAAATTCGATATATAACTATTATGGGGCCAAATTTTCCTCAAATTAAGGACTTGAGAATGTTTTTGAAAATTATATAGGATAAAGTCCTGGATGACACCGGTTCGGCCGAGCACCCTCAGGAACTGAGTCCTAATGTGACGTAACACTGAGACGTACTTCTCCGGCTCTAGTAGGGAGGAGGCAAAACCATGAGGGTATGAGTGGATGCAGCCTACCAAAGCAGACAATTCGTTGTGCACTAGATGCCAATAGAGTATTCCAAAGAAGGAAATATTCCTATGAGAGGTGATCCTCAAGCCCCCTAGCCCGTACTCTAGTAGTCGGGATTATTTTTATGATTTTTGCTTATCAGAGGATAAGTAAGAACTAGTGATGACTAGTTAAGGCATGGGCTCATAACCTAGATGATGTTTTAGGGTGGCCCCATGATGCTTAAGTACGAAGTTCTTAAGTCACAAAGTTGAGTAAAGAGAAAAGTGTCACTTGAAAGTTAATATTCCACTTATATGTTGTTTGATGTTATGATTTATTGGATTGCTTGCATAATGTATTAACACGCATTCATGCTTTACTATGTTGCATTCATGCATTAAGATTCATTCTAAAAGGAATGAATCTTGATAATTATGCTTATAAACCTAATAATGATCTTTATATGCATGACTCACCTTTCTATAATAAACCCAAGGTTCCTGAGGATGTTGACGATGTAACTCTAGATAGGAGGTACCCTACTAAGATTCTTTAGTAAGATTCTCACTCCCTTTTCTTTTTCTCTTTCTCTCCCGTCACATCTTCAGATCATGGTGACGTTCGTGGTGTTCATCGACACTTCCATATGGGAGGTGCACTTTGATACAGAGCATGGATCATATCATTTTGAGGGACGATGCACTATACGAGTCTTCATGTATGTAGGGCGTCCCTTCGTGCACCCTGTACATAGTTACTGCTTCTCCCTGACGTCTCCTTACGGTGATGACATGGTCTTCGGGCGAGGTCGGACACACAACGAGCGTTCTTTGGACTTACACTGCTGGATCAGCCACCTGCGACCACCCGGATTACGTGCCTCGCTCTCAGTGTTCGGAGGATGACCCCTCAGAGGATCCATCGACACATATGTATAGCGAGAGTTCTGCCTCGACTCCCCGATTTGTGCGAGAGGGGAGTGAGGCGACTGTGACACAGTCGAGGTTGGCGAGGAGAGCTGAGATGCGCCTCCATCGCGGAGCCCACATTCAGCAGCCGTGACACATCTGAGGAGCTCAAGCAGTTCCTTGGTTACATACCCTCGTCGCTCAAGGATCGCCGCCATCAGTAGTAGTGTCTCTCAGGGAGAGCTAGTGCACACACCACGTATAGATAGGATAAACCTTCTTTTGTTATGAGGTTATCCACTTTAGGTGCACTAGGGTAGTAGAGTGTTTTTATTTATGCTTTCCTTGTATTTATGTTTCTGTTGTATTTGCATTATCTTGTATCAAACTAAGTCCTACCTCTAAGTGGGCATGTTATGAATATTAATGAAGTATTATGTTTGATGTGCCATTGTTTACTGTTGTGAAGTTATTTGATGTTCATGGTTGCGCTTTCTTTATATTTGAGTTAAGCTTTGTCATCGACGCTTGTCCAAGTTTCACGCGGCTCTTACTTTGCTTTTATATTTCAAACAAAAATTTTACCCGTATTTTCCGCTAAGTATTTTAAAGAAAGATTTCAAGGAATGAGACTAAGAAGTAATAACCTAATGATTAACCTAAATATGTTCTAGGAGTATTGGGTTAAAATGAGGATGTTACAAAGTTTTTCCCCTCTATCCCCATTTAAATCTAGCGACAGTATTCAGAGTTTAAATGATAGTTAAATTGCCAGGGATAATGATGCGGTTGGTTAAGGTGACATGAGAGAGGATGATATATTAAAGGAATTAAAGTTACTAAACAAAAGTGCTAGAGAAAGTGTTATGTTTTGATTCAAGTTCGCTCTATGTGATTTATATGCCAACAATGTCATGCTCTCTAGATTATTATTTGTTAATCAAGAATTTTTAATAGAGTTAAAAATATGCATCACTTCAGGATTTTTATTTGTGAACTAATTAAAATAAACTAAAGTATGCTCACTTATTTTGTAATTAAACCAAAGTGACTAGAGATGGCAACGATAACATTAGAACTACTTCTATTTAATTATGGAGATTCCTTTGGATTCTCACCCGTTTTCTTTTTCTGTATCATCTTCAGACGAGCCAGTGAACTAGAATGCTATAGTCCATTGAGTTCTCGACATTGGAGCTAGCCCATGCTTAGAGACTTTATTATTATTATCTCTTACTATTTTGTGTTTGTCTCTTGAGTATCTAGACTATGAATCCTCATTTATTTTTCTTCATTTTGAGATTTCTATGCCTTATAGATGACTATGTAAACCCCTAGTACTCATTTCTATGTACTCAAGTCACATAACAATTTATACCAAGGAATTACACCCTATTTCATGATCTTTCCAATATTAGACATAAGTGTTGTTAAAAATTCTAACAAAAATTTGGTATGGTAACGACATAAATACCATGCTTCCTATAAGATAGAAAATCATAAACAGAATAACAAGTTATCCATAGTTTAACCTGTTGCTTAAAGTACAACAATCTAGCATCTCATGTATCATCATTATAAGGTACACAATTCCACTCAATCCATAACATAAAACAAAATAATGCGAAGATTTCGAAATGTGAAATGAGATCAAGTGATATTGCACAATCTCCAAGTAAAGCAAAAGCGACAAGACTCCAGCAACTAAGTCTCTGCATTAGGATCTACCTGCTCATCTAGAAATGATATGGAAAAATGGAAAATGGGTGAGAAATCAATTGAAATCTCACTAGGGGCATATACAAATGTCGTGACATCATAACCATCTCTACTCTACCTTGGTTTTCTTTGAAATCATTGGTATACAATCATGAGGTTCAATTTTAGGATTTTGAAATTATTCTTTACTAAGGTAGATGTGTCTTTTAGCATGGTCTTGGCATGAGATGTACATGCATGCATAAAGAAAAAAAAAAAAACTAGGCCTATTCATTAAATGTCACAACATGCATATAATCTCAATGTTCTTTCCTCTCATTTAATCTTGGTTTACATACTTTAAAAGCTATGAGCTCATACTTAACCGGTTGTCACTAGTTTCCTAATGCAAAGAGACACTGAAACCCTCATATGCGCTATAAAGAAGGTCAATGCCCAGTCGTTAGTGGTCCACAAAACAATTCAGTGTCAGAACATTCTTTGTTGACATAAGTCGACCCCTAATCTTTATGTCTTAATTCTGATTCCTTATGCATTTAATCTTTTTGGAATCTCATGTTCCAACATTATGTAAAAGTCTCATAATTTCTCTTATTAAAATCGTCAATGCATACTTGACTCAACACCTTCCATGGATAAGACTCATTCATATAATCAACCATGATCAATGCTCAAAATGAATGCATATGCAACCAGTCCAACCAACATTATCCAAAATCAATAGCCAATAATCATAATTTAGTTAAGTATGGCATTTAAGTATAATAAATTATCATCATTCATCAATAGATAATCACAGGTTATTTATTCATAAAGCATCACAAGTAATAAGCCTTTTTTTCTTTTAATAAAAAATGACTTGGTTTGAGTTTGATGACATGAGTAGCATGAAGAGCATCCTTTTTCTTTTCTATTTTCTGAATGTTTGTGAAAAACCAAGATCACTTTCCCTTGGAGCATATATTTTAATAATTTATTTTCAAACTTTTTAAGACATTTAAAATTTGCTAAAGAGCTCTCAACTTCATATAATTTACAAAACTACCTCTAACTAAATTTTTTTTTATCCAAAACAGGTTTTTCATCCTAATTCCACTTAAGCATAGTTCTGCCAATCAAATTTTTATAATTTACACAAATACCCCAAACTTTTGAGAAATTATAATTTGACCTCTCAACTTTACTAAAATTATCAAATGACCCAAAACTCTTTTTTTTCCTTCTAAACACATACGTTATTGTTCCAAAACCTATTCTTATAGTTTTGCTCTTTAAATATTTGATTTTTTTTGCTGAAAAACTCCTAAACTTTCTAAAATTATATTTTGACCCCAAATTTTATACATAATTACAAAAATACTCAAATCACATATACCTACTCCATTCTTCATGTAGATTCCAAATATGTGATTAGTTTTAAAAATAAAATTTTCCTTATAAGAGAACCTGCCTTGGCTGAACCTATATATCCCAAAATCCAAACTTTTGTAAAACTTTGAAACATAGTATCATATTGTCCAGAAATTTCAGTCTCAAAGAAAAATATGATTAAATTTGTAATGTCGCAATTTTTCCTTCTATGCAAAATAACTAAAATGTACCTGAGGTAATTTGACATATGATTAAGTGATGATGGGACCATCACCCAGAGATTTGAGTTTTCATGTAGAATTATTATTTTGCCTTGAAACAGTCCTAATTGAACTAATTAAAGTAATTAAGGAAACACTGTGCAGTTAATTGTTTAAAAATTTTGAAAGAGTTACTAATTATTTAATTACCACTGGTTAAAAGTGTAGTGGCATAATGATAAGAAGACATCATAATGATGTCACAAATCACTACTTTTACCTAATTCCTAAAACACCCCTACACCTAATCCAACCACCCCACAAACAAATAAAAAACTCAACCACTCGCTCCCTACTACACCTATGCAGCTATATCACCCACCCTACTCACACAAATCACATGTTATTTTTTAAAAAAGAAACTCCACCAAACTCTCTTATCTTCAACCTCCATCACCGCCACCTTCCTCCACCATTTCAACCTCATAACTTCTTCAATTGTCCACCAAATCCAACAAATAAATACACTTCTTCAAAGCTCTTCAACGTAACAAACACAAATCCACCATTAGTTTCTCAAGAAAAAGTTTCCTGCTACTTGTTCTAGAGCAGACCAAAATTTGTGATCAAAGGAAAAGAAGAGCTTTTGCTTCCTTACATGGGAGATCAAACTTCAAGGAGCTTGTGACTGCCTTAATATCTAGCAAAGATCATCATTTACGTAGGAGTTTATGTTAAAACTTATTTGTCTTAACTTGTTCTCTGACTTTGGTTAAGGAGGCTTGAGTTTTGTTGAATGATTATGCTTGAAAAGTCAAAAGAAGTTGTATGTTGTGTTATTGGAATTCTTGAATTTGAGCAAACAGGTCAATTTATATTATTTTATTCACATAAATGAAGACAATATTATGAGCTAAAATTTTTATATGATGAAGTCAACAAATGGAGGCATCTTTATTATTTTTCTGGAGGTGTCTAGATAACTTTTTCTTTTTTCCAAAAATTTCAGGAATCGAGGAGATTAGAGTTTCGGCCTGAATAGTAATTTCTGAAGCACAGAATTTGTATAATTTTGTTACTATATCAAATGATCGATTTTTGACTTGAAAGTTTTACAGGATCTTGTGGACATGAAGTTAAACCATGAATTTTTATAGAATTGTTTTTAGTTCATTTGATAGGGTAAAAAAATTGGGTTTTTTGATTGTTGATTGGAAACAAGTGGTTTCTGACCTCTGAAATTGTACAATTTTATTAACATAGCTAGAGATCTTATTAAGCTTTGAAATTTTTATAGGGCCTCATAGATATATTGAATAATCTCTGAAAAATTACTTTGCTTTGGTTTGATGATGTTTAGTAATTTAATCATGTTTTTCTTTGAGACTGAAATTTCTAGACAACATGATATTATGTTTCAAAGTTTTACAAAAGTTTGGATTTTGGGATATATAGGTTCAGCCAAGGCAGGCTCTCCTACAAGGAAAATGCTATTTTTAAAACTAACCATATATTTGGAATCTACATGAAAAATGGAGTGGGTATATGTGATTTGAGTATTTTTGTAATTATATATAAAAGTTGGGGTTGAAATGTTAGAAAGTTTAGGGGCTTTTCAGCAAAAATCAAATATTTAGGGAGAAAAAGTATAAGAATGGGTTATGTAACAGTAAGGTATGTGCTTATAAGGAAAAAAAAAAGAGTTTTTAGGTCATTTTATAACTTTACTAAAGTTGAGGGGTCAAATTATAATTTCTCAAAAGTTTGGTGTTTTGTGTAAATGCTAAAAATTTCAATGGCAGAATTGTGTTTAAGTGGAATTAGGATGAAAAACTATTTTGGATGCAAAAATTTTGATAGGGGTTGTTTTGTAAATTTTATGAAGTTTGAGGGCTTTTAAGTAAAAATTAGAAGTCTTAAGATTTTTGAAAATAAATTATTAAAACATATGCTCCAAGGGAAAGTGGTCTTGGTTTTTCACAAACATTTGGAAAATAGAAAAGAAAAAATAATGCTTTTCAAGCTACTCATGTCATCAAACTCAAGCCATATATTTAAAAGAAATACTTATTCCTTGTGGTGCTATATGAATGAATGACCCTGGGTTATCTATTGACTGAATCATGTTTATTGACTATTGATTTTGGATAATTGTTGAGATTGCATTTGCATTCATTCTGAGCATTGATCATGATTGATTATGTGAATGAGTCTTATCAATTGAAGGTGTTAAGTCAAGTATGCATTAAAGATTTTAAAAAGAGAAATTACGAGACTTTTATATGATGTTGGAACATGACATTCCAAAAAGATTAAACTAAATGTTAAGCAAAGTTGTTCCCCTCTATCCCCATATAAATATAGCGATGGCTAGTTAGGTTGAGCTCATCTTAGGCGATAAGTGATGCGGAGTTCAGGTGACAGTTAAAATCACCAGGGATGGTGATGCGGTTGGTTTAGATGACATGAGAGAGTGCGATACATTAAATGTATTAAAGTTACTAAACAAAGTGCTAAAGAAATGTTTAAGGTCATGGTAACTACTTAATGGCTAACTTTGCCTCTTTCATGTACGTTCTTACATGATTACATTTCTTTCTGTCATACATGCATGTTTAGTCCAAGTGACATGGTTGCCTATGTCCATGCATGCTTACCTTATGAAATATATATATTCAAATGTGAAATTCCTCTCATATACATATACATATTTAACATGTTGCACTCATGATCAAGACCATATTAAAATGAAAAGTCCACTTGATAATGACGATTATGAAAAGCTTTAAGAGTTAGACTGCATAGTGGCATATACACCTTTTATATAATAAACCAAGTGGGCCGGAGACATATGATGATGACACCATGCATGTTTTGATATTACTGAGATTCATTAGAATTCTTACCCTTTTTGCATTTCCGTGTACGTCTTTAGATGAGCAGGCATCCCGGTAACTGATGTTTGAGTTCATGTGTGGATAAGAATAAATGTGTTGAAGACATTATTAAGATTTCTAAATAATATACTGCTCATAGCTATGGATTACTATATGTCAGACACATGTGACTATTTGACATGTTTATCCATTAAGCTTTTATTGATATATACCTTAACTTGTGGCAGATAGTTAGTCATCGTGCACCATGGCACTAATATATACATATATGGATATCTTGTGAGCTACTATGACTCTTATGCTAGATTATATATTATATTGAGGTATTTCATGTGATGGGCATGAGATTGTCTTGGTGTTTAAATGATAACTTTAGGTTGGATGCTCATGTGTCTACTTTATAAGGATGTGATTTGGTGTACATTATTTGCGTACAAAGGCTTCTATTTTTACGATGGTGTTTTTATTTAAAAAAAAACACTTTATTTTCTGCTAAGAGTATTTTCAAAGGGCTAAACATACAAAATCAAAATGTAAAGAATCTAATAATTGGTCAATTATGACGTACGTATAAGAGGTTAATAATTAGGGTGTTACAAAATTACTAAACATCCTAAAAATAGAGTAAAATCATTTTTCAGAGATAATTCAGTATGTCCATGAGACCCTATAACAATTTCAAAGCATAAAAAGATCTCTAGTTATATAAAAAAATTATATAATTTTGGAGGTCAAAAAACTTCTATTTTTAGTCAACAGTTAGGAAACCCAATTTTTTTACCCTATCAAATGAACCTACCAAATTCTATAAAAATTCATGGTTTAACTTCAAGATGTCCACAACATCCTGTAAACATTTCAAGTAAAAAAGTTAATCATTTGATATAGTAACAAAATTACACAAATTTAGTGCTTAAGAAATTACTATTCAAGCATAAACTCTAACCTCCTTGGTTCCTAAATTTTTAAAAATAGAAAAAAAATATAAACACCTAAGGAAAAAACTAAAGATGCCTCCATATGTTATCTTCATCATATAAAAATTTTAGCTCATAATATTGTCTCCATTTATGTGAATAAAATCATATAAATTGATCTGTCTACTCAAATTCGAGAATTCTAGCAACACAACATACAACTTCTTTGGATATTTCAAGCATAATCATTTATCAAAACTCAACCCTCATTAACAAAAGTTAGAGAACAAGTTAAGATAAATAAGTTTAAACATAAATCCCTAGCAAAAGATGACTTTTACTTGAAGATCAAGGCAGCCACAAGCTCCTTGAAGTTTGATCTCACAAGTAAGGAAGAAAAAGCTTTTTCTTTCCTTTTACCACAAATTTTGTCTCCTCAAGAATAGGTAGAAGGAGGATTTTTCTTAAAAACTAATGGTGGATTTGTGTTTGTTGGGAGGAAGAGCTATGTAAAAGTGTATTTGTCTGTTGGATTTGGTGGAGAATTGAGGAAGTTATGAGGTTAAAATGGTGGAGCAAGGTGGTGGTGATGGAGGTTGAAAATAAAGGAGTTTGGTGGAGTGTTTTTTGAAAATAAAAATGTGATTGAGTGTGAGTGTGGTGGGTGGCAACATACTAATGATAGGGAGTGAGTGGTTGAGTTTTTTTATTTGTTTGTGGGATGGTTGGATTAGGTATAGAGGTATTTTAGGGATTAGGTAAAGAGGTGGAGGTAGATTTGGTAGAAAGTGTGCTAAAAGACAGGAGTAGTGATTTGTGACATCATCATGATGTCTCTTTATCATTATGCCATTACTCTTTTAACTAGTGGTAATTAGATAATTAGCAACTCTTTAGAAATTTTGAACAATTAACCACATGTTATTTTCTTAATTACTTTGATTAGGCTTAGTTAGCATGGGGTAAAATGATAATTTCACATAAAAATTCTCCAAGACTCACCTAAACATAAATTATCCCCTCAAGTTAACATATCAAATTCTTGAGTGATGACCGGGTCTGGTCATCACTTAGTCATGTGTTAAATTACATCAGGGGCATTTTAGTAATTTTGACATAATGAAAAATCAGGGCATGATGGACTATATTGTGACTAGGCCTTGTTACTAGCTATTAGCTAGTATTTATTTATGGATTGCTCTTTATTAGGATATTAAGTTATGTTCATGTAGTTTGTATTAGGTCTGGTTATCCTTCATGGACCCATGCTCTCCTGTGATATATTAGTACTTTATTTATTTTATGATATGATGGATGTGTTGTTACATGCTTATGATATCCATGATTCACTTTGTTAAGTGCTTTTTATTATGAAAGCGTTGTTTCACTCACAGGTTGTGTTAGTTTTTAATTATACGTTAATTAACAAGGTTCCTGCTATTTTAAGTTTTCACAAAGAAAAAAATTATAATTTATTTTCCACTAAAAGTATTTTGATTACATCAGAGGCATTTTAGTAATTTTGACACAGAATGAAAAATCAGGGCATTACAGGCTATATTGAGACTAGGCCTTATTACTAGCTATTAGCTAGGATTTATTTATGGTTTGCTCTTTATTAGGATATTAAGTTATGTTCATGTGGTTTGTATTCGGTCTAGTTGTCCTTCATGGACCCATGCTCTCCTGTGATATATTAGTACCTTATTTATGTTATGATATGATGGATGTGTTGTTACGTGCTTATGATATCCATGATTCGCTCTGTTATGTGCTTTTTATTATGAAAGCGTTGTTTCGCTCACAGGTTGTGTTAGTTTTTAATTATAAGTTAATTAACAAGGCTCTTGTTGTTTTAAGTTTTCACAAAGGAAAAAAAATTATTCTTTATTTTCCACTAAAAGTATTTTCAAATAACTAAACATGCGAAATCAAAATGTGACAAATCTAATAATTGGCCAATTATTACATATGCATAAGAGGTTAATAATTAGGGTGTTACAGTTTAAATATGATATCCTTTTTGTTTTGTTATATTCAAATTACATTTAAATATGGTAATTAGTGGTTGAATAATTTAATTTTATGTAATTGAATATCTGTGTAAAATATCTTTTTACATTAACAATGCACTAAAATTAAATTCTGGGAACAATATATTGTAAAAATTAATGAGATATATCTTTTAATCATAATCTATATTAGCTTCGGACAGGTCCATAAATTTAGAGAAGAAATGCCAAATCAATATTATTGAGGCAACCTTAAATTTGTGCTATCATTGACGTAGTAGTTGTATTAATTTAAAACTATTTTATTAATTAAATTCACATAAAATATTATCGTAGTCAATCGATTATAACTAAAAATTTAATAGCACAAATTAACACATAAATATGATTAATTAGTCACTCTCTAAAGAATTTAATTACATATCATTTTATTTTTGCATGTCAGATTTAATTACTATAATATATAATTTATTAAAAATTATTATAATATATAAAATTTACCACATTATATTGTAGTGATATTGATAATAAAAATATAATAATACACACTACACTAAATTAGTTTTGATATTTTAGTAAAGTTTAATATCATAATTAACATATTTTTGAAGAATTTAATATAATCTATATTCTATCCATCATGCTAATAATTAAGATTTATTACATGGATAGTTTTTTATGTGTCATTCATAGAGAAAATTATGTCCTATTATTTTCATAATATTAATATTTAAAATAAGTTTTTAGATTTAATTTACCTTCTAATTATTATTTTTTTTCCAATTATACCTTCATATCTCTCTTCTGTAAAATTATTTAACAAAATGGTTCAATCAAAATAATTTAGCAAATAATAAATAATATAAACAAAATGAACAATGAAAATGTCATAGCAACAAATACAGGAATTTACACACAATTATAATATTTAAAATATAGAACATCATAATTTATAAATTATTAGCGACTAATATATATGAATATGGATGATATTGTTAATGTTGAGTATCAACATATATGAAAATAAAATAAATCTATATATATATATATATATATATATATATATTATCATTGTACTACATATAGCGTGTTGTCACAAGGGGCACGTAAATTTCCAAGGGTAGAAAGCTAATCTAGAGATCCAACTTCATTGTCAAATACATCAAATATAATGGATTCAGAAAACAAAACTAAAAGAAGCAATAATGGCCCATTAATGTTTTACTTACATGCTAAGATTGTCTTGATTTCTCTTGTTAAAATAATTTAGTCATGTAGTCAATTTGTTCAAGTCATGAAAATATGTTGCAATAAGTTCATTCAAAATGATAAAATTCACTTTTGAGCTTCACAATAGGTATGCTTGGCTTATATATACTATTATACTAATAACTTATTAAGTGAGTTGCAACTCTGGCAATTAACAAATACAATTCATGTCATGAAGCCCTTATGTTCATATAGTCATACTAGACATGGATTTAGCAACAGAGCTTCAACTTCCTTCTTTGTTGATCCTTTAGAGTTAACGTAGCCATCTTTGTCTGTGTAAAGAACATCCATAACACGTGACAGGTTGAGGACTCTCATAATGAGAGGTTTTGGCACATCAATGGGATAAAGGCAATCCTCATTGATGTCCTTCCAAGCATTCGTTATTTGTTTGCGGAATTCATCAATGGTATGTTGTTTTGTAACACCATGTTGCTTCATGTAGCACTCAACAGCAGAGTCAACATGCCCTCTCTCTTGTTCAAACTAACCAAAACAAAGGATGAAATATAATTAATTTATCATATATGTGTATAGTAAACTTGTTAGAGTGTAAGAGAGAAAGTTTTATAATATGATATCAGAACCTCGATAATCAAATGGTCAAGGCTTCAATCAAACCATTCATGTGATTTTATATATTAGCTTAAGCTTTTTGGAAGATATGGCTTAATGACAAAACCATCAATTCCTTACAAAATTTTAAAAAAAAAATCAATTTACATATGGAAAGATTGAAGGCATCAAATTGATCCCCGAATGATTTTTTGATTATAGAGTGAATTCAACTTATCTTAATAAACAATCTTAACATTTTGATGTCAAGGAATTATTGTTATTTAACAAATAAGTTAATACTATGATGATCTTTGAAGTACTACAGTGAATTTCTTTTTAATAAAAAAATTAATCCTAAATGATGAGAGTTTAATATAAAATATCAAACAACAAAGTAGGAAATTGATCTTATTGAATAAATCAAACAAAACCTCATTGGAAACAATGTCATCCATGAGTCTATTGATAATTGTTGAAGCTTCTACAATTTTTGGGCTTTTGGATAGCCATTGGAAGGCCTTTTCCGTAACAAAACATCCCATCCCAATGAAGGATATGGCAGTAAGCGCTTGATAACCACAAGACACTAATGCAACACTCATGTACTCTTCTACAGTTGGCGTATAATTGCAATTGAACCATTTGGCCTCAGTAAAGTAGGCTTGGACCAATCTTTTCACCTGCCATGCATAGCACAATAATTCACAAAAATCATAGCAATGAAAATAGTTAGATGAATTTTGAGTCATACACCATGTCTTAAACTTGCTAGCTAGTTCTTAGCTCATGTCCAAAAGAAGATTTTTTTTTTTGGGGAAACGTAAAGACATATGTATATATAGTTTTACTTCGTTTTTGGCATGGATTACACAAAATCTTTTTCCTTCCTTTTCCATCTCTTGTTCTATTTCTTTGTAAGCATCCAATAGTGCTTGGTAGCAATGCTTCATGTATTCTGGCAAAAAATCCATGCAACTCATGTCCCACCTAAAATATGCATTAATTATGTATGCAAAAAGTCATCACACATGGCTAAAAAATTCCTTTCTTAATCTCTACTTGTAATTCAATTAGGAAATAAATAACAAAAATGAAAACATTTCATCCTGAATTTAAACATCAAACCTTGCAATTGCTTCAGTGAAAAGCTGCAGCTCCTCAAATGTACCATAAACATCATATATATCATCAATTGCTGATAACAAGGATATCATCTTTGTTGTTATCCTTCTACCTTGAGAGTATTGTGGCTCAAAATACACTCCCAATATCCAAAAGTAACACTCCACTATCCTATCGCGAGCAAATGGCAATTTTTCTGCAAAATCCAAATCTTTCCACTACCTAATTCATTAAATACAACTAATTTCCATAAGACATGAACAATTTGTGTGTGCAAGAGAAATTAACACCTTCTAATTATTTTGTTAGCATGGTTGTTAATAAAAACTTACTTTGAAATACTACCAAGTTCCTTTTGATGTTGTTTCTGAAGCATATTAAAATCTAATTTGGCCAACAATAGTAGATTTTCATCATAAGAGGGCTCTTCCTCATATGCAGAGATGTAATGCCTTGCCACAAGCCTAGGCAAGTTCTTGCGGAGTGGGCGCTTTAAGCTATTGTTAATTTTTGCAACAAGAGAGGGACTCAATTGGGTGGTCATTAACTCAAGGTGCGAGGAAGTGAAAGCAACTGCTTCATCTAATATGTCCTCACCATGAATCCTAAGATGTGCAGCTTCAAACAAGCTTAACATTCCCTCAACATCGGCAGTAAGTCTTTGGTTGAAGTTCCCTTCATCATCCTTGAACTTGTTAAATACATCTAGAATTCATTCACCAACCAAAGCACTTTAATTATTATGTCATGTCAATCCAAATCAACTTTATGTTTCAATTTAAGTTCATGTTCTTGCAAATATAAGTACTATATTTTCCAAAGACTTGTGATTAAAGATGATAAAAATAGGTAGTGTGGGACATACCAGGAGAAATATGATATCCTTGTTGCCTTAGTAACCTAAAGACTAGTGCAAGAGAATGAAGGTCTTCAACGAGAGTTATTATGCTATTATCAATATATTTATTGTAAATATGTTGCAACACTTCATCAATCTCACATTCAAAGTGATAAGACAATCCCAGACGTTGGATTGAATCAATTAAGTTACCAACTATCACAGGTTGTAGCGCCTTCTCATTTGCCGGGATTAGCATCTTTCTCACCTTTTCTTTCAGTGATATAATTTGTTGCTTCACATTTTCACCTACTTCCTGCAAAGTTAATCTTTTCTCATGTAAATGTGTTTTGTAAAGCTTTATGGAAAAACAGAATAAAAAGGTCAAAGTCTTTTACGATGCTTTAATTTATACATGCATAACATGTAACATTTTGGGTAGATACGTGCTAAAAAAAAAATATGTGCACTTCAAAATACGTATAATTATGTCCATTGTATACACTGCCTATTTTTTTTTTCCCTTTAAGAGATGTATGTTCAATTTCAATTAATTAGTCATATCCACGAAAAAAAAAGTCCAATTACTTATTATTTTGCATGGGTTAAGCTTGTATATATATAGATAGATAGATAATTGGCAAAATATTTTTTTTTCCTTATCTTTACTTGATTTTCAATTTAATTTCTTACATTTTATTTTTCTGAATTTGATTATTTATGTTTCAAATCATTTTAAATTTGGTCCTAACTCATTGTTCTGACCCATAATTGATGAAAAATGCTTATGTGAGACATTTTATGTCACATCCACGTACTTGTCACGTCAACACTTAGTTTTGCTACATTAACATTTTTCATGAGTTATGTAATTGAATGGTTGATTTAATTTGGGACCAACGGACCAAATTAAAATCAATTTAAAAGATAAGGGACCAAATTACCAAAACAATTGATCAAGTCTATAACAAATCAAGCTCAAATAATTTATAAATAACTGATAATAGATCTCTAGTCATAAATTCAAATATTTCTATCGCAATTGTAATTAAAAAAATAAAGAATAATTATGCATATATTTGTGCATGAGAAGCTTAATAGGATTAATTTACATTACCTCAGATTCTGAAAGATATTGAATAAAATGATCTCCCCAAACACTAGGATGATAATTCGCCGAACGTCTATGGACGTTTGGGGAGGCATTAGCAGTTGGAGCAAATAGTGATGAAGTTGCTGAAACTGACATAGTTTTCTTTCCACGTTATCAAGGTTACTTTTTTTCTAGCTAAATGAAGTGTGCCGATCGACTTAGTTTCCAACTATGTTGGATAACTATATAGCTCTCGTGAACAACTATTTTCAACTTAAGGAGTGAAATTTGATTATGGCAGAGCTTAAAGTGTCTCACTATTTATAGTTGTTTCTAAAGCAAACAAGAATCACGTGCGCGATCAAATTTTTGTGAGACCACCAAATAAATATATGGACTCCATGGTAGAAAAGTAAAGGTTATGGTTGGTGGGAGCGTTCTAACATGTGTGTGTGTGTGTGTGTGGGGGGGGGGGGGGGGTTGTGCACCATGATGGTACAGGTGCAATATTGTAATTTTATATAGTTGTTAGGTATTTTTTGAATTTAGAAAAAAAGGAGATTATCAATCATATAGTTAGATTAAAAGTTGAAATAAAATTAGAGATTGAATTCTATGCAGTGGCTGACATTATAATATTTTTTTATACTGTCATCTAATTATGTGTTATCACATTAGTAAAAGTAACTAAGTCTAATACTCACTACTTAAAAAGTCATTCAAATAAGATAACTTAATTAAATGATGGTGTAAAAAAGATTTTCATTATTAGTGCTGAAGAATTATAATATAAAATTATTAAATACTGAATAAATATATTTAAAATTAAGAGTGTAATTTTTATACACTGATAGTATAAAAAGTCAATGTATTAAAATTAAATTTTAAAATTAATTTGATAAAATACTTTTAATGTAATCCCTGCTTGTTTATTACTTTATATATATATGTATGTGTGTATGGACAAAATTAATACCGAGTGACTTTCTTAGAAAGAAAAAATATGGGAGCGTAAATTGTTAAACAAACTTATGTTCATTAAGAGAGTGTTTTAATTATTCATAATTTAAAATAAAAAATAATTTTACAAAATATTCTTTCAGTGTTAAGGGTGTTTCTTATTTAAAATATTAATATTTTAAAACGTTAAGTATAATTTAATAGTTTAAAATAAAATATAATAAACATTAATTATATTATTATGAAAATGATTAAATACAAGAGTCTAATTTCTATGCATTAACAATGTAATTTTTTACACTATGATCCGCTCATATAGTGTCATATTAATAAAAATAGTTAAGTCTCACATCCATTACTTGAAAAGTCATGCAAATCAAATTAGATAGTTTGATTAAATGGTAGTGTAAAAAAATTTTACACCCTCAATATATAGAAATTAAACTCTAAATATAATTTGAATTTTTTATTTTTGTTTTTATTTCAAGATTGTGGTTGATATATTTTTGTTTTTATTTCAGAATTTTTTATAATTATTGAATTTCATAAAGATGAGAGAGAATATTAATCAGGTAATTGAAAAATCAAACTGGTAATTAACTAACATGAAACAAAATTATAAAATACAATACTAAGAGGAGTAATTTGTTGGTCCAAAAGAATATCTTTTTTTTTTTTTTTTGCTAAACTCCACAAAACGATGTGAAAGTTAGCATTTTTCTTTATTAAAACACTTAACCAGTACTTCGCCAGTTTTACTTTATCTGTCAATTTTTTTTATTTTAAAATATATGTCTATGTGTAATATCAATATGAATAAAGCATTAAATTTTGTCCAATGCTATTATACAATTTTACATCCATCCATGTTCATTTTTTATTTTCTAATATCCACATATTTTTGTTTTTGGACGGATAAAATGAATAAAAGTGATTAATTACTCCCCCTATTATTTATTAATAATTGTGTGAGAAATTGTACCAATTTGATATATTAAAAAGTTAATGTGTGTATCTATTGTGGCTAAATATATTAATTTTTAATGTACTAAATTGATGACAGTTTCTCACCATGACTATTAATAAGAAATTAAAGGAATATGAATTTATGACACTAACTGAGAAACTAATATTGGGATCAAATGTAATTTTATCATTTTTATTCTTTTCATATTGGGCTATTTTTGCAATTTCTATAAATTTATAAGCTTGTAATTCACGGACCATCAAGGTCCCTGCACCATGTAAGCCTTGAGTTTCACGTGGTATATCACATCATCATCATCGATGATCAACCTTGAAAACACATTTTTATAAAAAAGCGAACTTTTTTCTGTTGATTTCTTCTGTCATAAGTAAGGATAACAATTCGACCCAAAGAAAACAAAGCACTTGATAATATAGGCAACAACGATTACACTCGTTAAGTTTTGAACCATGCATGTATGCATGTCACTGTCTCGACATTCAACATCTATATGTCTTCTGATAGGCTGAAAAAGTAATTTTTGTTGCCGTATGTATTTTTGCTTCCATTAAATAAAAATGCTTCGTGTCTAGTACTTAACCAGGCTTCTTGCCTTGTACTCAACTCAGCATTGACATATTCAAAGGATGATATTAGGTGTATAACTAAATTATATAAGAAATACACACCACACATCTTATCATCATTAGATTTGATGAATGAGTAGGATGAGTGAGATCCACACATCATCCAATAGTGATAAGGTATGAGGTGTGCATTTATTGTACAATTTAATTGTATATCAAAAACTATTCATGTCAAAATTGAGCCTAGTCCTCACTCATCATTTGTTGAAGAATTGATGATACGTTCCAAAGCACGAATTCTTACAAGCATTTCTCTTGGTACCATAATTTCTTCCACGGTTTTCGACAGCTATATGCCTTCTTGTGGGCTGAAAATTAGCCCTGTCTTTTCTTCCATTTAATAAGAATGCTTCGTGTCTCCTTAACCAGGCTTCTTGTCTTGTACTCAACTCGGAATTGAAATTTCAAAATTGAACCTTGTCCTCGCTCATCATTTGTTGAAAAATTGAATGCCAAGTTCCAAAGCACAAATACTTACAAGCATTTCTCTTGGTACCATAATTTCTTCCACAATTTTCATTTTTTTTATTAGGGTGTATCTGGATGTTGAAATTGGAATTATAATATAAAAGGAATTGTATTTCCAAGTCAAATTATTTTAGAATTAGAAATCACTTAGAATTTTTAATTTTTAGCTTGGGTCTACTGAAAAATTGTAACATGATTATTAACAAATAAATGAGACAGAGAACAAAAAATTATACTTTACTGAGGAGAGATATATTTAATAATTTCTAAAATTGATAATTCATAATATATACATTAGGAATTAAGAATATAATTTAGTTGTTTTTGAATTCGATATAATTAAATTATAGAATAATAATTCTAATTCTATATATTATTCTAAACATAAAAAATTAGAATTGAGGCTTGTAATTTTAATTTTAAACTTCAATATCATACTCAATATTAGACGCCAAACACAACGTTGGTGTCTTCTGTATCAATTATGTTGTTTTTTATTCTCTTGGCATTGCAAGGATATCTTCAAGTTAAATTTGAAATTATTTAAAAAATAAGTCTCTTCTTGTGAACATTGTTAAGAACGCACCAGTCGCATAAATTTGGTATATTCTCACTGTTGCTATGCAAAACATTAATAATCAAATTGTAGCGTATAAATCTAGCTAATACTCCTATTACTTGATTGATTTAAATGATTTGACATTTATTTATTTTCTATCATATTTCAAATTCAAGTATTGTATATAGAAAAAAAAAAGGGCAAAGTGTATTTTATTCTGTTGAATTTAGGTAATGTGCAAGTTAGAGTTTAGGGTTAATCTTGCCTAACATGAGATCGGAAACCAAACCCTTTATTATTTTTTTTGTTAAAAATATTATTTCAATACTCAAAAAGTGGGTGTCTATTGAGACACCCTATGGACACCCACTTTATCATCTTTGGATGATGGTGGTCCATATTCATTTCATTTATCCATCACATCTAATAATAATAAACTGAGTATTCTAATAGACTCATTTTTTGGATTTTTAAATAACACTGCTCTTTATTTACTGTACAACACTACTATTTGGATGATGGTGGTACCCACCTATTTCATCCATTTATCACATCCAATAATAATAAAGTGAGTGTTATAATAGACACTCACGTTTTGATTTTTCAAATAATACTATTCTTTATTTTCAAATTGTAGCTCGATTCTTGTTTGCATCAGAAACAACTATAAAAAGTGAGACACTTTAAGCTCTTCTGCAATCAAAGTTTACCCTTTTATAGTTGAAAGTTGAAACTAGTCGCTTACGAGAGCTGTATAGTGATCCCATACATACAGTTTTGAAAACAAAGTTGACACACTTCATTTAATTTAGAGGGAAAAAAGAAAGACCTTGATAACCTGGAAAGAAATAAAACTATGTCAGTTTCAGCAACTTCATCACTGTTTGCCCCAACTGCTAATGCCTCTCCGAACTTTCGAAGGACGGCAGATTATCATCCCACTGTTTGGAGAGATCATTTTATTCAATATGTTTTAGAATCTATGATAATGTAACTTAATTTATTCCTGTTAAGCTTTTCATATGCAAAACGCACGCATATATGATTCTTTTTTTTTTTTTAATTACAATTGTGATAGTAAGTTTTTAATTTATCACTAGAGATGCACACATAAGTTGAGTTATTTATAAATTATTTGAGCTTGATTTATTAAAGGCCTGATTAATTGTTTAAAAGTAAGTTCGAAATTAAACTGAAACTTGATTACATAGCTAGCATTCAAGTATTATATAAAAAGTTTGTGAGTAGATTGTTTGAATGTGTTTAAATATTGAATCAAAAAAATTATTTATAAGTTTATTTAAGAAAATGTATAATAATAATTTATATATCATCATCATTATCATATTATTATTATTGTTGTTGTTATTGTTGTTATATATCATGCGATAATTTTATTTAACTCTATTTACTTACCTAATTCCAATTGATTTTGTGTGTTTCATTCTCTTTCTATTTTAATTTTATTTTTGAGAAAATTATGTCCAATAATTACTAAATATATAAACTTATGAAATTATGTCAAGTGAAAATTTAGTTATAAACCAGTTAAACCTATTGGTCATTTTTTAATTTATTAATTAGACTAACTTCAATTTCAAGTTCCAGACGTTTAAGTAAATAAATCAAGCTTCCATAACATCTATCTTTAGTTACAAGAGTATAACTTAATTGTTCATTTTGGCCCAACTCGCTGACAACCCTCTTTATACCCTCAAACAAACAAACTCCTGAAACCCATCATCTTAACTCAAACTTGGTGGTTATGTATGAAATTCAATCATAACCCAACATACATCCAAATATTGTTGATATGTATATTTCAAAATTTTCATTTGTTTGAATATTTAGACATTGGATCAATATTCGGTGATCACAATTCAAATATTAAGTATATGAATTTCAATAATCTCATTATTAAATAGATATATTCTCTTTAGGGGCGAATCATACAAGAGTGATTGTTTATTATGAGAGTGAGACAAGTAAATTTAGATTCTATAACAATACATAAATGATAAAGATTAAGTGTTAATTAATGGTAATTAATATTCACTTTATCATTTAAAAAATTAGTCACATAACTTTATGTTGCAATTTTGACCATTCATACAAGATTCAATAGCCAAGACAAGACTGACTTCACTTTCAAAATAAACAATCTCTTTCACTTGTGTTGCTTGCATTTTCTTGAGTAACCATATACATTTGTTATTAATTAATATCACATTGAATACTTATTAGAATTTACAGTTACTTGTACAGAGATCACCATATGTCGATTTAATTTAAGAGCTATCTAAAAAATATATTCCTCTCGATAATATACATTCACTTTGTTTCCACTCACAATCTCATATTGAAAAGTTTAATTTCAAACTAATTAAGGTCTGTCATTCAAAATCTGCAGTTTTCATAAGCTCGCGAGTTGATTTATTCAACTGTAAATTTGTAATTAAATTCACACTACAAGAAATGAGTATAGTATTTTTTAACATGTCAAACATTGAAAACATCAATAAAAGTATTGTCAAGAAAAATAATTTTGACATTAAATAGTTGTTAAAAATATTTATAAGAAAATTTATAAAATTTTTAATGACTACTTAATGTTAAAATTACGTTGCTTGACAATAATTTTATTAATGAAAGAAAAGTAATTTTATTAATGCTTAAGTATTGAAAACACTAATATAATTTCTTCTTGTAGTCACATTTGAAATAAACAATATTTTGACAGGAGGCAATGTTGCTTCATGATCCAACTAGCTTAACCAAACAACCCACCATAGATTGTCATACATTGTCTAATTAAACATCTTTCTTACTTGTTATTCTCGCTCACAATGCCTTATTGAATTTATCCCAAAACATGGTAAATTACCATTCCAATATATTATTTAATTTTATTAAATATGATTCAAAATTCTATAGCACTGCAGCTTCATACCATCTCTCTTTCACTCCATCTGTCAATTTTTTTTTTTAACGTATGTCTATTTGTGATATCAAGAAAACAATGAAATTTGTTTTTGACACCAACCCTTAGAGTAATTAATTGTGTCATTACTTACTTTTGATTTTCAAGAACATTGTAATCAAGCTTTAATTTACTTATTATTTAATAAGGAGAATCTTGTCCATTTACACAATTTTTTTACATTTGTCAATTAGGTTCATTCTTTATTTTCTTCATATATGTGTTTTTTTAATTTATTTTTTAGATAGGTGGAGTATGTACTGTATGATTTTTGCTAAACAGTGCCTTATAAGGCATAGGTTAAGGAATCTAAAAAAAGTAAACTTTTATGGAAAAAGTAAACTTTATAATCTTTCAATACATTATTGAATACATAGAAATAACCAAAACTTTTCAATTATGTTTCCTTAATACATATCTAGGCATTGGTTAGCAAAATCCACCCATGCAAACTAATAAGAAATCTCTTGATGGAAAAAATATGGCCAATTAATGTCTATAGCTATAATAGACATAATTATATTTTCTTGAGGTATACATTTTGTGTAATCGTTTACCTGGAATATTGCATCTCCGGTATGTATTAAGCATTTTTGAAGACTTCGACACTTAAATACCTTTTCCATTCTCTCCAATTCTATAAAACTTTACAAAACATGCTAGCATGACAAAAGGTTAAGACTACATGAAGTAGATGAAAAGCTGAAGCTACAAGGCCCCAATTTTATATTATTCTTAGTTCCTTTGATTTATGTGTGTGGAATTAATTAATGTGTTATAATAATATTTGGTTCAAAATAGATAGTATAGGAGTAATGAAATTTAGCTAGTATAAAATATATAACATGTATTAAGAGAATATTACTTTTCAAAGATAAGATGTGATTTAGATTTTTTTTTAAACTTAAAAGAGGGTTTATCTGTAATTAGTAAGGAAGGAATGATCTCACTATCTCTATATCTAAAAGTAAAACTAGTGCCCTACTACCCACATTCTCTTACTTTTATTTTTAACTCCCACCACTAAGCTCTAGCAGAGTGACGCAAGCTGTCGCTACTCGCGACAAATTAAAAAGATAATTTTATGATCAAATTACACTAAATGTGTAGTTATAGTGCAATCCAAGTCGTCTCACGAGGAAATATTTTAAATTAATTCAAGCAATTGGGGAATTAAGAATGTGAATAGCAATTTTAAGTAAGAAAATTATAATGTAAGAGTTACCTGCACAAAGACTTCCTTCAGATCAAGACATGTTCTATCATTGATTCAACAGATAAAATTCATGACGATGACAACTTTCGTAAATTATACTTTCATATAAAAGATGATGCAATTCTACTTAACAATTATACAAACGTATTACTGCTAAGAATTTAACTAACACAAGAACTAGTGATCACAATCGTGACCCTATAAACCTATGTTAATTTAGATATCAATTGCAGTTGCCTAATCCTAATAGAATTAATTTCATCCCCTTATCAACTGGAATTAATAAAATCAGTTAACCCAATTCTCCAAACGACATCAAAATTATGCATACAATGAATACATAATTGACAATTCTCAAAAAACTTGATTACAAAATCATCACAATCAAAATTGTAAGAGAAAGCAAAGGGAATGAAAAACCAATCATGAACTAAAATTAAAGAACAAGAACCTCAAGAACAATATTGATCTTCCGTTGTCTCTGTGCGAGGTAAGGGATTTACTCCTCCATGTGAAGAGTTTACAACCAGAAACTCAAAAGAAACTATGAATTATAATGCTTCCAAACTAAAAAATTATCAAAAGGAAATCTCTATACCTAGAAAGATGAGAGAGAGAGAGAGATTGCCTAGACAGAAAGAGCGATTGCCTCCAGAGAGAGAGATATTTTCTAATTCTCCAATCCCTCTAGGTTACGCCCCTCTCCAGCCAGAAAGCTAGCGTCCTCTTTTCCTCGCAAACGGGTGCTAAAGTGGGCTAAACTGATGCGGCCCACAAACACATGACCGCCTGGGCGGTCTTCAGCAATGTTTTCAATGTGAGTCCCTCTGATCATCGCCTGGGCGGTTCACATGACCGTCTGGGCGGTCTTCTGATGCTCTTCAGGAAATTTGCTTTTCTGTTAACTGCCTGGGTGGTCTTCAGAACTGCTTCAACTTCTCCTTTTGCCCCAATGCACCAATCCGGAAGTCCTTGGTACCAAGAAAAACTCCCAAAATAAAAGAATTCACTAAAAACTATGTTAATAGCTACAAAATTATTCTAAAATGCATGATGAGGATAAAATGTAAAATTGCTAATTCAACATCAATTAAATATAATTCAAATGCAAATTGTTCAAAGTTAAGAAGAAAAAATGGGTGCATAAATGCAACCCATCACAGAGCATATGGTTATATACCCTTTCATCTCCAGAAAAATTTTCTTCACTTAATGTCTTTGATCCTCTCCCAAAACTTTATTGCTAGAGTGATATTTGATCTCTACCCTCTTTATACACAAGATCTCTCCACTTTTGGAGGAACAAAATTCATCACCAATGCTCCCTCTTGAAGCCATGGCATACATTACCAACTGTAGAGGAGGAGAATTTTACCCTTTTCCGCTTGAAGAAATTCTAGGAGTCTCTAATTCGTGTTAATCTTCTACCCAAGTAAGGGCTTTGTGCAACTTTCATTTTTTAATTGATCTATTGTCTTTCAATTGCTCGATACCATCTGTATAGATCCCTAAATGCCTGTGTATATCTATCCTCTTTTATTGTTTTATTGAAAATTTGCTTAATTTCGTAATTATACGTGTTCAAACAAGAATCGGAATCTCCATTATTTTTGTGACTAGCCGAAGTTACGATGCAACTTGATGCGAGCTGTCGCGACTCACAACAAATTAAAATTTATAAAGTGCTAAGTTGCACAAAAAATGTAGTAAAGGGGCACAACTCAGGTCGTCTCACAAGAAAGTGTTGCTAGTCAATTAGAAATTAGGGGTTTTGAAGAATTAAGATTAAAGCAATTTAAATTAAAAGATAATAGCAACAAGGTAATAGCAACAATAAATAAAGCACTAGTGCATGGTATTCCTAGAATTGGAAATTAATTATCATTGACCAAATATTAAATCCATTGGTGGCTATTAGTAACAAATTACTGGCAATTCTACTAGTAATCAATCGACCTCTAGAATTTAATCAATGCAAATAACTAATAAACGACAATCGCCAATTTATTTAGAAATCACATCAATTTAATGAAGCAATTGCTATAGCCTAACTGCCAATCAGAAAGTTAATTCTAATGTTCTCCCTCAAACATAAACTAGTAGATCTATCAATTTATACCCAAAGGGTTTCCCTAAACGACGATCGTCAATTTAGTTATCCCAATAAAGATTAAAGCAATCACCACAATAATTATAGGAATAGAAACTGTAGAATATTAAGAAAACCAATGCATTTAATGTCAAAAGAGGTCTCAAACATCATCCCAATCCATCTGGAAACCCTTACACTAGTAAAGAAATCTACTCCTCCATCTCTGGAGGATTACAATAATAAAGATAAAAGAACCTGGAAATAATAGCAATGATCATCACCACGATCTCCAAGACAAATCACCTTCACTAATGAAATCCTAAGAGAAAGAAGAATAGAGAAGAAGAAGATGTAGAGAGAAGATGGAAAGAGACGTAGAGAGAGAGAGAGAGTTCTCCAAACTGAAACTCCAAAACTCAAAACTAGGGTAAAAGTCTGTAACATTCCTATATATACTGTCTTCTAAAAAATAGGCCAAAATGGGCCCAAAAACAGATAAAATAAGGTCTTCTGCATCATCGCACGAGCGCTGCAGCTCTAAGGAGCGCTGTGGCGCTCCCCAGTGAGCAATGCTGATAACAGTCAATCTTCTGGGTGCTGTTGAGCGCTGTAGCGCTCTTTAAAAATAGAATTTTCCCTCGACACCAGAAATAGTGATTGTATCCCTTTGAATAAGCTTTCCAACGCCACCAAAATCACCTTAATCAGAGATCTGTAGCTCCAGATATTGCAAAACTACTGACTAGAGGTCAAGTTTGACAGTATCAGAACATTAGCAACCTTTAATCTTGCAACTTGATTTTCACCAAGATACTCTTAGAACTGGGTTTTGAGCTAAACATAAAAGTTATAGAAGACTTCTTGAGCTTTCCAAAACATCCTTTTTGGTCTTAATCTGATCCCTTATTCTTGACATTTTTCATTTTGAGGACCCCACTTTAGTTGATGCTAGCAATATATTTCCTGGTAGACCTCAAAATCAGATCAACAAGCAGGGGTATGATCCTTTCAACAACACATATAACCCAGGTTGGAGAGATCATCCTAACCTTAGGTGGAACAACTCATCACAGCAACAACAAAAGTGTGTTCCACCCCAACAAAGACAGCAGAGCAACCCCCACGTCTACTAGTAACCACCTATCCCACAGCTTCCCAGCCCTCAGCAGCCTTTAGCACAACCTGCCCCTCCTGCCCCTTCAGATGCACCATGGTACGAGATTATGAAAATGATGATAGAAACACAGAGGAAATAGGAACAAGCCATGCAAGAGATGAGAAACGCAATTGGGAGGCTTGAGAATTCCCAATCTCAGCACGGAAATTCATCTACCATTCCTTCTCAGACTGTTCCCAACCCCAAGGGAATGTTTCTGCTATTACTCTGAGGTCTGGTACTATTTTACCTGAGTTTGCTGGTCCTTCAGAACAGGTTGTGGTTGACAGTCAGGAGAGAAAGACAATTCAGTCATAGGTGCAGCAAGATAAGCTTGCATTCAAGCAAAAAGAAGCAGAAGAGCAGGTAACAAGACCCATTCCATTGCCCTTTCCACAGAGAGTTACAAGACCCAAGAGGTCCAATGAGTTCGAGTTAGAAAAAGACCTCTTGGAGACCTTTCGAAAGGTAGAAGTCAACATTCCTCTATTGGATGCAATTAGGCAGATTCCCAATTATGCCAAGTTCTTGAAAGATTTATGCACCAACCGGAGGAGACCACAGGGCAATGGAAAGGAGAAGGTGACTATGGGGGTGAATGCTTCCTCCATCATCAAGCCAGGCAATTTGCCGCCTAAGTGTAAGGATCCAAGCATATTCAATGTTCCCTGCACCATTGGGAACCTGTAACTCAAGCAAGCCATGGCTAATCTCGGGGCTGGCATTAATGTTATGCCAAAATCACTTTACAGGTCCTTACACTTTGGGGAGCTCAACCCCACTGGGTTGACAGTCTAGCTTGCCAACCGTAGTATCACAAAGCCAGAGGGAGTACTAGAAGATGTCCTGGTCAAGGTAAATGATTTAATATTCCCTGCTGATTTTTATGTGTTTGAGATGGAGAATGACACTAATGCCAACCAACATACATTAATTTTGGGTAGACCCTTTTTGAAAACTACTAAAACTAAAATTGATGTTTATGCTGGTACATTATCCATGGAGTGCAGGGATTTGAAAGCCCAATTTTGTTTATCTGATGCCATGAAATTCCCCCTTGAGGAACATTCTGTATTTGGCACTAATGTCATTGATTCCCTAGTGGAAGATGCATATGATACTTTACTTTGTAAGAATCAAGATCCTCCCTTCTCCACTTTTTCTTCTTCCATGGGATATGATGCACCTGTTGTTTTAGAATGTCCCAAGTTTTCAGATACAGGTACACCTCACAGGCAACAATCGTCAGTTTGCCAGGTGCTCCTTGACCAGCCCATGTTGGGTAAGAAGCCCTGTGAGGGGCAGTGGATCTTGCTGCATGAACCCCGAGCAAAACAGATGGCTGGAGAGCCAAAGTCTAGATGGAATGGACCATTCTTGGTCAACCATGTGCACCCTAATGGTGCAATTGAGTTAAAGAACTCTAGGATAGTTCGGTGCACCATTGATGAGCATCAGCTGATGTACCTCCATGAGCCCCCAACAGATCTAAGGGCTCAGTTGGCTATCTCTATGTTGAAGCTGCACACCCTCCATGAGGGTCCTGACTGTCCAACTTAGGGATGTTAAAGCAAAGTGCTAGGTGGGAGACAACCCACCATAAGGTTTTTCTTTACTTTCCCTTTTATTTTTCTGCATTTTATTTATTTTCATTTTAATTTTGAGTCTTGCATTTTATTCATTTTTATTTGTGTCCTACACCATTCATTTGGAACCTTAGAGATCACATGAATAGGCTTACACCACATGCACCTTATTGACTTGCTTGGCATTGACTTTATCTTCTATTGCATGCTTGGTGGATTCATTGTTGTTTGGATTAAGTACATGCACTTTTACTTGTGAGATTTTGAGCCTCTTGATTGGACTATCATGTGCCATACTTATTTGTTCATGTGTGTTTCCCTCTTTGGATTTGGATTCTAGAACTTGCTTAGGGTCTTATTTGAAAATATGTTCCCATATGCATGATTGAATATGATTGAAGCATTTTTCTTGTTTTTAGCCACTTGCCCATATAGCCACCTTTTGCATGTTACCATTGTTTAGCCCCTTTGAGCCTTATTGTCCATTCTTTTGTTTTAGCACATCCTTAGCCAAAAGTGAAAAACCATGAAAATTCCCAACCTTTTAGGCTTAGGAGAGCATTTGTGCAAATTCATATATGTGCTTGAGCATAAGTTGGTGTATGCATTTACTCTCTTTTGACTTGAGGTTTAGCCTATATATTTATTCACCTTCACCTAAGCCCCATTACAACCAAAGGTAAGTCCTCTTGATTCAATATGCATGTGTGTGTGACAAAATGGAGAATGAGACCCGTAGCAAGCATATGGTAATGCATTTTCATTTGAGGTGATTTGAGTGTACATCTTATCCCAAAACACTTGAGTGAATGAGTGACAAACACTAATCTTGGGAGGATTTTTGTACTTGATTCATTCATCATGTATGTTGATTCTACCTTGTGTGCTATGTTTTTTGCTCATGCCTTGCTTGTTGAGATCATCTTTGATTGTTGGTGTAAAAGCCCAATGCTTATATCTCTAGGTTCATTGGATTAGTGTATTGTCATTTAATTTCATGCATCATGCATTTTTAGATTTAGGAGTCTAGTGTTGTCCTTGTATACTACTTCTCATCCATACCTTGGTTTAATCTTAGTTCACATGAGGACATGTGAAAGCTTAAGTGTGGGGGAGTTTGATAAGAGACATTTATGCCACTTATCTTACTTCTAATTCTTAGCTTTTTACATGAGTTTTTCTATGTTATTGATGTGATTAATTAGATATTTGATTTATTCCTCATTGTGTACTTTTGATAGAACTATTGGCTTTTGCATTGATTTTGGGAATAATTTGTAATTACAAACTGTTGCGTTTAACTTGTCTCTTTGAGTATGCTTTTATGCACAGGAGCTTTGGATCAAATGCAAAATGTCAAGAATAAGGGATCAGATTGAGACAAAAAACGATGTTTTGGAAAGCTCAAGAAGTCTTCTATAACTTTTATGCTTAGCTTAAAACCCAGTTCTAAGAGTATCTTGGTGAAAATCAAGTTGCAAGATTAAAGGTTGCTAATGTTCTGATACTGTCAAACTTGACCTCTAGTCAGTAGTTTTGCAATATCTGGAGCTAGAGATCTCCGATTAAGGTGATTTTGGTGGTGTTGGAAAGCTTATTCAAAGAGCTACAATCACTATTTCTGGTGTCGAGGGAAAATTCTATTTTGAAAGAGCGCTGCAGCGCTCAACAGCACCCAGAAGATTGACTGTTATCAGCATTGCTCACTGGGGAGCGCCCTTGGCGCTCCTTAGTATTGCGCTCGTGCGATAATATGAGAAGACCTTATTTTATCTGTTCGGGCCCATTTTGGCCTATTTTTTAGAAGACAGTATATATAGGAATGTTACAGACTTTTACCCTAGTTTTGAGTTTTGGAGTTTCAGTTTGGAGAACTCTCTCTCTCTCTCTACATCTCTTTCCATCTTCTCTCTACATCTTCTTCTTCTCTATTCTTCTTTCTCTTAGGATTTCATTAATGAAGGTGATTTGTCTTGGAGATCGTGGTGATGATCATTGCTATTATTTCCAGGTTCTTTTATCTTTATTGTTGTAATCCTCCAGAGATGGAGGAGTAGATTTCTTTACTAGTGTAAGGGTTTCCAGATGGATTGGGATGATGTTTGAGACCTCTTTTGACATTAAATGCATTGGTTTTCTTAATATTCTACAGTTTCTATTCCTATAATTATTGTGGTGATTGCTTTAATCTTTATTGGGATAACTAAATTGACGATCGTCGTTTAGGGAAACCCTTTGGGTATAAATTGATAGATCTACTGGTTTATGTTTGAGGGAGAACGTTAGAATTAACTTTCTGATTGGCAGTTAGGCTATAGCAATTGCTTCATTAAATTGATGTGATTTCTAAATAAATTGGCGATTGTCGTTTATTAGTTATTTGCATTGATTAAATTCTAGAGGTCGATTGATTACTAGTAGAATTGCCAGTAATTTGTTACTAATAGCCACCAATGGATTTAATATTTGGTCAATGATAATTAATTTCCAATTCTAGGAATACCATGCACTAGTGCTTTATTTATTGTTGCTATTACCTTGTTGCTATTATCTTTTAATTTAAATTGCTTTTATCTTAATTCTTCAAAACCCCTAATTTCTAATTGACTAGCAACACTTTCTTGTGAGACGACCTGAGTTGTGCCCCTTTACTACATTTTTTGTGCAACTTAGCACTTTATAAATTTTAATTTGTTGTGAGTCGCGACAGCTCACATCAAGTTGCATCGTAACTTCGGCTAGTCACAAAAATAATGGAGATTCCGATTCTTGTTTGAACACGTATAATTACGAAATTAAGCAAATTTTCAATAAAACAATAAAAGAGGATAGATATACACAGGCATTTAGGGATCTATACAGATGGTATCGAGCAATTGAAAGACAATAGATCAATTAAAAAATGAAAGTTGCACAAAGCCCTTACTTGGGTAGAATTTCTTCAAGCGGAAAAGGGTAAAATTCTCCTCCTCTACAGTTGGTAATATATGCCATGGCTTCAAGAGGGAGCATTGGTGATGAATTTTGTTCCTCCAAAAGTGGAGAGATCTTGTGTATAAAGAGGGTAGAGATCAAATATCACTCTAGCAATAAAGTTTTGGGAGAGGATCAAAGACATTAAGTGAAGAAAATTTTTCTGGAGATGAAAGGGTATATAACCATATGCTCTGTGATGGGTTGCATTTATGCACCCATTTTTTCTTCTTAACTTTGAACAATTTGCATTTGAATTATATTTAATTGATGTTGAATTAGCAATTTTACATTTTATCCTCATCATGCATTTTAGAATAATTTTGTAGCTATTAACATAGTTTTTAGTGAATTCTTTTATTTTGGGAGTTTTTCTTGGTACCAAGGACTTCCGGATTGGTGCATTGGGGCAAAAGGAGAAGTTGAAGCAGTTCTGAAGACCACCCAGGCAGTTAACAGAAAAGCAAATTTCCTGAAGAGCATCAGAAGACCGCCCAGACGGTCATGTGAACCGCCCAGGCGATGATCAGAGGGACTCACATTGAAAACATTCTTTGAAGACCTTGAGCGGTCATGTGTTTGTGGGCCGCATCAGTTTAGCCCACTTTAGCACCCGTTTGCGAGGAAAAGAGGACGCTAGCTTTCTGGCTGGAGAGGGGCGTAACCTAGAGGGATTGGAGAATTAGAAAATATCTCTCTCTCTGGAGGCAATCGCTCTTTCTGTCTAGGCAATCTCTCTCTCTCTCTCATCTTTCTAGGTATAGAGATTTCCTTTTGATAATTTTTTAGTTTGGAAGCATTATAATTCATAGTTTCTTTTGAGTTTCTGGTTGTAAACTCTTCACATGGAGGAGTAAATCCCTTACCTCGCACAGAGACAACGGAAGATCAATATTGTTCTTGAGGTTCTTGTTCTTTAATTTTAGTTCATGATTGGTTTTTCATTCCCTTTGCTTTCTCTTACAATTTTGATTGTGATGATTTTGTAATCAAGTTTTTTGAGAATTGTCAATTATGTATTCATTGTATGCATAATTTTGATGTCGTTTGGAGAATTGGGTTAACTGATTTTATTAATTCCAGTTGATAAGGGGATGAAATTAATTCTATTAGGATTAGGCAACTGCAATTGATATCTAAATTAACATAGGTTTATAGGGTCACGATTGTGATCACTAGTTCTTGTGTTAGTTAAATTCTTAGCAGTAATACGTTTGTATAATTGTTAAGTAGAATTGCATCATCTTTTATATGAAAGTATAATTTACGAAAGTTGTCATCGTCATGAATTTTATCTGTTGAATCAATGATAGAACATGTCTTGATCTGAAGGAAGTCTTTGTGCAGGTAACTCTTACATTATAATTTTCTTACTTAAAATTGCTATTCACATTCTTAATTCCCCAATTCTGTTTGAATTAATTTAAAATATTTCCTCGTGAGACGACTCGGATTGCACTATAACTACACATTTAGTGTAATTTGATCATAAAATTATCTTTTTAATTTGTCGCGAGTAGCGACAGCTTGCGTCACTCTGCTAGAGCTTAGTGGTGGGAGTTAAAAATAAAAGTAAGAGAATGTGGGTAGTAGGGCACTAGTTTTACTTTTAGATATAGAGATAGTGAGATCATTCCTTCCTTACTAATTACAGATAAACCCTCTTTTAAGTTTAAAAAAAAATCTAAATCACATCTTATCTTTGAAAAGTAATATTCTCTTAATACATGTTATATATTTTATACTAGCTAAATTTCATTACTCCTATACTATCTATTTTGAACCAAATATTATTATAACACATTAATTAATTCCACACACATAAATCAAAGGAACTAAGAATAATATAAAATTGGGGCCTTGTAGCTTCAGCTTTTCATCTACTTCATGTAGTCTTAACCTTTTGTCATGCTAGCATGTTTTGTAAAGTTTTATAGAATTGGAGAGAATGGAAAAGGTATTTAAGTGTCGAAGTCTTCAAAAATGCTTAATACATACCGGAGATGCAATATTCCAGGTAAACGATTACACAAAATGTATACCTCAAGAAAATATAATTATGTCTATTATAGCTATAGACATTAATTGGCCATATTTTTTCCATCAAGAGATTTCTTATTAGTTTGCATGGGTGGATTTTGCTAACCAATGCCTAGATATGTATTAAGGAAACATAATTGAAAAGTTTTGGTTATTTCTATGTATTCAATAATGTATTGAAAGATTATAAAGTTTACTTTTTCCATAAAAGTTTACTTTTTTTAGATTCCTTAACCTATGCCTTATAAGGCACTGTTTAGCAAAAATCATACAGTACATACTCCACCTATCTAAAAAATAAATTAAAAAAACACATATATGAAGAAAATAAAGAATGAACCTAATTGACAAATGTAAAAAAATTGTGTAAATGGACAAGATTCTCCTTATTAAATAATAAGTAAATTAAAGCTTGATTACAATGTTCTTGAAAATCAAAAGTAAGTAATGACACAATTAATTACTCTAAGGGTTGGTGTCAAAAACAAATTTCATTGTTTTCTTGATATCACAAATAGACATACGTTAAAAAAAAAAATTGACAGATGGAGTGAAAGAGAGATGGTATGAAGCTGCAGTGCTATAGAATTTTGAATCATATTTAATAAAATTAAATAATATATTGGAATGGTAATTTACCATGTTTTGGGATAAATTCAATAAGGCATTGTGAGCGAGAATAACAAGTAAGAAAGATGTTTAATTAGACAATGTATGACAATCTATGGTGGGTTGTTTGGTTAAGCTAGTTGGATCATGAAGCAACATTGCCTCCTGTCAAAATATTGTTTATTTCAAATGTGACTACAAGAAGAAATTATATTAGTGTTTTCAATACTTAAGCATTAATAAAATTACTTTTCTTTCATTAATAAAATTATTGTCAAGCAACGTAATTTTAACATTAAGTAGTCATTAAAAATTTTATAAATTTTCTTATAAATATTTTTAACAACTATTTAATGTCAAAATTATTTTTCTTGACAATACTTTTATTGATGTTTTCAATGTTTGACATGTTAAAAAATACTATACTCATTTCTTGTAGTGTGAATTTAATTACAAATTTACAGTTGAATAAATCAACTCGCGAGCTTATGAAAACTGCAGATTTTGAATGACAGACCTTAATTAGTTTGAAATTAAACTTTTCAATATGAGATTGTGAGTGGAAACAAAGTGAATGTATATTATCGAGAGGAATATATTTTTTAGATAGCTCTTAAATTAAATCGACATATGGTGATCTCTGTACAAGTAACTGTAAATTCTAATAAGTATTCAATGTGATATTAATTAATAACAAATGTATATGGTTACTCAAGAAAATGCAAGCAACACAAGTGAAAGAGATTGTTTATTTTGAAAGTGAAGTCAGTCTTGTCTTGGCTATTGAATCTTGTATGAATGGTCAAAATTGCAACATAAAGTTATGTGACTAATTTTTTAAATGATAAAGTGAATATTAATTACCATTAATTAACACTTAATCTTTATCATTTATGTATTGTTATAGAATCTAAATTTACTTGTCTCACTCTCATAATAAACAATCACTCTTGTATGATTCGCCCCTAAAGAGAATATATCTATTTAATAATGAGATTATTGAAATTCATATACTTAATATTTGAATTGTGATCACCGAATATTGATCCAATGTCTAAATATTCAAACAAATGAAAATTTTGAAATATACATATCAACAATATTTGGATGTATGTTGGGTTATGATTGAATTTCATACATAACCACCAAGTTTGAGTTAAGATGATGGGTTTCAGGAGTTTGTTTGTTTGAGGGTATAAAGAGGGTTGTCAGCGAGTTGGGCCAAAATGAACAATTAAGTTATACTCTTGTAACTAAAGATAGATGTTATGGAAGCTTGATTTATTTACTTAAACGTCTGGAACTTGAAATTGAAGTTAGTCTAATTAATAAATTAAAAAATGACCAATAGGTTTAACTGGTTTATAACTAAATTTTCACTTGACATAATTTCATAAGTTTATATATTTAGTAATTATTGGACATAATTTTCACTTGCATCTGAGGCGGAGAGGCGAGGTTGTGCTAAAAGGTCTTGAGAAATTTGGGAAGCTGTGGGATAGGTGGTTACTAGTAGACGTGGGGGTTGCTCTACTGTCTTTGTTGGGGTGGAACACACTTTTGTTGTTGCTGTGATGAGTTGTTCCACCTAAGGTTAGGATGATCTCTCCAACCTGGGTTATATGTGTTGTTGAAAGGATCATACCCCTGCTTGTTGTTCTGATTTTGAGGTCTACCAGGAAATATATTGCTAGCATAAACTAAAGTGGGATCCTCAAAATGCAAAATGTCAATATATTGCTAGCATCATGTGGAAATATATTGCTAGCATCAACTAAAGTGGGATCATAACCTTGTGGACATACATCGGTAGTATGGGTATTACAAGAACAAATACCACAAGCTGTCTGAGGTGAAGGAGCCTGTCTCAACTGATTCAAGGCTATCTGTTTGAGAAACTCTGTCAGTTCATTCAACTTCTTCTCTACCTTGCTACTGTCAACTGAAGAGACTTGACCCACATGATGGGTACTACTACCAGCTTTGGACCCAAATTGCTGAGAGTTTTCTGCCATGTTCTCAATCAAAGTTCTAGCTGTAGCAGAGTTTTGTCAACTAAGGCACCCCCACTAGCAGCGTCAATCATGTTCCTCTCCATAACCAACAATCCCTCATAGAAATACTGAATAAGAAGCTGCTTTGAAATCTGATGTTGGGGGCAGCTGGCACACAATCTCGTGAACCTCTCCCAATACTCATAGAGAGATTCCCCTTGCAGCTGACGAATACCACAAATATCTTTTCTGATGGCCGCTGCTTTGGAAGCCGGGAAGAATTTCTCCAGAAAAATATGCTTCATGTCAGCCCAACTTTCAACTGTTCCATGGGGAATATAAAAGAACCAATCCTTGGCAACTCCTTCAAGGGAAAATGGAAAGGCCCTTAGCTTGATTTGGTCCTCCGTTACCCCCTGAGGCTTCATCGTCACACAAATCACATGAAACTGCTTGAGATGTTTGTGTGGGTCTTCCCCATATAACCCATGGAACTTGGGCAAGTGGTGTAGGAGCCCAGACTTAAGCTCAAAGTCGACTTCATAGTCGGGGTAAGTGATCCCCAACGGTTGGTAATTAAGATCTTGGGTAGCGAGCTCCTTTAGTGTCCTATTATTATCAGCCATATTACCTGAAACACTAGCAGCAGGATCAGAAAGTTCAGGTGAAAAATAAAAAGAATTATCAAATTCCTTGGCTGTATTAAAAGAAGAAGGGTTGCTAGATAAATTAATTTTCTCCCTCGCGACCTTCCTAAGCCTTTTGGTAGTTTTCTCAATCTCTGGATTAATCGGTAGTATGGGAAAATTAGGAAGGGAGCGGGTCATACAATTAAATTATAGCAACAATCAAATACACCAGGAAACAAAAGAACAAATGAACAAAATTAAAATTAAATTAAACTAAATATATTTTTTTTCTTTTTTTCTTTTTTAAAAAATAAAAACAGGCAACAATTAAAACTAAATGAAAAACCAAAAAAAATTAAAAAATAAATACGAAAAATAAAATAAAATAAAATGAACAGCAAAATAATCAAATAGCACCACCTCCCCGGCAACGGCGCCAAAATTTGATGCGAGCTGTCGCGACTCACAACAAATTAAAATTTATAAAGTGCTAAGTTGCACAAAAAATGTAGTAAAGGGGCATAACTCAGGTCGTCTCACAAGGAAGTGTTGCTAGTCAATTAGAAATTAGGGGTTTTGAAGAAGTAAGATTAAAGCAATTTAAATTAAAAGATAATAGCAACAAGGTAATAGCAACAATAAAGAAAGCACTAGTGCAAGGTATTCCTAGGATTGGAAATTAATTATCATTGACCAAATATTAAATCCATTGGTGGCTATTAGTAACAGATTACTGGCAATTCTACTAGTAATCAATCGACCTCTAGAATTTAATCAATGCAAATAACTAATAAACGACAATCGCCAATTTATTTAGAAATCACATCAATTTAATGAAGCAATTGCTATAGTCTAACTGCCAATCAGAAAGTTAATTCTAATATTCTCCCTTAAACATAAACCAGTAGATCTATCAATTTATACCCAAAGGGTTTCCCTAAACGACGATTGTCAATTTAGTTATCCCAATAAAGATTGTAGCAATCACCACAATAATTATAGGAATAGAAACTGTAGAATATTAAGAAAACCAATGCATTTAATATCAAAAGAGGTCTCAAACATCATCCCAATCCATCTGGAAACCCTTACACTAGTAAAGAAATCTACTCCTCCATCTCTGGAGGATTACAACAATAAATATAAAAGTACCTGGAAATAATAGCAATGATCATCGCCATGATCTCCAAGACAAATCACCTTCACTAATGAAATCCTAAGAGAAAGAAGAATAGAGAAGAAGAAGATGTAGAGAGAAGATGGAAAGAGATGTAGAGAGAGAGAGAGGGTTCTCCAAACTGAAACTCCAAAACTCAAAACTAGGGTAAAAGTCTGTAACATTCCTATATATACTGCCTTTTAAAAAATAGGCCAAAATGGGCCCAAAAATAGATAAAATAAGGTCTTCTGCGACATCACACGAGCGCTGCAGCACTAAGGAGCGTCGCTAGCGCTGCGGCGCTCACCAGTGAGCAATGCTGACAACAGTCAATTTTCTGGGTGCTGTTGAGCGCTGCAGCACTCTTTCAGAATAGAATTTGCCCTCAACACCTGAAAGAGTAATTGTAGCCCTTTCAATAAGCTTTCCAACTCCACCAAAATCACCTTAATCGGAGATCTGTAGCTCCAGATATTGGAAAACTACTGACTAGAGGTCAAGTTTGACAGTATCAGAACATTAGCAACCTTTAATCTTGCAACTTAATTTTCACCAAGATACTGTTAGAACTGGGTTTTGAGCTAAACATAAAAGTTATAGAAGACTTCTTGAGCTTTCCAAAACATCCTTTTTCGTCTCAATCTGATCCCTTGTTCTTGACATTTTGTATTTGATCCAAAGCTCCTATGCATAAAAGCATACTCAAAGAGACAAGTTAAACGCAACAGTTTGTAATTACAAATTATTCCCAAAATCAATGCAAAAGCCAATAGTTCTATCAAAAGTACACAATGAGGAATAAATCAAATATCTAATTAATCACATCAATAACATAGAAAAACTCATGTAAAAAGCTAAGAATTAGAAGTAAGATAAGTGGCATAAATGCCTCTTATCACAACTTTTCAACCTTTTAGCTTCTCTGATGATCCATTTTTTTAAGCCATGATACATTTTGCATATTCAACTAACACATGTATATTTCATTTGGATTTTTATTTCAAGAGTTCAAGAGTACATTTTTCTTATGCTAATATTCCTTCCATTTCAATTTAGTGTTCGTGTTATGTAGTTTCATTTATTTATTTATTTATGGGGTATCATACATTCCCTCACAATCTAGTAGTTATTATTTCATTCATTATTTACAAAACTTCCTTTAAGAATATTCTAACAATAAATTTAAATGCATGTCTCTTCATATATATAATCTTGTCTAACTTGAGAAGCATGCTATTAAGTTGTTGGACGATGAGCTTTTTTTTTTTTTTGAGTTCTTTTTAACATATTATGCAAGCTTGATATTTATGCTACAAATGCATCATAGTGTGATGTTGTGCATGGACTACTGAGTTAATGATGGTATCCATATTAAATGTTGATGATTTGTATGACGTCAAGATATATATTTATATGAAAGGCTAATGGATATAATTCTCAACTGATCTAGAAATAATCCTTGATAAAGAAAGGTGATCCCTCCTATTCTAACACCTTGTTTATCCCCACTATATATGTCGATGATGATCGACTTTTGTTATGAGCTCATTATCCCATTCATTGGATAAACTACATGTATAAAGAAAGACAGGTATAAAAAAAGAGACTAAAAAAAGATTGAACTATCCATTTCACGTGACTGTATGTAAATTTTGTGTATGTAGATATTAACTGGATTACAATGCATGCATGTAAATTCAGGAGCGCATCCGTAATGAGAAAGATAATATTAAAAAATACGTCTACCTTAGGTAAAGATTTTTGGGACTTATTAATTGGATTTTAATGTATGTTCATGTTTTTCTAAAATAAATAAAGGAGGCTATAGATGGTTTCAATGACACTAATCAATATGTACATTTATCCTTACTGGGAACTTTCGAGTTCTCATCTCTTTGCTGTCTCCATGTCATCTCTAGATGTGGAGCAGGCTAGTGAGGCCTTTGAGGAAGAGCATGTACCTGGAGAGTAGATAGGATTTAATTCTATTTATGCTACTTTATGTGAGTAGACCTGTTTAATTTTCTAGTGTCTTAGTTTATTTATGGCCGGATTATTGTTAGCAAGAGATTATTTATTGTTTATGATATTTGATTAGTTGCTACTATGTATTTCTGGAATTGATTACTTGTTATTACAATATTTTAGACTTGTGATTAGATGAATTTGTTTATTATTACCCAGCAAGTTCTGCTATAAATTAGTATTACAAATAATTATGTATGCGTCAGGCTTCTAGTTTGATTTTTAAATAAAGAAAAAATTATTATCGTTATTTTTCTGCCTATGTTAATTATATTTTAAAACAAAAAAACCATAACGTCAAAGCGTAACAATTTAATAATGAATTTTGATATGACTTACACAATGGGAATAATTATTAGAATATTACAGAAGCAGCATATTATATCATTAAAAGAAAAAGTGAGAGAGATACTTCTCCCATCACATGAGAAGGCATTACAACCTGTGATAGTTGCTAGCTTAATTGATTCAATCCAACCTTTAGGATTGTGTTATCACTTTGAATGTGATATTGATGAAGTGTTGCAACATATTTACTATAACATTATTGATAATAGTATGATAACTGTAGATGAATGAAGACCTTTGTGCTCTTGCACTTGTCTTTAGGTTACTAAGGCAACAAGGGTATTGCATTTCGCCTGGTAAGTCCCATACACTACAATTTTTCTTGTCTTTTAATTACAAGTCTTTGGAAAATATAGTACATATATAAGCAAGCAATATGCACATGAACTCATATTGAAACATAAAATTGATCTAAGTTGCCAAGACATAATAATTAAAGTATCTTAATTATAAATTGTGGTTGGTGAATGAACTCTAGATGTATTTAACAAGTTCAAGGATAAGGGAGATAATTTCAACCAAAGACTTTGTATTGATGTTGAGGGATTGTTAACCTTACATGAAGCTACACATCTTAGGATTCATGGAGAAGACATATTAGATGAAGTAGTTGCTTTCACTTCCTCATGGCTTGAGTTAATGACTACCTAATTGAGTCCTTCTCTTGCTACAAAAATTAACAATACCTTAAAGCGGCCACTCCATAAGAACTTGCCTAGGCTTGTAGCAAGCCATTACATCTTAACATACATGGAATGGCCCTCCTATGCTGAAAATTTGCTATTGTTGGCCAAATTAGATTTTAATATGCTCCAAAAACAACATCAAAAGGAACTTGGCAGTATTTCAAAGTAAGATTTTAACAACCCCCTTAACAAAATAATTAGAAAGTGGTAATTTCTCTAGCACACAAATTGTTCATGTCTTATGGAACTTGGTTCTCTTTTAATGAATTAGGTGGTAGAAAGATTTGGATTTTGCAATAAAATTGCTTTTGC